>OY755044.1:72819333-74025333 GCA_963576565.1 Aspidapion aeneum
ATGTTTTTCTTTTTAAACTTCTGATTTTTTGTTTGGCGATGATTCAAGAATTGACAAATGGAGTAGGTATTTGTTGGACAGTTAGTTTCAAAATTAACTAATGAAAGCTCAGATGAATATAATATGGTGAAGTTTGTGGTAACCATTTAACTTTAATCGATTATGACGTTATTTCACCGATTGGTGCCATCAAACTCAACAAATCGTTAAATTACTGTGGACTTTACAAACATTATTCGTAATAAATCCTAAAGCTACAGCTGCCAGGTTGGAACAAATATTTGAACCTCGTTGAATTTCATAACGAAATCGTCACGCCTACCTGCAATAATCACGTTATCAGGTGGACCAAAAAAAAAGCATTTAGCCCAATCCGATAAAGAAAAAGCCATTCACAGAAAAAAAATTGTACGTTAAATCAGTAAACGTTAACATTCATTTTTAGCCAAATAATCATAAAATTATTGTTTAAGTATACATTTTCATCATGTTATCAGGTTGTTGGATGTGTTGGATAGCTAAAAAATTAAAAAAAGACCGCAGTTTTTCATTTTAAGAGAAGACAATTTAAAGCATACTAATTCAAGATTTCCTGGTTTCTTTTAAGAAAGTCGACAAAATTTTTATTTCTTTGATTAATTTGTTCATAGTTAAGCCGGTTATTTGCACAGTAGGTACGGGGCAATAGCGTCTTCCGTGGGCATTTTGTTGAAGATTTTATGACATGTGTTTTGATCAATTACCATTGATCTCACCAACAACACTGCCTTGTAAAGTACATTACCGTAGAAATTGAATAGAGTTTGATGAATCCGCAGTATAACAAAAATAACCGTTAATTTGACATAAGTACGTTACACAAAGGTTTAAATCAGTACCTAATTCGTTAAGGTACAACTTTATCATAACAAAAACATTTCATGTAATAAAAAGCCAAGTACGCGAAAATAGCATTCTGTAAAAAGAATTGAGATAAATTCCAATACAAATTTCAAAATGAGTTTTGGAAATGTTTTTTTAAACTTTGCTATTACAGCCAAACCTCTTTATGTTCAATTTAGCACTATGCCCAAGAGTCATTTACAGCCTTAATAGCCAAGTTTAGAAAACATTTCCAAACTAGTAAGAACCTTTCATTTTGAAATTTGTATTGGAGAACTTGGCTTTACTTTTATCTCATTTCTTTTTACGGAATGCTATTTTCGCGTACTTGGCTTTTTATTACATGAAATGTTTTTGTTACGATTTCACTTCTCTTTTAGAGGAATTAATATTTAATTTTTAAAGTGATAAAATATAAAATATTATTCAAAACTTTTGCAATGCCTTACTTAAAATTTTGAGGTTTTTAAATTTTTTCCCATGGTTTTATCATAGTTCCTATCAGCCTTTCAAAGCTCAGCTCTCTAGGGTTTCTAAAAATGGACAATGTTACTTTTACATAACTTTACATGTATAGAGGAGGGAAGTAAATTAAAATTTTCGTGTTTTTAAATTTTTTCCTATAGTTTTGTCATAGTTACTATCAGTCTTTCAATGCTCAGCGCTCTAGCGTTTCTGGAAGTGGGTAATGATACTTTTACATAACTTTACATTTATAGGGGAGGAGAGTAAATGAAAATTTTGGGGTTTTTAAATTTTTTCTCATGGTTGTATCATAGGTCCTTTCAGTCTTCCAAAGCTCAGCTCCCTAGCGTTTCTGGAAGTGGGCAATGTTACTTTTATATAAATTTACATTTATAGGAGAGGAAAGTGAATTAAAATGTTTGTTTTTTTGAATTTTTTCCTATAGTTTTATCATAGTTCCTATCAGGCTGCCAAACCTCAGCTCTCTAGCATTTCTTTTACATAATTTTACATGTATAGGGGAGGGGAGTAAATTAAAATTTTGGAGTTTTTTGATTTTTTTCCAGAGGTTTGGTCATAATTTCTATCAGTATAAGAAATATCAATTTGCCAAAAAAGTAGTATAGTCTCAAGCCCTAGCTTTCGATAGAGAGACAAAATTACAATAACGTCGAGGTATCTACGTTCGTTTTACTAGAAAAAGTAACTTTTTTGTTGAAGCTGTCACTAAAAGCAACTGCGTAACATTTTATATATAAACTAATCCAAAACACTTTTTTTTAAGAATTTTTTTCTCATTTCCAAAACACTTTTTTTTAAAGAATTTTTTTCTCATTTCTCAATACCTTAGCTCACATGCACACCACTAAAATGATAGTACCTATACGTGTAAGCTATTTAATTTGGATTTTATCTTAGACGGGGGCTGCTTTTGTAACTTTTTATAAATAATTTTTTTTCTGAAACAAACAGAAACAACTACTCCGAGGGAAAATACCCCTACCAGCATTGAATTATACTGATGGCTTGATGCTTTCGTTGTGAACTTGTTAAAACTGTTTGGTTTTCACTATCTCCAACGTCGATCACAAGGATACGAATGATCCCCGTCTGGAACACGTCCTGACAATCAGGAACAAGTGATCCATGCCAATCCACGAGCGGTTTCGACCTTTTGGGCCATACTCAGGTGAATGTAGGCGATAGCTCCGTGTAGAGCATAAGTTTTGTGCATCGAGCCATCAGTATAATTCATTGCCGGTAGGGGTATTTATCCTCGGAGTAGTTGTTTCTGTTGGTTTCACAAAACTTATGCTCTACACGGAGCTATTGCCAATATTCACCTGAGGATGGTCCAAAAGGTCGAAACCGGTCGTCGATTGGCATGGATCACTTGTTCCTGATGTGTTCCATCACCAACAACCTAGTGTAGCAAATTTGGTAGATAATTAGATGATTAGGCTTCAGAATAAGATATTAAGTGTTTGTCTTCAATAATAAAAAGTTAAGTAAAAAATTATATAAATAAATGTTTGGAATTACTATACGATTTTTTACCCATCTAGTTTTGATAAGAATCAGAATTGCTACCAGAAGATGCGCTACCAAAATAATGAAATGACAAGTTTGTGGGTACAAAATATAGACTGGCTTTATTTTTTTTTTCGGTGGCGAAAATGAGCATTCAAAAACAGGTTCCTGTCAAAAATTTAAAAAAATGACTTAAAAAGTTTCTTGGTACAAAATATAAACTGGCGTTATATTTTTTTTCATATCGCTCATATAAATTGGATTTGCAATAAATAATATATTTTATGATCAATACTTCTCAGTGGCGAATTGAGCATTAAAAAACAGGTTTGTGTCAAAAAGTTGAAAAAAAAATATCTTTACCTCTGAGGATTTGCCCGGGAAACATTTTTGCTTAGTTGTATGACTTTAGACATTTATGAACTTCCTTTAAAAAAAACTTGCAGTTCCATTTACTGTTTCATGTGAGCCTTATTATCGGATCCGGTTTAGAAGCAACACGACGATGAGCGACATTTGAAACAGCGACATTTAAAACAGCGACGGTTAAAAAGAGCGACATATTACAACTGACACATTTAAAACAACGACATATCAAAACAATGATTTTCAAAACAGCGATTTTAAAACGAGTGACATTTAACGGAACTAGCGAAATTTAAAAAAGCGTCATCAAAAAAAGCTACAGACCGACCCTTTTAAAAATATTTTTTGAAAAAAAACTTCCCTGACTTCTTTCCTGGGATCCTAAAGTGTGTGAATCCAATTTTTTTTAAGAAATTTTTTTTAATATTTCGGTTTGGTTTGGTTCGGATCGTTTTGGTTGGGTTTGACACCCTCTAGGATCCCGGGAAAGAAGTCAGAGAAGTTTTTTTGAAATATGTTAGACAGGAGTAACTGAAATACCATGAGTGGCAAGTCATAAAACGCTTTTTTTAATGTTGCTTATTATTGATTTTTTTAAAAATTACTGTTTTAAATGTCGCTGTCTTGAATTGTTGATCTTTTAAATGTCGCGGTTTTGAATGTCGCTGTTTTTTTTGATATGTCGCTCTTTTAAATTTCGCTGTTTTGATATGTCGCTGTTTTAATATGTCGCCATTTTAAATGTCGCCGTTTTTATATGTCGCTCTGTTCAATGTCGCTGTTTTAAACGTCGCCGTTTTAAATATAGCTCTTTTAAACTGGTACCCTTATCATCGCCTGAAAAAAAGTGGTTTAGGTGACAACTTTTTTTGGAAAAATTTTGAATGGAAGAGCTGTTTATAAATGAAATTGACCAATTTACCCTGCAGCGAGGAAAACGGACTGTTTATTATTACCAGATCATATTATATTATGTTAAAAATATAGAGAAACTGAGGTGATATTAACATGATATGGGCGCACCAAGGGAGGGGTGCTCTGGGCGTGGGCCCCCCAAACCTAAGATTTTTTTGGATATTTTCCACATATTTTATGAATAAAAAGATATAATAGCATAAAATACGATATCATGAGGCCTCAGACCCCCCATATTCCTGGGTGCGCCACTGACATTGAGGTAGCGTATACAGGGTGTTATATTTTTCAAATGATTTTTTTCTGGAAATATTAATAATCCAGTAACAATAAGTAGTTTAAATTAATTTTAACTTTTTATCAAAATCTAAAGCCAAAAATCAAACTTTGGACATATATGACTTTTTTAAATTGTATTCTGTTAGCCTTTTAGAATTCCTTTTTTTTGTTTCATAGAAGAAATCATTATCGATAGCGATAGCTTATTGAAATGAATGGAAAATTGATAGGGGTACTTGTACAAAATCTAAGTGGAGTAATAATGCGCTTTCTCTGAAAAGCATATTAAAAAACTAAAATGTATAAAACATATGTATAAAATTTGATATTAAATTGATATACAGTCGAACCTCTCTAACTCGAACCTCTATAACTCGAACCCCTCTATAACTCGAACATTTTAAGCGGTACCTGCACTTTTTACATGTATTTTAACCTATGTAACTCGAGTTTCTATAACTCGAACTCTCCATAACTCGAACTGTTTTGGTTGTCCCTTCAGGTTCGAGTTATAGAGGTTCGACTGTATATCATTTTTAAAATCACAAGAACATGATGATACAACTTTGGTCATTTAAACTAAATAGGTTAAGTTGTCTGTAATCACCCTGAACATTATTATGGAGCAAATATCTCACTGGAAAAAAATTATTGAACTGTTTTAGTCATGCAGAAATATAAAACTTATGTAACATCATAGAAGTTTCTGGACCATGTCATTCAAATTTCAAAGTGGAATAAAAAGTACAGCGACGCGACGTTTTAATTTAATGCAAAAAATGTAGTACTTTGTGAATAAAAATCAGGCAAGAGAAGTGGCGTGCGTAGGTATACAGGGTCGATTTCGAACGTTTAGCTTTTATGAAGAGCGTATAAAATAGGATTAACTTATGGAAAGCAAGAAGTCAGTGAGGGACCAAAGAAGCGCATATTCAGGAGCGTTTGCCGCTGTGGCTCAAAAGTCATTAATAGTTTTTTATTACTAAACAGGAGCATTCAAAGTAAGATTTCCACTTTTAAAAGACGAAGAAATATATATTTATTTCGTTAGTTTAGCTTTAATCAGAAAGCATTAAATCGAGAAAAATTCAATTTAATTTAATTAATAATTTTTTGTTACACAATAACCTTGCTCTTTTATTAAAGTCGCGCTTAAATGCAGCTCAAGTGTTCGATCTCCTGGCGGCGGGCGGCTCACGAAGTCAAGTTGCTAAAAGTCACCATACACTATCCAGGAAACAGGATAGGAGACAACAGTTTTGGGAGTAGGGATGTACGACAGCCCTAAACCTCTTGCCCCTCTACTGGTTTCAGTCTGCAGAAAAAAATGTTTGTCACGTTTTACTACTCCTTTTAAAATTTTATTTTTGCCCCTTAAATGGACGGGCCATTCCTCTTGAAAAAAAAAACAATAAGTTGAAATGTGGTGTTATGGTAATTGCAATTATTTAAGTTTTTAAAATAATTGGAAAATTATTTTACAATTATAATGAAATTACAAAAATGCAATTGAATTACTAAAGTTATTGTTATTATTTGTAGAAAGCTATTTGGCTTTTATTATTTAAAGCAATCCACGTTTCGTACTGAATTTAAGGGGTAAGTTCGTAGTGTATTACGAAGGAAGAGGGCTCCTAAATTAAGCATTTTCACATTTTGTAAATTATGAAAAAGTGAAATAAATAAATAAAAATATAATTGTCAACTACTTTTTTTTTATTTTGAAAGTAGGAAATTTATAATTAAGTTATTTTTTTGTTGTAATTAATTACACAGTTTTCTAAGTACATTTCTGTAAAGAATTTGTAATGTAATAGTTACTTTTCAAAGTATTGGTTTCTAACTCTGGTTGAGAATAAATCGGTACACATAAAGACCAAGAAATTTATTATCCATATAGTGGAATTTGTAGAATATTTTTTTTGTGCGTGTAGTAACCTAACATTTTTGTCATGTTAGAAAGCTCTTCCTGTATCACGGATTTGCAGTATTGATTATTAGTCATACAGTTGTCAAATGATGATGTCAAATCTAAGAGATGGCGCTACAGCAATTAAAATCATAGAGTCACTGCATCCTGGAAGCCTGGCGTCTGACGCCATCCTTCCAGGATGCAGTGACCATATAAAATCAAGGGGTTTTAGGGATTTTATGCATCGCCGTCTTTGGCCTACTCAGCCGGTAAGAGTAACGTCATTTGATCGCGAAAAGAAAACCATTTTCTTGAATTGCGAACTTGACAACAGCGCTAAACTATTTATCTCTCTTAGTGCCATTTATTTAAATAGCGATCTTACTTCAGTTCACATATTTTTCAATGGCCAAACGATCGTTGACGAACCCTGTATATAATTCTGCACTATACCAGTGTACCCAACTGTAGGCAATTACAAAAATCAAACTTTTGACTTATATGACTTTTTTAAATTGTCTTTTGTTATCCTTTAGATTCCCTTTTCTCTTTTTGGTAAAATAAATCATTATTATAAAGATAAAGTGTACCTTTGTCTTTTATAATAACGATAGCTTATTGAAATCAAAGTAAAATTGGTAGAAGTGTACAAAATCTAAGTGTATGTTAAAGGATTATCATATTAAAGAAACTTTAACATGCCTTTGAAATCAGCAAAAAAACATGTAAAAAATACAGGCTGTAGAATTTAAAATAAAAACTAAAACATATATAAAAAATATCAGAAGGAATTGATGTATATCATTTCCATAAAAAATTTATAGAACTGCTTTCATCATACAGAAACATAAACCTCAAATTTCTGGACCTAGCCATTCAAATTTCAAAGCGGAATAAAAAGTACGCCGACGCGATATTTTAGTTTGAAGCATAAAAATATACGCACAGATTTGTGACAAAATCACGCAAGAGAAGTGGTGCGCGTAGGTAGTTAACTTAACACTACACCAGTGTTCCCAATAGTGGAGAATTTTTCCTATTTTCGAACCTGAATAAACAGAGAATTTTTAATAATTGTTTCCGAATAAGGGGAATTTCGAGGACCAAGCGTAAAAAAAATAAGAAAGTTTAAATTAGGTATTTTTGTAGCGTTTATTAAAGGTAAACTGCACACAAAATGCGAAAATAAATAGATATAGTTTAAAGCGAAGAATCACAGCAATTTTTTGTAATGATGCAATAGTTTAATAACAACTATATAATTTATTTAGAATTCTGGGCCAACATATTTTTTTGAAAAATCGAAATCCGTTAGTAATAAGTAGGTATATTAATTTTAAAAATATCAAAACTTTAGAAATAAAAAGTGCAATTTGTTCCTCATTTTCGGAAAAATCTGCTTCTTTGCTAGGAAACGGACTCAGCACATAGCTGCTTCAATGGATAAGGCAATTTAAGGCATAAAAGTGTCCCTTTTTAGGCTGGGGATGCGGATCAGGGACAAGGAGTGAAAATCAGGTATGAAAATTGACAAATCAGGGATAAAAAGTGACAGAACAAGATAAAAAATGCTAAAACAAAGGTAATTTTCAAGACTCTGCGTAAGGAATTTTTATCTCGAGAGTTTGGAAACACTGTACAAACACAAGTTTTGCCTTACAACAAAAATCTACTGCTTTAAACTGTAGGTAATTTTAATGATCCACTTATGAGTTTCGGCATGGTTTTAGGTATTACATAAACTTACATTTTATCTTCCGGCACGATTGTAACCTATATTTTATGATCGTAGCATATCGTTGGTAATCTGGCATTAACTTAGCAATTACAAAGAATAATTGAAATGAGGAATGAATTTGTTCTTTACGATACTAGACCGGAAACATGAATTTTACTGATCGAACCAAGAAATTTACAGTGCGAGCCCCAGGCGAGATCTGAAACTTTAGGGGACCTGTAAAGTCAGTTTCCGGTCTTGTGTCGTACGTTTTTCTTAAGCTGACACAAAACATGTAAATTTTAAGGTAATAGTTACTGACTGAAAAGCAAGTATATTTCTAACTATAAGAAAACTAATAGATTATTCGTTATACTTATACTTGGGTAATAATTTAAGTTAGGGTTAATTCTTTATATTTTAATTTTTTATTTTAGATTATTTTAATAAAAATGTAAATTCTATAAATATAAACACAACCTAAAAACTGTCAAAATAAGTCATGTCTAACAAAACAAAAATTTTTTGTTTCTTCATTCTTTTGCAGCCCCTCTTTGAGATGAGAAAGAACCTGCCTTTAAAGTGACACTCTTTGTATAAAAATTATGCGGAAAGTGTCTGTTTTCCGGTTTGCTGAAAAAATATCTTTTTTTGAGAAGAATGTAGCAATTTACGATTAGGAATCTTTTTTCTAAATGTGTTTTTGCTGCTCTCCATTATATGATTATTTCTTATTTGGTGACGCCCATGCTGCACTCCAGTTTAACTCAGATATAGCACGTTGCGAATTTGCATAGGAATGCGCCGAAAACAACACTATTTTACAGAGAAATTTTAGGATTTCGGGTCAACGCGGCAATTTAAAAACAGACAAAGGGCTCATTTGGTATAAAAAGGCCAAATGAAAAATCAAAAAACGAAGAAGGAAATTGTTAATAATTATACCGAACAGAGTTCTTTTAGAACCCCAGACAAAGTATGTCTATAATATTTGGGTATTTGCACTCGAAGGAATTGCTCTGAGCACAAAGCACCAAGCCTTTTGAAAAAGCAGTTGTCAGCAGCAACCACCGAGTAGTCCCGGCCGAAGACAGAAAACTTTTTTCTTATTTTTCTGTTTTTAATTTCACTTGTTGTTTATAACCACCGAGTAGTTTGACAATTTCAAGTGCTTGCAATCACCAATTACAAAAATATAATTTTAACCCTTAATTAAACATTAGTTAATAACGGACTCACATTAATATGTTACATTATGCGTGACCGTACCTTCTTGAAGTAATTCTTTTCGTTCTTCTCGGGTAATGCTGGAAAGCGATGGCTGTTCCGACGTGCGGGAGAACAGCATTTACGAGACGATGTGAGTCCGTGGGACCCAACTGATAAGCTTCCAAGAGATCAAAGAAAATATGGTTTTTATGTCGTTATAATAAAATAAAAATAACTGCAAATGTGTGCTGTACATATATGTTTTAAGTCGGAATGGGACAACTGGGCGCCGCCAACTCGGTGCTGCCAACTGGGGGCCAAACCAACTGGGCGCCGCCATCTGGGCGCCGGCCAACTCGGCGCCGGACTAAAAATTTATTTTTTTGATAAAATGTGTAGATGAAAAATAAAATATATTATTTATATCAAAACATCTTTAAAAAATCTTGTACGCAATTTTTTTGAAGTTTGTTTTTGTTAAGTTAAATCCATTAAGTCGACTGTTGAATCTTGGTAGTTGTAGTGTTTGGTAACTTGGTAACACTACAATTTACGTTTTTTATTACAACAATGGCGGATCCAAAAATCAAAATGGCGGATCCAAAATGGCGGATTTTCTTATTTACTAACCAATTTGTCTCAAATTTGAAATATTTCATTGCTTAGGGTCATTTAGCAAAATTTTTTACTAAAACTTAAAAAAATCAAAATGGCGGATCCAAAATGGCGGATTTTCTTATTTACTAACCGATTTATCTTAAACTTGAAATATTACATTGCTTGAGGTCATTTAACACAATTTTTTACTCAAACTTAAAAAAATCAAAATGGCGGATCCAAAATGGCGGATTTTCTTATTTACTAGCCGATTTGTCTCAAACTTGAAATATTACATTGCTTGAGGTCATTTAACACAATTTTTAACTCAAACTTAAGAAAATCCAAATGGCCGATCCAAAATGGCGGACTTTCTTATTTATGAACCGATGTGGTGTCTCAAGTCGCTGATTATAATTTTTGACGTAAACTTCCAAAATGGCTAATTCAAAATAACGAACTTTCTTATTGATTAACCGATTTATCTCATATTTTGCTTACAGTGTAAGGTCACTTAAAACAATTTTTTACCTAAACTTAGAATAATCAAAATGGCGGACATTATCAAATTTGGAACTTAGTAATGTTTGAAAGCGCTAAATTTGATTTTTAGCTTAAATTAAAGAAAAAAATTAAATTGCCGGACACAAAATGGTTTGCTTTAGGTAATCTTAATTCAATGTTTAACTCAAACTCAAAAAAAATATATATGGATTCAAAATGGCGGACTTTTACAATTATGGACTGATATGTATGAAATTTTAAACTTTGACGTATTTAAAGCCCTTGGTTATGAATGTTGACAAAACCCTAATATAACGGATCCAAAATGGCAAATGACCTCAAGCAATGTTATATTTCCAGTTTAAGACAAATCGGTTAGTAAATAAGAAAATCCACCATTTTGGATCCGGCATTTTGTTTTTTTGAAGTTTGAGTTAAAAATTGTGTTAAATGACCTCAAGCATGTAATATTTCAAGTTTGAGGCAAATCGGTTAGTAAATAAGAAAATCCGCCATTTTGGATCCGCCATTTTGATTTTTTTAAGTTTGAGTAAAAAATTGTGTTAAATGACCTCAAGCAATGTAATATTTCTAGTTTGAGACAATCCGCCATTTTGATTTTTGGATCCGCCATTGTTGTAATAAAAAACGTAAATTGTAGTGTTACCAGGTTACCAAACACTACAACTAACAAGATTCAACAGTCGACTTAATGGATTTAACTTTACTTAACAAAAACAAATTTCAAAAAAATTGCGTAAAGGATTTTTTAAAGATGTTTTTATATAAATAATATATTTTATTTTTCATCTACACATTTTATCAGAAGAAAAATTTTTAGTCCGGCCTCCGAGTTGGCCGGCGCCCAGTTGGCGGCGCCGAGTTGGCCCGGCGTCCATTTGGCGGCGCCCAGTTGTCCTAGACCGGTTTTAATTGGTTTGACAGACCCGAAAAAATATGCATGACCTTCGCTACAACAAGAATAAACTAAATCTAAACTTTATTATATGTACGTTTTTATTCTTTTGTATATTTTACCAGTTTTTGTTTTTTTTAATAATGCATAGCAAAAGTTTTGTTTTTTAAAAAAAGGGTCCGAGTTTCTACTTTTTTAAATAAAGTGTCCAAAGGAATAACCGGCTAAGTCCGCTTTTACAAATATTTCAGGAGATAGAATAACATAATTATTATAAAGTGAGAGGAATTAAAAATTTGAAAAAAATTGAAGTACTTTATTTTTAACTGTTTCAAATGTTTCCTAAAAGGCGGTTCTTGCACCATTCGATTTAGCGTTTTAAACTGTGCAAGAACGGATTGTTTACTCAATTTTTCAAAAAAATGGACTTAGCCGTTTATTGCTGTACTGTGGACACCTCAAATAGTTTACTTCGTGTTACAAAAATCCGATTTTACGTTATGTCTTTTTTTCTAAAATATGTGCATTCATTTAGATAAAATTTAAGTTTAACAATAAAATAAATTAATAAAAAAAAAATTGTTAATTTTTTATATTTTTCTGTTATAATTTTTAAATGGGGTGCAGGTGCTTACATGTAGTTTTTAAGCTAATTATTTGATCTAGATCCAGGCCATAAAACCTAAATACACACACATACACACACACACACACACACACACACACACACACACACACACACACACACACACACACACACACACACACACACTTTTTGATTTGTTTCCTGTCCAAATAAGTAACATAAATATTTAAAAAATTAATAAGATTAAAAATAGTAAAAGCCAAAAATTAAATTCCCAGTACACAGTTGAATTGGCCTCGTGTATCATAAAGGTGGAAACGTAACGTCTATTTATTGGGTGTATAAAAACACGGTCTAGGACAACTGGGCGCCGCCAACTCGGCGCCGCCAACTGGGCGCCGGGCCAACTGGGCGCCGGGCCAACTGGGCGCCGGGCCAACTCGGCGCCGCCAACTGGGCGCCGGCCAACTCGGCGCCGGACAAGAATTTTTTTTTTTTGATAAAATGTGTAGATGTAAAATAAAATATATTATTTATATAAAAACATCTTTAAAAAATCCTTTACGCAATTTCTTACAAGCTTTTATTTAGCTTCAGATGTTCTGTCTAACTATCAATCAAATCTTGTGAAGCGTTTTTGACACAGTTCCCATTATTCGATTTGGATGAAATTTGGTACACACGTAGTGGTCCCATGACAATACAACATTAAGAAAAAAATATCCTCCCACCCCTACCCCCACCCCTTATATAGAAAAATGGGTTTTTGACACACTTCCCGTTATCCGATTTGGATAAAATTTGGTATACACATAGTGGTCCGATGATAATACAACAATAAGAAAAAAATATCCTCCCACCCCTGCCCCCACCCCCTTCCATAGAAAAATTTGTTTTTGACACACATCCCGTTATTCGATTTGGATGAAATTTGGTATACATATAGTGACTCGATGACAATACAATATCAAGAAAAAAATATCCTCCGACCTCTACCCCCACCCCCTTTCATAGAAAAATGCGTTTTTGACACACTTCCCATTATCCGATTTGGATGAAATTTGGTATTCACATAGTGGTCCGATGACAATACAACATTAAAAAAAATATATCCTCTCACCCCTACCCCCACCCCCTTCCATAGAAAAATTTGTTTTTGACACACATCCCGTTATCCGATTTGGATGAAATTTGGTATACATATAGTGATCCGAAGACAATACAATATCAAGAAAAAAATATCCTCCCACCTCTACCCCTATCCCCTTTCATAGAAAAAAGAGTTTTTGACACACTTCCCATTATCCGATTTGGATGAAATTTGGTATTCACATAGTGGTCCGATGACAATACAACATTAAAAAAAAATATATCCTCCCACCCCTACCCCCACCCCCTTCCATAGAAAATGCGTTTTTGACACCCTTCCCATTATCCGATTTGGATGAAATTTGGTCCGATGACAACACAACATTGAAAAAAAAATCCTACCACTCCAACCCCCACCCTCATCTATACAAAATGCGTTTTTGACACACTTCCCATTATCCGATTTGGATGAAGTTTGGTATACATATAGTGAACCGATAACAATACAATATTAAGAAAAAAATATCCTCCCACCACTACCCCCACCTCCTTTCATAGAAAAATGAGTTTTTGACACACTTCCCATTATCCGATTTGGATGAAATTTGGTATTCACGTAGTGATCCGATGACAATACAATATTAAGAAAAAAATATCCTCCCACCCCTACCCCACCCCCTTCCATAGAAAATGCGTTTTTGACACCTTTCCCATTATTCGATTTGGATTTTTGTATTTTTTAAGTTTGAGTAAAAAATTTTGTTAAATGACCTCAAGCAACGTAATATTTCAAGTTTGAGACAAATCGGTTGGTAAATAAGAAAATCCGCCATTTTGGATCCGCCATTTTGATTTTTTTAAGTTTGAGTAAAAAATTTTGTTTAATAACCTCAAGCAATATAATATTTCAAATTTGAGACAAATCGGGTATTACCAGGTTACCAAACACTACAACTACCAAGATTCAACAGTCGACTTAATGGATTTAACTTTACCTAACAAAAACAAAGTCACAAGCTTTTATAAAATGCACTAAAAATTAAAAAATAATTTTCTAACATTCTAATATTATCATAATAATAAAAGCGATGGCCGACTGATGGAAATTTTGACGATGTTAGCACGATAAGATATCCGTATCAATTAAATATCACTATTTGCAATGAATACACAACTATTGTGTATTCATTGCTATTTGCAAGAATCAATCTAGCAGAAAAATGCAGAGGTAAATAAATAAAGAAGAGTTTATTCTAGATTATAATGAAATCGCTGATCGTGAGTTGTTTGGAAACTCATTTTTCTATTGGGGGAAGGACAGGGTGGGGGTAGAGGTAGAAATATATTTTTTGTTTGGGCTTATTGCCATCGGACCTTTATGCATATACCAAATTTTATAAAAGTCATTTGAAGTAAAGTGTGTCAAAAACGCATTTTTTATGTAAGGGGGTGGGGAGTAGGGGTGGGAGGACATTTTTTCATTATTGTTGTATCGTTATCGGACCACTATATGTATACCAAATTTCATCCAAATCGGATAATGGGAAGTGTGTCAAAAACGCATTTTTCTATAGATGAGGGTGGGGGTAGGAGTGGTAGGATTTTTTTTTCAATGTTGTATTGTCATCGGACCACTATATGTATACCAAATTTCATCCAAATCGGATAATGGGAAGGGTGTCAAAAACGCATTTTCTATGGAAGAAGGTGGGGGTAGGGGTGGGAGGATATTTCTGTTTTAGTGTTGTATTGTCATCGGACCACTACGTGAATACCAAATTTCATCCAAATCGGATAATGGGAAGTGTGTCAAAAACTCATTTTTTTATGAAAGGGGGTGGGGGTAGAGGTGGGAGGATATTTTCATATCACTATATGTATACCAAATTTCATCCAAATCGGATAACGGGATGTGTGTCAAAAACAAATTTTTCTATGGAAGGGCGTGGGGGTAGGGGTGGGAGGATATTTTTTTCTTATTGTTGTATTATCATCGGACCACTATGTGTATACCAAATTTTATCCAAATCGGATAACGGGAAGTCTGTCAAAAACACATTTTTCTATAGAAGGGGTGGTGGTAGGGGTGGGAGGATATTTTTTTCTTAATGTTGTACTGTCATGGGACCACTACGTGTGTACCAAATTTCATCCAAATTAGTTTAGTTAGTTAGTTAGTTAGAAGGAACATCTGAAGCTAAATAAAAGCTTGTAAAAAATTGCGCATAGGATTTTTTAAAGATGTTTTTATATAAATGATATATTTTATTTTTCATCTACACATTTTATTTAAAAAAAAATTTTTAGTCCGGCGCCGAGTTGGCCGGCGCCCAGTTGGCGGCGCCGAGTTGGCCCGGCGCCCAGTTGGCCCGGCGCTCAGTTGGCGGCGCCGAGTTGGCGGCGCTCATTTGGCGGCGCCGAGTTGGCGGCGCCCAGTTGTCCCATTCCGATAAAAACACAATACAGCTTTTGTCCAATTTGTCCACAAAATTATTATTTAATAAAAGCTAAATTTTCGTACCAGTCAATGTTCCGTAAAATAACTATTACCTATAGAGTACTTGGAAGCACTTTCGAAAGCGATTTTACGCATTAAAGTGCTTGTAAGCTTTTCAGAGTTCTTGCAAGCTTTCTAAAATTGACGAAGTTATGACAAAAAGATATACCGTTGTTTCCCTTTCTTAATTTTTTTTACAACTCATACTCTCTAAAAAACCGGAAGTATATGTGTGGTGCGACTAAATATCATAAGCTTTATGTCAAGAAGAGGGCGAACGGACCCTCTGCCCCTTTGGTTCCGCCACTGGCTTGAATTACCAATTACCAAGCACTGTATTGTAAAATGTTTGAAAGCACTGTGCTCGAACCACTATTGTACTCAAAGTAATAATCAAGGAAATTAATATAGTATAGACCAGTAGCGCTATTCTTGATTTTTAGGGAAATTTTATTCCTTTCGAATACACGTTCTCAGAAGCGCACCCAGAAATATGTCTTGAGGGGGGGGGGCGAGACCCCATAATGCCGTATTTTATGCCTTTTTTATGAAATATGTAGAAATTATCTAAAAAATCCTTAGGCTTGGGGGGGGGGGGGCTCGGGGCCTGCCTCCTGGTTGCGCCCATGCGTTCTGAATGGTCGACGCATTCAAGGCAAAACATGCGTATCTGCCCTCATAATCAGGTACTATTTTACATTCAAGTATCCAAACCTGCTGTGGGCGCAAAATAAGTTTTTTCAGGTAGTTATACAGTATACAGTAGATATACGGACAGACGGACAGACGGACAGGCGGACAGACGGACAGACGGACAGACGGACAGACGGACAGACGACAGACGGACAGACGGACAGACGGACAGACGGACAGACGGACAGACGGACAGACGGACAGACGGACAGACGGACAGACGGACAGACGGACAGACGGACAGACGGACAGACGGACAGACGGACAGACTACGGACAGACGGACAGACGGACAGACGACAGACGGACAGACGGACAGACGGACAGACGGACAGACGGACAGACGGTCAGACGGACAGACGGACAGACCGACAGACGGACAATGGAATGGAAATGAACTCTCTTCGCATGAAAACGCCTAAATTCAAAAAGGATTTTTTTTAAATTTGAACATATCACAAAGTAATAAAATTATTTATTTTGTCAATTTTATCTTAAATTAAAAATACAGTATTTTATATTTGGTATACTACCCTCTACCTGTATTATGTTACATAAGTTAGTTAATATTTTAAAATCTATTACAGAGTTTTGGACTCGCGGAACTTTGTTCGAAAACCATTTTTTTGAAAGCAATAGTTTTAAAACATTTTCTTCGAATGGCAGGTTGTTCGAAAACAGTTTCTTTGAATGGAAATTTGTTCGAAAACAGTTTTCTTCGAACGGAAATTTGTTCGAAAACAGTTTCTTCCAACGGAAATTGGGCCGAAAACATTTTCTTCGAACGGAAATTTGTTCGAAAACATTTTGTTTAAACAGAAATTTGTTCGAAAACATTTTGTTCGAACGGAAATTTGTTCGAAAACATTTTTTCGAACGAAAATTTGTTCGGAAGAACATTTGTTCGAAAAAATTTAGTTCAAACGGAAATTTGTTCGAAAAATATTTGTTCAAAGTTAAATTTGTTCAAAACAACAACTGTTTGACTATTTCTCTTTCTAACATATTTTTTCAAAAAAATACATTCCTGACTTCTTTCGCGGGATCCTAGAGGGTATGAAACCAAACCGAACCGAACAGAACCGAACCAGCATCCTAGAGGTTGTGAAAACCAATCCGAACTAAACCGATACTTCGATTCGGTTCAGTTCGGTTCGGTTCAGTTTTGTTTCACACCTAGGATCCCGCGAAAGAAGTCAGGAAAAGTTTTTTTTTTTGAAAAGATATGTTAGAAAGAGATTTAAATAGTAGAACCGGTAACAGAATTAATGATCTGACAGTTGGCCAATATGGAGAAGATGTTGTTAATGACAATGGAAACTGGCTAATTACAGTATGTGAGCAATTATACCTAAAAATCCAAAACGGTTTTTTTCAACATAAGGAAATACACAAATATACCTGGACGAAACCCTCACAAAACCTGAAATCCGTCATTGATTATCTTATCACTAAACAAAAGACAAACTAGAAATTCAAGATGTCAGAACAAAGCGTGGATCAACATGCGGAAGTGATCACTATTTTCTGGAGTCCAAAATTGTCTTTCCTTATAAAGGCCAAGCCTACATCACCAACATCTTGATGATACAGTGATTGAAGAAATTGATCACTGTAAATATAATCTACTAAGCCTAGAACATGACAGCGTAAAAAGCTTATACAAAAAGAGACTGAACGAAAAACTTAATACAAGTTCAGGTGAAACCCCAGATGAGGAATACGAATGTCTTACATTAAGCATCCATCAAGCTGCAAAAGAAGCACTAGGATTAGTGGAAGGAACTTATAAAAGAAGAAAACCATACTGTGTATTAATAGAGGAAAAATGAAAATATATCACCCTACCTATCCCAAAAGACAGATAGAAGAAGAGAAGAAGAGAAGAATACAAAGTCGCGCAATCAAAGGTGAGAAGAATGATAAGTGATAAGAAAAATCATTCGTGGGCGCAAAAGTGCCAGAAAATAGATTCTTACTGAGGAGGTAGGAGAAGTACCGAAAGCTGGAAAACTATAAGATCGATTAAAAAAAAACATGCAGAGATATCATTTCACCAATACCAGACAAAGAATGGGATGAGCATTTTAAAAAACTTTTAACTGAAGATAGAGCAGAATATCTCCGAGGAGAGACATAGAAGTACATGAAGAGGAAGTGATTATCGAAAAAGAAATTATAAAGAATATACGCTGAAATGCTCAAATATGGATCAGAAAAACTACTAGAAAATCTCACATATATTATCAATCAATGCATAAACGGGCATCCAGGACCTGATGATTGGAAAATAGTATTTATGTCCTCAATACATAAAAAAGGAAACAAGCTGGATTGCAAGAACTACAGAGGAATTTCAGTAACCAGTACTCTAAGTAGAATGTACGATAGGATTATTAGAGACGTAATAGCAAAGTGGGTTTCGGGCAGGCAGATCTTGAAGTGATAATGTTTTTTTTGTCTTAAACAAGTAATTGAGAAAAGGAGTGCCAGAAATATAGAAACTCACGTTACCTTTGTGGACCTACAAAAAGCATATGATACCGTTCCAGTAGAAAAATTATGGACAGTGTTAGAACATACTAATATCAATCATACATATATAAAAGCGATGAAAGACCCTTTGCAAAGGTCAAAATCCAAAATTAAAATTGGAAATCGACTATAAAAAGAATTCCAGGTAACGAAAGGCTTAATACAGGGATATTGTATCTCTCCAACTATTTTTAAAATATATATCGCAGTAGCTCTAAAAAACTGGAAACGTAAAGTGCACGGCATGGGAATACAACTTAACGACCGATTTACCATATACACATTACAGTTTGCTGACGACCAAGTAATTGTAGCTAATGATAAAGAAGACATGGAGTATATGATGAGAAAGTTAACGGAAGAATACAAAAGTGGGGGTTAACAGTGAACGTGGACAAGACACAGTACTTATGTATTGGAAACGAACCAAGTGAGTTAGAACTAGACAATGGACAAACAATATCTCCATGCAATGAGTATATAAACTTGGGTGTCACATTTGATAAGACAGGAACAGACTGTAAAGAACTAGAAAAAAGAATAGTAAAAGCAAGAAAGGTAATTGGTTGTCTTGACAGTATTTTATGGAGCAGAGAGAAAAAAGGAACATATAAGTAAAAGTTAACATATATGAAACAATGGTGAAAAGCACGCTGCTGTATGGAATAAAGACTTGTCGCGTAACAGAAAAATACAAAGCAAAAATGGAAAGTGTCGAAATTGATGCAATAAGAAGATCAATGAGAATATCTAGAACAGATCATATAAGAAATGAGATCATAAAAGAAAGAATGGTAATCGAGGGAAGCATAACGGATGACATCACTAAAAGACAACTGATATGGTATGGCCATGTACAACGGATAAACGACGAAAGATTACCAAAGCAGGTCCTAGAATGGCAACCAATAGGGCGCAGAAAAAGAGGGCGTCCTAAACTGGAATGGCAACAGTCAATCCAAAGATCAATGAGTCAAGAAAAACAGAAGATGATTGTCAGGATCAAAGGAGGTGGAGAATACATAGTAGAAGTATAGCAGAATTTAAGGAAGAAGAAAGAGACAATATAATTAGAACGATGGGATCTCCAGTACCCCTCACAATCTCTGAGGTCAAAAACGTGTGCACAACCTTAAAAAGCGGTAAATCTGCCGGACCCAAGAATATCCCAGCTGAACTTATTAAATATGGCACTGAAGAACTGTTTTGGAGATTACGGAATATTTTCCAAAAATATTTGAATGGAACTGTAGTACCAACAGAGTAAAAAACGTCATATATATCCACAATACACAAAAAGGAAAGGAAAGATATATGTGACGATTATAGAGGTATATCTGTGACTAGTACACTAAGCAGAATATACGGGAAAATAATAAGAAATAAAGTGGAGAGCGAATATAAAGGCATGGAGCACAGTAAACTAATTATGCATGGAGGCAGAAGAACAAGCCGGTTTCAGGGAGATCAACTTCAGATCACCTCCTTTGTATAACCCAAGTTATTGAAAAGAAAATGGCATATGGACAAGAGCTGCATCTGCTTTATGTCGATTTGCAGAAGGCATATGATAGTATACCACTAAATCTACTTTGGAAAGCGTTGGAAAACACAAACATAAGATTAAGGCCATCAAAGAGTTATACCGTAATTGTAAGGCAAAAGTTAAAATAAAAGCAAAACTAACCAAAGGCTTTCAAGTAAATAAAGGTCTTGAACAAGGTTGCTGTATCTCGCCTACGCTCTTCAAGATATACCTGGAACAAGTCCTTTAAGTATGGAAGAGAAAATGCCAAAACATGGGGATTCCGTTGGACGAAACCACCTTGTATACTTTATGTTTCGCCGATGATCAGATAGTAGTGGCTCAGGATTATGACGACCTCGAATATATGACACGAAAACTAATAGAAGAGTGGGGACTAGAGGTTAATCTCAATAAGACAGAGTATATTATCTAATCTTAAATACCGGGCAGCGAATTAAGTCCTGTAATGAGTACAAATACTTAGGTCTAAAAATTACAGCTGACGGAACACTAGACAAAGCTATAAAAGATCGAAACGTACAAGGAAGAAAAGCAATAACTTTATTAAATGGAATAATTTGGGACCAAAGTATACCAAAACATAATAAAAAGCTTATATATAACACCATTGTAAAAAGTATTATTACATACGGCTCAGAAGTATGGCCAATCAAGGATAGAACATTAAAAATGCTTTCCGCTACGGAGATGGACTATTGGAGAAAAGCAGCAGGGAAATCAATAAGAGAAAGAGCTACAAATCAAAGAATAAGAGAAATTATGACAGTGGGTGAACGTACTTTAGTGGATGATATAAGAACAAAACAACTGGTGTGGTACAGACATGTACAAAGAATGAATGGTAAAAGACTACCTAAACAAATATTACAATGGAAACCAACTGGCCGAAGAAAACGAGGACGGCCAAGGAGAAGCCGTTTTCGAACGAATTTCCGTTAGAATAAAGCGTTTTTGAACAAATTTCCGTTTGAACAAATTTTTTTCGAACAAATTTCCGTTCGAACAAAATTTTTCCTAACAAATGTCCTTTCGAACAAATTTTCGTTCGAACAAAATGTTTTCGAACAAATTTTCGTTAGAACAAAATGTTTTCGAACAAATTTCCGTTCGAACAAAATGTTTTCGAACAAATTTCCGCTCGAAGAAAATGTTTTCGAACCAATTTCAGTTCGAAGAAAATGACTTTCCAAGAAAATGTTTTCGAACAATTTTCCGTTCGAACAAAAAAAAAAGAAAATTTTTTTGAAGAAATTTTCGCGACCTAGAGTTTTGCTATACCTACAATTCCTACAATCTTTCCGGAACCTGTCAAAGTAAAACTTCTAAAGTGGTTTTTTGTAGGCACAAATTATAAATTTTCCTAAATGCCCCATTAAAAAAATTAAATATATCAAAAAAAAATTGCTTTAATTATTTCAAGCATTACAAATGATAACCATAAATACAAATTGCGTAATTACAGCGTTGCGTTACGCTTGTCCATCATGCAATTGTTGGTTTAAATTTCTGTGTGTATCCATTTTCATGAAATATATTACCCCCGCTATGATGCGATGGATGGGCTAGGATGATGTCGTTTTAATTATCTAGAACAGCTCTGTATGTCATACGCATAATTTTGGGGAAATACACAAAGGAGCTGTTCTATATTCGCACAATTAAAGTTGCCACATATTTAAAAAAATTAAAATAAAAAGTACCCATATTTAATAACCTCAATATGTGGACGCCCCTAGAGTGTTAATTTTATTTTCTCTTAAAAAGGTAATGTACTATTTTTTCCTAAAAGGCTTAGTTTTTTTGAAAACTGAATAAAACCCAAATAAAACATGATTTTTTTTCGTGATCCTAAAAAATAACCCGAATTTATGGATGTCATTCAAGTACTAACCGGGGACTTGGCCTACTTATTTGTTTCATCGTTTAAAAGATAATTTATTTTTCTAAAATAAAGTTGATTACACACTTTCTGGAAATCCATACCATTTGAGAAAATGACATAAAACTGACTAATTTCGGTTTATTTAGCATATATGTTCTTTGGAAATACATTGGAAACGGATGCACTGCTAATACTTCAGGGTTCGTATCTCAGCAAGGGTAGTATTTACAGAACTCAGTGATGTCTCGTTTTATAGGCTATTAGTTGTATTTATTTTATATTAACACTTATTTTCTCAAACATAAGCAGTTGCAAAGTTAAAGGCCACTAAAAAAAAAATTAGTCAAAATCCAAAATGGGGGCGAAATGTTTAGCGTCATAACTCGAAAACTATTCGTCTGACAAAAAAACTTAAAAAAGCGGTTTTATAGGAAATTTTATTATCTTTTGTTTAAAACGTTTGTTTTATAAAACGTACAGTAACCAAGTAATTAAAAAATAACCTTTTTTGTGCATACTAAATCCCAGATAGGGCGAAGGCAGCCTACTCAATGTCGAAGACTCAATTTGTTTTTAATACTCCAATGCCAACAACATATGTCAAAATCGCGACTACAGAACCTTTTGCAAGCTAAAATTCTAAAATGACTGGACTACTGTGTTTCCTAAAAAAGTTATAACCAAAAATGTTTAAAAAATCACCAACTTTGATGCTTAGTATCTCGAAAACAAAAGATTTTTGACCCCCATCTTTTATGAACTTTTTTTCTTATTTTGAGCTCCTCTATTATTCTTTAAAATATTGTTAGTTTAGACCTTTTATGTGTAAAGACTTAAAATGCAAAACATTAGTACGGATATTTTTGCCATTTAGGCCAGTCAATAAAAGCATTCAACATTGCAAATGCGCGCGTATTTACGATTTTTTGATATATTGCTAGTCTCCTTGAGGGTAGTTCACACACAAGTTTGCAACCCTGAAATATCTTTGCTACTCCCGAGAGGTTCGAAAATCATCCAACTTTTCTAGTTTTTTAAATAAAACTACCTACTAATTTTTTTGGGGATTTACGTTCAATACTTTTGTAAAGCCCTCTAAATTCTCTACAATCTAGCTTCCTAAGTTCATTGGTTGCGGAGATACGTGTGTAACAGTTCTAGTTAGAAAAATTATAAAAAAAGGATTTTATGGAAAATTCTATTGACTTTAAAACAGTACTAAAATTAAGCCCCTCGGTGTTTCAGTTTGGGCAAAAACGAAAAAAATAAACCATCGATGTTCCAGAAAACAAAAAAAAACATTGTACTAAATAATTATGGAATCTATAGTATTAGCCCATAGCCTCTGTCTTCTGGTTTTTTATAAAGATTTTATAACGACTGTTTTAGCCAATTACAGATTGGGGGAACCAATACTGCCTGACCTCTCAACATACCCAAAAATGCTAAAAAGATAGAATATCAAAATAATTTTTTTAAATTCTTAAGCTTGAGTAATGAAAGTTAACATGCACAATGGCATTTAAGTACCTACTGAATTTTCAGGTGTCAAAAAAAAATTACATACATGGCCCCTTTGTATGGGTGGAAAATGTGTTTTTAGATTATTCCATATATCTTGTAGACTATTACACCTGTACATTTAGGTCTCACTAAATTTGAAGCTCAGGGAATTACTAACAGGCCTGCTATACAAAAAAAATCAACGCTGCTGTTAGTAAGGCCCCTCATTAGCAGCATTTTTGTTTGTAATTTATGATAAAAAATTAATTGACCACTTTTTAATTTTAAATACTTTATAATTGGCCGCCGGCCCCTAGGGACTGTAAGGGTCCAAAATCTTATTTTGATCAAACATCATAATCAGAAGTCAAAAACTTGTCTTAGATCAAAGCAAATTGCTTTGAAGTAAAATAATTTGTGCTTTCTTATTCACCAAAAGAATATTTTCTTGATATAGCACAAAAAATGTCTTGCCTCTTTATTTTAATGCGAAACAGAAATTATTTTATTAAAATTGGAACTGAATTAATCTATGGCACCGTTTACTCTCGAAGCAAAATATTAGTTATATGAAGACAATATGCTTTGTTACAAAATGGAGTATACTGAAATAAAACAATTAAAGAAGAAAAATAAAATATCATTTCGAGATTAAAGTAAAAAGAAATATTTTAATTTAAAAGAAATTGTTTTAAGGTAAAGCAATTTATTCAAGAAAATTGTTTTTATTGTAGACAACATTTTTTACCGTGTATTAACCGCTTCAATTTTTACCTTTATAGCATAGCATAGCAATGGCAAAGTTATTATTTTCGACGAATTTTTTTTTAAATAACGCCAAAAATGTGTTATTTGGATGTATTTGGACCTACCTTAGCAATATCGTCGTGATGTCTGTCTGTGTGTGTGTGTGTGTGTATATATTATTTCTGTCCGTAACACGATAGCGCCTGAACCGCTGAACCGATTTTTATAAAATTTTCAGGTAAAATAGTGTTCGACACTCTCACAAGCTGATTAGATTTTGGGTTAAAATCCATTCAAATTTAGTTTAATTTAAAAAGTCAAAATCAGATTTTCTGTTGACAAAGCTATATCTAGTCCTAAAAATACATAATAATATACTTAATTTAGCTATAATAGAGCACTTAGATTAGGTTTAGTCTTTGTAATGGAATCACATAAATTAATAAATTTGATTAAAAAGAAAAGTTTATCTTTTCGTGGCACTATCAAGCCTATAAATAATTTGAAAAAATAAATAAATAGCAATTAAAAATCAAAGAAGAAGAATACAGTACCTAACAAAAATAAAACGTAAAAAATTATTGAAATAAAATTTTGTAAATTACATAAAAAATAAGTACAATTTAGAAAATAATGACAAGGTCTGCTGTTAAAATAAATAAAAATAAAGTAATAGGTAAAATTAAAAAATCACAATAATATTTAAAAAAAAAACAAAACACATATTTAAGCTGAAATAAAACAAATCAAAACAATAAAAATAATAGTAATAAAACCTATCTCAAATTGTCATTATAAAACTTAGTCAGAGTAGTACGGTCTATCGAGTAGAAGCCTTTTTAACCTTTTCTTAATAAGTGTTGTGAGATGCTTAATATTGTCAGGCAAATAATTAAAAATCTTTCTGCCCTCATAAATAACGGATTTCAGGACCAGTGCGCTTTTGGGAACTGGCAACACAATATTGCCATTTTGTCAAGTTATACGTTGTTCAGTATTACAAATAACAAACATGTTTTTAAACACGAGACATCAATCTCTAATATAAACAAAGATGTGAGAGTTAATATCTTTTTTCAACAAAATGAGGTCTGCAAGGTTCTCTCTGGTGAACATACATAAAAAGCGCACTAAATTTTTTCGTAAAATAAAAATAATTTTTAAAAGATGCTGATGAGCAAACCCTCAAAAAGGAATCCCATATCTCAAATGCGACTCAAACAAAGAAAAATCCTTTAACAATGGAACAAAGAAAAATAAACTGACGGTGCTATAACATTATCCAATTCGGTCCTGACAAACCTCACTGCGAAGCAACCAAAAGGCAGTTTTTTAATGAGCTTAAGTATATGTTCTTCAAATCTCAACTGGTCATCAATGAGAACACCTAAGAACTTGCTAACTACCAAGATTGATGTTTTGCATATTGCACTTATACCCAATTATATTAGTTTTGTCAATATTGAAACACAGTCGATTAGAATCACACCATTCTTTAATTTTGGCAAGATCATCAAAGATATGTTTTTTTTTTAAGATATTGAGGTCTGTATGATGCCACAGGACCGATGTGTCATCCGCAAATAGTGTGAATTCTTCTGAAATTTTCAATCTAACAAAATCATTAATATAAACTAAAAATAAAAGAGGACCCAAAACTGAACACTGTGGTACGCCACAATCAACCTTAAGAGAAGATGACGACGAACCAGACCCGACAACCGACTGATGACCAGAACTCAAATATGGCTCAAACCACCTAAAAACATTCCCCCTGAATCCATAATTCTCAAGCTTGCGCAGCAGTATTCCATGATCCACACAGTTAAAGGCTTTTGAAAGATCACAGAACACCGCCCCTGCAGCCTCACCATTGTTGATCTCAGTGTACACCCTGATCAAGAAGCTAAATATAGCATCATGTGTTCCCTTGGATGCTTGAAAACCAAACTGCATGGGGGTAACAAACACATGCCTGCTGAACCGAACCGAACCAAACCGAACTCAACATACGCTTTTTGACAATCTTTTCGATAACTTTGGAAAGTGTTGACAAAAGTGAAATCGGGCCGAAGTTAGAAGAAATGTGAGTAGCACCACCTTTGTGCAGAGGGATAACAATAGACGATTTGAGACTGTCTGGAAAAAAGCCTTTATCAAATGAATCGTTTATAGCAGTATATAAGGATGTTATAGCATTATGCGGTAGTTTTGTTAAAATTTTTGCCGAGATCTCATCCTCGCCGCAAGATTTCTTTTTTTATATATCAAAAATGGCATCTTACACTTCTTGTGGGTCCACTGGATAAAAATGAAATAAGTTAGAAATTGACGGAAGGAAGATTTTTGTGTCAAACTACTGGCTATACTACAATAAAATTTGTTCAATGTATTCGGATCAACAAAATTACCTATGATATTCCAGCATTCTTTTGATTGTTTTTTAAATTTTCAAGTCTAGCACTGTAATATTTTTCTTTAGCTTAATCAATATTTTAAGTTTAGATATTTGTTACAATACTCAATAAACCAGCCACAGTCTTTAAAGAAGTCTCTAGTATAGTTTAAGCTTCGAAGATTATTAGAAGATTTTTTTAGTCCCTGTAGTAAGCCAGTGTTTTATATTTTTACTCTTTGGTTTGATCCAACGTAATGGAAAGTCTCCCTTAAAATTGTCCACTAATACACTGTGAAATACACTAAGCGGTTCCGGAGCCTGCACAATGCCATTCCAATTAAAATTAGCACAGTGAATTTTAATATTATTAATATTCTTTTTTGATGACGGATGCCCTGTGTGCGAGTCGACTCCAGACCAAAAACTAAGCTAACCGCTTCATGGTCTGACAGTCCAGAATAAAGAACAGAACATGAAACATCACCAATGTTAGAGCACATATAATCAAGACCCGAGGAGCTAGATTCTGAAATTCTCGTTGGAGAGTCAACATGATTGGTCAAACCATAAGCAGTCAGAAGGTTTAACAACATAGAGTTCTGGGTGTTGGTTCTATCAAAATAATCAATATTAAAATCTCCTGCAAGAACAACGTTAGCATCGTGTGGAATCTCATATAACAAGGAATCAAATTTATTTAAAAAGTCACTCACACTAGCAGAAGGAGAGCGATAAAGGCAACAAACATAAAGATTAAACTGCTTGCAGTAAGATAAAGAATATTAAAAGCTCTTCTCTACCCAAAGATGATCAAATTTGTCCACATTAACAAATTGCAAAGACTGTCTAGACAAAATAAGAGTTCCACCATGGAGAGAACTCTCCCTACAAAAAACTGAAATTTTTTGATAATTTGGAACATTCAACTGGTGAGACTCTAAAAATAAAAAAAGATCATTTGATTTGTTACTTAGAGATCTAATATTTTGCAGCATAACTACCAAATTCGAATTAACTAAGTGCTGTTCTTCACAAAAAGTTTTTAAGAATGCTAACTTTTTAACGGAGCGTTGTATCAACATGCGGTTTTCGGAACATAATAAACTTCATTTTGCTCGATAATTTCTCTTATAACCAAAAACTTCGTAAGAGCTTTGGTGTCTGAGATATTTACCAAAAACTGTTATCAAGTCTGATATATCATGGCGTCACTTGTGCTAATAGCTTTCTAGGAAGGTATCAGATCCGTCATGGATCCATTTGTTTTTTAATTAGTAAGCCTGTAGTTAATTGAATGAGTTACCAATTAAGTGACACGTAGATGTACAGGTGCAATAGTCTAGAAGATATAAGGGATAATCTAAAAACACATTTTTTCTCGATACGCTAGAGGCCATAAATGTTTTTTTTTACAACTGAAAAATCAGTTT
Organism: Aspidapion aeneum; assembly: GCA_963576565.1. Taxonomy (NCBI): domain Eukaryota; kingdom Metazoa; phylum Arthropoda; class Insecta; order Coleoptera; family Brentidae; genus Aspidapion; species Aspidapion aeneum. The sequence continues at coordinate 72,847,534 of OY755044.1, forward strand.
TGAAAGGTCGATATGCATGCCAAGTTTCATTACTCTGGCTTAAACCGTTAAAAATAAAAAACACATAAATTGTGGGGATTTGTAATCGATCAAAACAGGTTTTATAAAACTTTCATGAAAAAGCCTACTACTACTACTACTATGTCGGTTTAGAACGTTTTTCTACGTTGTCCGACGCCTATTCTCCACCTCCTTCGATCCTGACAATCATCTTCTGTCAGATTCTTTTGACTCATTGATCTTTGGATTGACTGTTGCCATTCTAGTTTAGGACGTCCTCTTTTTCTGCGCCCTACTGTTTGCCACTCTAGGACCTGTTTTGCTAATCTTTCGTCGTTCATCCGTTGTACATGGCCGTACCATATCAGTTGCCTTTTAGTGATGTCATCCGTTATGCTTCCCTCGATTCCCATTCTTTCTTTTATGATCTCATTTCTTATGTGATCTAATCTAGATATTCTCATTGATCTTCTTATTGCATCCATTTCGACACTTTCCAATTTTGTTTTGTATTTTTCTGTTACGCGACAAGTCTCTATTCCATACAACAGCGTGCTTTTTACCATTGTTTCATATATGTTAAATTTTACATTCTTTCTTATCTCTCTGCTCCATAAAATACTGTTAAGACATCCAATAATCTTTTTTGCTTTTACTATTCTTTTTTCCAATTCTTTAAAGTCTGTTCCTGTCTTATCAAATGTGACACCCAAGTATACATACTCATTGCATGGAGATATTGTTTGTCCATTGTCTAGTTCTAACTCACTGGATTCGTTTCCAATACATAAGTACTGTGTCTTGTCCACGTTCACTGTTAGTCCCCACTTTTAGTATTCTTCCGTTAACTTTCTCATCATATACTCCATGTCTTCTTTATCATTAGCTACAATTACTTGGTCGTCAGCAAACTGTAGTGTGTATATAGTATATCGGTCGTTAAGTTGTATTCCCATGCCGTGCACTTTACGTTTCCAGTTTTTTAGAGCCACTGCGATATATATTTTAAAAAGAGTTGGAGAGATAAAACATCCCTGTCTTAAGCCTTTTGATACCAGGAATTCTTTTGAAAGTCGATTTCCAATTTTAATTTTAGATTTTGACCCTTTGCATAGTTCTTGTATCGCTTTTATGTATGTATGATTGATATTAGTTTGTTCCAACACCGTCCATAATTTTTCTGCTGGAACGGTATCATATGCTTTTTGTAGGTCCACAAAGGTAACATGAGTCTCTGGCGCTTCTTTTCTCAATTACTTGTTTAAGACAAAAAACATTATCACTACAAGATCTGCCTGCACGAAACCCACTTTGCTCTTCTTCTTCTTGTTCATGAAAATCATTCTCTATTAGATCTCTAAGAATCCTACCGTACAATCTACTTAGAGTGCTGGTGACTGAAATTCCTCTGTAATTGTTACAATCCAGCTTGTTTCCTTTTTTATGTATTGAGGATATGAATGCAATTTTCCAATCATTAGGTACTGGAAGTCCGTTTATGCATTGATTGAAAATATATGTAAGATTTTCGAGTAGTTTCTGTGATCCTTCTGATTTGAGCATTTCAGCATATATTCCCCCAGGCCCGCTAGCTTTTCCGGATTTAAGCTTTTTTATACTATTCTTTATCATTCCTTTTTCGATGATTACTTCCTCGCCATGTACTTCTCCTCGGAGAGGCTGTTACATATTCGGGTCTTGTCTCCTGCACCAGTCCCTTGTAGTGTTCTGTCCATTGTTCTGGTTTGATAATCTGGATGTTTACTTTTTCTTTTATTAGGTTTTTTACTGTAGAAATGAATTTCTATACTTCAGAGCTCTGCCTACCTCCTACGTGTGTATTTATATCGTGGCATTTGCGCTCGAACATTTCATTTTTTTCTGTGCGTAGTAAACAAGTCTTCTGGTTTCCCTAAATATTTCTAGGTCTCTTTGCTCTTTAGTACTGAGCCATTTCAAGTATGTGCGATTTTTTTTTTGACCATTTCCTGTATTTTGTCCATCCACCACATCTTCCTGTTATTTCTATTATATTGGTATCCAACAGCTTCGTTGCTAGCTTCCTTCAAGCTTTTTATTATGTTTGTATATATCTCTTCAAATGAGTAATTTGTGTTTATTAATTTTTGATCTAATCGGTTCTGATACAATCTTTGAGTACTTTCGATTTCTAGACTTCTAAAGTTGTATTTTTGATTGTCTTCGATGCACTCTAGGATTTCATTTTCTCTAATACTTTCGTCCTTATTTGTTTTTCTTAAAGGGAATAATATTTTTGCTTTTACCAGATGGTGGTCAGATCCACAGGTAACACCACGAAGTGCTCGCACATCATACCACTTTAATTGCGAGTGTTGTCCACCTATAGCATAATCAATGATTGATTTAAGATTTCTTGTTAGCTGAATCCAGGTATATCGATGAATATCCTTATGTTTAAAAAACCATTATTTATTTTTAGGTTGTGGGTTTCACACAATTGCATCAGTCTTAAGCCATTATCATTTGTTACTTCCTCTCCAAATGGTCCTATCACTTTGCTCTGGGTTTGTCTACCAGTTCGGCTATTAAAATCGCCAAGCATAATTATTTCTCTGGTATTACCGATTTTGGTGATAGTCTCATCCAGTTGGTCAAAGAACATTTGTTTTGTAGCTACTCTTTCGTCATCTGATGGTGCGTAGACTGCTATTATGCTTATATTATGTCCACGCATCTTCATGTTCACTCGAAGTATGTTTTCACTAATGCAATCGTAGTCTGTAATTTTATTCTTTAGATTTTTCTTTATTAACAAGGATACCCCTCTGGCTGCTCTGCTTTCTTTTGGGACTCCAGTGAATATATGGACAAAATTGCCGACACTATTCGTACCTATTCCTTTCTTTTTTGTCTCTGTGAGTGCAATAATATCGATCTTACAATTCTGCACTTTAGTTGCAATAATGTCCAACTTTTGATTCACTCCCTGTACGTTCCATGTAGCTATATTCATAGTCCTTTGTCTTTGCTTTTTTCGTCTTCGAGAGTTTCCATCCATTGCTCCGAGGCTTTGTTTAGGCTTTTTGGTAATTGCTTTGTTTTACAAGTATTAGAGAACCAGTCTAATGCCTCAACCCCCTACTTGGAGGGCCAGGATTTTCTCCTCTAGCCTTTGACGAGCCAACGCCATACTGTAAGGCAACAGCTGTGGTCTTTTATACTATCCCTAAAAGAAAGGGTTGCCACCTACGCTACGATCACCGTACCGAGGTCCATTCTCTCCGCCTTTCATATCGATGTGGTCTTCTCCCGTAACCCTGGGAAAGGGACCCTATACAGGTGCTAACTCTCCGGGTCGGAGAGTACCTGGAATCTGCGGAGGGCAGGGGTCGATTCATTTCCCCTGATAGACATCTGACGAGGTCTACCCGTTACCCCCAAAAAGCCACGGAGGCTAAACTTTGACGCTATGGCTACTGACCAATACGTATATATTAATATCTTTAAAAAAGTTAAAAAATGTGGATTTAACGCTTTAGAATAGTGTATTGTTTAAACATTGGCGCACCCAGGGGGGGGGGCTTGAAAGCCAAGGATTTTTTTTACGTATTTTCCACATATTTCATGAACAAACACAAAAAATAGCATGAAATATTGCATCATGAGGCCTCGCCCCCCCCCCCAATGCCTCGGGCCCCCCAAGAAATATTCCTGGGTGCCCCACTCGTTTAACATATTTTATACACGAAATGAAAAAACACAAACTTAAATTTAAACCATAAACCACAAAACAAAAATTCGAAACGTAGAGGCACTATTTTTTGCCAATTCAATTCTCTACAAATTCTTTGCACATGCATTTTTTCCAGGACAATTTCCAAAAAGTTTTGTCGGTACGTGGCTTGAAAAATTGCTTCTTCGTAACGAATAGACCTAGGAAGCTGTTCTACCGTGAAAAAACTAATTGTAGAATATTTTATCTAACCTGAAAAAACTATACAAAATCAGTACCCGAAAAATGCTTACTTTTCTAAAAAACTGAAAAAAGTACCAGTTTTTCGAATCCCACGGGAATAGCACAAGAATTTTAGGGTTGCAAACTTGGGGATGAACTACTCTCAATGATCCTGAAAATATATAAAAAAATTGTGTGTGCTTAAGACCACATGGCAGAAGTGTAAAACTTATCTGCATCATCATATCGCTCGCTGAATGTTCCTCTCGTCGACTCGAGCCGACTTCATCCGAATGAGCGTTACATAGGCGAGCCTGACGGCTCAGTTCAATTCACTACCCACAAAAACTGCTAAACGCGCCTAAAGAAGTTTACACTTCAAAAACTTATAAATACATGCGCGTTTGCAATGTTTGTCTTTTTTATGTGATATTGACTGGCGTAAAACAATTTTTTTTTTGGAAGAAATGGTGATGTGGTGTAGATGTGTTTTGGTTTTAATTTTCTTTCTTATAATTTAATTTTTTTATGTTTTTCTGACACTCGTAGAAAAATAGTAATTATTTCTAACGCTTGTAGAAAACCATGGGCGCACCCAGGCCCCCCCCAAGCCTGGGATTTTTATACATATTTTCGACATATTTCAGAAAAAAACACAAAAAATTCGCCCCCCTCCCAAGAGGCCACGGGCTTCCCCCAAGACATATTGCTGGGTGCGCCACTGGAAACCTATTTTTCCGCACTTAAATGCTTGACAGAACTCGCTATGCATCGTTCTGTCAAAGGCATTTGCGTGTGGAAAAATCAATTTTCTGCACTTTTATACAAGCCTGTGGAAAATGTGTTGTGCCACACTATTTTCAGTGCAGAAAATTCTAATTTATCGCACTAGTGTCGAAAAAAATTTCCGAACAGATATGTTAAATTTAAAAAAAAAAGTATAGATTTGAAGTTTCTATTGATAATAGAGAATTATTGCAATAAAGCCAGGCTATATAATAATGCCAGGCACAATTTTGACACCTTCACATTGTAATATCATCATATATGAACCGGAACAAATACTGCCTTCTTTTATTAATTGAAAATAAACGACGAAAGTTTTAAATTCGACTTTGGTTTGTCAATTTTGAAAATAGTGCCCGGCACAATTATAGTCTGGCTGTATTTTAATATTTCTCTAATATTGCCTATAAATAGAGAGATATTGAAATAATGCCAGGCCATAATTGTGCCAGGCACAATTTTGACACCTTCACATTGTAATATTAGCTGTGATCTTTCAACACACGGCCTTTGTCTACTATATGAACCGGAATAAATAGTGCCTTCTTTTATTAATTGAAAATAAACGACAAAAGTTTTAAGTTCGACTTTGGTATGTCAATTTTGAAGGATCAACAGTCAGTTTTCAATGTGAATGTGTCAAAATAGTGCCTGGCACAATTATAGCCTGGCTGTATTTCAATAATTCTTTATTGCCTTGGTTGCAATGCTGTAAAGTTAAAATTATAAATTTCGTCATAACACTTGTTTATTGGAAGAAGTAGCGTGATGTGGTGTATAACTTTTTTAAAAACAATTGTTCTTAACTCTTGCAGATACCTATTTTTCGCAATTAAATGCTTGACAGAACTCGCTACGAATCGTTTTGTCAGGGAAAATAGCTATAAATTTACGAGCGTGTGGAAAATGTGATTTTCCACATTATTTTAAGTGCAAAAAATTATACTTTGGCGCACTAGTGTTGTATAGTAATTTACTGCACTTGTTAGGAAAATAGCTATTGTTTACGTGTAACTATTGAGATAAGTGCACTCTGGAAATAAGTGTCGAGTGTTTTCGAGGCGGCCGATATAGAAAATATTTTTTGTAGATATAGCGATATCGGTTACTTATCGGCTTGTCAGTCGGGTAAAAAAAACTAAAGCGTAAAACATTTTAGGTGTAGTCGATATGTTTGGAACTTGAAAAAACTATATATTTAATGGCAAAAACATTTCAATAACCTCAAAAACGAACTTGGTGCATTTTGTTAATATTTTGTGCATAATACCGTATTTGTAAATGGGTTGTACTTTTTGGTGTGATTCGTTAAGTTTTGTCTATTCATTTCCCTTTTGGATCACAGAAAAAATTAAGCTAGAGTTAATTTAAATAAGCAGATTTTCTTTTTTTACCATTTTGCATAAACTTACATTTTTTAGTTAAATTTTGTATTTAAACATATAGGTGATCTTGTGAAATTGGGGTTTAAAAACAAAAACTAGCCTTCTCAACTTTAATGATTTTAATTATCTAGGGGCACAGCAGTGCCCACCAAGTCCGCGCAAACGGCTGTACCACCTTTTCTTAAAACATTTTATACCATATTTGAATTATCTATAATTCTACTTCGGAATGAGCTACGAAACTCAAACTTTGCTCGCAGTAGTAGTCGTAGAACTTGACAGAATTGATAATTCCTCTATAATAGTAGATAAGTTTCATAAAATTCGATAAAGCAGTAATGTAGGAATTTTGAAAAAATTTCGAATTTGCCACTGACTCACTCATGTATAGATCATCAAAATTCTACTGTACTCTCAGATACGCTACAAAGCTGAAAATTAGTAGACATAGAAATTATGACCAAATTCTTACGAAAAATAAAAAAACCCCAAAATTTTAATTTACAACCCTCCTTTATACAAAAACATTGTGTTTTAAAGGGCATTTTGAAACGACTAAGCAACAAAAAAGTAAATGGAAAAACTTTAGTTTCGAAGGCGGTCAGGATAAGCTCATTACAGACCACAGTACAAGAAACCAAGATAGTAACGACAGGCAGGGCTTCAATGATAATCAAAAACATTGCCTTAAGTTTATATAATTAGTAAAAAATTTCCCTAATCTGTGGTTTCAATATAAAAAAAAATATACAAATTGTTTGAAACAAACACAAGTTCAGTAAAAGAAACATTAGGATTTCAAAAATTTTTAAAAGGTGATAACGAAAAAAATGATAACGAAATTATAGCCAAAGGATTCCAAAACTTTATGAAAACGATTAAGTGTTGAATTTAAAACTATTTAAAAAACAAAAAATAAATTTATTATTTTCCTTTTGTTTATTTTCCATATCAACACCTTAGTGCAGCAATTAGATAATCGAAATTTATGCATTTTGAGTTAACCAGTTAAAGGTGACCAATTTTTTATGTTTTTTTTTTAATGCAACATCTAGATATCTTGTACGAGCAACCAAACTTGTTTAAAGACTGAGAGAGTGACAAGAAATAAATAACTCCGAAAATGCACATTTTATAAAAAGACATATTGAGATTTTCTCAAAACTATCAATTTCAAGTTATTTAGTTGTTGCACTAAGCGGAAGATAAATTTTGGGCAGTAAGACCTTTGAGTTGCTACCTGGTTTTCTCTGACAAAACGATGTCAGTTTGCTTAATTTTCGAGTGCTAGAGAGACGGTGGTTTTGGTCAGGAATAGGTTAACCTGGGTACAATGATCTCTATATATATAACTGGATAGGCCTATAAATATATGCAAAGTAAGGCAAAAATATCAAGGGCGGATTCAGAGGTGTTTCTTCGGGGGGGGGGGGGCACTTTAGGTGACATTCTCTGTTGGTAAAAACCGGCTACAAATTCAGGATAATTTATTAATAAAAGTGGTTGTAATTTCGATGATAATAACAATAAACACTGTCATGCGCCGCAAGCAAAAATTTTGAATTTTTATTAGCAAAAACCTTACTTTTTACTCATTTTTTGTATATTCGAAAAATTGTCGGGGGGGGGGGGGCAAGTGCCCCTAGTGCCCTCCCCCGGATCCGCCACTGAAAAATATTGATATTTTTTGTAGAGAGAGCACACTGCGCAGGAGGTGCAACCTTTCTTTTTCTGCTTTAAGTAATAATAAAGTTTTTAAAATAATAAAAGCTATTTACTTCAAAAAGGAATCCGGCTTTTCACTTCTATAAAACTCGTTTTTACAAGCAACGCATCATGTTTCCATTTTTTATTTTTATTCAACAAAAACAATTTCAAAAATATACTGAAAACATTGACAAATATTTAATGACAAATCACAAATGACAATCTCCTTGAAGTATTCATTTCACAGAATACCACCGGTGGTTAGAACTAGACAGAGAAAGGTTGCACTGCTTAGCATTCATTGTGTGTTCTCACTCTAAAAAAACTCTTAGAATTTTTGCCTCAGTGTCTCATATACGTAATGTATAGCCGTGGCCGTTCCAGTTACTTCGTATATAATTCATTGCCTGGGTATGCTGCTCTCCACTGAAACCAAATTTTAGCATAAATACTTGTTCAAAGAATCAAAAAGTGTAGCCACGGATCACCTGATCCGTGGTGTAGCCCTCAAAGCTGGCTTTGAAAACAACGGCAAATTAAAATTCGCGGACGCGAATTTTCAAGTGCGCTGGCGTGTCTTTTGTGCCGTGTGGGTGGAGGCCATCTTTCCTTCTTATTCACATTTTGCGGTGTTTTGCGTTTGTCGTGTAAAATTATGTTTTTTTCTGTGAAAAATGGGAAATAATTCACAAAAAACATGTGCGGTTTAAAGAAAAATGTCCGAGAGAAGTAATGGAGTGCCATTCCATAGGTATCCCAAGTAACATTTCTTTATTTATAGCAGAAGCTAAAAGGTTGCCAGCGCCTTACCTTAAAACCATTAGTTTTAATGTTTGGTAGCTAGCACGTTCCCATTACCCTTATATACCCTTTAGACCTCCTAAATGAGACTCCCCAATTGGTGGTGGCCGCCTATGTATTAAACTCACTATAAAACTATAAGAAATAAACTCCAACTATGCCTTCTAGCGGTTCCACCAGTATAGAACCTTTTAGAGCCTAAAGCTATTATGCCAGTTTCTAAAAGCCACTCAGAAACGTCCTCTATCCTATTATAAAAGTAGATTTGGTAATTTGGTATCCTGGCGATTCTGTTAAATACCTTTAGAGTAAAGAAGTTTTCCTATAAAAGCTATAGCGATATTTTAGATTCAATGGCTATATAAATAATTTAGGTCACAAAATTGCCAAAAATGTCCCAAAATTATTTTATCACATAAAAATATACCGAGTTTGTCGTTTTGTTGATGATCAAATTGGCTGCCAGATTTATTTTTCTGATAAAATCGTATCCGAAAAGCGTTCGAAACAAGCGCGCCACCTCAAGAATGCTTTTTAATAGTTTTTTGATAAAAAAATAACAAATATTTAAAATGAAAAAAAAAAGTTATTTACACTATTTACTATTAAAAAAGTCTGTTTGGTTTACATAAATCAAAATTAAAGTAAAATTATTGTTTAAAAACACTGCTAAAATGACTAGATAAATATTTACTCTTTACAATATTTTTTAAATAAATTTATATACGCCATTATGGTTTTAGACTGGTCACTTTGTTTTATTTGTTACTGTATCGCAAAAAGGATTTTTGAGTGCCCTTATGAAACCAACAAAAAAGAACAAAGTAAACATAGTCAACATAACCTCACTTACATTTTTTGTATTTGTTTTTAAAGTGTTTAAAAGCGTATAATTCAATACTTTTAAATGTTTTTTATCATGCAATTTCGACACAATCGAGAAGACCAGTGCAATGAGATTCGTTGTGCCTGCAGGTTGGAGGGCAACCTCTTATATTGGCTATCTAAACAGGCCTTATCTAGTCCTGGGTGTCCTACCCAGGAGGACGGAAACTGAACAATTATTAATTATTGGGCTTTAAATAATAAATCTTGCAATAGGTAGGTACCAATCTCTACCTAGGTATATCTATTATTTTTACAAGAAAAAAATAAAACACGAAAGTATTTACTTACTTCTGTTAGAACCCTTAAGGAAACAAGGTTTTATATGGCCGCCTATTTAAATAATATTTAATATACAGCTATGGGTAACTATAAATACAAAAGAATTAAGTTTACCTTTAAGCCTTCCTATAAAACCTTTTTAAAATGCCTAAAAGTAATGGCAAAAACCAAAAGTCTAAAGTTTATAATTACCACTCTTAAAAACCTTAAGGAAACTAGGTTCTATATGGCCGCCTATCTAATCATATTTACTTTTAAACTACTGGTATCTATAAAAACAAAAGACAACCTTTTAGCTCTATTATAAAACACTTTTGTGATGACATAAAATAATGAAAAAAACTAAATGACCAAAGTTTATATTTATTTATTTTTAAAAACTTTAGGTAAAATGGTTTTATAAGACCATCTTTATAAATCAGAAATCAATAAAACCAAAAGTATCTAAAAGGAACAGAAGGAATATCAGTTTTATTATACTCCCTTTATGAATCACTTTTTGGTTGTATAACACCCCTTTAGGTAATTGGCAATATAAATTACCTTTATGTAGCCAAATTGATCCTAAAACCCATAACAGCACCCTCTAAATAACCTAGGAACCAAATTAATAAAACCTTGAGTGGTAATAATGTTACTTGGGAACTACTTCTATTTTTCTTAATAATTTGTTAATAAAGTTAGGAGGGGATTATAAACACCATTAAACACTTTTCATGGTGTCCACAATAAATCTGAACAATTATTCTTAGAAAAACTAAAATTTTAATCCACAATTTGATAAATTTTCACTCAATCAACTAACCCTAAACTTTTGACAATTGTCAAATAATCTAGTGACGTATCGGAGTATGTTCCAAAACCATCAAAACTATAGCATGCGTTTGGTTATAACTTTTTTTAAACTTTTCCAACTAGGTATTTGGTGGTTAGTATACAATTCAACATTTGTTTTATTAAAAAAATAAATAAAATTAATATCTAACTTAAACTTTTAAAAAATCAAAATGGCGGTTCCAAAATGGCGGATTTTCCCATTTATGAACCAATTTGCATCAAACGCGGAACTTTGAGATCTTTCAGGTCGTTGATTATTATTTTAAACTTAAATTTTTTTAAAATCAAAATGGCGGATCCAAAATTGCGGAATTTTTCATTTATGAACCAATATGCACTAAATTGCGAACTTTGGGGTGTTATGTATACTAACCACCAAATACCTAGTTGGAAAAGTTTGAAAAAAGTTATAACCAAACTGATAAACAAATATTATATTATATGTAGTCAAGCTAAATAAAAATGTTTAAACAATTGCCAATGGTAATATCATAAAACAAAAAATCTCGCTGCGAATTATCCCTGCGGCGAATCGGCCGGCGGCGAATTGTCCCGCGGCGAATCGGCGGCGGTGAATCAGCTGCGGCGAATTGTCCCATCCCCATATATACATATATGTATAAATACTTTGTAATAAAAATATACTACCACTACTACTACTAATAAGTAGTTTTCTTTATAATTTGTTAATAAAGTTAAGAGTGGTTTAAAGATACCATTAAACACTTTGTGGTGTCCATAATAAATTTGCACAATTAATTTTAGAAAAACTACCATATTTATGCTCCCTGTATTTATGCTCTATCGTATTTGCGTGAAACACACAGAAACGTACGTTTGGAGATGCTACTTTAAGTAAGTTAGAAATTAACGAAAACCAACTCTTCCTTTTATTTCTGGTAGTCGGAAGTCAAGCACACAGACCTTGTGTGAAAAATAAATTTCTTTTTTTTATCACCTAGACACATCGCACCCCCGCTAAAAAATAGTCACAACTCAAAAAACATTGTTTTGAGAAAATCGCTGTTAAAGAATTTAGTTCATTAGAGAGATTCATTTTTCACTTACATGACAAATTACGAGTTAACATGTTATTTTATATCAACAGGAACCTATTAACTCAATGTAATTGGTGCAGTACGTTTCTCAGAAAAAATGATTTTTGTCGTTTTTAGTTAAAAAAAAGACAAAAACCCGATATTGTGACACTTTTTTAGAACAAAGCATCATGACGTTGTAAATCAGGATGTCACGCAGGATGCTAAATAATATAAAAAAAAAACAAATAAAGAAGATACTTTGTATTTATTTTTACAACGAGTTATAAAATGCTGAATAACAACTGGGAATGTGATTATTCTCTAATAAATTCAAAAGATTTTTTTCTTATTCACCTCAATTCTAAGTACACTGAACAATTCGAAAAAACAGTCACAACACAAAAAAGAACAGTATTTTACTTGTTATATGGGTCAGATTTAACCAATAGTTCACACGAAAACCTTCACAACTCGAAGTGTGACACTTTTCAGGATGAAACTCCACGTTCACGCTGTTATAAAGTCAAAAGTGACACTGTAAAGGAACGCATCCTCAGCTAAACTGGACAAAATAAAAGAGTCACATCGCCCTTTCGTAGTGAATTGTCGAAACATAAATGTGACGCTTTTATAGAAGAAAGTACAAGTTATTTCGATGATGGCGGCAGGTTTATCTCAACAAGGGCGATTTTTGAGTTGTGACTCTTTTTCAGCGGTTGTGCGACATTATATCCATATTTTTCTTTTAAAACTGTTTTGTTTATTAGGGAAATAAAACGCTAGGAAGTATTAGATCGCTGATTTTAGCTGCATACTCATATTACGTCATATGAAGCCCTGGTATTTTTAACGCAATTCAGATAAGATACATTCATCGCACCATCGCACGTTTTTAAATAAAATTCTTATTACTTCATTCACATTCACAAGCACTTTCTAGATGGTTTTTATACAGATAGTGTTATTTGACAAAATGCAATATTTATTGTTTTGCGTATATTATCAGGGACTTATTGGAATAAAGCCATGCATTGCCATGCAATAATAAGGTCAGGCAGTATTTTGACAAATTCACATTGCATGCTGACAGTTGGTCTTTCAAAATTGGCATAACTAAGTCGTTTATTTATCTATAATTGAGTCGCTCGGCTCTAGAGTGGCCTAAGTGAAAATATAGAGTGAAAAACAAAACTGGCCCAACTACCACTTGGGCCACTCTTGATTTGAATAAATTATCAGTCAGTCATATACATCTGCTGTCATATTTGAACGAATAGACAAAGTTCATTTGGCCCATTTTTATTTCAAAATAGGTAAAAAATGGAATTAATTTGGTGTGTTATCTCGAAAACGACAATTTTGCAGTTGGGCCACTCTCGAGCTGAGCGACTCAATTACAGTCGAAAGTATTTATTTCGGTTCCTATAGTAAACACAATCCTTATGTTACAAGATTAGATGTCATATTCCAATGCACAACTGTCAAAATACGGCCTGACACTATAATTGCATGGCTTTGTTCCAATAAGTCCCTAGTACCTCCCTTACATTTATTTATAATATGTATTTATAATAATTATTATTATTGAAAATCAAACACAATTTAAGAAATAACCAATTATAGGATGTTATTATTATTATTATTATTAGTTTTCTTTTTGGGCGGCCTCACTTGCGGTCCCGCGGCTCCGACCCACACGGGTGTAAGTAGGCCAGGTGTTCCGTTACCGCTTCTACTCCCCACCAACCACGGGGTTAGTAAAACGCATTGTGTAGACGAAATGATCAGAGGATGACTGCCTCCTATATTGCCTACAAGCTGCTCTGCCCTGTCACTGCAGGCCTGCAAGGTCTTGACAGCTGAGAGCATTGCCTACCATACGCCTCTGAGAGCTTCAATTACCAAAACCACTAGCTTGACTATATAGCCCCAATACACTCGGCGAAGGTTAAAGAGAAGATCCTGATACTTCGTCCGTTTCTCTTCCTCCTTGGCAATGATGTTCCGTCCGTAGTGGAGAATGACAGAACCAGAATATACTGGAATTTCGCATTCCCTACAGTCCGGCTTGTAAACACTAAAAGCCGGATTTAGTGAATGTGAGTGGAAAATGATTTTTTTGTCATTTTGTCAAGGAGTACTTATATCCGGGTTGTTAGCGTTTACAAACCGGAGTGTGGGGAATGCAAAGTTCCTGTATATTCTGGTTCTGTCATTCTCCACTACTTATTTTTAACGAATATCTCGTAAATATAAACGCATTGTTGCCTGGTCTATAAAGATTTCACCTACATTTTTATTTTTGCATTTATATGCGACATATGTTTAATAAACAAAATTTTTTGGACACACTGAAGAATTTAGGCAACCGACGAAATTAGGAAAGTTTTATCGGTTGAAAAAAAAAAGCCTCCAATACACCATCGAAAAGTGTCTTTACAGGTCCCTGCAGGGTTATAACACTCACCTGCGACCCGTAAACATTTTACTATCTAGAAACACAAATACTTAGTCTCATACTGCTGATTTGAAAAAAAGTTTGGGCCTATTTGTTAATACTATCTGAGTAGGGTACTATATTGGGCAAGAGATAGTATTAGTCGGTGGAAAATTTATAGAAAAAAGAGAGTAGCATCCAGAAAATAAAAGAAAAGAGGTTAATCTGCCACTCTATCTGCCAACTGTAAGTGGATTTTCGACTCTAAGATGGATTAGACTTTTCCCACTCTGCCACTTTTGTTTTTAGGGCAAAGGAAGTTATCGTCTCAAATCAGAAGATTTTTTAATAAATATTTTTAAGTAATTGTTGAGGTAAAATATGTGTTTATATAAAAACATGGCAAATTTTCAAAATTACAAACCTACTATAAAAATAAACTTCTTATTTTTTTTTAAATTAAAATGTATTTTTTTATGAAATAAATACCTTTTTTTTTCGTATTTTTACACGCTCATGATTGATTTTATGACGACGTATGGTGATGGTGGTAAAGCATCCTTAAAAGATCTAATCTTTATTTAAAACTGAATACAAAAGCAAATTTTCGGACTTGTCTTTATTTATTTTATTTTACTGTTTCCGAGTTATTAATATATTACGTACCTACTTAGTTCTTACATTTTTAGCTCACACGTGTACTATAACATAGTAGTGTGGGCTTTGGTTATCGTGTCAAAATGAAAAAAAATTGTGTGTGCTTAAGACCACACGGCAGAAGTGTAAACTTCAACAAGACGAAATTAATAATACTGGCCTTCATCTGCCTCTTCATTTCGCTCGATGAATGTTCCTCTCACGGTTAGTCGACTCGAGCCGACTTCACCCGAATGAGCGTTACATAGACGAGCCTGACGGCTCAATCCAATTCACTGCCCACAAAAACTGCTAAACGCGCCTAAAGAAGTTTACACTTCAAAAAGTTGCTCCGCTTTCAAAATTATATATATATCTTTGCCTTTCGATGATTTTGAAATAGAGATTTAAAAAATTAGAGTTCTGGTTAAAATATTAATTGTTTGGTACTATATTAAATATAACTGTGCATAAAGATAATACATTATAATTTCTTTTGTTTAGTGGTGCTGCACGAAAGGGGGAAATCTCCAATCGGACGCGACTCGGGTGGCGGACAGGGGGATATTTTCGCGAAGCAAAATGGGTTTAAATTATATTACACATTAATCGTGTGAGCTTAGGTGCCCATAAATTGGCAGAGCAGAGTCTTTTTTATTTACTTTTTATTTGGAAGCTTAAAAAGTAGTGTTAATGTCAATTTTTTTACATAAAACTAAACATTACCTATGTCTTATATTTCAGTACTTACCCTAGAAAAAAAAAGCAAGCTTTAGGGTTCCCCACTCTACAAAAGTTTGAGGACAACTGATCGAATTTCTTTAGACGCGTATCCACTTAAGCACCAATCCTCATGTTTCGCTGCAAGGCGGCACGAATGCTTCGTTCGTTATAATTTCGTTGACAGATGAGGCAGCGATTCACCTGTACCGCGAGGCAAGGCAACTGGGACGAACAAAAGACGTCCTAATACAATAGAATTTTCCTTTGAAGGATCGGATAGCGTCCGTACGCCGCGGATCCACGCGTCGCACAACCAAGTGCTGTTTGCTGCGCCTACAAGGTACACATTCGTATGCTCGCTAGGCCTGGCAGCGAGGCATACGGATTTGTGCTCAAATGAATACACCATTATACAGAAAAGGCCGAGAACCCATAAGGCCATATTTTATGCTATATTATGTTTGTATTCATGAAATATGTGGAAAATATCTAAAAAAATCTTATTTTCGGGGGGGATAGGCCCGGGCCCCCAACCCCTTGTATACGCTACTGAAATTTTGTTTAGCAACATGACATGACAGGGCAAGTCAGGTCGTCAGGCTAAAGGCAAGGTCTTTATACTTTACACAGAATTTGAAAGTTCATTGAACCCAACTTGCCAACTGTAATATCATAGCAATCAGGTCTGATATCTACGTCACCGCGTTGGCGAGCTACGACGAGGCGATATTGATGACGTCATCGAAAAGGCAAAATTAGAGTTCGCGCGGCGAGAGTTGAAGCCAACCACGTAACGGCTGAGGGGGATCTACTGGCCGCCTCTAGCTTGTGATTGACTGTTTCGGAGATCCACAGGCGTAGTATTTTATATTGGGAATTAGTTTAATAAATTATTATGTGTACTTTATTCCGCACAGCACTGTCCGACTACAGGTACCAATACCAAGATAAAATTGATGACGTGCGTGGCATCAACTCTCGCCGCGTCTACTCAACCCTTGGTACATATCGCCTTATGGATTTTCGAACGCATGATAATTATTTTGAGAATTTTTACCTTTTTAAGAAGTATTTTTACTTTTCTAGATAGGTATACTTAGACTATTAAAGTAATTAATCGTGTGGGAAATATAACACAAAACAAAAAAAACAATACAAATTTTAATTTAAGCGCTAATGCGCAATCGCGGGCGATTTTCGCCACATTTCTTACCGCGGCGAATTAGGCGCACCCCGGGCCATCACCTTTTTGCTTTTTAAACCGTATGTGTATGACGTCATCGCTTCGACGATTTTGGGCTAGCACAGGTATAACCTTCACCCTACAGACTAGTTTCCACCTATGCATGCCCACCATGATTTAAAAAATGCATCACGCGATGAAACATGTATTTGCACCGGTTTTAGGTGCAGTGTTGTGAGATGAAGCGTTATTTGAATCAGGGTGGGCACGCATGGGGGGAAACTAGGTATAAGGTGACAATTTTTAAAAACATCTTATTTTTTAAGGGCAATGCGATGACACAGGTACAGTCGTCCAGTTTAGTTTCATGACTTGCCGAATTCTGTAGCCAACCTCTGTAAGGTATAAAGACGGCTCATAAATCTTTTATCTAATCAACAGAGTATAAACCGTCACAATGTACATACATGCATCGGTTAGCTCCATATACCCTGTTTATATGAAGCTGACCTCAAACTATAAACTTAAAATAAATAATTTTTTAAAACGTGCTAGAAGTACAAAGAATATCGACTAGCTTCAAAGTCACAAAAAATGACTAGATTTTCTGAACTCTAGAAGTGTGCAGTTAAGGGTAATTTGGCTCAGAATAAAATTCAAATGAAATATTATGATTTTTATCTGAGGGCACGGCAGTGCCTCGCCAAGTTCGCCCGCCGTAACCATCTTTTCTTGAAACATTTCAGCCGATATTTGACCTATCTAAAACTCTACTACTCTACTTCGGAATGAGCTACGAATTGCCAGCGGCGTAGCGTGCCCGAAAGGGCGGGGGGGGCGACAGCTAAAAAGGGCGCCTCTGAAAACTGATGAAAAATCTTGTGGCAAAAAAAAAACAAAAAGGTCAAAAAGGCGCCTCTTACAAATCCTGCGACCAAAAAAAAAAGGTCATCATGTGTGAGGGGGCGGCCGATAAGTCACAAAGGTGCCTCTCACGAATCTTGCCACCAAAAAAAAAAACAAAAAAAAAGGTCTTCATGTCGTTAGTTTCCTTTGGCACCCACTCAATTGGCCATTACCGGCCCGATTTAATAACGCTAAGGGCGCTTCGGCCACCTATGGGGCGCCACTACCCGCGGGGCGGGGGGGGGGGGGCGCGACGAACCCCCCGCCCCCCCCCCCCACGCTACGCCGCTGCAAATTGCCCAGTCGTAGATCTTCATGGAGTTAACAACCCCTCCAAGTTTCATAGAATTCCATAAAGTAGTAAAGTAGTTACGAAATTTCAAAAAACGATCATCAAAATTCTACTGTACTTCCAGACATGCTACAATGCTGAAATTTGGCAGACTGATAGAAATTATGACCAGACCCTTGGAAAAAATCAAAAAACTCCAAAATTCTAATTTACTCCTCTCCTCTATAAATGTAAATTTATGTAAAAGTAACATTGCCCACTTCCAGAAATGGCAGACTGATGAAACTATGATAAAACTATAGAAAAAAATTTAAAAACCCCAAAATTATAATTTACTTTCCTCCCCTATAAATGTAAAGTAATATAAAAGTAACATGGCCCACTTCCGGACACGCTAGAGAGCTGAGCTTTGGAAGGTCGATAGTAACTATGATAAAACTATAGAAAAAAATTAAAACACCTCAAAATTCTAATTTACGTCCCTCCCCTATAATTGTAAAGTTATGTAAAGTAACAATTCCCTCTTCCAGAACCGCTCGAGAGCTGAGCTTTGGAAGGCCGGTAGGAACTATGATAAAACTATAAAAGAAAACTAAAAAAGCCCAAAGTTTAATTAACTTCACTCCCCTATAAATGTAAAGTTATGTAAATTAGCATTGTCCACTTCCAGAAACGCTAGAGAGCTGAGCTTTGGAAAACTGATAGGAACTATGATAAAACCATAGAAAAATATAAAAAAAACAAAAAATTTTAAAACACCAAAATTTGAGTTTACTTTCCTCCCCTATCAATGTAAAGTTATGTAAAATTACCATTGCCTACTTCCAAGAACACTAGAGAGCTGAGATTTAGAAGGCTGATAGGAACTATGATAGAACTATAGGAAAATATAAAAAAAACCTCAACATTTTTAATAAGCCATTGCAAAAGTTTTGAACAATATTCCGCATATTTTACTACTTTAACACTTATATTATATATATATTATCCAAATCCTTTAAAAAAGCAGTGAAATCATAACAAAAACATTTCATGTAAAAAAAGCCAAGTACGCGAAACTGGTATTGTAAATAGAATTGAGATAAAAGTAAAGCCAAGTTCTCCAATACATATATAAATACTGGCAAGCAAGCCAATACATATATAAATACTGGCAAGCAAGTGATACACACATTTTTGCGCTCCTGAAGTTTAACCTTTTTTGGTGGGAAAAAGTACACCGATTTTTGTAATTTTTTCGCAGTAGTGAGTTGTGAATATCTCCTGCATGGTGATGTAATTAAATTTCCAGAAAGCAGCTGCCAAAGGTAATAATTTGATTAAAATTAATCCTTATCACTTATAACAAAAAAATGCCTACTTGCGAAGAATGCCAAGATACGATAAGCTCGAGAAATAAAAAGGTTTTTTGTAGCCAATGCAAAAAACCTTATCATTCCACCTGTGTTCATGAATCCGAGAACCTAGTTACTTTGTTGGCGGAGATCCCCGGTCTTTCCTGGCGATGTGATCGCTGTGTTGCCGATTGTATTACATTGAATCAGCAGGAAATAAAAAACCTAATAGAAAGCAAAGTTCAAGAAGCGTTACAAGCTCTCAACACTACCTTCGAAAGCCTAAAATTCGACATTATGAATATTGCCGCTGATAAACTTGCATTACTTTCAAATGAATTGCAACCACCTGCGCAATCCAAGCAAAATAAGTACTCAGAAATTCTTAAAAATAACACTCAGCCTGCCGTCCTGATCAAGCCTAAAAATGAATCTCAAACAAACGATCAAACTAAAAAAGCGCTTCTAGAAAACATCAACCCTGTGGAAGAAAATTTTGCCTTTACAAAAATCAAGCACACAAGCAAAGGTGGAGTCCTTATTGCCTGCAAAAATTCGGAGGATAAGAACAGATTTAAAACCCTAGCAGAGGAAAATTTATCCGAAGAATATGAAGTCCGCGAAATACATGGAATTAATCCCAGAGTCAGAATCGTCGGTTTTACAGAATGCCTCTCAGATGAACAATTATCCACAATTTTAATTAAACTAAATTCTGATATTTTTCATAAAAACTCACAGCTAAAAGTAATAAGCATTAACAAGACACGTAACAAGAATAATCTCTTTCAAGCTCTCTTGCAAATCGATAGGTCCACCTACGAAAAGCTACTTAAATTCGGTAATGTCTTTGTAGGGTATGATAGCTGCACAGTCTATGACGGTCTTACTATTCCGCGTTGTTTTAACTGTAACGAATTTTACCACTCATCTAAAAACTGCGAAAAAACTGTCTCTTGTCCAAGATGTGGCAAAATTCATGACGTTAAAGACTGCAAATCTGATAACCTACAGTGCACCAACTGCATAAAACTTAAAAAGGACGATGACAGCATCAAAATTGATCATGCCGTATGGGATACTAATAAATGCACTGCATATAAAAACGCAATAACTAGACTGCAAAAAAACATCATGCAACAATAGCAAACAAATCTCCCACCTAAATCAGATTCCGTTGATTTTTCACTTTATTACCAGAACTGTCAGGGACTTAGAAGTAAAACTGGCAACCTCTTACTTTCAACGTATACATGCGACTATGATGTGATTTCATTCACTGAAACTTGGCTGGTTCCTGACATTTCTGATAGAGAGTTTATGAACACTAATTTTAACGTTTACCGCCTTGATAGAGATAGAAAGACAACAGGCCTGACAAGGGGTGGGGGTGTTCTTTTAGCGGTTAATAACATCTTGCAATCTTCTCAAGTTATTTTTCCTACATCAATAATTACACTGATTCCCAGGTTTGCGGACATTGTTGGAGTAAAAATCAATTTTCAGAAATCATTCATATATATTTTCACAATATACATACAACCTCCGGTACGCCCCACGGATATAGAGAGTATTCTCGACTTTTTTATTGCACTTGATATTATTCCTAACAACAAAGTTATAATCCTCGGTGACTTTAATGTCCCGCAATATGCGAACTTTCTAGACTTCCAAAATAAACGATAAATCGAATCCTTGACTTAGTTTTACAGAAAGATGTTAACCTAATATGCACAAGAGCAACTGACGTACTGGTTCGTGAACATGACGACCATCCGGCTCTAAATGTTCACGTTACCGGACTGGCTGAAGAAACTAATCTGTCTTATATTAATTCACAAACAGTATACAACTTTCGAAAGGCTAATTTTCCAGCTTTATATCTGCAACTCTCGAACACAGACTGGGGTTTTTTGAATGACTTTGAGGATTTAGACCAAATGAGTCAGCAACTATACATATACATTTACGGTATTTTTGAAAAACTGGTTCCAAAATATTCAAAAAATGCCAAAAAGCGGCAGTTTCCTCCTTGGTTTACGCCCGATATGATTAAAAATATATATAAAAAAGAAAGGCTGCGAAAAGTAAATAAAGAAAATCCAAATCCTGACACCTACCGAGAATTTAGTCAATTAAGAGCATATTTAAAACTAGAAATAAAAAAACTACACCTGGAATTCATACATACCGCTGAAAATAACATAAAGAGCGATCCCTCAAAATTCTGGTCTTTCATAAACAGCCAAAAAACAACGTCATCAATTCCTAGCGTAATGTACCACGATAACACTGAATATGACTCTATGCAATCCATTTCGCAGGGTTTTTCAGACTATTTTAAGAGCGTTTTTAACGACAACCCCGTACAACCTCCTCAGAATCACACGGCGAATAATAATTCCCCCTGTATTTGCATAACAGATTTCTCAAATACGGAAGTTGAAAATGCTCTTGGAAAGCTTAAACCTAAATTAACAGCGGGTCCAGACTCCATACCAAGCTTTATTATACGAGATTGCGCCTCCATTCTCGCGGTTCCCTTGTGTAAATTATATAACAAATGCCTCAGTGAGTCGAGAATACCCTCCTCGTGGAAGGTCAGCAAGGTGTGTCCCATTTTTAAATCTGACAATAAATCTTATATTAAAAATTACAGACCTATAACTATAATTAACAACTTTTTGAAAGCCTTTGAATTTCTCTTGCATAAGTCTATCTACCCCTCTGTGAATAATATTTTATCACCTAATCAACACGGCTTCATTAAAGGACGTTCTACTGTTACCAATCTTCTGTCTATAACACAAACCATTTCTCAAACTATTCACGCAGGTCAACAGCTCGACGTCATATATACAGATTTTTCTAAGGCGTTCGACAGACTTGACACCGGCGTGCTCTTAACAACCTTAAAAAATTTCGGTTTTAACATACCATTATTAAACCTAATAAAATCTTGCTTAAGCAACAGACGCCAACACGTGTATGTAAATGGTGTTAGGTCTGCCGAATACCTTGTCAGCTCCGGCGTACCACAGGGCTCTGTGCTGGGACCTCTTTTTTTCGACATCTTCATAGATGGTTTGGGAAGGGGCCTCGGTTCATCCAGCCTTTCATATGCTGACGATTTTAAAACATTCAGAGTAATAGGTGACGTCTCTGACTGTATAGCTCTTCAAAATGATCTAAATGCAATCCAGAATTGGTGCGTTCAAAACGGCCTACCTCTTAACATTGCTAAATGCAAAGTAATGACGTACACAAATAAAACTACATATCTAACGTATGACTATGCTATAAATGGCCAAGTCCTGGAGAGGCCGGAAACCATACGCGACCTAGGAGTAATTTTTGACAAGAAACTATCATTCTCTTCTCATATTGAAGATATTACATCAGCTGCATCGAGAATGTACGGTTTCATTGTTCGCATCTCAAAAGAATTAACTAACATCTCAGCGCTCAAGAGTCTTTACTTTGCTTATATTAGATCAAAGCTCGAATATGCGTCTATTGTCTGGAATCCACATCAAATTAACCAAATAGAAGACCTCGAGAGAATTCAAAGGCGTTTCTTAAAATTTTTATCCTTTAAAGTAGATGGAACCTATCCCGCTCAAGGAATCCCTCAAAACCAACTTCTCGCCAGATTCGATATTCCATCTCTAAACAGCAGAAGACAGTACGCATCTCAGGCAACCTTACATAAAATTTTAAGCAATCAAATAGACTGTGCAGACTTATTAGCCCAACTAAACTTCATAATCCCGCGCCAGGGATCGAGACAACTATCCACTTTCTATCTGCCAACGCCTAGACTGAATGTTTTAAAGTATTCACCGCTTTATACAATGTGCGACATTTGTAACAATACTCCAGCTATCGATATATTTAATACCAATTTAAAACAGCTCAGAAATACGCACTTGCAAAATAATGCCTAAAAGTCCAACCTATTCTTGTACATCTAATTAATGCTTAAGACTACCTTTACTTGTATGCTACTTTTATTGTATATTTATGTAACTCCCATTTATTCCTGTCATTGTAATTGGGTTCGCCCGTAATGATATGGTAAATAAAAATAAAAATAAAAATAAATACAAATTTGAAAAGGAATGGTTCATACTAGTTTGGAAATGTTTTTCTAAACTTGGCTATTACGGCTGCAAATGACTCCTAGACACACACAGTGCTAAACTGAACGTAAAGAAGTTTTGCTGGAATAGCAAAGTTTAAAAAAACATTGCCAAACTAGTAAGAACCATTCATTTTCAAATTTGTATTGGAGAACTTGGCTTTACTTTTATATCAATTCTTTTTACAGAATACCACTTTCGCTTACTTGGCTTTTTTTACATAAAATGATTTTGTTATGATTAAACTATTTGAACATTCTTTAAAAAAAACTTATTAGCCTACTTCTCACAGAAAAGATTTAAGCTCACTCTTTAAAGAAAAAGTAATTTTTAAGATTATCTTATTATTTTATTTATTATTAGTCTGCTTAACAGGCAGCAACCCAATTACAAAGCTGGAAAACCATACAAATTACACAAACTAATAGCCAAGATTAGAAAAATATTTCCAAACTAGTAAGAACCTTTCATTTTGAAATTTGTATTGGAGAACTTGGCTTTACTTTTATCTCAATTCTTTTTACGGAATGCCATTTTCGCGTACTTGGCCTTTTTATACATGAAATGTTTTTGTTATGATTTCACTTCTTTTTTAAAGGAATTGGATAATACTTAATTTTTGAAGTAGTAAAATATGCGGAATATTGTTCAAAACTTTTGCAATGCCTTACTTAAATTTTTTAGGTTTTTTAATTTTTTTCCATGGTTTTATTGTAGTTCCTATTAGCCTTCCAAAACTTAGCTTTCTAGCGTTTCTGAAAGTGCACAATGTTACTTTTACATAACTTTACATGTATAGGGGAGGAGAGTAAATAAAAATATTGGACTTTTTAAATTTTTTCCCATGGTTTTATCATAATTTCTATTAGTATTCCAATGCTCAGCTCTCTAGCGTTTCTGGAAGTGGGCAATGTTAGTTTTATATAAATTTACATTTATAGGAGACGGAAATAAATTAAAATTGTCGTGTTTTTAAATTTTGTCCTATAGTTTTATCATAGTTCCTATCAGTCTTCCAATGCTCAGCTTTCTAGCGTTTCTGGAAGTGGGTAATGTTACTTTTACATAACTTTACATTTATAGGGGAGGAGAGTAAATGAAAATATTGGACTTTTTAAATTTTTTCCCATGGTTTTATCATAATTTTTATTAGCATTTCAATGCTCAGCTCTATAGCGTTTCTGGAAGTGTGCAATGTTAGTTTTTTATAAATTTACATTTATACGAGAGGGAAGTATATTAAAATGTTGGTGTTTTTAAATTTTTTCATATAGTTTTATGATATTGTCTTTCAGTCTTAAAAAGTTCAGCTCTGTAGCGTTTCTGGAAGTGGGCAGTGTTACTTTTACATAACTTTACATTTATAGGGGAAGGAAGTAAATTAGAATTTTGGGGTATTTTAATTCTTTTCTATAACTTTATCATAATTACCATCGGTCTTCCAAAGCTCAGCTCTCCAGCATGTCTGGATGTAGGCAGTGTTACTTTAACTTAACTTTACATTTATAGGGGAGGGAAGTAAATAATAATTTTGGGGTGTTTTAATTTTTTTCTATAGTTTTATCATAGTTCCTATCAGTCTACCAAAGCTCAACTCTCTAGCATTTCTGGAAGTGGGCAATGCTACTTTAACATAACTTTAAATGTATAGGGGAGGGAAGTAAATTAAAATTTTGGGGTTTTTTGATTTTTTCCTATAGTTTTATCATAGTTCCTATCAGTCTGCAAAAGTTCAACTCTCTAGCATTTCTGGAAGTGGGCGATGCTACTTTTATATAATTTTAAATATATAGGGGAGGGGAGTAAATTAAAATTTTGGGGTTTTTTGATTTTTCCCAGGGGTTTGGTCATGATTTCAATCAGTCTGCCAAATTTCAGCTTTGTAGCTTGTGTGGAAGTACAGTAGAATATTGATGATCTATCCATGAGTGAGTGAGTGAGTCAGTGAGTGAGTGGCAATTTTGACATTTTTTGAAATTTCGTAACTACTTTACTACTCGATGGAATTCCATGAAACTTGGAGGGGTTGTTATCTCCATGGAGGTCTACGAATGAGCAAAGTTTGAGATTCGTAGCTCATTGCGAAGTAGAATTTTAGGTAGGTCAAATATCGGCTGAAATGTTTCCAGAAAAGATGGTTACGGCGCGCGAACTTGGCGAGGCACTGCCGTGCCCTCAGATGGTAATAAAACCCAACGGATTATTATTTTGGGAATTTGCTACTAAAAATGTTACGCGGCTGGTACACCCGGGTATCACATGCCCGACGCAAGTTTACCTCCTAGCACCAGAGGCAGATTAATACTAAACCCGCTTTTTTTAGTGGTCCACTATTAGAACAAGTGTTGCTTGAGTAGGTGGAGCGGGAAGCTTGAAGCACTGCGAATTCATAAGTTCTGTTGGTTTCTCTCAATCCCGGGTATGTCATACCCAGGTGTACCAACGCCGGGTTAAGCTAATTTAAAGTTAATTCTAATTAGAAAATAAACACCAATAACTTGATAGGTACCTGTATGTGCGTAAAACATTAAAGGTAATAAAGTTAATAAGTTAAAACTTACATAAAACACAAAATGTTTACGAATATTTGATATTAAGGTGCTAAATATGGCAACGACCCTTTTATATTTATCATAAGTTTTGCACATAACATGAAGTGGAGAAAACTGTAGTTTATCTCTTCGAACTATTGGCAAAAAGAATGTCGAATTTGTTATAAAGACAAACAAGAAAGTGGAAAATGTATTTTACCAATATGTTAAGATTATCCGGACAGTCAATTTGATTGTGCAGGACGTTAAACAGAGAGAGAAAGCTCCTCCTGTTAGATAATGATAGTATATCGCACATTTCAAAAAAAAAATGAAAGAGTAACAAATAAAAAATAAATATTTGTATTTATTGTCAATTCTGCAATAGCCTTTGGGCCAAAATAAGAGGTATTACGTAGTTGCAAATTAAGCCACTGGAGCCCGAAATCGAAGTACCACACAAAAATGTAGACAACAAGTACGTTTCGATTGTCCGCAAAGTGGCTTCTTTGTCATCCTCTGTTTAAATTAATACTTGGCTAAGTCATCATCATCTGTGTTGGACACAAGTGGCTTTGTATGCAAAGGCCCTTTAGAGAATTTAAACGATCACAATATGCATACCAATGCGTAACATTTGGCCAAGAAATTACTGGCTGGTCATCCCGGTACAGTTTCTGTTGGCAAAACTGAAATTCTTTTTGGTAACAATGATTATTAAAAATCACAAAAAACTTGAGTGATTTTAAGACATAATTCTCTAATGGGCTGACAATCAATTTTCCATTTAAAAAATCCGTTCTCCAAACCTTATTAATAGAATCATATGGAAAGAGCAGCTAGCAGAAGCACCGAACAAGGGTGTTTACAGGCTCGAGCGTTTGATTTGATGCCCCGAAGTGCTCGGCAGCTCTTCCTCTTTTTTCGAATGGGTTACATGCTCTTCAATGTAACCCTGTTAAAAAT
The DNA here is from genome assembly GCA_963576565.1 of Aspidapion aeneum. NCBI lineage: Eukaryota > Metazoa > Arthropoda > Insecta > Coleoptera > Brentidae > Aspidapion > Aspidapion aeneum. The sequence goes on from OY755044.1 coordinate 72,874,344, forward strand.
ACGAGGAAGAGCTGCCGAGAGCTTCGGGGTGTCAAATGAAATGCTCGAGCCTGCGAACACCCTCGGTCAGTGCTTCTGCTAACTAACTTGTTCATACGGTAGAAATATCGGTAAATCTTTTTATTATAATTTTTTGGTATGGTACCTATTTTAATACCCTGACTTTATACGTGCTCCGTGTTGTATCCAAGAGATTAGTAATAAAACATTATTTCCTAACTTCACTCCGTTAATGATTTTGTAAGCTCTATAAATCTTAATTATAATCGCGTGCAAGTCACTCGACTAAGACGCCGAGCGTTGTTGCATTTTGATGAAACAACTTTATGCAATACAGGTAAGCTACGTGTGTGCTTAAGCTTTGTGAAAGGGTTATTGTCGTGACAAAACACTGAGATATATCTGAAGAGGAAATTCGAGTGTAGCTATATAAAAACAGCTGATGCTGCTGCTATCGGCCGGCATTTTGCGAGATCTCCGCAGCACCAGCAGTTACAACCTTTAACTACACGCGCCGGTGCATTTTGTACATTATATCGACAAAACTTTGCTACTGTTTGATTTAAAGTGGGTACACAGATGTGACTTTTAACATACTAAAATAAAAATGTATTTTAAATATTTTTTCTTGGTGAGTTTGGAACCACATGTTTATAGAAAAGTTGTTATAATTTTATAAATCATGAGTAGTTATACAGGTTTTATGCATTCCTCGATTTTATTTTAGTCTGTTAAGTCAGGGTTGGGTCCATATTATATTTTAGTTAAGTTTAAGTTAAACATAAACTTTTTCATACTGATTTTGATTTTCTAGTTTTAGTTTATTTGGCTTCTTTCATGAAGCAAATACACCTTATTCTTTCCTACTTTCTTATTGAATCTTTGTTGCACTGCAAGTCAAATAATCTTCAGAAACCCCCAAGTCCCAATTTTTTGACTGATTGGTGCATAAATAAGGTAGTCCGTCAATAATCAAAATCAGCGCCTTTAAAAATCCTAATTTCCAAAATTGATACTTACAAATTTATTGATAAACTTTATAATATTCGGGATACATTTAACACAAAAACTAATTTAGGGAAAATAACACCAAGTTGTTGTTAAAGAAATATATCACATTTTTAAAAATTATAATTGAGAGAGCAAAAGCAATCTAATTGATACGGATATTCTCTAAAAAAATATAAGACTTATGCCCAACTATTTTTTTATTTAAAAGTGAAAAGTTTTTAAAGTGTATACAAGATAATCTGTCATTTTGCATTAGATATGTTGATTTTTGAATTTTGAAGTTTGCGTCAATAATCCAGCGCCTTTAAACAACGCAATTTCCAAATTTAATACTTTTGCATTTTGACTACGCCAGTTTGATTTTTTAAGTTTTATTTAAATATGGGTAATGGTGAAACGGTGACCGTACAAACGCACGGAAAAACAGTGAAAAGAAAATATTTGCACAGGATAAAACACTACACAGAAAAAGCGCGTTGTAAAGGGCACACTAAAAAAGCGTGCTAAGAAAAAAGCGCACATAGTCAAACAGTGCACAGGAAAATCAAACAAAGAAAAGCTTTGGCGTATGGAAAAATCATAATGAAATAAATTGAAGTCTTTAGATTTAGAATGGTACCTATAGTTATAGGTATCTTAATCATCTTAATTAATTAATTAATTGTGCTCACAAAAATAGGGTAGTATACAAGTTATATAACTTTAGGGGCTATAAGGTAACTTTCTTGAGAAACAGGACATCAAAGTTGGCGATGTTTACACTTTTTTAATAATAATCGTGTATTAGAACAAGAGCAATAAGTGGAGATAAAAATATAAAATAAATTATGCTACTATTTTTGTGGAACAAACTTTTATAATGCCATATTAAAAGCAATGATGTTTATCTTGATATTTTTTGAAAGTAAAAATAAGTCTCTACGAAGACATAATAATAAGACATCATTGATATTTTTTAAACAAATAAATAAACAAAAATTTTTATTTTTTATATATTTGTGGAGATTATTTTAAGAGCATGTATCTCCTTAAGTTGCAATTTTTCCAAAAAAGGAAATAATACTTTTTAAATCAAAATTATAGCCAAGTATTTATTTAACTGTGACAATTTTTTTTTAAACCTTTAACTCCTTTAACTTTAAAAATCCTATATCTTAAAAACAGATAAGTGTTGATCGACCCTCATGTAATATAAACTTTTTTATCAAAAATAACCTTTTCTATCACCAGCTTCACTATGGCTGCTAAGTTATGGGACACTCTGTATATATGCAAAAAATATTTAAAACTCTTTTAGAATTTTGAAAAAATTTGAAATTTTTTAATTGAAATTTATAAAAACTTTAAAAGTTGTCAAAATATTTAAAACTTAAAGATTTTTTATTATTTGTAAACTATTTTAATATTTTGAAAATGTTTAAAAATTTTATTTACACCGGCGCATAAAATAAAAAAGTGATCTGTATATTTGATCAAACCTACTTATTCGGGGTCCTTATAATATAGAAACGTTCCCATTTTTCGCGCAGACACAAAACATTTCAAAAACTTTGTCAGGTCAACGTTGCTCTATAAAGAAGCTCTCCTCTGTAAAGCCCGGTGCCCACCTACGATTTTCTCGTGCGTGCCCGCGCACGCGTCACATGACTGTAATAACATTTCATATTGAGATCATGTGACGCGTGAGCGGGCACCCACGAGAAAGTCGTAGGTGGGAATCAGGTGTAAAGTAAATTGATTTTATGGCTTTGAAAATGTACCATTTTCGCAACTTCACCGTGTAAAATTGCAATACTTTAATCAAGTTTTTTTGTGATTTATTCGAAATGGGGTGTACGGGCAAAACAAACCACGTATTTGGATTCGGTGCATCGAGATGTAAAGACTACTTTTTTGTGTTGTATTTGCCGAAGTTATTATAGTTTAAGTTTTTCCTCTGTGCGGTTTTTTCCTCTGTGCGATTTTTTCCGTGTGCACTTTTTGCCACAGGCGATTTCTGCCTTGGGTGCTTTTCTAATAAAGCAAGTCAAGAAGAATATAATTTTTTCAGCCGTCAGCTTATCAGTAGTAGCTATCCGCCCTTATACCTTATATATTTTTTCAGGTTCTGGGTGGTAATTACCCCTTTACACCCCCTCTCCGCAGGCGCAGAACCGCCAATGCTCTAAATATTGCAAAGTTTTAAGTTAAGGCAAAAACGCAGCATCTCGAAACTAGCTTCCCCTGAGGATTTACCTGTAAAACTATTTGCTTAGTCGTATGACTTCACCTCGATGGACTTTACTCAATTTGTTAAGATAAGCAGTGGCGGCTGATATTTAAGGCCGCTCTTTAAAGATACAAAAAAATTAATTAAAAAATATTTTTTATTTAATTATTTGCCTTATTCTATAATTTTCCCTTTCGCCTCCACGCATACCATGACTAAAGTTTTCCCTGGCTGCAAGCCATCTCGCGGCCCGCGTTACTATGAAAACAGGGCGAGAACCATTTTGAATTTCGTGAGATATATTATTAAAATAAATTTTTCAAGTCTATCTTTGAAAGATAAAATAATAATGAAAGGACTGGGTAGGCCCTTACCGAATCTGAACGTCACTCAATTTAATCAAACAAGGGCACAAAACAAAAGGCATCTATAAAAAAATAACCGGATTGGCGGCTGTGCTTTAACCAACCTGTTGTACTGTGTGCCGTGTGTGTTCTTGTATAATGCGGAATCAAAAATGGACCATAATTGGGCACTAACCAGTGTGAAAGATGTGCACCACCTTCCTGCGAACATAAAAAAATCTTCTAGAGAACATATGAATTCTTGCAACGGATTTTCATTGTTAGGTAAAACGAATATTCAAATTCAATTAATTTGTTTTGTCACCGAGCTAAAAGTTGTCGCAAGATTTGAAGCAAAGGAAGGTATGGTATAACACGCCCCTTTGAGGGGGCTGTGGATATAAATACACATACGATGTCAAGCTAAATAAAACCGTTTAAGAACTGGTTGGTCCGAATAGTCCCTGTATGTGACAGATTTTTGCCATTATTTGTCACTTACATGGACTCTAAATTAGATAACCGGCATACTAAACTACATGTCAGAATGCAAATGTTTCTTTTAAGGGTATTTTTAACGCACGCATTTTTTTCGCGCTGAAACAAAGTTTTTTTGAAAAGACTTTCGCTGGAAATTTAACTATTAACTTCGAAAGGTATCCGTAGTTTTTGGGACCAACAAATCTCATTAGAAAAATTAAAATTCTATACTATTCGTAATACAATTAATAAAGTAAAACAACACCAAATTTAAAGAACGCATGTTCTGAAAAAACAACTTTTTTGCTCTTGCTCACTTTTGCTTCTAAATTTATTTAACTTGAAAAGGTTGGAAAAAGCTTTTAAAAAAATAATAAAAATATTCAAAATTAAATAATTTCTACGACACTGACGGCGTTCGCGTTGTACAATTTTTGTTTGTTTGGCGAGGACACAACCGATCCTAAATCTTACTATCAGTCATGTCAGATCATATAAATATTTTACCTACTTGCGTGCGTGAAAGTGCATTTTACGACCTTGATTTGAGAACGGAAAGTGGCACTTACAGTAGAGTATGTGGTCAAGTTACTTTACCGCATAGTGTGCGGTAAAGTTACTTTACCTTATAGTGTGCGGTAAAGTAAAATTAAACAAATTTTATATCCATTATTAATAGCTATTTGGTAAATCATATTTTTCTCCCTCTCAAAATCTAAAGGCAATAAAGGAACTGAAAATAGTCGATGAACTAAAAAGTTAAAAGAAGCTAATTTATGGGCAAAAAAATGATTCGAATCGGAAGGAATGACGTTATCAGTTTGAGTCGGTTTTCTAAAAATTGAATAGCGGAGTTTATTATTATGATCTCTTCTTATTGACAAGTCTAAAACATTCAGAGTACAATTTTCTTCAACTTCCATCGTAAACTGTATTTTACTATTTAAAGAATTCAGATAAAGCAAAACATCATTCAACTCATCATTTGTGCCATTCCAAACAACGAATGTATCATCCACATATCGGGTCCAAAAAGAAATTTTGTTTAAAAGATGAAAATTAGAAGAAAAAAGCTTACCTTCTTGTCCCGATCGATTTTGTTTTATATTTTATTGATTTTTAACATATTGGATTTAACTTTGAACCTTTACTCTTTTAAACTAATTTTAGTATTTTAAACTGTTGTAAGATGTCGTTAGTTGTACCAATTTTTAATTTATTTTATCTATTTTGTTTTTAATATTGTTGTTTGTATTTAAATTTTAAGGTTAAGATGTTTGTTTAATTGTGTGGTTTTGTTTTAATTTTTTTTTATTTGTGTTCCAGATTTTGTCCTTAAAAGAGGGATTTTTATTTTCTGTAAGTAAATTTTTTGATACTTTTCTTTTTAATTAACTAAGATCCGGTTTTATTTTGCTTGCAGATCACACTTGATAATGATATTTACATATCGAAACGCGTAGTGTGTTTTGAGAAATAAAAAAGATTGTGAAGTATTTTGGACTTTCCCTTCAATCCTTTTCATTATGATTCTACTTCACCCTGGAGAAATCTACGATTCTATATTGAATTTTAGTGTTTATCTATATAATACCAAGATATTTTTATAGTTTTAAAATGCCTTTTTAAAGTTTTATTTACTCAATTTTGCTATCAAAATAAAGGGGACAATCTGTAGCTATACAAAATTGCAATTAAATAAATGTGATTCGGTGAATATACAAAATTAGATACTACAGAGTTAAACATTTTACACTTCTTTTTCATTAAAAATATATCTAATTTTATATAATTTTACTTTACCGCACACTATGCGGTAAAGTAACTTTACCGCCCAGTGTGCGGTAAAGTAAAATTATGCATAACTAATATAGTTTACCATAAATTTTAGTGTTTATCTATATAATACATATTTTTATAGTTTTAAAATGCGTGTTTGAAGTTTTATATGTTCATTCATATAGTTAAACATTTTAGACTTCTTACTCATTAAAAAAAAAACCTAATTTTATATAATTTTACTTTACCGCACACTATGCGGTAAAGTAACTTTACAGCACAGTGTGCGGTAAAGTAAAATTATCAATAACTACTATAGTTTACCTTTAATTTTAGTGTTTATCTATTATAATACCAATATATTTTTATAGTTTTAAAACGCCTTTTTAAAGTTTTATATGCTAATTTTTGCTATAAAAATAAAGGGGAGAATCTGTAGCTATACGAAGTTGCAATTAGCTAAATGTTATTAGGTGAATATACAAAATTGCTATAAAGTTAAACATTTTTGACTTCTTACTTATTAAAAATATACCTAATCTTATATAATTTTACTTTACCGCACACTATGCGGTAAAGTTACTTTATCGCGCAGTGTGCAGTAAAGTAAAATTATGCATAACTAATAAAGTTTACCTTCAATTTTAGTGTTTATCTATATAATACATATTTTTATAGTTTTAAAATGCGTTTTTGAAGTTTTATATGATCATTTATGCTATAAAACTAAAGGTGCCAAAATTGCTATAAAGTTAAACATTTTAGACTTTCTACCTAATAAAAATATACCTAATTTTATATAATTTTACTTTACCGCACACTAAGCGGTAAAGTAACTTTACCGCACAGTGTGCAGTAAGGTAAAATTATCAATAACTGATATAGTTTACCTTGAATTTTAGTGTTTATCTATATAATACCAAGATATTATTATAGTTTCAAAATGCCTTTTTGAAGTTTTATTTGCTCAATTTTGCTATCAAAATAAAGGGGACAATCTGTAGCTATACAAAATTGCAATTAAATAAATGTGATTCGGTGAATATACAAAATTAGATACTATATAGTTAAACATTTTACACTTCTTTTTCATAAAAAATATACCTAATTTAATATAATTTTACTTTACCGCACACTATGCGGTAAAGTACCTTTACCGCACAGTGTGCGGTAAAGTAAAATTATTAAAAACTGATATAGTTTCCTTTAAATTTTAGTGTTTATCTACATAATACATATTTATATAGCTTTAAAATTCCTATATTTGAAGTTTTATATGTTCATTCTTGCTATAAAAATAAAGGGGACAAAATTGCTATATAGTTAAACTTTAAAAATATACCTAGTTTTATATAATTTTACTTTACCGCACACTATGCGGTAAAGTAACTTTACAGTGCAGTGTGCGGTAAAGTAAAATTATCAATAACTGATATAGTTTACTTTGAATTTTAGTGTTTATCTATAAAATACCAACAAATTTTTATAGTTTTAAAATGCCTTTTTGAAGTTTTATATGCTCATTTTTGCTATAAAAATAAAGGAGAAAATCTGTAGCTATACGAAATTGCAATTGGCTAAATGTGATTGGGTGAATATACAAAATTGCTATATAGTTAAACATTTTTGACTTCTTACTTAGATATTAAAAATATACCTAATTTTATATAATTTTACTTTACCGCACACTATGCGGTAAAGTTACATTACCGCACAGTGTGCGGTAAAGTAAAATTATGCATAACTAATATAGTTTACCTTAAATTTTAGTATTTATGTAGATAAATTATATATTAATAAAATTTAGATATTTTTATATTTTAAGATTTATAATAATATTCTCAAGTTTGCTATAAAAATAAAGATGACATTCTATAGCTATACGAAATTGCAATTAGATAAATGTGATTCTTTAAATATACAAAATTGCTATATAGGGGGCGATTCTTCACAATTTGAAAAAATCTGACACAATTTGACATGCCAGATTTTAACCTTAAATCTTGACAACATTGCATCAATTTTCTAAGGATAAATACGATACAATGCAATGTAGAGTTCAAATAAGGCATTGGCATAATTTTAATCTGATTTAAGACAAAACAACTTACGGCGACATGCGTGAATCTCATTAATTTGCTTGAAAAATAATAATCTATTAAAATTATAAACACTATTCGCCCTATTATGATAATTGATAATCCGTCCACCTGCGAAACAAGGCCACAAACGACAAGAGGTTTGATTTGAATAATATAATAATAACAATAAAATTTTTTTAAAAATATAGATTTTTAAAATGTAAAACCAAGACAAGAAAAAACTTATTTTTGACGAAATATGCAGAGAACATTAGGGGCCGGTTTCTCAATAGAGGATAACCCCTGACCCGTGGATTATCTTTAATAGCTGTATTTTTTTGGCATGTGGTAAATATGTCAGCCAACTCTTTTTTTAACCCACGGGTCAGGGCTAACCCTCTATTGAGAAACCGGCCCTTAGAGAGTCAACAAACAAGATAAATTGAAGCTACCTAGGTACTATACTGTTACAAAGATACGAACCCTTCAACATCTTCAAAACGATTGTTTGCACATTTTATTCAACACAAACCAACTAACATTTTTAAATTTAACTAATTTTGTTGGACACTAAACCCTAGATGCACCGTAAGCACATTTCTTGGATTAGTCACTTAATCGCGATTAAGTAATATATTGATTTAAATCATATATCTCTCAGTGCAGATTGTGGGTAATACTTCATTGGCGTCCGTATACTAAGAACTTTTTTAAAAATCACTACAAATATTTTTTGTTTTTTACAATTTTTTGAAATGTATTTAATAATTTATTAGGAAAATTAACTTTGTGTTCCAACAATTGATAATCAAATAGAGACAATTTCACTCTCAATGAGCCAGTGGCATCCATCAATGTGGGCGATTTACAGAAATCCTCGAAAAATCTATTGATTTTTTACATTTTCATTGAATTTTCAACAAAAAAGTTCTTTCAATCAATCTTTTTAATTTTAAAATTTTGCAATTGTCATAAAAACTAAGTGCTGCAAGAAAACACTGATATTACACTTTATTAGGAAGACCAAATTTCTTTTTTAGCAATAAAAATCATTTATAATTATTTCTAACGGTGTATAAATTTTAATTATACTACGTGATAGACAATAAAATTTTCTTTTAAATGATTAGACCGAAGGTCGTCATAGGTTATACCTTCCCCCTATATGGGATTTCCTGACAGATAGATATATTTTTGTTGCTATTGTAATGTAGTTTAATGTTTTACTTGTTTGCCACATTGCCAACTACAGCCTACATCTAGGGTGGAGAGGGGGACAAAAGTGGTCAAAGTAAGAAATTCATAACGAATAAAGCTTATAGAAAATTACATTTTCTTTCATAAAAATAGGTCGATGATCTTCCGCGTGGTCTTCTAAAGAAAAACCGATTTTTGTGAGTTACATTTTTGGAAAGAAAGCGTTATCTTCTATAAGTTTTATTCTTTGGCCACTTTTTCCTGGGTGGTCTTCCGCCCTTTTAGGTATAACGACGAACATAACTGGAGACAATTTGTAAAAATCGCCAAAAATCAGTATTATTTATAATACATACTGCCGTTCCTAAGAAGAAAATTTTATTTTCTAAATAGTGGCAGAAATTATTTTTGCCTAGAGAACTTCATTTTCAAAAAAAATATTCTGCCGTCGCTAAAAAGATTGTCGCATGTAGAAATTCTCTGTTTTGAGAAAATCAGGTTATATATAATTTTGAAATAAAAAGCAAAAAATTAAAACCTTCACTTTTATTTTAAAAGAAAATAAAAAAGTATAAAACTAAACCCGTCTTTCTCAAGACGTAAAATTGCTACTAATTTTCTTAAAAATTAAGTACTCTTGTACTCTTTTCGAAAATAAAATTTTCTTTTAAATAATGCACAGATTAATTATGTAAAGATAATTGATGATTCATATGTGAGTGGGTCTTGCAGCCCTTCCACTGCGACCACCAGTGCAGCTGCGGCTCGTGCCGCAGGCGAGGTGAAGCGGTACATTACAAACATATTATTATACAGGTATTATCTCTGAAGAAAATTTATTGCGTCCTCGTCCTCAGTTGAAAGAGAAATCAGAAACATATTTATGGGCAAAAAGTTTTATTTATATTGTCGTTTTTCTCTTTCAACTGTCGTACCATGCTCCAATAGTTCTAGGACGCAAAGAGTTTTAAAAAGAATAACGTTTGTACCAGTGTTTATAATGTGGCGCTTCACCTCGCCTGCGGCACGAGCCGCCGCTGCACCAGTGTATCTATTCTGACTTGATGCTAATAGGGACCTATTGCAATAAAGCCAGGCACAAATTGTGCCGGGCACTATATTGACAGTTTCGCATTAAAAACTGACAGTTGATCTTTCAAAATTGACATACCAAAGTCGAATTTAGAAATCCAGTCGTTTATTTTCCATTAATAGTGGCGTCACTAATAATTCCGGCTCTTATAATACACAATGACCTAATTTTGAAAGAAGACAGCTGTTCTTATAATGCGAAAGTGTCAATATAGTGCCCGGCACAATTTGTGCCTGGCACTATTGCAATAGGTCCCTAATGTTTCATATAGATAAAGATAATTAGTTACATCGAAACTTATAATTATTTTTTACGATTTTTGTAAATAATCTTCATTTATACATGCCACTGTACCATTTATTGTAAATTAAACCCTTTAGTTTTACATCATTGAAAAGAAAATTTTATGCTATTAATAAATGCTATATTTTTTTTCCTAAAAGGCGTTTTAACGAAAGTTTTAAAAAAAATTCATAAAAAGTTTTATTTATAAGAAAATTAATCATGCCTGTAAAAATTTTAGACGCCTTGGTAATTCCTATCTGTTCCGTCTCTGCTAGCGCCACCCAGCGGCAACCGTCTAAACTAAGCGAATAAAAAATTGACCGAAGGAATTAACGCCACCCCGCGACGTGGCCGTGTACGCAGAATGAGCGAATTGAATTATATGTTATTGATATATAGAGATCTTTGTTTGGATTACATTAGATTACATACACTATATACTTTATATTCACCTCCTTTGTTAATAATATAATAATATAATATAAAAACAAACTTAAAATTAACTAATTCATCCTAAAATCTTAAGAGTTGGCTAACAACGCGTATCGATGGTGTTGTATAAGAATCATTATTCGGTAAGTTATTATCGCACAATATTTTCATTTTCGCGATTATTTACGGATCTACGATTTAAGTCAATTTTTTGTGCACTTTGAGCAACTTAACTTTTGATTTTCATGCTTATTTTGCACTGGTGGCAGCTTATGTCTAAGTTCTAGAGATGAGCGATATCGTGATTTTCCAATCACACTAATATTTATTACTGTGATTTTTTAATATCAGCGATTTTATCAAAATGGCGGATCCAAAATGGCGGACTTTCTTATTTATGAACCGATGTGTATCAAATATAGAAATTGGCGGTGTTTCAAAAAGCTGATTATAATTTTCGACCTAAATTTATAAAAAATTCAAAATGGCGGATTTTCTTATTTACTAACCGATTTGTCTCAAACCTCAAATATTACATTGCTTGAGGTCATTTAACAAAATTTTTTACTCAAACTTAAAAAAATCAAAATGGCCGATCCAAAATGGTGAACTTTTATGAATGAATTTATGAATCGATGTGTATCAATTATCGAAATTCGCCATTTTGAATTATTTATAAGTTTAAGTCAAAATCATAATCAGCGACTTAAAACACCAATTTCCATATTTGATACATATCGGTTCATAAGTAAGTTTAAGTAAAAAATTTTGTTAAATGACCTCAAGCAATGTAATATTTCAAGTTTGAGACAAATCAAGAAAACCCATCATTTTGGATTCGGCATTTTGATTTTTGTAAGTTTGAATAAATAATTGTATTAAATGACCTTAAGCAATGTAATATTTGAAGTTTGAGACAAATTGGTTGGTAAATAAGAAAATCCGCTATTTTGGATTCGTCATTTTGAATTTTTTTAAAGTTTAGGTCAAAAATTATAATCAGGTACTTGAAACACCGCCAATTTCTATATTTGATACACATCGGTTTATATATAAGAAAGTACGCCATTTTGGATCGGCCATTCTGATTTTTTTAAGTTTGAGTAAAAATATGTGTTAAATGACCTCAAGCAATGTAATATTTGAAGTTTCAAACAAATCGGTCAGTAAATAAGAAAATCCGCCATTTTGGATTCGCCATTTTGAATTTTTTAAATTTGAGGATAAAACTGTTTTAAGTGATCTCAGGCACTGCAAACTTTTAAGTTTGAGACAAATCGGTTTAAAAATAAAGAAATCCGCCATTTTGGATCCGCCATTGTTGTAATAAAAAACTTAAATTAAAGTGTTCCCAGCAAACATTGACCTGCTGGTACTTGACTTTAACTGCTGGCATCGGCAACGATGTGCATTATTTTTATTATTTTTGTATTGTGTAATTTGCATATTATTTAAAAGTGCAAAAAATGCAACATGTTAGTACTTTATTTTTAGTACAACGAAAAGTAATAGTTTATTTATGAAAAATACCAAGTGCAGCCAGGGCTAATGGCAAAAAAGCATTTTCAAAGTATATTTTAGCAGTTGCTTTTAGAGCACTTTATTTTAGTACAAAAAAACTAAATATTTTACGGTGAAAATAAAATACAAAAAATATTTTAATAATATTTTGAAGAAGGTACTCTTAAAGTACATTTAATTTTTTAATAAAAGCTTAAAAGTTTTGCTGCAAAATTAATATAACAGTGAAAAAACATTTCAAAAGCATTTTTAAATGGTTGCTTTTAAAGCACTTTATTTTAGTACAAAAAAACTAAATTTTACTGTGAAAATAAAGTATTTACAAAAAAACGTGTTTGCTGGCCTGGCCGCTAGATGGCAAACACTAGTCAACATTTTACAGGTACACTGAAGAATGTCAAGCTTAAGAATGCCGGCCGTTGTTCCAAATCAATACAAATTAAGTACTTCCCACTTAGTACTTTGCCGTTATGGCGTGCAGCGAAAGCCAGTACTTAAAAAGTACTTTTTTTGTAATCCATGTTTGCTAGGTTACCAGGTTACCAAACACTACACCTACCAAATTTCAGCACTCGACTTAATGGATTTAACTTTACTTAACAAAACCAAATTTCAAGAAAATTGCGTAAAGGATTTTTTAAAGATATTTTTGTATAAATAATATATCTATTTTGTTCTTCATCTGCACATTTTATCGAAAAAAGTTTTTTTAGTCCAGCGCTGAGTTGGCCCGGCGCCCAGTTGGCGCCGCCGAGTTGGCTCGACGCCCAGTTGTCCTAGACCGCTTTTCGACAATGACAATATTATTCACCCAGTCTGTAGGTTCTTCAACTTAGAAATGATACGTCTGTACTCGTGTAGGGCTTCCTTTAGCCTCGATTTTAAAGCATCTGGGCCCGGCACATTTGTCAACTGTCAGTTCCAGATTCGAAGGCCAAATGCTGCCGCTGTTGCCAATTGATTGTTCCCAAGAGAAAGTAGCAGAGTTTGTTTATTAATTTTTAATTATGTTGGTAAAATTCAGTGGCGTATATAGAAAAAAGTTTCGGGGGCAGTGGCGGATCCAGGGGGGGGGCACTAGGGGCACTTGCCCCCCCCCCCCCGAGAATTTTTTGAATATACAAAAAATGAGTAAAAAGTAATGTTTTTGATAATAAAAATTCAAAATTTTTACCTGCGGCGCGGCGCATGAAAGTGTCTATTGTTATTATCATCGAAATTACAACCACTGACTAATTCAATAAAATGCTGCTTAAAAAATATATTCCGTTTTTTACCAACAGAGAATGTCACCTAAAGTGCCCCCCCCCCCCCCGAGAAGCACCTCTGGATCCGCCCTTGTTCGGGGGGGGGGGGCAGAGACAGTTTCAGGGGGGGGGCCGAGACTTCATGAGGTCGTATTTTATGCTATTTCATTATTGTATTCATAAAATATATGAAAATATCTAAAAAAATCTTAGCTTCGGGGGGGCCCGCCCCCCCCCCTTATATACGCCACTGGTAAAATTTGATTACGAAAAACTGTTACAACGTGACGTGCAAGGTCGTACCTAAGGGGGGATCAATCTCCCCCCGAAATTTTTAGGAATAAAAAATAATCAAACATTTAGTAGTGATAAGTAGTTGAGATATGGATTATTCGCATTTCTTCCCCCGCCCCGAGGGTACTGACGCCCCATGGGTGGCCGAAGCGCCCTATGCTGTATTAAGTACCCCAGGGCTGCCAACGGCAAATTGAGAGGGCGGCAAAGGAAACGAACGACATTATGACCTTTTTTTTTGTGTGAGGGGCGTCCTTTTTAGCTGTCGCCCCCGCCCCTTCAGGCACGCTACGCCGCTGGTCCCCTACGACATTCCAAGAATGTTCTTTAAGCATGTCCAGGGGAGGTTCTCAATTAGCAATTCTTAAGACATTTCCGGACCGGATAGTAGAACCTAATAAGATATTTAAAATTATTTTTTGTATCATGAAATAACACTTAATTTCCTTGTTTTTTAATGATTTTATACTGGGTTTATACAGACAAAAATAAAAATTAGAATAAAAACATTTTGCTGTTTATTCAGCCAAAAAAAAAATTAAAATTATTTTTTAATACTTTTTTTTGCAAAAAACAGTGTGAAAGTATTTTTGTATTAAATCACTGGCTTTTTATAGCCCTCGTAGTTTATCATAAAAAACAAATAAAAAATCGTCTAAAGATCATAAATAAACAAAGTTATAACAGTTCTATGTTAAAAACGGAATTATTAATAACCGGACATTATCAAAAACTTCATTCTGCAAAACAAGGCAAGAGCAAAATCGAAGTTCTGTATAGTCTTTTAAATTATCAAAACCGGACAAAATTAAAAAGGACAAAAACATAAAAAGGGCTCGGGCCTAGCTTTCGACGTTCACCTAAAGAAGAGCGCAGTGGCGTATATAGAAAAACGTTTCGGGGTGGGCCCGAGGCAGTTTTGGGGGGGGCCCGAGGCCCCATGAGGGCGTATTTTATGCTATTTTATGTTTTTATTCATGAAATATGTCGAAAATATCTAAAAAAATCTTAGCTTCGGTGGGGGGGGGGGGCGGGCCCCCCCATATATACGCCAGTGGAAGAGCGGTTCTGATATAACTATGCAATTAAAGCGTCCTTCACTGCAATTTTTTTTACTACCATGCCTAATAAAAACACCGTCTCTACATAGGGATTGCTATAGCACATAAGGCGTTTTCATTAAGCAAGGGTCATCTTTAAAAAAGGCCAGGTGTTGGACCCTAGGTTAGGATTCATTTGCAATTAATTGACCAACAGGGTCGGTTCGATTCGGTTAACACCAATTTGCCGCCAAACTTTCATGAGACCGATTTGTATGAGAAGAAGAGAGACGGAACCAGTATACATATAAAGATAGGAGACCCCTTTTTATGATTTTGTCCTTTTTGATTTTGTCCGGTTTTGATAAAAGACGATATACTAAACTTTAATTTTGCTGTTGTCTTGTTTTGATGAATGACGTTTTTGATAATGTCCGGTCTTAATAATTCCGTTTTTTTCATTGGACTGTTAGGCCATTTTTATTTGATGATCTTGGATGATTTATTTATGACGATGGATGGGGATTCGCTTTTAAAAGGTGTATTGCTTAAAATGGTACGAAAAAACAAAAAAATGCTCTATCAAAACAACAACAAATGTCACGTGACGCGATGTCGCACATGCGCACATCCAGTTCCAGATTAAACTTAAATAACTTTTATTTTTATTTTTATATGTTTAAACCCAGCAATAACGTCTTTTAGACGAAAATTGGTCGTTTGATAGCAAAAGTACAAAAATAATCACCACTTACAAAATCTGACCAAGTCCCATTTCAGTCAGAATATCTGGCTAATTCTAGGGACAATATTTGACATTATTAGACTTTTCCATAAAAACCCGATAAAAATATAACGGTGGCAACACCGTGGAGCAAATTCTGTAGCGAGCCTTTCACGCACCTTCCACGACATGAACTTAGTGCCTCTTTGTTAATTTTGCCGTGAAAAACAAAGAAGGAAAGTAAACTTAGCTGACCTCATAAAGAAAACGAATAGAAATTACAAATCTGAAAAAATTTGGCGATATTTGAAATGTCAATTTCTAGTGACGGTGTGAATTTATTTCCAATTTTTAAATTAAAAATTTCTAACGACTAACGTATTTTTGCTAAAAAAAAATAATTATATCGTGATGCTGCATCCAACAAAAAGTGGGAAATTGCCTTGTAGGTAAGTTTTTAAGTTTAAAAATTGCCTTTTAAACGAGAAATCTTAAGCGCCAGATTATGTCACATTTTTTCAAATTTCGTCAAATTTTTTGAAATGTAAAGAATTGACCCCATAGTTTCACATTTTAGACTTTTTATCCTTAAAAATATACCTAATTTTACATAATTTTACTTTACCGCACACTGTGCGGTAAAGTAAAATTATGCAAAACTAATATGGTTTTCCTTATATTTTAGTACTTAGCTATATAATACATAGATATTTTTATAGTTTTAAAATGCTTTTTGAAGTTTTATATGCTCATAGGTAAAATAATGTACCTAACTCCCTTGACGTCTTGACCGAACTCCGCTGCGCGTCGTTCGATCAACTGCCGTCGCGGGCGGTAAAGTACCACTTTCCGCACTTGTTAGGTAAATAACTATAATCGATCTGTATGTAAGTAAGACAAAAACTTAAAAGGGACCAAAACATTTATTGAAGGAAATGCGACTCCGTCCTTTTGACTTTTTTTTTTCGTTACTTAGCCTTAAGTGTTCCTTATTAAATGATTATATTAAGAAACGCTTTAAGCTAAGTAACGAAAAAAAAGTCGGTGAGATGGACCCTAAGATTTGTATACTTTGTACTATTCTAAAAAATCCCATAATAATTTATTCGTATGTGCCACTTTCCACTATTAGAAAAATATATATATATATATATATATATATATATATTAATATATTTGATCAAGCCGACCATGCTGTACTGCAGCAAACAGAACTGTCTGTCGCATGGCCATGTAATAAGATCGTTTGGCCACGCAGTATTGTGAGTTGCGCGCTTTAGACTTGAAAAACCTAGCTTGATCTTAAGGCGTATTTTTATCATTCCTGTTAACAGATCAGTGTAAGCTTTGTACGCCTTAATAGAGTTCCTCGGATATTAGGGGTTGTACTATGTCGCCTTAGTGCAATTTAGGGCAACACCTTAATTTGGAAGCTTCACACATACATGCATGCCCGAGTAGTCAATTTAAACACCTTTCAGATCGCCCATATAAATATTTACTGAATAAATATCCACTAATATTCTTTCGTATTTGTTATCCATATTTTGTAGTCTGCACAGTTTTTCTATGTACCGGGTAACAAAAAAATATGCCAACTTAGTCCAACTCAGTAGGTACGTAGAAACAATGAATCCAGTAGGGTCTGTCACCACTTAAATACTTTAATACAATGGTTATTCTTAGTTAGCTAACCAATATTTTGATTAGGCTTTTGGTAAAACTGATATAAAAAAAACCATAAATGCGATATTTGAGTAGAGACAAGCAACACTTTACACCTTTGAAATAATACATACATACAAAATACAATACAATACAATACAATACAATACAATACAATACAATACAATACAATACAATACAATACAATACAATACAATACAATAAAATACAATACAATACAATAAAATACAAGACAAGACAAGACAAGACAAGACAAGACAAGACAAGACAAGACAAGACAAGACAAAACACTACACTACACTACACTACACTACACCACACCACACCACACCACACCACACCACACCACACCACACCACACCACACCACACCACACCACACCACACCACACCACACCACACCACACCACACCACACCACACCACACCACACCACACCACACCACACCACACCACACCACACCACACCACACCACACCACACCACACCACACCACACCACACCACACCACACCACACCACACCACACCACACCACACGACACGACACGACACGACACGACACGACACGACACGACACGACACGACACGACACGACACGACACGACACGACACGACACGACACGACACGACACGACACGACACGACACGACACGACACGACACGACACGACACGACACGACACGACACGACACGACACGACACGACACGACACGACACGACACGACACGACACGACACGACACGACACGACACGACACGACACGACACGACACGACACGACACGACACGACACGACACGACACGACACGACACGACACGACACGACACGACACGACACGACACGACACGACACGACACGACACGACACGACACGACACGACACGACACGACACGACACGACACGACACGACACGACACGACACGACACGACACTACACTACACTACACTACACTACACGACACTACACTACACTACACTACACTACACTACACTACCCTACACTACACTACACTACACTACACTACACTACTCTACACTTACTAAAAAAACTTACAAGAAGGTAAACACTTCACATCTGTTATCCTCTCTAAGACCACTGATCAAACTACTTTCTGGAAGTGCTATAAAAAATGTCAAACCCGTATGTGACAGATATTGAAAAAATATCTGTCACATACAGGGACTTTAGTACAGCTTATCATAATCTTAGTGGTGTGGCTGATTGGGAAATATTTTTAAAAACTGTGTACAGTCCTCGCATACCCTGTTGTATTGCATTTTTTGGCACTTTCGATCCAATAATTGACGATACAATTTCCAGAAGTAAATTGAAAAAGGTTTTGCTTAAATATAAAAATAACAGAGCTCCGTAAAGACTCACTTTCTCATAAGTTTTTTATCTTTGTTACCTCTTTAATAAAATCCTGGATGCTAAGGACATACCTGAACCCTGGGGTAAACTACAATTTTCAGTGCTCCTGACCCTAACAACTATCGATCCGTAGCATTGGTCAACTGCGCCACAAAATGCTTTGGACTGAAGTAAATAAAACAATCCCAGAGATTTAATCTGGTTTTAGATTGAAGGGGAGGAAGGCTTTGTTGCCTGTGTCGACTTTAAAAGAGCATTCGATTCAGTTTGTCACTCTCTTTTGTTGTCTAAAATATATGATTTACGTATTAGCCCTAACTTTATCACAACTCTTAAAAATTTTTATAACATTGCAACCACTAAGAATAAATCGTCCAATGGTTTTACGCAACTCTTTGATGTCACAGAAGGAGTAATGCAAAAGAATTCTCTAAGCCCACTTCTTCTCTCAATCTTATCTGATATTCTTTCATTCTTCGAAAGTATGGGCTTTCAGGGAATTTCCTTCTGATGGGTTCTGCAGTGTTACTTTGTCACTTTATGAAGATGATTTGCGAGTCGACGCTGATTACGACATATCTTGAACATCCCAACATGGGCAGTAGTGGTTTTTAGAATCTAGACTTTAGTCGCAAAACACAGTCCAGGTCACCTTTGTCATTGATAAAATAAAGTATAGCCAAAAACAGAAGAAGAAATTTTAACTCATATTAAAGTAAAGTATATACAAAATGCTTTTTCGTGTTATCTAATATCTAAAAGCGATAAATTAGCTGTCGGTTTCCTAATTGCGGTCAATTATCCAGATGAGATTGGAGATTACCGCTACCAATTAATGGAATTTCTCTCCATGACACTTATTAGGGTAACAGCTTTGATTTATGTTCGAGAGCGAGACCCAAGTCGCTTTCTAGTTAACGTCTATTCATGATAGGGTCCGTTTGCCTTTCAAGCCCATTTTGCAAGATGCGAAAGTTTGACTGGAACTTGGAAAAAACGCAAAGCAATTTTTCGTAAACAATTAAAAAATTACATTATTTGCTAAAAAAGAGCTTAAGTCTTGATTTATTATATGTAAAAATAAAAGAAAAATCACTTTGACCACTAAACAGCCTCACACAGGAGTGATGGAATTGTGGTCACATTTCTTTTCATGGGTGCGGCAAAAGAAATAGTGCAGTTTTGAATGACTATTAAAAAAACGATTTTTTTTATTCTGCTTGATTCTATACATCCCATTTGTTCACTGAAGTTTCAAAGATCACATCAGCAAGGCGATGTCCTCCAGAAGCGATGTACCAATGTAGGCGAAATGTTAGACCGTATCCCACCTAGGACAACGTTCTTCAGTAGTGAAAAAGCCAACTTCCATCTGTCTGGAGCCGTAAACAAAGAAAATTACCGTTATTGTTCGGACAATAACCAACGACAAATTCAAAACAGACCTCTTCATTCCCCGAAAGTGACTGTATGGTGTGCCATTTCCAAATTTGGGATCATTGGACCATACTTAGAGGATGAGCGCACAAGAACCGTCACCGCTCAGCGATATGTTTCGATGCTTGAAAATTTTTTTGTACCAGATTTGGAACGGTTAACCGAAGAACAAGATACTGGGGATATCTGGTACCAGCAAGACGGAGCTTCGGCCCATATAGTTCAATGAATAGAGGCGAAAATAGGGGGGTTACCCTACAAAAGGTCCGGTAGTTCTGAATTTTGGATATGTTGTTAAGCTCAGGAGGGTAGTTAAAAATCTGAGTTTTCGTCACCCCCACCCCTGTGCTTCCTCCGCCATCTTGAAAAAACCATCAAAAATTGGCACTTTTTTTAGTTTTTTGCCTTTTTTTCGTTCCAGTACACTAAATCGCAAACAGTGTTATACAAAAAAATTGTTTTAAAGTAAGCACACCACTGGAGCGGTAAATATGAAATATTTTTTACCATGTTACACAACATTTGAAAGGAAATTTTATTATCTACAATGAAGTAAAAAACAATTTCTTTGATAAAAAATTAATTAAATGGCCCCCATTTACGGACGTCGCTGGCGGGTTCGTTGTAAGTCAAACCCCATCGAGTGATACACCGTTGAAACGATGATTTTACTGTCAATAAAGTGCATTATAGCATTTTTTTAAATTGGGCTTAGTTTTTGAAAAAATTAGATAAAACTTGTAACAAAAATATTTTAATTTGTGATTTTTTAAAATTGGCTAAATTTACGGGCGCCTCTGAATTTATAAACATGAAACCAATCCGACTTTCTTCTACAGCATTTTAAAGGAAATTTTATTTGCTACAATAATGTATAACACATTTTGTTCTATAAATCTTGGTTTTAAAAAAAATCGAATAAATCATGGAAAAAACGGATATTTTTTGACTTTTTTAAATTACTTCAATTAACGGACGCCGCTGAAGAGTGTATAAATAGTTGACCACCATCGAGTTGTACCTTTTTCAAAAGGAAATTTCATTGTCTACAATAAAGTGTATTACATTTTTTTCTCTTAGAAGCGTATTTTTTGAGAAAATTTGAGAAAACCTAAATATGTTAGATTTTGGGTGGTCTAGGGGTTTTTTGAAGAGGTGGTTAGTTTAAGGGGGTTTTTGACCCTTAGCTCTCTTACCTTTTTGTACGTCACTAAATTTACACAAAAAATTAAAAATAAATAAAAAACGTGCCGTTTAAAGCACTAAATTTTAAAAAAAATATTATTTTCTAACTTACTTACTTTAAGTTAAAAGTTCCTCCCACTCCATTACAACATTTAAAAATACATTTAAAAAATGAATTTTGTAGCTGATAAAATTCTCTACAAGATGTTTTTAGAACTTTTACCCTAGAACAAAGTGTTTCGGAGCTTATGCCGTCCAAAGTAGAAAAAATCTGAAAATTTGCCCAAGCACGTGATTTTAGTCATTTTTGGAAATGACCTAGCTCCGTTACTACTGCTCGCAGAACAACCATAGTACCACCCAATTGTAGATAATTATATCTTCTAAAAAAGTTCATATAACTCTTTTTGCGATTTAGGGTACTGGAACGAAGTTACAGGCAAAAAACTACAAAAAGTGCCAATTTTTGATGGTTTTTTCAAGATGGCGGAGGAAGCACAGGGGTGGGGGTGACGAAAACTCAAATTTTTAACTACCCTTTCGACCTTAATAACATATCCAAAATTCAGAACTACCGGACCTTTTGTAGGGTAAAACTCCTCTATTCATTGTACTAATACAGCGCAGATTTCAATTACAAAACTGCGGCAGGTGTTCCCTGCGCGCTTCGTCTTTGTGAGGGGTGACTTCGAATGGCCCGCGAGATCGCTGGATTTGGCCATTTGCGATTTTATCTTGTGGGGCTACCCCAAGGAAAAGTTTTTAGACATCGTCCTCGCAATCTTGAATACTGAAGATCCGTAGAGTTGAACACTTCAGATATCGCATACATCATCTTGCTGATGTGGTCTTTAAAACTTACGTGAAGAAATGGGATGTGGTACTAAATCAAGCAGAATAAACCATTTTTTCGTATGTTGTGCCAATTTTTTTTAATAGCCATTTAAAACTGCACTATTTGTTTGGCCGCATCCTACTTTACCTGACAGAGCCCGGGCCCCCCAATTAAATGCTCAGGTAAATGTTAGGGTGCGTTCCACATGACATTAATAGCAGAAAAGTTTTCTCGACAGATACCTTCAACTTTTTATTAACCAACCGGGTCCTTTGAAAATTTTGCCTGCTGGTTTTTAAAACTAACCAAAACGTTTTTATTGTTTTTTATTTTTTTTCCAAAAAATACTTATGTTTTAAAACAATCACATGTGGCACCGTTGTCTTTAAAAAAATACTTAATTTTTCAAAGAATTCGCCTGCAGCGTCATCTTTTTTGTTAAATTTACAAATTTTTTTGTGCTGTGCAATTTATTTCCAAACAGCCGGTATAATTTGTTTTCATTTTTCAGTAGTTTTTTTATATTGCATTTTTTCTGCTACTTCATTTTTTCGAAAAGTACAAAATTTTTGTAAAATTTTCGGGTGAGGCGTCTCTTTCTGCCCCTTTTCTATAAGTTCTTTCTGCAGGACGACTTTTTATAAAAGAGTTAATTTTTACATATTAATTTTTAAGCCTGGGGATCAAGCCCCCCCTAAAATGGCCCAGTTAGTTGCGCCCCTGCGAATTCTGCTATAGTACTGTCACTGTCGCAAGTCACAATCAAATGGAAGTTCGAGAGTTGTTGTTGTTGTAAAAGCTGTCTGACAGGTACTCTCCAAAATGTGTCCAATTGCGAAAAATACTCTTTGGAGTTCTTGAGAATAGTTATTCTAAGTGTACTGTACTTAAATGTTATTGCTCATGCGAAAAGTTATGAATTTAGATTTATTTTTGGACCCCCCAATTTTCAAGCCTCAGTCTGCCACTGGTGAGTGGTTACATAACTATTTAAGTTAAATTCATAGCCAGTTATTATGGTAAAAAAGCAGCACTAGACTTTTGCACACTTATCATTATCATTATCCGTATCAAATTCTGGTATATGGTTAGGTAAAAAAAATTAGAAAACAAAGGTATAAACGTTACGGCTAGAAGACCGATAAAAGACTGAAAACTGAGTTATTGGTGTAGCCCATAAGTTGAGGCAGAAGGGACTGTATTGGGAGAGGGTGTAAAGGGTAGGTAGAGTGTAGAGAGAGAGAGAGAGGATAAAGTGTAATAAAAAACTATGTCGCTCACCGATATTTGCAGAGTAGTCGCTTACAGGGCCCTGTTCTCCAGTTCCATGATTCAGCTACACAGCTTCCACAGATGATAACGCACAGCTTTAATTTTAAAGGGTTTTTAAGGGTGCCAAAGGGCAAAGAGAATTTAAGGGTAAATTCACACGAGGGACCGCGTGATTGAGTTCGTTTCTTATACGACACTGCGCACTGTCCACTTTCTAGGTTATAGGAAAGAAGGGAAAAATATATTTATGGACCGCGTAGCGGCACCCGCGTTTTTTGTATGAAAGCATGATAAAAATATATCAATAAAAGGCGATAAAAAGAAAAAACTTCCTGCTATATTAACAGAATCAATACAAAAAAAGGAGAATTTGTTTTATTTATTTTAATCCTTTAGAATTGTGAATGTCCCAAAAGAGGGCAGTGCAAGTAAAAAAGTAATATTTTCTAATTACTAAAAATTAATGAATTAATTAAAATAGAGAATTTAGCGGGAGCTAAACATACCGGGCGCCAAAAAGGCACTTATTCTTGCCTTTTTCCATAAAAAAAAGAACAAAAATAATAATAAAAAATAAAATAAAACAAAATAATTCTATTACCAAAAGTAATGACTAATCTTAATACTAAAAAAAAAGAAAGGGGGTTTATTCAACCGGCAAAGGACACAGCTTGACTACTGGCCTTTGCATAACACCTTGTGCAGTTTTTAAGGTTACAGCCCTAACTACTCCATCTGGACCCGGGTGGCACTTCATGACCCTACCTAAACGCCATTTTAGAGGAGGAGCGAGTTCATTTTTGATAAGCACGAGAGTGCCTAATTCAATGGTTTTACAAGATTTGTTCCATTTTTGACGCTGTTGTAGAGTTTGTAAATATTCGTTGTGCCATCGCCGCCAAATATCTTGGTGTATACGCTGCACAAGTTGCCATCTAGATAACCTAGTGGTAGGTCAAAAAATGACCAGGGGTCAGAGCAGACAAATCAGAGGCATCTGAGCTAAGGGGTAAAATAGGGCGAGAGTTAAGCATAGCTTCTACCTGCACTAGCACAGTGTAAAGCTCCTCATAGGTGAGTACCTGAAGGCCTATGACCTTTTGCAAATGAGTTTTGACTGATTTAACCCCAGCCTCCCAAAGTCCTCCAAAGTGAGGGCTCGAAGGCGGGTTAAATGACCACTCAATATTTTGAGCTTCTGAGGCATTTTTCATGTAACCATTTAGCTCCTTTTGAGCTCCCACGAAATTTGAACCACAATCGCTGAAAAGCCTAGAAATTAGACCTCTTCTGCCGACAAATCGTCGAAGGCAAGCTATAAAGCAGTCTGAGGTTAAGTCAGACGCAAGCTCAAGATGTAAAGCTTTGGTCGTAAAACAAATAAAGAGGCAAATATATGCCTTTTGAGATTTTATGCCACGTGCTTTGCTAAGCGTAATATTAATGGGACCTGCATAGTCCACGCCAGCATATTTAAATGCTTTAACTTGGTTTATGCGACTAGCAGGGAGCGTACCCATAAGGGGTGTTTGAGAGGTTGAGGTTGGTTTGACTTTAAAACAAGTCATGCATTTTGCTAGCACACCCGCGATGGCTCGTTTAGGGGAAAGAATCCAGAACTGTTGTGTAATTAAAAATTGAAGAGTTTGCAGTCCTGGATGAAGAAAAATATGATGAAATTCTTCAATAATGAGCTGCGTTAAGCGACGTTTAGTGGGTAAAAGCACAGGATGCTTTCGATCATAAGAGAGACCTGATAGCAGGAGGCGACCGCCTACCCTGAGCAATCCATTCTTGTCCAAGAAAGGGTGTAGCTTTCGAAACAGTTTAGGTAAAAGTTGACCTTTTTTGAGCTTTTCGATTTCTTCGGAAAACTCAACATACTGTACATGCTTGACAAGGAGTAACAAAGCTTTGTAAAGCTCTAAGTTGGTCAAGTGACCTTGAATGCGTGCTTCAGGAGTGTGCTGCTTAATATTGTGTATAAATCGAGATAAATAGGCAACAATGCGTTTTATGGGTCCTAGAGAGGAATAGTTGTCTAGCCAACTATCGAAGGGGTGAGTTGGGGTAAAAACTCCGAGGAGAGCTAATCTGCGTTCTTCCTCAGAAACTTCTGGGGTAAGTTTTATAGTGGATTGTGGCCACTCTTCAGGGGGTAATTTTAGGAAACTTGGCCCAGTCCACCATAAGTCATGGTGAATCAGATCATCAGGGAGTAAACCGCGTGAAGCGCAATCGCTAGGATTTTCTTTAGAAGGAACATGACGCCATAAATCGGGTGCTATTTTTTCTTGAATATGGCTGACCCTGTTCGCAACAAACGTTTTAAATCTGTGCGGAGAGGATTTTATCCAGTTTAGGGTCACCATGGAGTCAGACCAAGCGAATATTCGAGATATTTGAAGAGAGCTAGAGATTAAGTTGACAACGTGTCGTAATAAATTCGACAAGAGCACGGCGCCACGTAGCTCCAACCGAGCTAAAGATATGCGTTTTAACGAGGCAACTTTGGATTTTCCGCATAATAGATTAACATTAATTGAGTCATTAGAAATGCATCTTAAATAGACACAACAAGCGTATCCTTTTTCGCTACTATCACAGAATCCATGTAGCTCAAGAGAAGTGGCGTCCGAATTCACAAAGCGTGAAATCGAGATCTCGGATATTTTAGGGAGTTGAATTTTATACTGAAACCAAAGTTTTTGAATATCTTCTGGGACTGGGTCGTCCCAGCCGACTCCTAAGGCCCAAAAATGTTGTATTAAGTGTTTTGCCAAAAAAGAGAGAGGAGTTAAAAAACCTAAAGGGTCATAGATTTTTGATATTTCTGACAAAACGGATCTTTTTGTACAGGGTCTATCAAGAGGGGAAACCTTATAAGAAAATGCATCTGTAGAGGGGTGCCATTTTAACCCTAATATTTTTAGAGTATTGTCTTGGTCATCAAAGGAGAGATAGCTTGTTTCGCATTTTTCAGGGGAAATAGTCTTTAAAAACTCAGAGCTATTGCTAGACCACTTTCTGAGCTGAAAGCCTCCGTGACCTAGAACTGCGACTAATTGAGCTTTTGCTTCGAGAGCTTTTTCGAGTGACTCACAGGAAAAACAACAGTCATCTACATACACGTAGCTCCTTAAAATGTGAGCTGCTAAGGGATATTCAGTCTCATAAATGTTAGCTAGTTCAATGACAGACCTTATAGCTAAGTATGGGGCGGCTTTAACGCCAAATGTGACAGTTTTTAAGAAATAATCATTGACAGGTTGGTCAGGAGAAAACCTCCAAAGTATTCTTTGATAGTTTTGATGGGCGGGATTTATTAAGACTTGCCTAAACATTTGTTTTAAATCACTAGTAAAGCAGTACTTATGCAGGCGAAAAGACATCAAAATATCAAATATTTCTTGTTGTAATTTGGGACCTGTCAACATAGATTCATTTAGAGAGCTGGGACAGCTCTCGGGACAGCTACATGACGCGTCAAAAACGACGCGGAGCTTTGTTGTGCTACTCTCTGATTTTATAACACAGTGGTGGGGTATGTAATAAATTTTATTCGAAGGGGGGATATTTTTTGAAACTAACTCCATATGATTAGAGTCAAGGTAATCTTGTAAACAATCAGAGTATTCTTTGTGAAGAGAGGGGTTTTTTAATAAACGATTTTCTAAGCTATAAAATCGTTTTAGAGCAATAGAGCGGGAGTTAGAGAAAGAGGGCTCTGGTCCTTTAAAGGGGAGAGAGACGACAAATCGACCAGTTTCTGTTCTCTGGAGAGTATCTTTGTAAATTTTTTCACAAAGCTCATCTTCCGGGTCTATATGAGTTTTTTGAGGGACTTCCTCAATTTGCCAAAAGGCTTTAAGAGTAGAGTCGAGACACTCATTATTTGAAATAAAATATGAGCTAATAGAGGGGGTAGAGGGGCGAATTTTTCCGCCCATGATGAGCCAACCAAAAATAGAGTTTAGAGCTGCGCCCTTGTCGACACCACATGAAATTTTACCTTCTGTCAAAATAAAAGGAAAAAGTTGAACTCCAATTAAAATATCTACTGGTTTGCATTGATTAAAAGAGGGGTCTGCGAGCTTTAAATTTGAGATATCGGGGTAGTCACCCTGCGAGAGAGGGGTGAGGGGTTGCTCATTGCAAACTTTTGACAATATTAATAAATCAATGTCAAAAGAAGGAGAGAGTTGGCCTACCGGTCTTATGGAGCAACTAATGCCACCAGAGGGGGTGCAGCCAGTGTGACCTAAGCCATTTAGGGTTAAATGAGTTTTGTAGCGAGAGAGACCAATTTTATTTGCAAACTTTTCAGAAATTAAATGCACCTGGCTCCCAGTGTCAATTAGAACCCGCGCTTTATCATAATGTCCTCTACAGTTTAAAACTTCGACTTGCGCCGTTGCGAGTAAAGAAGATGTCACTGAAATGTTGCTTGTTAAACTGCAAGCGTGAGTTGAGGTGCTACTTGGTAAATTATTATTTTCTTGTGAGTTAGAGAGAGTAGGTACTGCCAAAACTTGCGTAGAATGAGTCGGAAGAGGAGCGCTCTGATTCTGATTTTTCAGTGGCGGAGAGCCACTAGGAGGGGATCGAGGAATATGGAGTAAATAGTGGTGCATGGAATGGCAAATTCTACACGAATAAGTAGAGTTGCAGGCTTTTAGTGAGTGCCTTGTACCGAGGCAATTGGA
This sequence comes from Aspidapion aeneum, assembly GCA_963576565.1. Taxonomy (NCBI): domain Eukaryota; kingdom Metazoa; phylum Arthropoda; class Insecta; order Coleoptera; family Brentidae; genus Aspidapion; species Aspidapion aeneum. The sequence continues at coordinate 72,902,573 of OY755044.1, forward strand.
ACACCAATGGTTTTTTCTGACTAAATTTAGTCTTTCTTGAGGGGTTTTACTTTCAAAAACGGGGCATTTATATATACTATGTCCTGAAATCTTACAGACGGGACAAGCGTTCTGATATGGAGCGACGCCAGCTGCAAGAGTAGAAAAATTATTACCTCTATATTGAGGTTTTGAGGGAGGTTTAGCAGTGGCGTAACCAGAAGTTTTAGTTTTATTTAAAATGTTGGCCGATTCTAACGCAAAACATTGCTTAGAAACAAAATCTTTGAGGTCCTCAAAAGAGGGTTCAGATGAGGAGTCATGCTGAAGTTCATAGCGCGTGACCGTCTCAGAGTCTAATTTTCGAATAAGAATTCGAAAGAGTGGGAAATCCCAGTGCTCAGTTGGGTAATTTAAATTGGTAAGAGCGTAAACATTATCAGTAAATGTATCTATTAAATTGCGTAAAAGAGCGGGGTTGTTTGTATTTAGTTTGGGCAAATCGGTAATTTTGTCCCAATAATGAGTCGCAAGGAGGCGGTTATTTTGGTATCTATTATAAAGCGCATTATAAGCTATAATGTAGTTTGCATCAGTAATTGGCAAGTTTTTTACCAATGTTAGGGGTTCCTTTTCTAGATACGTTAAAAGTAGCTGAAACTTTCTACTATTAGAGAACATAGTATTATTATGAATGACAGAGTCATATAAGCTAATAAAAGTTTGCCAAGAAAACAAATCGCCGGTGAACTTCGGAATATCCACCTTTGGAATGTTGAAGCTCATGTCATTATGACCGGAGCTAGAGTTTGAGTGAGAGGAGTTGAAGTCATCTTTAGGAGGAAATAACCTTTTATAAGTTGCTTTTATGCTAAAATATTGGTAATCAGTGCCTTGACGAATGACATTCTCCTCAGTAAAATCGGGTTGCTCTTTATCAGCTAAATACGCGATTACAGCGTCGTGAAATTTATTAAATTCCTCATAAAAAATGTCCAAGTGATCATACCGCATCTCAAAATCAACTTTTTTTAAGGTATCAGACATAGCTTGAGTGGAAATACTAAATATTTCTTTAATGCGATCTATTGCTATGCCCCTAAAGGCGCGACACTGTTTTTCACTACTCGTCATTTTAAATACCTAATATTTAAAAATAACTACGAGAAAAAAAAATTATATGTATTTAATTTTACTATGCGCGCTAAATTCGAATAAAAAGGAAAAAAAACTTTTATTCGCGAAAACCGAGAATGCAATAAAAAACCTGAAATTTATTTCTTATTGACCGAGTTCAAAATACCTACTGTACCTACTAGGTAAATTAAAGTGTAATATGAAAAGCGTCAAATCTAAGTATGCAATGCATAATACTTTCAAACAATTATATATCCCTTTAAACTGCACAAGATGTTTATTAGCCCTAAAAAAATAAAAATTTTAATTTTTAAATCGATTTATATAAAAAAAATCGTTTAGGAAACTGAGTTTTAATTTATTAGAAAAAGGCAAAAAATCAGATACCTACAACGGTTTACCGGTATTTTTAACACCATGAAAACAGATCATCTGCTTTAATAAAAATCTAAATCGCCTTTTCTAAAGAGAAAATTTAATTCTTTAATTTTGAAATATATATATATATTTTTTTTTAACAAAAGAAGGCTTAAAACAACAAGTGCCAACGTAAGGGTAGGGGGTGGTTATAGGGGTAGTTCAGTATTTGGATGGACGGACCAAACTTATGTAGCCCATAAGTTGAGGCAGAAGGGACTGTATTGGGAGAGGGTGTAAAGGGTAGGTAGAGTGTAGAGAGAGAGAGAGAGGATAAAGTGTAATAAAAAACTATGTCGCTCACCGATATTTGCAGAGTAGTCGCTTACAGGGCCCTGTTCTCCAGTTCCATGATTCAGCTACACAGCTTCCACAGATGATAACGCACAGCTTTAATTTTAAAGGGTTTTTAAGGGTGCCAAAGGGCAAAGAGAATTTAAGGGTAAATTCACACGAGGGACCGCGTGATTGAGTTCGTTTCTTATACGACACTGCGCACTGTCCACTTTCTAGGTTATAGGAAAGAAGGGAAAAATATATTTATGGACCGCGTAGCGGCACCCGCGTTTTTTGTATGAAAGCATGATAAAAATATATCAATAAAAGGCGATAAAAAGAAAAAACTTCCTGCTATATTAACAGAATCAATACAAAAAAAGGAGAATTTGTTTTATTTATTTTAATCCTTTAGAATTGTGAATGTCCCAAAAGAGGGCAGTGCAAGTAAAAAAGTAATATTTTCTAATTACTAAAAATTAATGAATTAATTAAAATAGAGAATTTAGCGGGAGCTAAACAATTGGTACTTTCAAAATGTCTCCTGAAAACTTAAACACTAAGTATATGGATTACATAAAATAAAATTACAGTGTTACATTTAATCGCAACTACATAATTCTTACTTAAAAGGCGAATAAATCAGTTTCGAGTAAAATGCAGTTACGGCCATTTTGTTTTGGATTTTTTTTTTACGAGTGTGCGCACTCGCAAGGAGATCCCTATCACGCTCGAGAAGCGGCAAGTGCGCGGAAATGTTGGTGTGTGTTGGTTTTGAAACGGTTCAGGTTGTAACATGCAGGGAAAACTGTCGCAGAGAGTTTATTCCACAGCGATGCTGTTCTCCAGAGATATGAATTCTGATATAATGAGGTTCTTGGTGCCTCTATTTTTACAATAAATTGATGGTTACCGTCTGTTTGACGTGTTCGCCTAGTAGGTGCTACTCCCGGGGGGATCATACGTGCCAACTCTTCAGAGCATTTTCCGTGATAATACCTGTAGAAGAGAGATAGATCGCCCACAGTTCTTCGATGTTCGAGACTATCCAAGCTACGGGTAAGTGCGGGGTCATTGATCAGCTTGATAGCTCGTTTTTGCACGGTGTTCAAAAGCATTAAGGTATGTTTGGGTGCCGCACTCCATATATGTGAGCAGTACTCCATAGTTGGTCGAATCTGGGCTTTGTAGAGTGTCAGCAGTTGGCTTTTGCCGATTTATAGTGCCACATTTTACGAGGAAGTGATTGTTGGCTTGGCGATATGAATATTTCGCACTTTGTTCTTATAAGTTTATGATCGGATGAACCAAGTGGGGGATCTACTTGAATTGTGTACAAGTCAGGATTTGTCGTTAGGAACAAGTCTAAAAGCGCTGCAAGTTCACCCCTTTCTGAGATACGGGTAGGTTCATCGACAAGCTGCGTTAGACCACAACTTATGGCAAAAGCTTCTGCTTCCCTGCCTTCATTATCTGTTTTGTTGTGGTGTTTTAGCCAGGGTATATTGTGGACGTTGAAATCGCCTAAAAGAACAATTTCCGCATGTGGATAGTTAGACTGTATACTATCACAGTTTTCGGATAATGTCGCAAAAAAGTTTTGATACTCGGTGTAACTTGGCGGTCGGTAGAGGCAGCAAATTAACTTGGTCGATGACTTTGAGGTGAATTTCAGCCATATGATATCGAGGTTCGCTGGTTGTAGCTTCTCCTCTCGATGACATGAAAGGTCATTTTTAATGTACACACAGATCCCAAAATTATGTCGAAATCGGTGGTGTAGGTCATAGCCGGGATAAAGATAGTTCACAGTAGGTGTTGCAGAACTGATTTTAGTTTCAGTGAGAACAAGGATGTCAGGTCTTTGTTCTTCAAGATGTTGGTGAACTGAATTCATGTTGATACTTAATCCTCTTATATTGCTAAAATCAATTCTGAGTTGAGTTTTTGGTCTTCTTTTAATATCTTTGCATGAAGGACCCCCAGGATCACCCGACGCCCGGAGATCCGAGTGGTCGGGTATTTTACCTCCGGAATATTTTGATCCTGGAGGCGCCATCATGCTATCTGTTACTTATTGTTGGAACCGGACTGCCAGCGCAGTAGCGGAACGTGGTGATACCACTTAGCGCTACTCACTTCTGGCATGGTGGTATCTCACCGGTCGACGCCCAATGAGTAAAAAGCGTCTACCACCACCGAGAGGCACCAAGAACCTCATTATATCAGAATTCATATCTCTGGAGAACAGCATCGCTGTGGAATAAACTCCCTGCGACAGTTTTCCCTGCAGGTTACAACCTGAACCGTTTCAAAACCAACACACACCAACATTTCCGCGCACTTGCCGCTTCTCGAGCGTGATAGGGATCTCCTTGCGAGGGCGCATACCCGTAAAAAAAAAAAATAAAAATAAATGTCACACTTTAAACACACTCTAAAGCTTTAAAAATTTTAAGTGGCTTTTAGACCCAGATCACAGCCCTTGTCTATTGATTTATAGTTTTCTTAATGTTTTCGGATTTAGTGACACATATATATAGACCGAGAAATATTTTATATTTCCCTAAATTAAAACCAACTTTTCATAGTAGCTTTTCTTTATGTTGCGAATTTTCTTGTCACGATCATAGCTATGAACAGAACTTTTAAAGTTGATTATAGCGATATCAAAAACGACAAAATTGAGTGATTTCTTAGTTTTGATGGACTTTGTTTCCTTATTTGATTTTCAGGTAAATAGATCCAGTTTTCACTGATTTTCCGTGTCGCTTAATTTTGATCATATTGATTTCGTTTGGATATCGTAGTATTGCAAGTTTCAAAGGTCACGTATTGTTTTGACCAGTGGTTCATAAAATACTTCAAAGTGGTTAATTAGTAATTACTAAATGTAGAAAAATCAAACAATTACTAAAGGCTATGTAAATATAAGATTTGATTTGTCATATTTTGTAGGAGAAAATTGGAAATTTTCTGGAAAATAGCAGTTTCTTTGTTTTCCGAAATTAGGTAATCTAGGGTGACTTTGAGCTTTAACTGATTTTTTTTTATTTCTCATCTTTACTTAAATTAAGTCAGGGAAAATTTGGTGTTTCGTTCTTTTTTTTGTGTCACTGACTTTATTTCTTGTCTGTTTTTGAACACAAAAGTTTAGGAATAATATGTATATGTATAGGTTTTTTCCAATTTAGGGACGCCTACCCAAATATGTCAAATAAGAAGGGATAATCTGAGAGCAGTTTTTTTCAAGTTGTAAAGTTAAAATTTAGTTCCGTCTTAGAGTTTTGAAAAGTCAGTCGGGTTTTAAAATATCAGCGCGTGCGCCGTGTTTTCAAACTAAGTAAGTAATGTCAAGTATCAATTATTACACTGCCTCAACCCTTTCTTTATTTGACAAACTTGGATAATTTTAGACAATTCTGTGTATTTACTTTTGATTTGTGGGAAACTATTTTGGGATCAAAATGGGTTTTAAATCAGATTAATAAGACAGGGGTAATGTAAGTTTGTATTAATTTATCAAGTTTTTGCCTATACTTGGGATTTTTATTTAAAGTCTAAAAAACTTGGGAAGAGGGTGGAAATAGAATTGCCTAAAATAAAACATGATTTAGCTTTGTTTGTTTAATTTTGTCAAATAATTAATTTTGTCACATTTTTCTTAAATTGTTTTTTAATTTGTCATATTTTCATATTTTCATCTTTTTATTTTAAAATATACACTTGCCTAGTCCAGAAACAAATCCTTTTTATTTAACAACAAAATTAAAAATAAAACTACAAATCTGATAAACAACCTATCGATTATTTAATTTTAGAGCAAGCTGAGTATACTAGTGTAGTATAGCTAAAAATTGGTAAAAAGCTAATTCAGATCAAATCAAGAAGTTTAGTTAATCTCAGATTGGCCTGATCTAAATAACTCTGATGGGCAGTTCATATCAGATACATATCAAAACAAAACAGTGAAATATAGTGAAAAAGAAATATCATCCAATCGAGTAGCAGTTGTCTAGAGGTTTAATATTTGAATTGGTAAGTAAGCTTACTCATGTACTAACAAGACTGTAGAACGCCAACATGGATTCAGCCCCGAGAACTACTTTGTTTTTCCAGAGATCTACATTGTTTCAGATGAAGCGCACCAGGAAAGACTCGCATGTGTCATATTGGTATTGTGTTCCACTCTATCTCTGTTTCTATTGGGTATTACTATCTCACAAAATATTCACATAAAACCTAAATAAAGTAGTTGCCTTAAATAAATAATTAAATAAATATATATAATGACCGCTCGCCCGTTACATGTAAAATAATTTCTCTTCAAAAACCTGTTCGATTGGTTCGGATTCATGCCCTCTAGGATCCCGGAAAAGAAGTCAGGGAACTTTTTTTTTGCTTAGGTTTTTGATCTCTTGTACTTTCGACCTTTTATCCGTCGCCCGTGCTTGCGCTAGTTCTTTTGTAGTTTTAATGTTGTTCATCAATTTTTTTATTTCCCTTTTTTCCCTGTTGTCCCAGCTTTAAAATAAATTCCACCTAAGGAGATATATCCTACGCACCATTACGTAAAGTTGGGAAATGTGAATTAATAAGGTTTTTTTATTTTCTTCAAATGAGTTGCAAACGTCTGTAAACCGGTACCGCTGGAAAACCGTTTCGTTCACTCTATCTCGTAATGTTTTATTTTTAGAGATAGTTGAATAGAGTTGTCAGTTGAAATGGCGTTTACATTTCACATACCGATTAAAATTTTATTAGATAAAAAATTTATAAATATTTCCCACGAAGAATATTGTTAGATATTCTAATTGATCTTTTTGCATCCATGACACTTTCCATTTTTTTTTTTATATTTCTGTTACGCGACAAGTCTCTATTTCATACAACAACAGCGTGCTCTTCACTCTGTCTTAAGCCTTTCGTTACCAGGAATTATTTTGAAAGTCGGTTTCCTATATATACTTCTCTTAATGCTTTTATCCACTTGAACGGAAAACATATTCTGTAGGTCCACAAAGATAATATAAACACTCATTTTCTCAATTATTATCAAGAGAAAAACCTTTGTTACTACAAGATCTACCTGCACAAAACCCACTTTCCTCTTCTTCTTTTTGTTCATGAAAATTATTCCCTATTTGACCTCTTACTGTAGTTCCGCTGTAATTGTGCAATCCAGCTTGTCTCCCTTTTTATGTAATGAGGATATGAATGCAATTTTCCTATCATCAGGTACTGGATGTCCGTGTATGCATTGACTAATAATATATGCGAGATTTTTTAATAGTTTCTCTGATCCATCTTTCACCATTTTAGCGTATAATCCCCCAGGTCCGCTAGCTTTTCTGGATATAAGCTTTTTAATACTATTCTTTATCATTTCTTTTTCGATTATTACTTTCTCTCCATGTATTTCTATGTCTCTCCTCGGAGAGGCTTCGGGTATTGTTTCCTGCAGTAGTCCTTTGTAGTGTTCTGTCCATTTAGTCCGGAGCCATAGCGTCAAAATTGTACGTCCGTGGACTTTTTGATAAAGATTTTCCAGCACATATTTTGCACTGGCTAAATAAAACTTTAAAATTTAAAATAAAACTTAATCTGCCCTATGTCAGCAAATGTCCACCACATTGCGGTTGACCACTTCTTAATTTGATATACTTTCAAGATATTTTATTGGGTCGGTCACATATCGCACCCCCGCTAAAAAATAGTTACAACTCAAAAAACATTGTTTTAAGAAAATCGCTGTTAAAGAATTTAGTTCATTAGAGAGATTTATTTTTCACTTATATGACAAATTACGAGTTATTTTATATCAACAGGAACCTATTAACTTAATCTAATTGATGCAGTACGTTTCTCAGAAAAAATTATTTTTGTCGTTTTTAGTAAAAAATTGGAATATTGTGACACTTTTCTAGAACAACGCGCCATGACGTTGTAAATCAGGATGTCACGCAGGATGGTAAATAATTAAAAGGTCCATAGGTTAATTGTGGGTACCACACAACGGAAATCAGAGACAAAGCACTCACCAGAAATTGGCTGCAATTTCTCCACTTCCAAGGGGCCCCTGTTTGGATCTAATGATGTCACCACGTAGCTGAAGGGCTGAAGTTTCTAGTTCTATGCTTCAGTACACCAAAATCGAGCACTTTCAAGTGTAGAAATTTGAAATAGTTGGAGAAAGTAAATTAACACGCCATTTCTCGAGGCGGTCGAAAAAGGATCTCACTGATTCTTGGTGCGCATGTCAAAATGCGCGAAAATGTACTCTGTCCGTCATCCAATTGTGTGGTTTTAAAATTAAAAACAACCGCGAAATTTAGCGGGAGCTAACATTACTGCCCTTCAAAATACACAATTTTAGAATCTCAACCGGACTGATATAGATATAAGAAAAATGATCGACCGATAAATATAAATGAATGAAAACAGATAAGTATCGTAAGTTTATTTAGAGATAACGAAACCCGAAAAAGGCAAAACAAACCAACAAAAATTCAAAAAAAAATAAAAATAAAGAAAAACCTATTGTAATACCCGGTAATAGGTAGAAAAATGAAAATTAGTTTTAATTCGGCAAGAGGCACAGTTTTACAACTGGCCGCTTGTAAACACCGGTAGCCGATCGTACCGTCGCAACACGCACTTGACCGTCTCCGCCGGGATGCAGTTCGATGACCCGACCGACTGGCCATTTCAAAGGTGATTGTATGTGATCACTCGTTATGATAACCAAATCATTTAATTTGATATTTGGGGACGAATCAGCCCACTTGTGTCGCTGTTGTAGCGTATGCAAATACTCTACAGAATACCGTTTCCAAAAATCATTATGTAGTTTTTGGATTAGATGCCATCTCGAGAGCCGATTTAGGGGAACCTCGGACAAATCTGACTCCGGAATTTCTGAATTAAGGGATTCAAGGGTCAAAAAATGCCCAGGGGTAAGAGGTTGAAGATCGTGTGGGTCTGAAGAGGCAGGAGATAAAGAGCGACTATTAAGTACGGCTTCTATGCGACATGTAAGGGTGGACATTTCCATGATGGACAACTTCTGGTCGCCGACTACTCGAACAAAGTGAGTTTTAAAATTTTTGACGCCAGCTTCTGCCAGGCCATTGAAATGTGGACTGAGAGGCGGTCCCAGATGCCAACGAATAGAAAGTCTGGTGGCCGCACTTCTTGCGTAATCAAGTAATTCGTTACGAAACCCTATAAAATTACTGCCTTGATCTGACCAGCATTGCGTCACGCTTCCACGTCTGGAAATGAGTCGATGGAATGCACCTACGAACCCTTCGGTGGACAGTTCCATGGTTAATTCCAAATGCACGCAATGTGTGGCCGTACAGACAAACACACAGACATACGATTTGAAAGCTTTACAACCACGGTAACGATGAGGAATCACAAAGAAAGGTCCACAAAAGTCGATAGCTACACTCGAAAAAGGTTTAAGTTGATTGATTCGATGAGCGGGAAGTGAACTCATTATGGGCGGTCTATAGGGTTTAGGGTTGATTCTAAAACATTGCAAACACTTGGATATGGTTCTTTGAATTGCCCGTCTGGCAGATAATATCCAAAATTGCTGTAAAAGCAGATTATGTAATGTTTTAAACCCAGGATGAAGGTATTGTCGATGAGTGGACTCGATAAGAAGAGTAGTTAAACGATGGTTACTCGAAAGTAAGACGGGGTGTTTTGCAGAATAAGACAAAAGGTCAGATTTTTGTAATCTGCCGCCACCGACTCTAATGATATTATGTTCATCAAGAAAAGGTGAAAGTTTTCGGAAAGGTTTCGGTATTGGTTTATCCTTAGATAACGCGGAAAAAAGCTCAGAAAAACAAGAACCTTGAACGCGTTTGATAAGAAGGTATAACGCACTTTGCATCTCACCGGTGGTAGGAAAAACAATATTCTCAAAAATAACTTTTTGGTCCGGCGGCTTAGTGGGTTTTTGATAGGAATGGTTTTGAAAAAGGTTAACTATTCGAAGGACATAACAAATGATACGTTGAATTTTTGATATAGATGAATATTTGATAAGAAGCTGATCTAAGAAGTTAACGTCAATTATCGCATTGCAACAGACCTTTGGATTTTCCTCCAGATTAATATCTCCGAAATTCGTTTTTGGGAGACCACAAAAACGACGTTGCGTTCCACCACATGTCATGTGACATGAGCTGTGAAGGGGTGGCCCCTCGTGACGCAATATCGGCTGCATTTAAAGCAGAAGGAATGTAGCGCCACGAGTTTGAGGGAATGATTTCTTGGATTCTACTGACTCGATTTCCAACAAAGGTTTGCCAGCGATTAGGAGGGGATGAAGGCCAGTGCAATACGACTTGCGAATCGCAGAAAGTAACGATCGTTGTAAAAGTTATTTTTCCTTCATACCTAGATAAAACGAAGTCATTTAATTCGCTTAAAAGAAATGCGCCTAGGAGTTCTAGCCTAGCCAAAGTTTGTGACTTTATAGGCGCGACCCTAGATTTTGCAGATATGAGAGAAACAGATATATTATTTTCCTCTTCTACACGAAAATATACGACGCCTGCGTAGCCTCGAATTGAAGCGTCACAGAAGCCGATGATTTGACAGGTATTGGTTTTTGACAGTTTGATTTGTCGGGGTAATTGAAAATTGGAAAGAAGCGGGAATTCAGAACGAAGTTTGTTCCAAGAGTCGATGATAGAAGAATCTGGTTTTTCGTCCCAGCCTATTTTTGATATCTACAACTGTTGCAAAATAAATTTTGCTTGTAGCAACAAGGGACAAAGAAAACCTAAGGGATCGAAGATTGTTCCTATGATAGATAAAATAGCACGTTTGGTTGGGGGTTTGTCCTTCATTCGGCATTGATAAGAAAAAATGTCGTTTTTTGGATGCTATTGAAGTCCTAAAACTTTGATAAAGTGGGGTTCCTCCTTGTCAAAAGAGAGAGGCATTTGACGATCGGATTCTGGCAATGTTGCCAATAAATCAGGACAATTGCTTGCCCATTTTTTAAGTTCAAATCCTCCCGACTTCAACAAATCATTGAGTTCCGTTTGAAGGGAAAGAGCTTCAGAAAGCGAAGGGCTAGTTCCCAAGATATCGTCGATGTAGATTGACGTTTTTAGAACAGTACTAGCCATAGGAAAACGTTCCTTTTCTCTCTCTGCCAGCTCATTTAATGTTCGCATGGCTAGAAAAGGTGAGCATGTCATGCCAAAAGTGACAGTAGAAAGTTCCCACACTGAAAGTGGGTCCTGTGGAGAGAACCTCCACAATATCCTTTGATAAGGACGGTGATAAGGATTGATAAGGACTTGACGGAACATCTGTTTGATATCAGCAATGTAGGCAATAGGATTAAGACGAAACGTAAGGAGTAAAGAAGCAATATCTTTTTGAAGTTTCGGTCCCGATAACAACGTGTCATTGAGACTAATATTTTTTGGGGTGACTGCCGAACAATCCCAGACTACCCTTAATTTTGTACTTAAGCTTTCCGGCTTTAGTACGCAATGATGTGCTAAAAAACATGATACGTCGACTTTTGGTTGACTAGATAAAACTAGACTCATATGATTAGAATCGATATAGCCTTGCATGAAACTTGAATAGGCAGTGTACAGATCAGGATTTTTGAGTAACCTATTTTCTAGAAGTAAAAATCTACGATAAGCTTGCGGATAAGTATTTCCTAGGTCAGGGTTTATTTTATCTTTAAACGGAAGATCTACCATGAATCTACCGCTCGGTTGCCGTACTACACTCGCAGTAAAAATTGATTCTGCTTGTTTTTCTTCCTTTGATAATATTTGTTTTTTAGGCAAATGTTCGATTTCCCAAAACCTAGGGAGAATGACCTCTAAAGGAGGTGAATGACTCGTTAAAAAACAACTGGTTCGTTCCGTAAGACTACCTACTTCGTCAACTTTTCCCATGACGACCCAGCCAAAGATAGTTTCAAGGGCTGAAGGTTGCCCTATTTGTCCAAGAACCCTGCCCTCCTTGAATATCTGTGCGAATAGCTCGCAACCAATAACTAGGTCCACAGGTCTAGATTTGAAATAAGATGGGTCAGCAAGTTTAAGGTTTTCCAAGTGTTTCCACTGATTATCGTTCAAAGTGAATGTAGGCATATTGGAACATAATTGTGGAACGACAATTGCTTCGAAATAAGTAAAGGAGTGACCTGTCCTTGTGGCTTAATGTGACATTGAACGAGCCCTTTGGAAGTAAAAGAAGACATCTGATTTAATCCGAATATTTCAGTGGTTTAACTTCGCCTAGGAAGATTAAGACGCTGAATACACTTTTCACTGATGAATTCTGTCTGTGATCCAGAATCAAGCAGTGCCCTTACAGGTTGAAAATTTCCGCAACCGTCCATAACATCTATTATGGCGGTGCATAAAAGAAAGGTACCTGAAGGTCCTGAGGTATTTAATGATACATGAAGATTATTGACAGGTGGTGTGTGAATGACAGGACTAGTATCTTGGCTTCCAGACTCTTGATTAGTTTCTAAGATATGAGTTAAAGTGTGATGCCTTTTACTATTGCAAGTCCTGCATAAATATTTTGATTTGCACGTATCTACCCCATGCAAGGGATGAAAACACGCTAGACATAATTTTTTCTGCTTGACGAAAGATAGGCGATCGATAGGTGAGAGATCAAGAAATGTTTGACATTTCGAAAGCACGTGACCTTGATTACACCGGAAACATTTTATTCCCGTACTTGAATTAGTTGAGGTGCCAGCCAGTCCTATAAAAGGCGAATTGGATGATTTATAGGTAGGCTTTTGCCCAAACTGATTTTGCATAGAATTTGAATTTTGATAGGTAGGCTTTTGCCCAAACTGATTTTGCATAGAATTTGATTTTTGATAGGTAGGCACCTTTTTGGGTGCTGTTGATTGAGGAAGTGATTCCAAAACTTTACATCTTTTTCTAGAAATTGAAAAAGTGACTGAAATGTGGGAATTTCGGTATTAGTATTGGCGTGACTCATTTCGAAATTTGAACGCGTCGGAATATCCAATTTTTCTAACAAAATGAAAAAAATAATAAAGTCCCAACTGTCAACGTCAAAGCTAAGTGATTTTAAAATTTCTAGGGATTCAGAAAAAGTGTCAATTAAATTACGCAATTCTTTAGCTGACTCGTTTTTTAATGTGGAGTTCATAATTGTGCTTAAAGCATCATTTGCGAGGTCTCGCTTGTTTTGATATCTATTGACTAATTTGTCGTAAGCAATTTTATAATTTTGATCAGATAAGCTAATCCCTAATATCAATTTTAAAGGCTCATCCTCAAGATATGAAAATAAATATTGAAGTTTTCGAACGTTACTTAGAATTTGATTTTGATCTATAATGTTATTAAAAAGATCGAACAAGCTTGGCCATAATTTTTTATCACCTCGAAATATGGGAATACCTAACTCTTTGAGTTTTAGAGTTTCGTTTTGTCGAACATATGATCCCGAAAAGGATAGGGCCTCAACCGGAAATATTTTAGAGTAAACCCCCTTACACGCATAAAAATATTTACGAGCTTCTGAAAGGATCGCATCCTGCGTTTTAAACTCCTCGTCGTCCGAGTCATCTATCAACATAATGACATCATTATGTGCCAGCATGCATTTATCGAAGGTTTCGTCCAAATCGGAATACCTCACTTGAAACTCGTTTCTCGCTTTTTCGTCTGATGCCGCGGTCTGTGAAAACACATAACACTCGGTGATCGCAGATAAGAAACCCTTGCGTTTTTGCACGGCTTTTTTGACAGACATGATTTTACCTTTGAAATGACGAAGTTGTCGGTAAATATACAATTAACGCTAAATTAATGCTTCTGAAATAGAAAAATGACGAATTGTCGAAAATATGCACTAATTTATCGCAATTGGTAAAAATTGTTTTAAATATCGAAATGATATGGAACACACCTAACACACTGAACATGTGCTTGTTTGTTTTGATTGCTTCGATTTTGTTTATACTGAATGATCACGGTACGTTACCATAGCAGCGGACCGAAAAACAGGTGCACTGCGCCGCTACCGAAGGACGAGCGAAAATCTCTCTCGTTTCAATACGATTGGCGAAAGGCCTTGATCCCGGCGTGAAAATGGCCGACTTATTAATACCGTCGTATGGAGTAAATTTTAAATAATTCGGTCGAAGGAACACTTATGTTATGCCCGCAGTAAGAAAAACGATAACTGCAATGGACTGTATATATTTTAATTCATGACAGCGCGAACAAACATAAATATATTGCTATGAAATTACGAAATAATTAAAAGGTCCATAGGTTAATTGTGGGTACCACACAACGGAAATCAGAGACAAAGCACTCACCAGTTTGCAGCCAATTTCTCCACTTCCAAGGGGCCCCTGTTTGGATCTAATGATGTCACCACGTAGCTGAAGGGCTGAAGTTTCTAGTTCTATGCTTCAGTACACCAAAATCGAACACTTTCAAGTGTAGAAATTTGAAATAGTTGGAGAAAGTAAATTAACACGCCATTTCTCGAGGCGGTCGAAAAAGGATCTCACTGATTCTTGGTGCGCATGTCAAAATGCGCGAAAATGTACTCTGTCCGTCATCCAATTGTGTGGTTTTAAAATTGAAAACAACCGCGAAATTTAGCGGGAGCTAACACCAACTGGGAATGTGATTATTCTCTAATAAATTCAAAAGATTTTTTCTTATTCTCCTTAATTCTAAGTACACTAAACAATTCGAAAAAACAGTCACAACACAAAAAAGAACAGTATTTTACTTGTTATATGGGTCAGATTTAACCAATAGTTCACACGAAAACTTTCTCAACTCGAAATGTGACTCTTTTCAGGATGAAACTCCACGTTCACGCTGTTATAAAGTCAGAAGTGACACTGTAAAGGAACGCATCCTAAGCTAAACTCGACAAAATAAAAGTCACATCGCCATGTCGCGGTGAATTATGGAAACATACATGTGACGCTTTTATGGAAGAAAGTACAAGCGGCAGGTTTATCTCAATAGCGGCGATTTTTGAGTTGTGACTCTTTTTCAGCGGGTGTGCGATTTCACAAATTACAAAATGATTTTATATGTGACCGACCCAATAAAATGTTTTGAATGAGTGATTTTCAGATTTTGCGGGGGGGGGGGAGGGGGGCTCAAAATAAGACGTAAAATTAAAAAGTGGCCAACCGCAGCTGTTTGGTGTAAGTTTGCTGAGATATGGCAGAGTATATGTCAATTAAGCTTTGTTTATTGTAAATTAGAAAACTTTTTGCTCTTACCTAGTGGGCTTCGCTAACAGCTTCAAAACTTTTTTGTATATAGCAGGCCTGTGGGTTTGGTTCGGTTGTATGAGCTACCAATTTGATAAGAGATAGTTGTGCAGGTGCAATATTTTAGAAGATATAAGGCATAACACATTTTGCCCCTTGCGCCCCCTAGGGGCAAAATATATAATTTTTTAAAAGCCAAAAAATTAGTGCGAGTAGGTCGGTGTGTGTTCCAAATTTAATTACTCTAGCTTAAACCGTTTCGAATTGAAAAAATATCTGGCACCCTAACCTTACTTTTTGACTGAAATAATTTTGGGTCTGTTAACTGTTAACAGTCTTGGTGGAATCACTAATAATTGATTAAAACAAGTGTTGTAAAATCTTCACCCAAAAGTACACGAAAGACGCTATGGCCCTGGACCAATTGTTCTGGTTTGATGATCTGGATGTTTACCTTTTCTTTTGTTAGGTATTTTAACGTAAAAATAAATTTCTGAAGTATGGAAATCTTTGCTACCTCCTACTTGTGTGTTTATATCGAAGCATTTGCGCTTAAATTTAATTTTTTTTCGTGCGTATCAAATTTCTTAGCTGTCTTCTGATTTCCCTGTAGATTTCTAGGTCTCTTTGTTTTTTAGTACTGAGCAATTTCAAGTATGTGCGTTTTTTCTCCTTGACCATTTTCTGTATTTCCTCCGACGATCACATCTAATTGCTATTTCTATTATCTTGGCATCCAACCGCTTCTTTTCTTGCTTCCTTCAAACTTTTAACTTTTTGTATATATCTCTTTAAATGAGTGTTCTGTGTTTATTAATTTTTTATCGAATTGCTTTTTATACAATATTTGCGTACTTTCTATTTCAAAATTTCTTTTGATTTTTGTTTTTATTCGATGCATTCTAGGTTTTTATTTTCATTTATACTTTCATCTCTATTTGTTTTTCTTAAAGGAAATAATATTTTTGCTTTTATCAGATGGTGGTCAGATCTAGAGACCCTATATGTATGACATATTTTTACAAAAGAGAGACGCGACAAACCCATTAAAGTCACTAAAATTAACATTTTTGGGTCATGTTATTTTCTTGCCAAGTTCATTGGCGTTTAACCAAAATAATTTAAATTGTCAGCGGTGAGTGGCATTAATCATCATGCAACATATAAACAAACACATTTGTCCGCACCCTCTGTATGAGTTTTGTTAAAAATCCTTTATTTTTATTTTCCGACGCATATGAATTGACAAGGATAGAAGGTGCTTCTCTCTCTAAACGTCGCTAAAGTATAGAGGACCCATATTGTCATCCTTTGATTTTGACTTAAATAAATTTAACTTTGAAGAGTCTGTCGCGTCTCTTTATCTTTAAAATATGTCATACATACAGGGTCTCTAGTCAGATCCACACGTAACACCATGAAGTGCTCACACATCATACCACGTTAATTTCGAGTGTTGTACTCCTATAGTAAAATCAGTGATTGACTTAAGGGTTGCTCTATAAAATACGTACAAAGAGATCGAAAGTAACTATTTACCTATTCATATAAAAATAACAATAATAATCTTCCTTCTAACTATATAAAACCTCCAACAAGCCATCTTTCAGATGTAGAAAATAAACATATTAAAAATTTCGTCCTTACACTTCAGACTAGATCGTTTAGGGTCGGTTTATTGATAGAGGGTTAGTCCTGACCCGTGGGTTATCTTTGATAGCTGTCTTTTTTTGGCACGTGGTTTTTTTTTTTTTTTTTTTTTTTTACGGGTATGCGCACTCGCAAGGAGATCCCTATCACGCTCGAGAAGCGGCAAGTGCGCGGAAATGTTGGTGTGTGTTGGTTTTAAAACGGTTCAGGTTGTAACCTGCAGGGAAAACTGTCGCAGGGAGTTTATTCCACAGCGATGCTGTTCTCCAGAGATATGAATTCTGATATAATGAGGTTCTTGGTGCCTCTATTTTGACAATAAATTGATGGTTACCGTCTGTTTGACGTGTTCGCCTAGTAGGTGCTACTCCCGGGGGGATCATACGTGCCAACTCTTCAGAGCATTTTCCGTGATAATACCTGTAGAAGAGAGATAGATCGCCCACAGTTCTTCGATGTTCGAGACTATCCAAGCTACGGGTAAGTGCGGGGTCATTGATCAGCTTGATAGCTCGTTTTTGCACGGTGTTCCAAAGCATTAAGGTACGTTTGGGTGCCGCACTCCATATATGTGAGCAGTACTCCATAGTTGGTCGAATCTGGGCTTTGTAGAGTGTCAGCAGTTGGCTTGGTGTATACAGATGTCTTGTACGAAATAGCACCCCAAGCTTTTGGGACGCCCTTTTAGCTATATCTGCCACGTGACTGTGCCAAGACATGTTGGTCTCTGCAGTGACTCCTAAGATGTTCAACTGGCTCTGCAATGCGACAGCACTTCCAGATAGCATGATGTTTGGCTCACCGGTGCCGGTCTTTTTTGAAAACAGGGCTGCTTGGGTTTTCTGCGCGTTGAACTGTACAAGGTTTTTGTTGCCCCAGTCCTCTATTATCTCCAAGTCGTTATTTATCTGTGATATTTCAGTTAATCTAAGGTAATGGAATTCACGTGCGGAGAGACATGTGGGTGGTATGACTGAGGAGACTACATTGCCATCATCTGCAAAGCAATAAAGTGGATTTACTGTTTTATCTATGAGGTCATTTATGTAAATCAGAAAAAGTGTTGGCGAAAGGATTGCTCCCTGTGGCACACCAGCATTTATTTGGTAAGAGTTGGAGTTCCGGCCATCCAGTGCAACATAAATGGATCTATCCTTAAGGTAACTTTCAAACCAAGTGCAAAGTCTCGGTGACAATCCCGTTGCTTTGAGCTTGTTGAGCAGATTTTCATGCCAGACTTTATCGAATGCTTTAGATATATCTAAGGCAATTGTTCTTGTTTCACCTCGCAACTCAATCGCTTTTTGCCATAAGTGAGTGACGTATGTAAGTAAATCGCCAGTTGACCTATATTTTCGAAATCCGTATTGCTTGTCGTTGATAATTTTGTACTTTTCCAAGTACTTGGTTAGGTGATTGTTCTCAACTCTTTCCATTACTTTTGATATCACCGGAAGTAAAGCAATTGGTCTATAGTTTAACGGATCTGTCTTCTTTCCTTTCTTTGGAATGGGTTGTACTGCGGCAGACTTCCATGATGATGGATATACTCCTTGTCTATAAGATAAATTGAATAATTTTGCGAAAGTTGGGGTGAGTTCGCTAGCACAATTTTTGAGTACTATCGCGGGAATGCCATCTGGACCCATTGCTTTGTTTGTATCCAACTTTTTAAGGGATTTTCGTATTTCTCTGTGACAAAAGGGTACCTCTGGCATACTGTGGGAAACCCTTTCAATGAACGGTGGAGTTTTTCCATTTGGCACTGTTTGGTTTAAGTTGGAGGAAAAGATTTTGGCCAGCATATTGGCTTTTTCCTCTGAAGTTGTGGCTAAGTGAGTATCTTTATCTGTAAGTGGTGGTATGGATGACTTGGTGAAGTTTGATCCAACGGCTTTTGCAAGAGACCAAAAGGACCTAGAACTACTTGGACAATTCAGCAACCTGTGCACGTGTATTGAATCGCTCTGTTTTAAAAACCGAATATCTGGTAAAATCTTGGGTGCAAAATTGTGCTTCTTATATCAATTCCATCTGTGGATGGTCCTGTAGCTGGTGAGTCAAATAATTTACTGCAACCTATTATAAAGCCTGCAAATTGCCACATTCTCAAGCATTTCCCGCCATCCAGGTTATGATAAAAATACGCCATGTCTCGAAATTGTGGCGTATGCGAAACGTCAGCAAGGAAGCCATCTCTTTCTTGCGCAGGTGTGTGTAAGAGAAAGTATCATGCGGATTGTATGAAAATACCAAGCGATGCTGTTGCTATTATACAGAGTGTACCCGGATTATTTTGGCAGTGCCCAACCTGCAGAAGCCTGCCTACTGAATCTATTACATCTAGCCTAGAGGATTGTATTGAAGCCAAATTTAACTTAGTCAAAAAGACCTTACTGGACGAAATTAGTTTGAAACTCGATCATAAATTACAAAATTTTTCCTCTTCAACTTCAACTGAAAACCAACCTAGTTATTCTGATATAATCAAGAGACAGACATGCTCCAACTTTGTAATTAAGCCGAAAGATGTAAATCAAAACAATACGCAAACAAAAACTGATATTCTTCATCAACTTGAACCGGCCCAGGATATGATCCAGATTAATCGTGTCAAACATATATCGAACGGAGGCATCGTTTTATCCACCGATCATACTGATGGTCAGCGAATAAAGGACTTGGTGACAAAGAACCTAGCCGAAGGATATGAAATCCGAGAATCGAAATCTGCATCTCCAATGGTGCGAATTGTTGGACTTTCAACTGAATACAATAAGGACATTCTGTTAAATCATTTAAAAGCACAAAAATCAATTTTTAATGAATTTGCTGAAATTAAAATGCTTAAAGTCTGGCCGACAAAAAATAATAATAATATTTTTCAAGTGATACTGCAGTTAGATATGCTTACTTATAAGAAACTTACTGATCAAAAATGTATTGTTATCGGTCTTGACAACTGTAGAATTTACGATGCGACTTCAGTATCACGCTGTTTCAAATGTAATCAATTCGGTCATTCAAAAAAATACTGTCAAAAAGACCCCTCATGTCCACTCTGTGGAGAGGGACATGAAGTAAAGGACTGTAACAACTCTGCCAATAAGTCCTGCGTCAACTGTAAATATCTTAAAAATAAGTATGATCTAAATATTTCAATAAATCATCCTTGCTGGGACTATAATAATTGTTACGCCTATAAACAAGCTAATCAGAAATATAGGTCGGAAATATTTGGGTCCACCATATAGCCATCACAAGTCCCTGCCCCCCAAAATACCGTGATCGACCGTATTGGTACCTCCCACAATAATTCAATAAATCAACCAAATCCGGGGCCAGTGCAGTTGGTCGAGTTTCAGCGTAGCCGTGACTTCTTATCACTGTACTATCAAAATGTTCGCGGGCTTCGTACGAAAACAAAACAACTTTTCAATGCAACACTTACCTGTGATTTTTCAGTAATAGCGCTCACTGAAACTTGGCTATGTCCTGGCATACACGACGCAGAATTATTTCAGCCAGAATATTGTATATTTAGATCAGACAGAAATTATGATGAGGTGAAACAAAATTTGGGGGGTGGAGTCTTATTGGCGGTGAGGAAAGCATTTCAAACTACCAGTTTAAAACTTGAATTACCAGTTGCAATTCGCGACACAATTGACATTCTAGGAGTCAAAATATCTTTTTCCAGCAATCTTCATATGTACATAATCTTAACATACATTCCGCCAGGCAAAATTTCTTTTCTATATGAACACCTTTTTGAATACCTGTCCTCTCTTACTTATTTATTTAACGAAAAAGTAATCTTTCTAGGAGACTTTAATTACTCGGAATATGTAGCTTATGTGGAAGGAGCACTTCCTTCTAGTAGGTTAAATCATTTGGTTAACTTTATGAGTTTTTTGGATTGGCAGCAAATAAACACTATAAAAAACTCTGATAATCGATTACTTGATATTGTCTTATCCTCTTGTCCTAATTTAACCTTTTTGCAGAGATGTCATGATTTTCTGCTTAATGAAGACAGGTGCCATCCTACCTTGTTAATAAAATATCAAATAAATGGCGACAAAAAGCTTAAGTCGTATGTAATGGATGATGTATTTTACAATTTTAAGAGGGTTGACCTAGGAATTTTATACCCAAGCTTAGCAGAAATCGACTGGCGAATTCTTGAATCAATAGGTGATGTAAACACAGCTGTTGAACTTTTTTATCATAAACTGTATCTTTGTCTGGATGACCTTGTGCCTAAAACACTTAAAAATCGGCGAAAATATCCTCCTTGGTTTACCTCTGACATAATTAAATCGATAAAACAAAAACATAAATTTTTCCAAAAACACAAAAAATTTGGCAATGATACTTACTTAGATAAATTTCGGGAATTACGCGATAAAATAAAGCGCGATATAGAAACCTCATATCAAAACTATTGTACTCAGCTTGAGTCAAACCTAGCATCTCAGCCTGGAAATTTCTGGCGCCTTATTCAATCCTCACAGAAAATCAATAGCTTACCTCCTAACATGCAAAACCAACACGGTGAGTGCTTATCTGACCCACAGAGTATCGCCAATGCCTTCGCCAAATACTTTCAGTCATCGTATACCTCAGATCAACAGATCCCCATAGCACATATGAATACTGAAGACCCTTCGATTACTAATGAAATATCGCTTAAAAAGTTTCAGGAATCTGAGGTATTGCGAGCCCTGAGGAGTTTAAAACCGAAGGCTATTGTTGGTCCAGACAAAATTCCAGCATTTCTGTTGAAAGACTGTGCCCATATATTTTCTTATCCTTTGACTATTTTGTTTAATTTATCCTTGAAACAAAAAACTTTTCCGGACACTTGGAAAGCATCTAAGATTATACCAGTCTATAAAAAACAAGAAAAAAGCCTAATCGAAAATTACAGACCCATCACCATTATTAACAATTTTTCAAAATGCTTCGAACGTGTCCTTCATACTTCACTCTACCCTGCTTTGTCTGGCCGGATTGACTCGTGACAACATGGATTCATGAAAAACAAATCAACTTCCACTAATTTAGTCACTGTTACCCAATTTATTGCTGAATCAATAGATATGAATGCTCAAGTTGATGTGGTCTACACAGACTTTTCTAAAGCATTTGATCGGCTGGACCACAGCATTTTACAACGTACTTTTGAACACTTTGGACTGTCTGATGATCTTTGTATTTTTCTCAAATCATACCTAACTAAGAGACCCCAATACGTTGAATGTTGTGGCCGAGCTTCATCTACAATTATCGCTAGCTCTGGGGTCCCTCAGGGATCGATATTGGGCCCATTATTTTTCATTGCTTTTATTAATAGTATTTTAAACGACATTCAGGTTATTTGTCTATTATATGCTGATGATCTTAAAATATTTTGTCGAATAACTAATTTATCTGACTGCGAAAGACTTCAAAATGCCCTAAATAGAGTTAATACTTGGTGTCACTCTAATTTACTACCACTAAATCCTATCAAATGTAACGTTGTCTCCTTCTCTCTTAAGCAACAGGTAATTCAGTTTGACTATTCTTTGGATGGCGCCATATTGCCTAGATCACTGGAATTTAAAGACCTCGGTATAACATTCGACAGTGCTCTTTCTTTTGTCCCTCATATACGGGATATTGTTAAGAAGAGTTATCAAATGCTCGGTTTTATAATCCGCAATTCTCAACATTTTAAGAATATCGCTAGTTTAAAATTATTATATTTTGCGTACGTCCGATCAAGATTAGAATACTCGTCTATTGTGTGGTCACCGTGCTACCAAACACATATTGACTCAATTGAAAAAATTCAGCGCAAATTTTTAAAATACCTGGCTTTTAAATTGGACGGTGTGTACCCAGAAATAGGAACACCAAATGAGGTCCTTTGTAATAGGTTTAGTATCAGTTCTCTAAAGGATAGACGCAGTTTGGCCGAGATACAGTTCATTTATAAAATTATTAACAACCAAATCGACTCGCCGGAACTATTGCAACAATTAAACTTTTTAGTACCTAGAACTTCGGCTCGATCGACAGTTCCATTTTATTTACCAAACCAACGAACCAACATTTGCAAAAATGCCCCTTTAACAAGAGCCTGCAACACTTGTAATTCTTACAATGATCGATGTGACATATTTAATTGCAGTATCGCTTATTTAAAAAAATTACGGCTGTCCTAAATCACTATTAACTTATTATTTATTTCTTTTATAAACACTATTTTTTTTGTATCTTTTATTAGCTGTAATCAACTTCAACTGTATTTTTCCCACTCTGTAATTGGGTTTGTTCCTGTTGAGTGGCTGTAAAATAAAATAAAATAAAATAAAAATAAAATAAAACCTGTTTTTTATTCTTTGATTGTATGTTTCTTTGGCGGTGTCAATAGTAATTTTGCAACTATTTCGGGCTTCTATAAATTCTGTGTGGTTTTGAGCGGTTTGTTGTCGTTTCCAAAGGTTATATGCTCTGTGCTTTTTCTGTACAGCCGTTTGACACTGGCTGTTGAACCAAGGTTTTGCATTAGCTCTGCGTTTTATTGTATGTGGGATATATGCATCCATTCCAGATAAGATTACTTTTGTTATTTCATTACAGCAAATAGTGGGATCAGCTGTTTTAAAGCAAACCTCTTGCCATGGAAAATCCAGGTAAAACTGTTTAAGGTCATTCCATTTTGCCGATTTATAGTGCCACATTTTACGAGGAAGTGATTGTTGGCTTGGCGGTATGAACATTTCGCACTTTGTTCTTATAAGTTTATGATCGGATGAACCAAATGGGGGATCTACTTGAATTGTGTACAAGTCAGGATTTGTAGTTAGGAACAAGTCTAGAAGCGCTGCAAATTCACCCCTTTCTGAGATACGGGTAGGTTCATCGACAACCTGCGTTAGACCACAACTTATGGCAAAAGCTTCTGCTTCCTTGCCTTCATTATTTGTTTTGTTGTGGTGTTTTAGCCAGGGTATATTGTGGACGTTGAAATCGCCTAAAAAAACAATTTCCGCATGTGGATAGTTAGACTGTATACTATCACAGTTTTCGGATAATGTCGCAAAAAGGTTTTGATACTCGGTGTTACTTGGCGGTCGGTAGAGGCAGCAAATGAACTTGGTCGATGACTTTGAGGTGAATTTCAGCCATATGATATCGAGGTTCGCTGGTTCTAGCTTCTCCTCTCGATGACATGAAAGGTCATTTTTAATGTACGCACAGATCCCAAAATTATGTCGAAATCGGTGGTGTAGGTCATAGCCGGGATAAAGATAGTTCACAATAGGTGTTGCTGAACTGATTTTAGTTTCAGTGAGAACAAGGATGTCAGGTCTTTGTTCTTCAAGATGTTGGTGAACTGAATTCATGTTGGTACTTAATCCTCTTATATTGCTAAAATCAATTCTGAGTTGAGTTTTTGGTCTTCTTTTAATATCTTTGCATGAAGGACCCCCAGGATCACCCGACGCCCGGAGATCCGAGTGGTCGGGTATTTTACCTCCGGAATATTTTGATCCTGGAGGCGCCATCATGCTATCTGTTACTCATTGTTGGAACCGGACTGCCAGCGCAGTAGCGGAACGTGGTGATACCACTTAGCGCTACTCATTTCTGACATGGTGGTATCTCACCGGTCGACGCCCAATGAGTAAAAAGCGTCTACCACCTATTCAGCTAACTATATCAGTCATATCTTTTTTTAAGTCACGGGTCAGGGATAACCCTCGATTGATAAACCGGCTCTTAAAGCAAAAGGCAACCTTGAATAGGGTGGTACTGGTAGTATACGTTACGCAGGGCCCGTCGTAACGTCACCTTGTGTTTTATAATGCCCTTCAATCTTTATTTTCATAACTACATTATATTTATTTGCCAAAAAAATACAAATTAAAAATAAGCAATAGTAAATAAACAAAAAAGTCTATCGCAAAAAAGGAAATGGCGGAGCTTCATTATTGTAATTAATTACCATTATTTTTTTTGCGTTGCGTCTAAAATCTTGAGTTTATGGCTAAAGCCACAATTCCACGGTACGCAATTCAGCAAACTTGATTTGTGCTTTGAAAATGGAACCTTAAGTTTAGCTTGGCTTGTGCTTTCTCGGATTTCTTCGGAATATTTACGCAAATCAAAGGACCTCAAATTTGTCCAAGCGGGATTGCAGACCTTCTCAATGGTGTTTGTAGTGGTTTGACTAGTTTTAGTGGTGGACGGTATTTGTACTCGATACAATTTGTTCATTCATTTGTATTTAACTGGTTAGCGAACGTCACTGATAAGATTAAACAGTAGGTTTACCAAATCAATATTTCTTCTTTTAAAATAAAAAGTGGGAAATTAAACACTTTAAAAATCCCTTCCGTAAATCGCTGCTAAACTCGCGCAATTGAAAATTGAATTGTCTTCCTTTCCAGATCATTGGCAGAGTATTAAACCCGATAAATTTGTTCTCTAGGGACTGGATACGTGTCTTACCTGAGATAGCTTTAAATGTCGTTTAAAATTTAAATGTTTTGGAGGATTTAAAATTTAGATGACAAATATCTTTACTGTGGTCCACAGAAAACGCAGTAGATGAATTTTATTTACTTAATTATTTATATATATATATATATATATATATATATATATATATATATATATATATATATATATATATATATATATATATATATATATATATATTTATCGGTTTCACAACGTTCTACGTCTTCCGATACCTAATCTCCACTCGTTTCTGTTTGCCCATAATTCATCATCTAGGCCTCTTATTCTTATTTAAATAAATAATTTGACTTTGAAGAGTTTGTCGCGTCTCTTTATCTTTAAAATATGTCATACATACAGGGTCTCTAGTCAGATCCTCTCTAGTCTATTCCTTCTCTCCAGCTTCTCCTTGGCCGTCCTCGTTGTCTTCGGCCAGTTATTTGTTTAGGTAGTCTTTCATCATTCTTTCTTTGTACATGTCCGTACCACACCAGTTGTTTTGTTCTTATATCATCCACTAAGGTACGTTCACCCACTGTCACTCTTTCTCTTTTTGATTTCCCTGCTGCTCTTCTCCAATAGTCCATCTCCGTAGCGGAAAGCATTTTTTCTGTTCTATCCTTGATTGGCCATACTTCTGAGCCGTATGTAATAATACTTTTTACAATGGTGTCACCAGACTAAGAATACTGACAGTGCCATCTATATATTTTCTACAATTTGTTATTTTTGTTAAAAAACACAAAGCCATTTTTCCAACAAATAGTGGCAGATACGGCAGTAATATGACTGTTGAAACCAGACCCAGAGCTGAGCTCGCTATTCCTATGCATAGATCAACATTTTTTGAAAAGGGACCATTTTATAAAGCTATAAAAGCCTACAACAGTTTACCAACAGAGATCAAATCAATTGAGAATGAAATAAAATTTAAAAACGCTACAAAAAACTATCTTTACCAAAAATGTTTATATGTATTTATTTAAGTATTTTACTTACTAATTTAAAAATGAAATAACATATTGTTCCAACTATTTTGTACAAATTTTTGACGTTGCTTTGTCAAACATTGTTTTGATTTTGTCGGCAATGAATGTTTTGAGTTTGAGTTTGAGTTTTTTTAAGCTTTTTGTTATGTTTTGATATACTTTGGTCCCAAATTCATTTAATAAAGTTATTGCTTTTCTTTCTTGTACGTTTCGATCTTTTATAGCTTTGTCTAGTGTTCCGTCAGCTGTAATTTTTAGACCTAAGTATGTATACTCATCAGAGGACTGAGGACTGAATTCGCTGCCCGGTATTTAAGATTAGATCCTGTTTCATTCCACCGATACACATATACTCTGTCTTATTGACATTAACCTCTAGTCCCCACTTATCGTACTCCTCTATTAGTTTTCGTGTCATATATTTGAGGTCATCATAATCCTGAGCCACTACTATCTGATCATCGGCGAAACATAAAGTATACAGGGTGGTTTCGTCCAACGGAATTCCCATGTTTTGGCAATTTGTCTTCCATACTTTAAGGACTTGTTCCAAGTATATCTTGAAGAGCGTAGGCGAGATACAGCAACCTTGTTTAAGACCTTTCCCAAGTAACATTTCTTTATTTATAGCAGAAGCTAAAAGGTTGCCAGCGCCTTTCCTTAAAACCATTAGTTTCAATGTTTGAACGCTAGCAAGTTCCCATTACCCTTATATACCCCTTAGACCTCCTAAATGGGACTCCCCAATTGGTGGTGGCAACCTATGTATTAAACTCATTATAAAACCATAAGAAATAAACGCTAGCTTCCCCCTCTAGCGGTTCCACCAGTATAGAACCTTTTAGAGCCTAAAGCTATTATGCTAGGATCTAAAAGCAACTCAGAAACGTCCTCTATCCTGTTATAAAACTAGATTTGGTAATTTGGTATCCTGGCAATTCTGTTGAATACCATAATACCTTTAGAGTAAAGAATTTTTCCTATAAAAGCTTTAGCGATATTTTAGATTCACAATGGCTATATAAAATAATTTGGGTCATAAAATTGCCAAAAATGTCAGAGTCCCAAAATTATTGTCATTATCACATAAAAATATACCTATATATGAGGAGTTTGTCGTTTTGTGGATCATCAAATTGCCTGCCAGACTTATTTTTCTGATAAAATCGTATCTGAAAAGCTCTCAAAACAAGCGCGCCAGCTCACAAATGCTTTTTAATAGTTTTTTGATAACTGAATAACAAATATTTAAAATTAAAAAAAAATAATTTACACTATTCATCATTAAAAAAGTCTGTTTGGTTTACATAAATCAAAATTAAAGTAAAATTATTGTTAAAAAACACTGCTAAAACGACTAGATAAATATTTTCTGTTTACAATATTTTTAAAATAATTCTATATACGCCATTATCGTTTTATAGTGGTCACTTGGTTTTATTTGTTACTCTATTGCAACAAGGATTTTTGAGTGCGCTTATGAAACCAATAAAATAGAGGAGGTAAACATAGTGAACATAACCTCACTTAAATTTTTTGTATTTATTTTTTAAAGTGTTGTGTTAAATTTAAATGTTTTTTATCGTGCAATTTGCACACAATCAGGAGGGCCAGTGCAATGATATCCGTTGTGCCTGCAGGTTGGAGGGAAACCTCTTATATTGGCCGTTTAAACAGGCCTTATCTAGGCTTGGGTGCCCTACCCAGGAGGATAATAAATAATCAATCTTGCAATAGTTAGGTACCAATCTCTACTAGTACTAGTAAAAACTAAAATACGAAAGTATTTATTTACTTCTGTTAGAACCCTTAAGGAAACAAAGTTTTATATGACCGCCTATTTAAATAATATTTAATATGCAGCTATGGGTAACCATAAATACAAAAGAATTAAGTTTACCTTTAAGCCTTCCTTTTAAAACCTGTTTAAAATGCCTAAAACTAATGGCAAAAACCAAAAGTCTAAAGTTTATATTTACCACTCTTAAAAACCTTAAGGAAACTAGGTTCTATATGGCCGCCTATATAATCATATTTACTATTAAACTACTGGTAACTACAAAAACAAAAGGATATAAG
Organism: Aspidapion aeneum; assembly: GCA_963576565.1. Classification (NCBI taxonomy): domain Eukaryota; kingdom Metazoa; phylum Arthropoda; class Insecta; order Coleoptera; family Brentidae; genus Aspidapion; species Aspidapion aeneum. The sequence continues at coordinate 72,930,926 of OY755044.1, forward strand.
GTAACCTTTTAGCTCTATTATAAAACACTTTTGTTATGACCTAAAGTAATGAAAAAAACTAAAAGACCAAAGTTTATATTTATTTCTTTTTAAAAATTTTAGGTAAAAGGGTTTTATAAGACCATCTTTATAAATCAGAAATCAATAAAACCAAAAGTATCTAAAAGGAACAGAATAACACTTTTTGGTTGTATAACACCTCTTTAGGTAATTGGCAATATAAATTACCTTTTTGTAGCCAAATTGATCCTAAAAGCCATAACAGCACCCTCTAAATAACCTTGGAACCAAATTAATAAAACCTTGAGTGGTAATAATGTTACTTGGGTTATTTACTTGAAAGCCTTTGGTTAGTTTTGCTTTTATTTTAACTTTTGCCTTACTATTGCGGTATAACTCTTTGATGGCCTTAGTTGTACGCTTATGTTTGTGTTTTGCAACGCTTTCCAAAGTAGATTTAGTGGTATACTATCATATGCCTTCTGCAAATCGACGTAAAGCAGATGCAGCTCTTGTCCGTATGCCATTTTCTTTTCAATAACTTGGGTTATACAAAAGAGATGATCAGAAGTCGATCTACCTGCCCTAAAACCGGCTTGTTCTTCTGCCTCCATGTGTTTATATTCGCTCTACACTTTATTTCTTATTATTTTACCGTATATTCTGCTTAGCGTACTAGTCACAGATATACCTCTATAATTGTCACATATATCTTTCCTTCCTTTTTTGTGTATTGTGGATATATATGACGTTTTTCACTCAGTTGGTACTACAGTTCCATTTAAATATTTTTGGAAAAGATTCCGTAATCTCCAAAACAGTTCTTCAGTGCCATATTTAATAAGTTTAGCTGGGATATTTCCGGGTCCGGCAGATTTACCGCTTTTCAAGGTTGTGCACACGTTTTTGACCTCAGAGAGTGTGAGGGGTACTGGAAATCCCATCGTTCTAATTATATTGTCTCTTTCTTCTTCCTTGAATTCTGCTCTATCTTTAGTTAAAAGTTTTTTAAAATATTCATCCCATTCTTTGTCTGGTATTGGTGAAATGATATCTCTGCATGTTTCTTTTTTAATCGATCTTATAGCTTTCCAGCTTTCGGTACTTCTCCTACCTCCTAAGTAAGAATCTATTTTCTGGCACTTTTGCGTCCACGAAAGATTTTTCTTATCACAAATCATTCTTCTCACCTTTGATTGCGCGATTTTGTATACTTCTCTGCTTCTATCTGTCTTTTGGGATAAGTAGGTGTGATATAATTTCCTTTTTTCCTCTATTTCTCTCTCAATCTCAGCATCCCACCAGTATGGTTTTCTTCTTTTAGAAGTTTCTTCCATTAATACTAGTGCTTCTTTTGCAGCTTGATGGATGCTTAATGTAATACTGGTAGGTGGTAGACGCTTTTTACTCATTGGGCGTCGACCGGTGAGATACCACCATGCCAGAACTGAGTAGCGCTAAGTGGTATCACCACGTTCCGCTACTGCGCTGGCAGTCCGGTTCCAACAATGAGTAACAGATAGCATGATGGCGCCTCCAGGATCAAAATATTCCGGAGGTAAAATACCCGACCACTCGGATCTCCGGGCGTCGGGTGATCCTGGGGGTCATTTATGCAAAGATATTAAAAAAAGACCAAAAACTCAACTCACAATTGATTTTAGCAATATAAGAGGATTAAGTACCAACATGAATTCAGTTCACCAACATCTTGAAGAACAAAGACCTGACATCCTTGTTCTCACTGAAACTAAAATCAGTTCTGCAACACCTATTGTGAACTATCTTTATCCCGGCTATGACCTACACCACCGATTTCGACATAATTTTGGGATCTGTGTGTACATTAAAAATGACCTTTCATGTCATCGAGAGGAGAAGCTAGAGCCAGCGAACCTCGATGAAATTCACCTCAAAGTCATCGACCAAGTTCATGCTGCCTCTACCGACCGCCAAGTAACACCGAGTATCAAAACTTTTTTGCGACATTATCCGAAAACTGTGATAGTATACAGTCTAACTATCCACATGCGGAAATTGTTTTTTTAGGCGATTTTAACGTCCACAATATACCCTGGCTAAAACACCACAACAAAACAGATAATGAAGGCAGGGAAGCAGAAGCTTTTGCCATAAGTTGTGGTCTAACGCAGCTTGTCGATGAACCTACCCGTATCTCAGAAAGGGGTGAATTTGCAGCGCTTTTAGACTTGTTCCTAACTACAAATCCTGACTTGTACACAATTCAAGTAGATCCCCCACTTGGTTCATCCGATCATAAACTTATAAGAACAAAGTGCGAAATGTTCATACCGCCAAGCCAACAATCACTTCCTCGTAAAATGTGGCACTATAAATCGGCAAAATGGAATGACCTTAAACAGTTTTACCCGGATTTTCCATGGCAAGAGGTTTGCTTTAAAACAGCTGATCCCACTATTTGCTGTAATGAAATAACAAAAGTAATCTTATCTGGAATGGATGCATATATCCCACATACAATAAAACGCAGAGCTAATGCAAAACCTTGGTTCAACAGCCAGTGTCAAACGGCTGTACAGAAAAAACACAGAGCATATAACCTTTGAAAACGACAACAAATCGCTCAAAACCACACAGAATTTATGGAAGCCAGAAATAGTTGCAAAATTACTATTGACGCCGCCAAAGAAACATACAATCAAAGAATAAAAAACAGGTTGCTGAATTGTCCAAGTAGTTCTAGGTCCTTTTGGTTTCTTGCAAAAGCCGTTGGATCAAACTTCACCAAGTCATCCATACCACCACTTACAGATAAAAATACTCACTTAGCCACAACATCAGAGGAAAAAGCCAATATGCTGGCCAAAATCTTTTCCTCCAACTCAAACCTAACAGTGCCAAATGGAAAAACTCCATTTCATTGAAAGGGTTTCCCACAGTATGCCAGAGGTGCCCTTTTGTCACAGAGAAATACGAAAATCCCTTAAAAAGTTGGATACAAACAAAGCAATGGGTCCAGATGGCATTCCCGCGATAGTACTCAAAAATTGTGCTAGCGAACTCACCCCAACTTTCGCAAAATTATTCAATTTATGTTATAGGCAAGGAGTATATCCATCATCATGGAAGTCTGCCGCAGTACAACCCATTCCAAAGAAAGGAAAAAAGACAGATCCGTTAAACTATAGACCAATTGCTCTACTTCCGGTGATATCAAAAGTAATGGAAAGAGTTGAGAACAATCACCTAACCAAGTATTTGGAAAAGTACAAAATTATCAACGACAAGCAATACGGATTTCGAAAATATAGGTCAACTGGCGATTTACTTACATACGTCACTTACTTATGGCAAAAAGCGATTGAGTTGCGAGGTAAAACAAGAACAATTGCCTTAGATATATCTAAAGCATTCGATAAAGTCTGGAATGAAAATCTGCTCAACAAGCTCAAAGCAACGGGATTGTCGCCGAGACTTTGCACTTGGTTTGAAAGTTACCTTAAGGATAGATCCATTTATGTTGTACTGGATGGCCGGAACTCCAACTCTTACCAAATAAATGCTGGTGTGCCACAGGGAGCAATCCTTTCGCCAACACTTTTTCTGATTTACATAAATGACCTCATAGATAAAACAGTAAATCCACTTTATTGCTTTGCAGATGATGGCAATGTAGTCTCCTCAGTCATACCACCCACATGTCTCTCCGCACGTGAATTCCATTACCTTAGACTAAATAATGAAATACCACAGATAAATAACGACTTGGAGATAATAGAGGACTGGGGCAACAAAAATCTTGTACAGTTCAACGCGCAGAAAACCCAAGCAGCCCTGTTTTCAAAAAAGACCAGCACCGGTGAGCCAAACATCATGCTATCTGGAAGTGCTGTCGCATTGCAGAGCCAGTTGAACATCTTAGGAGTCACTGCAGAGACCAACATGTCTTGGCACAGTCACGTGGCAGATATAGCTAAAAGGGCGTCCCAAAAGCTTGGGGTGCTATTTCGTACAAGACATCTGTATACACCAAGCCAACTGCTGACACTCTACAAAGCCCAGATTCGACTATGGAGTACTGCTCACATATATGGAGTGCGGCACCCAAACATACCTTAATGCTTTTGAACACCGTGCAAAAACGAGCTATCAAGCTGATCAATGACCCCGCACTTACCCGTAGCTTGGATAGTCTCGAACATCGAAGAACTGTGGGCGATCTATCTCTCTTCTACAGGTATTATCACGGAAAATGCTCTGAAGAGTTGGCACGTATGACCCCTCGGGAGTAGCACCTACTAGGCGAACACGTCAATCAGACGGTAACCATCAATTTATTGTCAAAATAGAGGCACCAAGAACCTCATTATATCAGAATTCATATCTCTGGAGAACAGCATCGCTGTGGAATAAACTCCCTGCGACAGTTTTCCCTGCAGGTTACAACCTGAACCGTTTCAAAACCAACACACCAACATTTCCGCGCACTTGCCGCTTCTCGAGCGTGATAGGGATCTCCTTGCGAGTGCGCATACCCGTAAAAAAAAAAATACATTCATATTCCTCATCTGGGGTTTCACCTGAACTTGTATTAAGTTTTTCGTTCAGTCTCTTTTTGTATAAGATTTTACGCTGTCATGTTCTAGGCTTAGTAGATTATATTTACCGTGACCAATTTCTTCAATAACTGTATCATCAAGATGTTGTTGATGCAGGCTTCGGCCTTGATAAGGAAAAAGAATTTTGGACTCCAGAAAATAGTGATCACTTCCGCATGTTGATCCACGCTTTGTTCTGACATCTTGAATTTTTAGTTTTGTCTTTTGTTTAGTGATAAGATAATCAATGACGGATTTCAGGTTTTGTCCAGGTATATTTGTGTATTTCCTTTTGTTGAAAAAAACCGTTTGGGATTTTTAAGTCTAATTGCTCACATACTATAATTAGCCTGTTTCCATTGTCTTAAACAATATTTTCTCCATATTGGCCAACTGTCAGATCATTAACTCTGTTACCGGTTCTACTATTTAAATCTCTCAATATGATAATTTCTCTAGATGTACTTACTGCTGATATTTCATTGTGTATTTGTTCAAAAAAATTGTCTTCCACGGCTAAATTTGCACCGTCATTAAACGCATAAATTCCAAAAATCGTAAGTCTCATTCCTTTAGTTGTCATATTCATTTTTATTAGCCTTTCATTTACTGCTTCCCATTTGGTAATAAATTTTCGAATTCTTTTGTTGACCAAAATAAATACTCCTTGTTGAGCATGTTTTTTTTTGCCACTCCGCTATAGAAATGGTCATATTGTCCTAGATTTTCAGATCCTTTTCCTTTCTTTTTCGTTTCTGTTAGTACAGCAAGGTCTACCTTCATTCTGCTGCACTCATGTACTATTTCATTAACTTTTCGACCCATTCCTTGTACGTTCCATGTACCAAAAATCATATTCCTGTTTCTTTGCTTGGTTCGTCTTTGGTTTTTCTTTTCTTTCCGAGGCGTTTGATTGGGTTTTTTAACAGTTTACGTTTTTTCTGGGTATCAGAGAGTTAGTCTGATGCCCCAACCCCCAACCTGGAGGACCAGGTGATTTTTGATCGAGGTTTTCTTCCCCTAGCCTTTGACGATTCCAACGCCGCGCCGGTACTACAAGGCAGCATCTTCTTCACCTGTGATCCTAGGCAGGAGCCCTTACAGGATGCTATCATCCGGGCCAGATGAACCCTGGTTTTTTTACGAGGTTGTTACTTGCCCCTCTCCTCCTTCCCCTTTAGTGCAATGGGACCCCAGGCTTGAGACTGGTATAGCGGAATTTACATAATTATTTAATTTTTTTAATGCAGTAATTGGCAGCTTGAGTAAAGCTTCGGTTTCCTAAAGCGGTTCCTCAAAAAACGGCCGTAATTTGGCGGCCGTTCCTCCAACAAATAGAACGTCCAGCGCGCAGGAAAAACACACTTTTTTCGCGGTGAAGCTCGCGTAAAATTACGGCCGCTTTTTTTTCGGTACCGCTTTGCAGAAAACCGAAGATTTACTTTCTACCGAACAGTACAAAAATCAGTGGCGCACTTAAGGCTACGACTTGAGGGAGGTGGGGCGAGACCACATGATTTTTTTGTTACGAAATATGTGGAAAATATCTAAGCGTACGCCTGGAAAGGGCCGGGCACCGAATTTCTCCACCTGTGGGTGCGCTAATGCAAAAATTATTAAAGGAGTAGGTTTAACGGAGGAGGATTTGTATAACAGTAGCGTGCATATAATACAGACGGAAAGGCGTTGCCTACTCTAGCTAAAATTCAAAATACTTTGTTTTCATATCATCACATTTTAGCTAACTTAGCTCATGACATGTTCAATTTTATTTATTCTAGAGAGAGAAAATATCTAAAAATATCTTAGTCCTGGAGTGGGCGGCCCCTGAAGCCCTTCCCTCTTGGGTGTGCCCATGCTTTAGTTTATTTCTTTCAAATATAAGTTACATCTGAAAGAATATTCTTGAAATCATGGCTTCGGAAAATGTGCTTTGACTGTATGTTGGGGATTGCATACAGATCTTCTCACCTCTTTTTCAAAAATTCAGCTGACTTGCACTTCTGTCTATGACACATAAAAAACATTAGCTCATTTCGCATGAGATTTTAGAAAGAATTATTTGTCGGGATTTCACAGCTGTCCTTTTTGCCACAGCAGCGGCAATACTGTCAACGGCTCCTTTTGCCAACCACCCAACCGGTTGTAAATATTCCGCCAATAGTGTTATATACATACATGGATTCTTCTTGCAAAGAAGGAACACGTCAAAGTTATAGTTTCAGTTTTTCAGCTTAGATTAGTTAGCTAATTCAGTTTTTCAGTTTCTATAGCCTACTTGACTAGAATTAAACTGTTGTCAAGCAACTTGATGATGTGATAATACTATGATACGATAATGTTTTTGATAGGATATATAAGTAAAGGGTGGGACACTAAATAAAGTATGGATATTTGACAGGTCCACAGCTTTATCAGGATTTTTTTTTTGTTAGAAAAGGTTAGAAACTAGGGCCGTTTCGTACTTGTTACAATCATAAATTTTGGCATAATTTTTCTTTTTGACAAGTTAATCACAAGTTTCCTAGGTAAATGCCGTCCAAACTCCGGCCTTTCATTATGATTTTTTTGTTATATGTAGAACACCTAACCTACTTCTTTTCGATATGTAAGTGAACGACATTTACCTTAAAATGACAACTAAATCCTCTCTTATTACAATAGCACAAAACATATATTACCCCTGGGGGGCGGCGGATAAAAGGTCGAAAGTACAAAAGGTCAAAAGTACAAAAGGTCGAAAAAATAAGGTCGAAAATACAAAACGTCGTAAGTACAAAAGGTCGAAAGTACAAAAGGTCGATAAACAAAAGGTCGAAAATAAAAAAGGTCGAAAATACAAAAGGTCGAAAATACAAAAGGTCGAAAATACAAAAGGTCAAAAGTACAAAAGGTCGAAAGTACAAAAGGTCGAAAGTACAAAAGATCGAAAGTACAAAAGGTCGAAAGTATGAAAATAAAAGATTGAACCTAACCAAGTCGAATTGCCCTGCCCAGCCGAGGTAGCCCAGAGGTCGAGGATAGTTCATAGTTAACCCGGTTAGGTTACTAACCCAACCTGACCAGGTTAAGTTTGTTTACTAAAAAAAAACTACCCTGACTTCGTCAGGAAAGTTTTTTTTTTTGATATACTAACCTAACCGGGTCAGGTTGGGATAGTAACCTAACCTATCCTCGGCCGCGGGTCCACCATGACTGGAGAGGTCAATTCGACTTGATACGGTAAATTGGTATTTTTAATAATTTGTATTGTCGATTTTTTTTCGAGCTTTTGTACTTTCGACCTTTTGTACTTTCGACTTTTTATACTTTCGACCTTTTGTACTTTCGACCTTTTGTACTTTCGACCTTTTGTACTTTCGATCTTTTGCTTTTCGACCTTTTGTACTTTCGACCTTTTGTACTTTCGACCTTTTGTACTTTTGTATTTTCGACCTTATTTTTTCGACCTTTTGTACTTTTGACCTTTTGTACTTTCGACCTTTTATCCGCCGCCCATTACCCATATGCTAAGCTATTATACAGATTCAATGTCGAATTTTTGAAATATATCGAATAGTTTAATTTTCTTTTCTATAAATTGAAAGAACCGCTTGTTTTCCTTCACATTTAAGCAGCTTTCATAAAAATCAAATAAAGTTTAATTTTGTACGGAGTGGAAATACCCCCAAGCAATTTAACAGTAATTTTTCTTATATTTAAAGTTCAGAAATTGATTTTGCGACTAGCTCTGGCTTTGTCTGATTTTTACCTCCCTAGCCCTCCAGGGGCGGATCTGGGGCAGTTATTTGGAGGGTTGGGAGGAAAATATCATAAGAAATATTGCATAAAGTTATTTTGCATAGTGACCAGGAGCAGCGGCGTAGCGTGTCCGAAAGGGCGGGGGGGGCGACAGCTAAAAAGGGCGCCTCTGAAAACTGATGAAAAATCTTGTGATAAAAAAAAACAAAAAGGTCTTCATGTCGTTAGTTTCCTTTGGCACCCACTCAATTGGCCGTTACCGGCCCAACTTAATAAAGCTGAGGGCGCTTCGGCCACCTATGGGGCGCCACTACCCTCGGGGCGGGGGGGGGCGACGAACCCCCCGCGCCATCACCCCCCCCCCCCCACGCTATGCCGCTGACCAGGAGGTGTATTCTGTGTGTCAAAATTAAATTTAGTTTGAGATTTGGGGGGTGGAATTTCCCCTTTTTTCCCTCCCGTAGATCCGCGTCTGTAGCCCGCGCAGCAATGGCTAGAGAAGGTATTATTTTCGACATTTTTTTTTCAGATCAGCCCGAAAATGTGTTATTCGGGTGTATTTTGACCTATCTTAGCAATATCGTTCTGATGTGTGTAGGTGTGTGTGTGTGACGTCTCCTAAACCGCTGAACTGATTTATAAAATTTTCACGTAAATTAGTGTTTGACACTGTAACGAGCTGATAAGATTTTGAACAAAATCCATTACTACTATAATGACAGTTTTTTAACAATAACAAAATTTTAAAATTGCTAACTTTTAAACACAGCATTGCATTACTATGCGGTTTTCGGAATATAGTAGACTCCACTTTTCTCAATAATTTGATATTTACAAAAAATTGTTTTCAAGGCTGCATATATCATGGACTTTACTTGAAGGCTAGCTCGGAAGGTATCAGATCCGTCATGGATCGATTTATTATTATTTTTATTTATCATTTACGTTTTTACAGTGTGTGTGGTTTTATCTTATACCTGTTAGTTTAATAAGTTTTTGACTTTCTATGTATTTTAAGCATATGGAAGAGAAGACAATTTCTATTCTATCCTATTATAGATAAGATGCCGCTAAAAAGAGGGATATAAAACACCACCTATTTTCTAATAAGCATTTAATGCTTAAATAAAATAGGGTTAAAAGCAAAATATGCAGACTTTTTTAAAACCATTTGAAAGCTGATTCTATTGGGAACGATAATATTATCTTTTATTCTCTTTTAAAAATTCCCTTTTCTTTAGCGAAATACGTAAAAGAATTGCTTTTAGCAAAAACAACGCAGAAGCGCCTCGCTTTCAATATTCTAAATTGAATTTTAAAAATGTATGCTAAATAATATATACATTATCTGTATACCGGAATTTTATTTGATGACAAAAATAAAGTCAAATAAGAAAAGAGTATGGAAATTAATAATAATATTAAACTCTTTGTGTAACAGGCTGCTCGTTTGACAATGGTACTGTCAAACCAAGTTGCCAAGGCTTAAAGGTTGCAAGCTACCAATTTGTGCAATACTTTAAATGACTGATAAAAGTATTAAAAGTTATTATTTTTTATTTAAGATCTCGAAAGGGAATTTGACCGTCCTTGGAGGAAGAATATTCTATAAGTGTTTTTCTTAATTATATAAACAATGTAGGTATGTTGTATTCAAATATTCACACTCTTTAAACTTTTAGGTATTAGAACCTTTTGTATCTTTGTTGTGAATATATTAATTTATCAACATTTTATACGTTGATTGAATAGATGAAGTTATTCAATCAACTGTTCAATTTACTTAATACTACTGTTTAGGTTTGGGATGTTATACTGATTAAAAATGCCGATTTTAGGGCAACGAAAGGTTTGTATTTGATGTTAAAAAACCAGAAAAAATAGCAGTAATATTACACACTGGAAACAGTAATAATCAAAAGCTTTAAAATTATAAGAAACTAAAAGAAATGGCCAAAATAGTTACAAATAACAAAGTTAACAGTTTTATACACAGTTAAAATTAATAACAAATTTAACATCTCCTCAGTTAAAAAAAATCCCCCCTTATACGAAGCAATGAGAAGCGAACAGAGACCAACCAAAGAATGTTTTCTCTAACGATTTTCTTGTCTTAGCCAAAGCCACCCTACTCTCTAGGCATTCTTAGCTTGCCGCTGATTGGTCTGAAATCTAAGCTTTCTCGCTTTGGCGAAAAAGAGATGGACTGTGCTGAAACATTCCAAACAAAGAGACAAAATAGCAGCGCAATCCAAAGAAGCGTGGACTTATAATAAAAAAAATTAAAAACTTATAAATGGCAAAAATACCATTTATATTCAAATTTCGTTTTGTTACATTTGTTTAAAACTCGTAGACAATGATTGACTAGATATAAAATTTCCATTGTCTCTATTTATTTTAAATGTGCCAATAAATGAGTCAATCAGTATCATCCAAAACAAAATACAAACTGATGATACACTTTACTAGACAACAACGCTTTCAGTGGAGGAGGTGATAGATCTGTTGATAGACTTCCAATGGGTTCGTCACTTTCGCCAGAGGTAGCAAACATCTAAATGGAGTGGTTCGGGGATCAAGCGATTAACACAGCAAGAGTTAAGCCACACTATGGCTACGATACATGGATAACATATTTATTATATGGCCGGAAAATGATGACGAACTGCATAATTTTCTACACCATTTGAACGGTATTCTACCAACAATACGGCCTTACCCTTTTTGATTATTTTTGTCAAGTGAATAGACAGAAACCTTCAAACCACTGAATATAGGGAACCTACACACACGGGACAGTATACTGGATTCAGATAAAAGTAGCAACTTTTTTGCGGGATTGCCGGTTGGTTTTCAAATATGGAGATGTCAGTTTGGGTAAATCAAATTTCCCTAGCAATTTCTAAAAATTATTAAGAAAATTAACTGATTTATTTGTATTATTCAAGGAAATAAAAAGTTATTCTAATTTGCACACATTTTTTGTTACCTTTAAGTCAAATAATTGAAAATTAAATGAGTTCGCTAAGATCAGTTCAGTTTAAAGTGAACATTACTAAACCCCTCCAAAATCATCATCACTTGCCAGTGTGACAGGTTTCAAACTCACCCCGAATCAAGAAACGTCAAAAACTGTTTGACAATTATTTGACTGGTTTTGTATACCAGAGATGTCGCATTTGTTTTTTAAACAGGGTCGGCTTTCAATAACGAAGTTTTATTTATACCTTTGTTTCGAATCTGGCGATAGCTATTTCAACTAAATCCTTTTGAGCAAGACACTTGAAATTTGGTAGGTTTATATGACGTTCTGGTGATAGTACATTACAATATGTTTTTAATTACAAAGATATCAAAATGGCGGTTATTTTTTAAAATCCTAACCACTGAACGAGGTCCTAACAAAAGCAAAGAATTTATATAAATAAACCTAATTACAGACCTGTGTCGAGTTTTGCCATTCGATTATCTGATAAAAACAAAATTGCCAAACTGTCACAAGGCAAATTTCAGTTGACAGCTAAATAAGTGTCATTTCTACATGGAAATTTTTGAATTTACTATACTTACATTTTAAGTCTACAAAACAAAGAGTTATAAAAGGTTTAAATTTAAGAGCCGTAAATATTTGTAGTAATAATAAATTATTAACCACCTAAATCTACAACATTAAAAAGAACTTACAACCGAATGGTTATTCCGAGAAATCACTAAACTCAATGATCTTTAGAATTAAAAACAAACCAAATGTAGCAAATTCTAAAAATAATGATAATCCGTTGGGTGTTAGTGACATTCCACATGTTCAAAGGATTTCAGACAACATAAGACAAATAGAATAACAGTATAATATAAAAACAGTATTTTTTTAAGGGGCTTTGTCCGCTTTGTAACTAAAATAAAACCAAAAAATCCCTCTAATAATAAGGAATGTATTTACCAAATCCGGTGTGAGTGTGGTAAATCATATGTAGGTGAAACGAAACGCCCTCTTCAGGTTAGAGTAAATCTAAAAAGTACCCAATTAGGCAATATTAAAAAATCCGGTTTAGCGGATCATGCATGGTCAAATGACCACAGGATTTAATGGTCGGAAGCTAAAGTTCTGCATAAGGAGTCACATTGGCGAAAACGAATGTTTATTGAAGCTGCGTTCATAATGCAGAATAAAGAAGTTTTCAGTTAACCAAGCACGGACATACCAAACATATGAAAACCACTCCTTAAGGAAAACAAGCATCTTAGGATTGAAACAAAGGGGGCGGGTCGTCACACCTGAATGCATACCAACTAGTACTAGTAGTAGCCTGTAGATTGGATTGTTTATTTTACACTTGAAACCGGTTAGAGATACTTACTAATCCAAACGTGGTGTTTAATATATATAGGTATTTTTTAAATAAAAATTAAAATACTTTAAGCCACAAAGTGATTAATAAAAGGTATGTTTTAATTCCTTTTATATTAAAGATGTCATCTAAGAAAAAATCATTAAATGTCTTCATAAGACTTCTTCATGACTGATGCTTTTGTGATTTTTTTATGTTTCACCCAATAGCTGGCAAGTAATTTGCGTTGGTTTTGAGAATATTTAAAAAAATTACAACACAGGAAATTTACACCAGTATTTACTAAAGGGTCTACAGTGCTACAATCCTAGGTCTACCAGTCTAGATTTTGGTTCAAGGTTCAACCTATTTTTCTAGTGAATGTAATAGTATTTAATATTTATATAAATTGTTCATAAATACCTTGCGATATGAACAAATATATTATATCCACGCAAAGGTTACAAATAAATAAAAATAATATAATGTTATATGGTAGCCATATTTAAACATCCAAAAGTCACTAGGACATGTTGGTGGATGTGTAATTGAAAACGGATTCTAATATATCTTGTGCTTTTTACAATATTTAAATATTGATAACTATTAATTACGGTAATGTATCTACAGATATAGTTTGAAGTTATTTATGTATTATTTTGCTTTGAAAATTTTTACATATAAGTTTTTTTATCAATCATGGATTATTTTTATTGTTTTTCGAACTTTACACGAACCCTCAAGGGTGGTACTACAATTAGAGACTATTTTTAACGGAAATCCTGCACGGACTAGATTCCCAAAAAATTACATTTCGTTACAATTTTTTTATGTGGTTTTTCTTTGTTTCTAAAGTTAGCTTGAATTTATATGTGATGAAACTCACTGAGAAATGTTACTCATTTTTTTTTTAAACCTTTATTAACAACTATATATGTACATAATAACAATAAAACATCTTAGCTAAGATGAAAAGTTTAATATTTCAACCTAATATCTAAAAATTTTCTTTGATACTAGATGTAATTTATTATTTCTTATCAATTGTAATCTTTGAAATCTCAATTAAAATCATATTGCACATTAGGGAGCACCAAATCTTTGCAGTTATTTGCCCTGTGAGTATTAAAAAAATTAATTCACTTAAACCGGTCGTTCGTTCTTCGTTTTTCGACTTTTTGTTTGTTTTTACAACCATTCTCAGCAGGAACAATACTACAAAATTGCCCATTAAACCGACCTTGTAGCTCTAAAAATAACGAAGTTAGCAATACTGCCGACTTAAATTTGAACAGCTTGTATATCTAAATTTATTAGATTGTCAACTTTATTAAATTTTTTTATCACAAAACTGGTTAGATTTATATATTTTTAACTTCTTAATATACTTTTCAAACCATTCAGTTGTTTATTCCTATTTCTTTATTCACTTAAAGTTATTTCGATTTGTTGAAGTGCGACCAGGGTTGGATGGGCTCAAACAAACCGGCCCTGGCAATTTTTTTTAATTCGGCCCTGGCTTCGGCACAAAAATTTTACGGCAAAGAAAACAAAGCCATATTGTTTTATTTTTGTTTTTGATATTATGGAGGTTTTGTTATTAAATAACATGCTAATTTTAAAGAATGTAATTTGCATTTTGAGAAAAAAAACTTCATATAAACATATGTATGCATGTCCTAAACATCCTAACTTGTGAGATACAAGTTGTTTCAAGACTTTCAGAAAATCTCCTTTTTTATGAATATCTGTGATACTGATATTTTTGTAAAGTTTTTTATTCTGTATGCCTATATTAAACACTAAGTACCTATTAAACACTAAGTACCTATTAACATAATTAATATCTAATTTTTTCACAAAATGAAAAAAAATAAAAGCGTACAAAATTTCAACATACAACATAATTTTTTTTCGAATTTATATTTTTGATAATGTAATGTAATAAAATTAAAAAAAAAACTTAAAAAAAAACAAATAGCAGTCACTGTAGTACTGCTTTATGAACAATTAAAACTTTGAAGACGTTTTTTTTCGAACCACACTTTCATCACTTGCGCCCTTTTAACTACCGGGGGCGGAGCAGGTATTCTAATTTTTCATATTGTAACGATTTTCTTAATAATGAACTTGATGCTGCAATTTTATCTATGATCTCCTTAATTTGAATTGGACCCAACACCAAAAATGATCTATCGCAACTAAGATATGAGATATAGGCAAGACCGTATCGAAGTGGGAGATCAGGGGGATCAATCCCCACCAAAATAGTCAACAATGTGTGTTAAAAGAGATTTCACAACAGCAACACAAATAAGAAAAAAAATAGACAATATTTTTATAACATTTTTTTAATCTCCCGATTTTTTCATCTGGATATTGGGATTGTAAAAAGATATTAATAAGTTAGTGCCATTATCGCATTATCTCCTTGATACATTATACATATTTTAATTTAAAAGTAACTGTAACAATCAAACGAGTAACGCAGGCCTGGAGTTACTACATACAGATTTTTTAAATTTAAATGTTTAATTAGATCGTTTGTCAAATATACAAAAACAAATATTAATAATTTGGAATAGGTACATCGGGCTTGCGGCCCAACCAGCCCTAACTTGTACCGCCGGGCATTTGCCCGGTTGCCCGCCTGTCCCATCCAACCCTGAGTGCGACGGGTAGTAAACGCAAAGCATTTTTTACCAGTTACGAAATTTAAATCCCTAGGCATGTTACTTTAAATACCTATGCTTAGGAAAGTATGTGGGTGTCTGTTTGAGAGAAATATTCTATTAAGAGCTGTTCTCGAGAGTGTTTATCACAAGTGGTCATATTTTGAAAAATTACTAAAAGTTCAAAATGTTTACGGAAATACCCTCTAGTGTTGCTTTTGAGATCATATCTCCTTCAAATGCACCCTAACAACATGGGCATGCAAAGAGTGAGGCAGCGACAGCCACCTTAGGCAACCACTTTCAAAGGGCAAACAAAATTTGAACATTTTTAAAAAAACTCTTTGAAAAATTAAATAATGTAAATGTGGTGCAAAAGAAACTGAGGTATGAGAAAATGACAAATGCGTTTGCAGAGAAAAAGATCGAGTGTCCCACATTTTTTTAGGCAAGTAACTTTGCATGTTTGAATATTTATGTCAGTTAATTGCATTTGGATTTGTGAAGAAGCGAGTTGATTCCCTACACGTGTTTTTGTAAGTAGATATATTTTCTATGTTATATACTAGGCATTAGATGTATTTTTTAATCCATAGTTCAGTTAAAATGTTTGCAAATAACATTTGATTTTTATTTTTATTAGTATCACAGCACAGTTAATGCAGAGGTACAACTAGGGGGGCTTGGCCCCATCCCAAGACCAAATTAATGAGCATAATCAAGTCAGCAAACTGACTCTACATATAAATCAGTAAAAATTCCCGACTCGGCTCTTTTGAAACTATACAAAATTTTTAATTTGACATTATTTTCCCCAAAAATGTTTAGCCTGCGGCACCTTCTGTTCTTTAAATTATTTTATTTTTCTGAAATTCCTAGTTTTTTTTCTTTCTACCAAAATTTTTCTTCTATGGCGTCAATTTCTTTAAAACATACCTAATTTTTCTCAAATTTTCGCCTGTGGCGCCATTTTTTTCCAAAACATATTTGAATCTTACAACATTTTTCCCTGCCGCGCATTTTCCAGTAGTTTTTTTAAAGATTATATTATGTGGCGCCATTTTTGCCGAACGGACTTAATTGTTCAGAAGGCTTCTGAAAAATAATTAATTCTCCTAAAATTTGTTATTTTTTTTCTAGTTGTTTTTTATATTGCAATTCTTTCCTCTATCATATGGTGTGTTAAGCCATCTCACAGCCCCTGCTGTAATATTCACATTTTCTACGTATTAAACATAGGGCTCAAGCTCCCCATGAGTTGATCGGTGAAATAAATTTAGAGAAATCGTTATATGATGTCGGTCAAGAATAGTACATTGAAAACCTTAAGACTGGTCACATATAGTCCCAAAGCGAGAATGTTTTAGCCGGAGTAGCCTTTAACGTTTCGTGTGTTGTATAATTACTTACTGGATTTTTGTGGTTGCTTTTATTCTCCAAGGGATTGAAAGTATCATTTTAGTACTTTAAAAAAGAAATTAAAATTATACTCTCTAAAGCGCTTAAAACCAATTCTAGTTCCCAGGGTGCAGCAAAAAACGATGCCGGTGGCACGAGGTTTTTGTTTTTAAATGAGATACAGCAGATTTTCCTTTGCCTCAGGCAACCCAAAACACTAATTGCCATACAAGCGACTGGCTTCTGAGGGCAGTGTGCTGTAATGTAACACGTTTTTAAGGGGCCTACAGACACGCGAACGTTTCCAGAGATTACTACGCGCGTACAAGTTTGCGCATACTAATCTCTTCGTGTGTAGACAATATCCGCCTAAAATATCTCTCAAAGATTAGTTCGCGCGCACAATGTACGCGAGCAAATCTCTCGGTGTCTAGGCAAGACGCATTGATAATATCGTGTTTGTGTTTAGAACGTTTAATTTTGGGTTCGTGTGTGTAGGCAATTCCACCAAACGTACATGTATGCAGAGATTAGTTCGCGTACTAATCTCAAGAAATGCTCGAGTGTCTGTAGGCCCCTTTAGGATAAAGAAATAATATTTAAAGGTTAATTTTCTGTCACACAACTCTAATAAAATAAAAAGTATAATAGCTGTTGTTTGAGCACCAGTTGTTGATTAGATTAACTAAAAAATATACATAAATTTGAGAAAAAAAATTGTTGATGAAAATAACACTTTGGAACAAGAAAGGGTTTTAAATGTCCTTTATTGCCATTTCCCCATTCTTGTTTCAATAAAACTCTTTTTATATAGACTTTTTTTCCTTATCGCTATCTCTAACTTCAACTTAATGGTCAAAGTTTTTTCCATCTTCCTTATTTCTAGATTTCATCCCCAAAAAAGGGCAGTAAAAAGCACAAGAAGCCCTTAGTTTAAACGAGTTTTTTATTGTGAAATAAAACTGCAAAAGGGCGATTCCACAGAAAGTGGTCCTAAGCGGATATGTTTTAAACATTTTTATAGGTTATCAAAATTAGTCTTAAATTAAAGCCAACACTACTTAGCTTATAATCTTGAGTAAGGACTTCATATAGTTTTTCTATTTTCCCAAAAAATCCGAAGAAAAAAGCATTAAACTAATTTATATAAAAATATCCATTATTTTAGCTTAAAGATAAACATCTTAAAAAACTGTTTTTCCTTAAGCTTTTGATATTAAACAATAAATTAACCATACCGTAGTACCATATACAACAAATGTACACATTTTTATGCAAAAGTTCGCTTGTTTGTACTTGATTTAGCGTAAAAATACATGCCATGATAAACTGTTGTCACACACGTAACGAAAACAGAAATAAAAGTGTTAAACAGGCATTAATTAAACGAAATTTTTCTTGTCAAAATCCAACACATTTATGAGATACCAGAAACAAAATTTAAAAATATTGCATGCTATAAGTTTTTTTTTATCAAGAGAAAAAAATATGTCACACACGTAACGAATATTGTAAAGTCTGAATGTCATACACGTAACGGTGGAATCACCCAAAACTGAAATGGGAAACCCGAAACAAAAAACATGCAGATGAAATAATAAATGTATAACTAAAATGAATAATTAACATACAACGAACAGAATTGAATGGCATATAAGGGTTCAAATCCAGGCTGAAGTAAAATCTTTTTGTTATCTTATTTACTTTATGCGTTGCCTTTATGCCACTAAATTCTCTTCGTTGTATAATTTGTACCTAGGGCGCTAAAATTTGTTACTAAATAACATTCACTCATTTTTTTTGCTTTACAACAGAAAACAAAATAATAAAGAAACTTTTTTACCGATATTAATTAAAAACTATATTTACAGACCATAAGGAGTTTGAGTATTATAATAAAGTACGTAAAGTTTCCAAAAAGTCAATATTAAGGTTTACACAAGTTGGGCACAAGATATCGAGCTGCCAACTTTTATAAGTGGTATAAAAATAATAATATTGTTATGGAGAGCTAAAATATAGGGCAAAAATATATTATTGCTCTCAGGCAAATTTTCTCAGTTCAACGAACACTATCCTTTTTCTCCACGCTAAAAACTACCCTTACGCCAGCATGCTTCCTTCGTGTTACCCTCTTCTATGTGAACGAAAAACGAGAACTAAAAATGTCTTGAAAGGAAACGGGATAGTCTTGGTGCAATTTTGGCATGTTAAAGCATATTATTTGTTATGTAACTTTCATATTTTCTAGGAAAAACCACTTTAATAAACAATTTATCAACGTGCACTAATGCAAGGTTTTACCCAAAACCGTAAACAACAATTCCAAACCAGGGGTGAAATTAAAGAACGAAAAATTATTTTAAAAAAATTTCCTGTGCCTTGTCCGGGACTCAAACTTGGAACTTTTGGCTTTGTGCGTCAACGCCCTTCCATCGAAACCATAATTATACATTTTTCAAACTTCATATCACGGTTAGTGTCACCATATACGATCGCTAGTTCTCAGTGTATTTATTCGACCAAGCCATTCAATTAATTTTATAATTTTTCTTTCCCACTGTTGAAATGCAAAATCAAATTAGACGTAAGCATAAACGTCTGAAAGCATGAGATCATCTTTTATGTGTAAAAATTTATAATCCAAGGTTGGAGTCCCGGCTGAGGCATAGGAAACTTTTTTATATTTTTCGTTCTGTGATTTCACCCCTGGTTTTGAAATTTAATAAATGTTTGTAATTTTTTTAAAACTATCATATAGAACAATCGACTAGTTCATTAAATTACTAGGAATAAATAATTTCGGTGAGCAAATAAGAAATAAATGCTTACATTCGATTCGTAGAGACCGTGCATACATTTTCTAAACTGGAATGGAGTATGAACGCAAACGGAATTACATGTTTAGAGGACATCGTAACATATAATAGTTACTTAACTAACAAGTGTGGAAAGTAGTACTTTTCCGCAAATGCGGAAAATGGTACTTTTCCGCACGCGACGGCAGTTGCACGAATTTGCATGTTTTAATTCGCAAAGATTTTATAATAATGCTAGAAAATGATACAAAAGATAGAATAGTTACATAAATCATTTAATTAGTCCTAAATATCTCCATTTTTGACAAAACAAAAAACTTTTCAGCGCTAAGAAAAGTAACTTTTCCGCACGATTTTTTTATGCACGGAAAAATAATGAAACAGGATTTTTTATCATGATATATTAATAAGAAACTTTATGTAAAGAACATTTAATTAACAATAACGAAAAAGTTAACGATGGTAAATATTGAAATTGAAAGTGCACTTTGCGTTTGTTGCATGCTGCAATATAGCAGATGCCGCAGCATCTTGAAGAACGTCGTTTCTTATTTGAATTTAATGGGTTGGCGTTTGGTCCACTACAGAAATGCCTTGATCAGTCTGCAGCTGAAAATTACTAGTGTAGTGAATGGAGGAAGGTATATTGATCTGTACAGGCTGTAACACATTACAGGATTCTTCCTTCGGTGCTTCTGGTAGAATCGGTACACTGAAAAAAAAAACGATTTTATTATTAACAAATATTTTGTAAACCTGATTTTTGTTGTGCTCATTAAAAAATATTAAAAGCAAATATCATTAATTATTGGTAACAAACCTTTTTTAAAGTGTTTAGTTATAAATAATATATCATTTGTTTCTTTAATAATTTGATGTTTTTGTAAATATTAATTGCCTTATATTAACCATAACCAAAACACTCTTTCTTTTAAGGTAACAGAACGTCTTTGTTATTAATACTTAAAATTTCCTAAATATAAATATACTCTTAATATTGGCAAATATTTCTTGTGTTTATTACAACAAACATTTTTTTGTATTATGTTATGGCGTGATTTTGTTATTATAACGGTCTGAATTGGTTTCTATTAATTACTTCGTAAAGTTCAAACAAATTTGGTTATTATTAACAAGCGATATTATCGAGCAATATAACTTAGTACCGTCTCGTCCACAGAACACCAGTCCCGTCTCGGGCCTTGTCGCGCGAGATCGTGACGTTTCGGTTGATATTTTGTAGGGGAGAGCGGGGCTAGTTAAGCCACTTTTTACATAAATGCAAATAAAAGCATTGCTATATTACAAAGAAAAAAAAACCGATTTTATTATTAACAAATATTTGGTAAACCTGATTTTTGTTGTAAATAAAAGCATTGCTATATTACTTACAGTTGTACAATTATAATATGTTTAAGGCAAATATTGGTTTTTAAAACTATCCATTCAAACTTAAAAAACACTTTTTTCTAGCACCCTTGCAAGCGGCCCAACTAACCCCACCCACGGAGTAAGTTGGGCCATACGATGGGGCAAGTTGGGCATGGTTGAATAATTAGGAACTGTATATATATGCAACATAAAATAACATAAAATTCTTAGATTATTTTTATTAATAATAATAAAATATTAAACTTTAAATTTATTAAAAAACAAACAATATAAAGTAACATAATTCTTGCTCTAGTCTGATTCGGAATTACGGTTTTAGCAAACATAAGTAAACCCTGCATCAGCACATGTTTCATGGGCCCAAAACTTGTAAGTTAAACATTGTACCCATTTTTCTTTTGGTTTGATGTTTGAGAATGGTTCCATGCAGACTAGACAAAATATTTCCTCTTCATCATCGCTGTCATCTTTCAGTGTCCTTTTCTGAGTAGTTTTTCTATGCTTCTTTTCCTTTTTGGTTACAGATTTTTCTTTTTTTTACTTTTTTCACGTTCCAACTCTTCTTTAACCGGAGTTTCAGTTAGTATAGCTGTTGACCATTTTCTTCGGTTGATATTCTTGGTCTTTCTTTCGAAAGCTTTCGGAAAAGTACGAATTTTTAAAATTTCCCCAGATCGATTGGTAATAATAGATCACACAATTTTAAGTCACCGGGTGTTTGCCTCAAATTTGAGTTGAAGGGTCTGTGTGATGTCATAAATAAATAAATGGCGGCTTTTTTACTGTTTTTTCACAATTTTTGGCTTATAGCTTCTGCCAATAACTTAGTTTTACAGAAAAACTAATCGTTTTTTGTTTGCAAGAGAACACCAATCAAGATACCGCGTGAACAAGTCCACAACTAGGGGGCCTAATTTCCATAAGAGGGTAAAAAACAGATAGAATATAGCATATATTAATAAGAGACCGCAATATGCCCGATTCCAGTCGAAAGCGTTTCAGCGTTGCCAAAGGTAACTTTGATAAATAACTACAGGCGCAAGTCGTCGCAGTCTTCAAGAGGCGGACAATCTAAAACATTTGTTTAGGGCGAGAATTATTACATGACGTGATTTATAGTCCATCATACGTACGCATGCTGATTTTAACCTTAAAATAAAAAAAAAATGTTTTTAGAAAATGTATGGGGTTAGCTGGGCCGGCACACCTACATACAAAATTGAGAGAGTCGGCAATCATGTTTGCGTAAATATTAGCATCGTTATAATTTCATTTAACTCTGTCTAAATATGTAAAGTTAACTATAAAAAACCGAATGGGGGCATGCAGGTGTAATAAAACAATCTGTAAAATGTTTTCCGAAATAACAAAAAGTTACTTACGTGGTCCAAAAAAAAAAATGCCTCTGTAGTGAAATAGCGCGCATCAAAATAGCGCGTATCAAAATAGCGCGTATCAAAATAGCGCGTATCAAAATAGCGCGTATCAAAATAGCGCGTATCAAAATAGCGCGTATCAAAAATGCGCGTATCAAAATAGCGCGCTCATCTGAGCGCGTGATCAAAATAGCGCGTATCACAACGGCGTTTGATCAAAATAGCGCGTATCATAATGGCGCGTGTTCAAAATAACGCGTATCATATTAGCGCGTATCAAAACAGCGCGTATCAAAATGGCGCGTGTTCAAAATAGCGCGTATCAAAATAGCGCGTGTTTAAAATAGCGTGTGTTCAAAATAGCGCGTCTTAAAATAGCGCATCTAAAAATACCGCGTTTTGAAAGATCGCCATTACAAACGTCGCTGTTACAAAATAGTTCGATTGCTAACATATTTAAAAAAAAAACTTTCCTGACTTTTTTCCCGGGATCTTATAGGGTGTAACCAAACCGAACCGATTCAAACCGCACCGAACTGAAATGAACCGAACCAAACCGAAACATTTTTTCAAAAAATTATTTCCCTAAATTAGCTTCCCGATCCTTATTTTGGTAGGTTTCTATTCTGACCTGTGACTTGGTGACATTTTTTTTTGGTGGAAAAAGGTCAGGGAGTTACTTGAAAAAATGTTTGGGTTCGGTTCGGTTCCGTCCGGTTCGGTTCGGTTTGGTTACACACACTCTAGGATCCCGGAAAAGAAGCCAGGGAAGTTTTTTTTTTGAAAAAAATATGTTAGAAAGAGACCCCTTAGTCGAACTATATGAGTTGTGTTAAGTATAGCAAGCCATCGGTTTATTTAACGGTTAAGTAAGTATAACCTATCTGACCTTGCTCAAACTGTTTAGGTGAATATACCTAAGCAGACCTGATACGCGCTATTTTTAATACGCGCTATTTTGATACGCGTTATTCTGAAAACGCGCTGTTTTGATACGCGTTATTCTGATACGCGCTATTTCGTTACAGAGCCAATAAAAATAGGTCAAAATCTGTTCCTTGGAGATACACACATCACAGATTCTCACTGCGGACTAATGCATGAGCAAAGGCGACTTTGCCACGTGGGTGGCGCTGGCAGCTGACGTCTAATTGTCGAGTTAATAGGGGTTTCTCAACGTGCCCCTATGCCCAACCAGCCCCGCTCTCCCCTACGTGTAACCCGAGTTCTAGACCGAACCGACCCGACGCCCTAGGAAGCATTGTATAAAGGGGCCTACAGACACGCGAGCATTTCTTGAGA
Organism: Aspidapion aeneum; assembly: GCA_963576565.1. Classification (NCBI taxonomy): domain Eukaryota; kingdom Metazoa; phylum Arthropoda; class Insecta; order Coleoptera; family Brentidae; genus Aspidapion; species Aspidapion aeneum. The sequence continues at coordinate 72,954,537 of OY755044.1, forward strand.
TTAGTACGCGAACTAATCTCTGCATACATGTACGTTTGGTGGAATTGCCTACACACCCGAAGACAAAATTAAACGTTCTAAACATAAACACGATATTATCAATGCGTTTTGCCTAGACACCAAGAGATTTGCTCGCGTAGATTGTGCGCGCGAACTAATCTTCGAGAGATATTTTAGGCGGATATTGTCTACACACGAAGAGATTAGTATGCGCAAACTTGTACGCGCGTACTAATCTCTGGAAATGTTCGCGTGTCTGTAGGCCCCTTTACAGACAGTCGCGTCGCAGACACTTAGAGTAATGTCTCTGTAGACACTGTGCCCAAAAATCAAGGGGACGCCATGTTTTGAGAAGAACATTGACCAAACACACAGACCTAAATACGCGGGTATTTTCATGGCATCATAATGGTGTTTTGGTTGCAAGAGTCGAAGTGAACAAAAAGTCATTCCTGATGAACGCTTTAAAGGTAAATATTTAAACGTAGAAATATAGCTTCAAGAAAAAAAAACGTATTCATTGTATAAACTTTTTGTTCTGTGGAAACTGATTGCTTATAAACAAACAGTAAATAGGATTAATTTTTAATTAACTGATTTATGTGCTAATGGACGACAAGTATCCACAGGCGTAGGCTTTATTTGTTTTTAATATAAAATTCATATTCTTTTTTTTTTTGTTTCAGATTTCCGCTTAAAGATGGAAACAATCTGGATTTGGTCGTCCACAATAACATAGTAAGTGTTATTTATTTTTTTTTTTAGAATGCTTTATATTTGTATTTTGTGATTTTAATAATTTTAAATCAGGTAGGTATTCGTGCGTAGAGGATAGACCAAAAAGAAACTAAGGTACCTTTGGCAACGTTTCGGATTTAATTAATCCTTTTTCAAGCCCTAAAAACAATGAACAGGTTCTATAGTTTTACATGGAAAAGAAATGTAACAAAATCTAATAACATTTTTTTGTCTGGAATTTTTTTTTTATGTAGGATTATTCTCTATTATCTATCTATAGTCCAAAGTAAACTTACTCAGATAGAAATGTTTCTTGGGTCCATAAGTACAGCGAACAGGGGTGAGTGTTGATCGAAGAACATTTTACTTTAAAATTATATAAACAAATGAATTGTTATTATTATAAAAATATGAGGTTAAAATTTACTACCATCTGAATGACAATAATCTTTAACTTGTCGAATCTAACAAAACAAAAAAAATAAACAAAATACTACACTTATGGTACCAATAAACACGTAAGGTTAAAACTATCATTCATAAAATCCTTTTGCTCAAAAAACAAAAATTTAAACTACCCACAAATACCTACCTGATTCTATAATAGGACACAAAATGCACACAAATAATTTTAAATTTGATGTCATTGGAATCATGGCTTCAATTCTTTGAATTAATTATTAAAGATTTTTAAACAAAGAGCCTTTAGTATGAAAATGTGAAGTTTAAACCTTTTAACTTAAAGCAAACATTTAATTCTCTGCACAGTGGCATATATAGAAAAAAATTCGGGGGGGGGGGGGGGCGAGACGGTTTCGGGGGGGGGGGCGAGACCTCATGAGGCAGTATTTTAGGCTATTTTATGTTTATATTCATAAAATATGTGGAAAATATTTAAAAAAACTTAACTTTAAAGGGGGGCCCAGGCCCCCCTTATATACGCCACTGGTTCTGTATTAAATTTACAAATATATAAAATTTATTTTCTTTTTCAGGTCAGCACTGACTTGAAGGTGGAGGAAGTAATTGAACAAAGGAGAAACATTTTTAAAAAACACGGGCTACCCATGCGGCCTTTCATAATGGTGGAGTTATAGTGAGGTAAAATCAGTTTATGTCAGATTTGACAAAATTTTGTGTGCATCTCACATGGAACAAACGTGTGTATATTTCATTAACCAACCTTTCCAAAAAAAACAAAGATTACCAGCCACTATAAAAAAATTTGACTCCACTTTTATAATAAAATACAAATAAATATTTTTCATCAAAACAACTTGTTTTTATTATTATTAAAATTCTCTTATTATTCTATACCTTATTCATTTCTATAGGGTTAATGGGAAAAAAGACACCAATTTTGATCACACAACTTTATTTCTTTTCGACGATCCATTTTCGTCTTCCTAAGGCTAAAGTGTGTAGCCTGAAGAAGATGAAGAAATACAGGTGTGTGATCAAAAGTGGTGTCCTTATTTCCATTAACCCTATAGAAATATACAGGGTGTTCATTTTAAAACTTCCCAACCAAGATTTCTTGAAAATGATTTTTTTTTGAGAAAAAGTAAAAACATGTCAAATAATTTATTAAGGAGGACACATTTTGGCTATCTTATAGTTTTTGTAGTACACACCCCCTTTGAAAAATAAGTGAATGTGTCAAAAACAAATTGATAGATTTTCAAAATTTCTACATCTTTGTAAAGATATTTAAGAAACCTTCAAAAAAAAGTCTCAATTGACCCACTTTCCATATTCGAAATATAGGGGTAAAATGTACCCCTCAAAGGGGGTGTGTACTACAAAAATTTTAAGATAGCCAGAATGTGTCCTCCCTAATAAATTAATTGACGTGTTTTTGCTTTTTAAAAAAAAATCATTTTCGAGAAATCTGGGGTGGGAAGTTTTAAAATGAACACCCTGTATATTAAACAGAACGTGAAACCTACAAATACCTTATTAATGCAAAATAACTAAATATAATTACAGCTACTAATTATATAATAACCCATAATTAATTAATTTAATATTAAATAAGAATGATCCTTATAATAAATATACAGTATATTAATAATTAAACTCACATATATTTTTAAATACCAACAATATATTAGTGCTTAATGTAGCTTTTTTTAAATATTACCAGACGATTTTGTTTTAATTAACAAATATTTGTTTCAATTGTTGAAATTTCTGAATTGTTACCTGCAAACAAATATCTAATAAGCCAAATATGGGCAACGCATTTGGTAACAGTTACAAAATGTTTGTTATTGTTACAAAATTCTTCTCTCAGTGTACAGCAGCACTTCTTGAATATGAAACTTGTGTGTAGGGGGGGTTTTCACTTGGAAACGATTGTGAACAGGAGGATTCTTGCATTTTGGACGTGCGAAAAAAAATCTTGCGGAAAAATCTAATCGTACGGAAAAGTACTCTTTTCAAACAAAAAATCGTGCGGACAAGATACTTTTCCGCACGCTCGTAGAAAAAATATCTAAACTTGTATTTTTTTATAGATGCCGTCAAAATTAAGCGGGACTGGTAGTCAGTGTCAAATGTTGGAACAACCCAGCTGGTCAAGTCCCTCGGCCAGCCCTTCCCCTCCACCGCCGCCCCTGCCACCGCCAGTAATGTCTGCCCGTTGGGCAAGAACTGAGCAGAACAGCTCTGAGTCCTGTCCGAACTGTAGAGGAAGGTTAGCCTCACTGCCCACGAGGACCACTAGTCTAAGTAGTTATTCATGTAAAGGTAAGTTTTTTTTATTTATTATTTTTTTTTTATTTATACTGGGATTTTCCATCCAATCAGGATTAATCGCCCAGTTTCAAAAACGTTTAGCTCTAGTTGGATAGGTATTCTTTTAAATTTTAACCCCCTGCTGGAAGGTAAAAAATTACAACAAATTTAATAAAATGGGGAGTAACCAGGGACAGCTGGATCCTTGGTATGACATCAGTTAATCATTTTTTAGCCGCAGTTTAGAAAACAAATTAAAAACAATTTGTTTTATAGATATATAAATGTTATTTATTTTTATATCCAAATCATAAAAAAAAATTTTAAGGGCCACTATTAATAAGTTTTAAAAACATTTTTTTTCAATGCTACTAAGAATTAAAAAAAGTGTAAATTAAAACAATAGCTCGTCACCTTAATTCTGAAACGTCGTAACCCAACTCAACAAAATTTTACAGGAATAAGAAAAGTTAGAAGCAAATTACATAGGGTAAGCATTATGCGACTTATTAGAAATCGCGGGAATGACCGTTTTATATTTTTCTCTTTGACGCAAAAATATTAGTTTTCATTTTTTTTGTGGGTTACGACGTTTCAGAATTAGGGTGACGAGCTGTTAATCTAAAAACTAGAAACTTTTTAATTTTCAAGTGTTACACATAGGTGTTCTTAGTTGCCTTCTTATATAACCAATGCCTGGCATTATATGCGTATTTGTATAGTAGGCTCTATACTTCTGGAGCAGATGTAACATCTACTAGCAAGAATCAATAGTTATTTATATTACTATACGATATAAGCTTCATTACAGTAACGAATGGGAAATAACCAAACCAAACCACACAAGTGCTGGAATGAGCTATACGATATGCGTTATTATACAACATTTTATCTAGAATCCAGATTTCTAGCTATTTATATATTTATATTATTTATATTTTATTTTTTTTTATTTTTCAAAAAATTTATTATGAAGTGACGTTACACTAAAAGTTTTACTGACTGAACGAAAAATCACTAAATTAGCATGTGGCCAATGTGGCATTGTTTGCTATGTTGAGAAGGATGTTGTCCATTATTCTAAGCAGCAATTATTGTTTTTTTAATTTAAATGAGTCACTTAGCTTAAAATGTCGGACTTCCTTTGGCTTTATTTAGTTTAAACATGACGTTTCGGTTAGAGATCTTTCCTAACCGAAACTTCGGTCGTGTCTAAAATAAAGACAATTGAAGTCCGAAATTTTGTTTCTAATGAATCATTGTATAAAAGTTTCAAATTTCATTACTTGTGATGTAATAAATTTATTACATTACTAGTGATAATAAGCTCTTTACATTACGACAGACGATAATATAACTTATAACATACCTCAAACAGGCTAAAATGAATTACTAACTAAAATTTTATAGTTAGGGTCGCACCTATAATAAATAAAATTATGTAACTGTATGCAACATATTAAAATTTTAAGTTTCAAAATACAAAAAAATACATATTTATCAAAAAAAAAATTTTTAAATTATTTTTTTTTACAAATTTGGTATGGTATGATGTGACATACCACAGTGTACTTTATGGCTTACTCGACCTAGACAGGACTGATATTTAAAAAGGGCTGAGCGCGCTACTTGTATAAGTCAGACTGTAGTCTAAAGTGTGCTGAGAACAAAAAATGGTTGAGGTAGGTGATATCTTACCAGCGGAAGGCTAAGGTATACCAGTTAGTTTTCTTATGTTTTAATTTTATTTTAAAATAAGCCACTGGAGGCCATCAATTGACAAGATCTGACAATGTGAGTTAATTTCAAATGATAAAGAATCTGCCTTAATTTCAGACTTTTTTAAATAATAATTACCAGCTACGGCCTAAATGTCTTCCCAAAAAATTTAATCATGAACGACCTTTAGCTCTATTCTTAATTTTCGGGGAAACTTTATTCCTCTCCCTCGAATATACGCTCTTATTGGTCCTCGCACACAGTTAATTCTTCTCCCTATTGACACAGATGACCTGTTTTTCGATAAAAGTTGTTATATTGGTCATTCGTAAGCGAAACAAAAATAAACAAATTCAGATGCATTTATTCGAGAGAGTTTTCTCGTTTTCCTTATATTTCTAGGAAATTCAAGAATAGTGCGGCTGGTATGAGACAATGAATTTTCGCTCCTTTTTATAAACCCATTATTTGTGAGTGACAGGAAAAAATAGGCGACCGGCCCATATTTCACACAAAGGCAAAACTACAAGAACGCTAACCGAAAAATATTTTTTTTTTTATTAAAACAAGTTAAATGTTTAATAAACATACATTATCAGCCTTGGTGTTGTAGTAAAGATCAGGGACGGATCCAGAATTTTTGAGGTAAAGCGCAATATATAAATGTGCCACAGGCTAAATTTTTTGAAAAATTAGTTCATTTATGTTAAAAAAAACTGGCACTGCAGATATATTTTGTAAGAAACTGCGGTTCGTACATTTCTTGTTTTTTAATCAAAATTTAAAAATAGATGTATGGGAGAAGGGGGGTCGGCCAACTCTGCCCCCCCTGTGTGTGTACCCAGTGTTACCAAATCGAAATTTAACTCTTCCAAAACTCACCCCTGCATGCATTTTTTAAGCACAAGAAAATTCTCAACATTATTTCTACCATGTGTATATCTCTCTCTCTCTCTCTCTCAACCCGCCGCCCCTCTTAAACTCCCTAGCCCCCCTTAGTCCGCCACTGCTGAGAAGAATTGTTTTTCTCTAGATATTGCTTACGTTAGTATTTTTTGTTTTGCCTGGGAAAGAAATGTTCGTATTTTAGTTAGTCTTTCACCAGTCGGTAATACTGTACATATAAAGTTTCTTTATAATTATTTCCTGCAGAGTCACGAAATATGGCTTCTTATGTTACTTACTTAACTTACTCTTAATGATTTAGACACTTGTCAAGCTTTAGGTTTTACTGGTCTTTTGTGTATTCAGTCTATGAATACTATGAATGGGTAAGAAGGAGTACTCCCTCAAAATCGGGTGAAAGTCGAACTGCGCATGCGATCTCATGCATTTTTATTGGTTTTGACATAGGAATATAATACTTATTCCTATTCTCACCTATTTTATATAAAATTAATACACTGAAAGGATTTTGGTTGCGTGCATGATGTTAATTTAAGAGGACTTTAGATCTGCAAATTCTTTTTCTTCGTCCACATAGTTTGTGCACCTTAATGCAAATCTTTTTGCTTGACAACACTCAACGGGTTCTCTTGAGTTCATCCCGCTTATGGACGGTGCTTTCACGTCTACACTACTCGAGCTTCCTGCAAGTTCCACGGGCACCAGCATGAGTGCAAGGAGTCTGGGTCGGCAGCCACAGGAGAAGTGATGGAGTGCAATATACAGACTAGTACAGCAGTTATTTCCTTTTATACATCAAACTCATGTAAGTGGCACAACAGTTGAAAAGGAAAAGCAGCAAATTTATTTGCAAAATGTTTCATTTATATAGTATTGGAATAAAGCTAAAACCTGAATAGTTGAATAAATTAATTTATTACCTATATGTCAATCAATGAAAACAAAGCTTTTGACGCTTACTAAAAACTGCTTAAGTCAAAGATACTAACGAGATCTCTCAATAATTAGTCCGGTGGGGACACATGGGTGCGAACCATGACGGGGCATTCGCAATGGGTGGAGCGGAGGAGCAGCCGCTCCAGACGGCCGACTTTTATTGAATTAAAGTAATTAGGCGCCTACTCGTGACGTAGGTTGACATTAGCACCCCGACATAAATTGTAATTTTGGAACTTACTCATTTGCATCTCTTTTTAATGCACAGCTTATTTTTTATTGCTGTCCAACTCATAGCGCTGCACAGTGGGCTCCCGGATCTGATTTTTGACCAAAATGAGAAAAATAGGTTTTGTAACAATATTTTGTTTTGAAATGAGAAAGAAGTAATTATCAATCAAAATGGCGATTTCAAAATGGCGAAGTTTCCTATTTATGAACCGGTAAGTATGAAATTTAGTGTTAATAGTCGCTAAATATGATTTTTGACTTAAATTAAAAAAACTTACTTACCAATAGGTTTCAAATTTGTAACTCTGGTGTGTCTAAAGTCGTATCATTATAAAATCAAACTTAAAAATTACATGACAGATCCAAAAGGGCAGAGTTTTCTATTTATGAACCGATATGCATCAAAATTGGAACTTTGGGGTGTATAAAGCCGATAATTAAGATTTATGTGTTAAACGTAGAAAAAATATCATGGCGGATCCGAACTGCAGAACTTCTACATTTATGAACCGATATGTATTAAATCTGGAACTCTGCGGTGTTTAACGTCGCTTGTTATTATTTTTTACTCAAACAAAAAAAAAACTTGCACGGCGAACCCAAAATCTTTATCCTATAGACTATCCTATATTTATAAACCGATTTGTGAAACTAGAAAATAATACGAACGTAACCCTGACTTTGCAACGGATAAGAACCTGCAAGTTTAACCACTGCATAATCACATAAGATTGATTTTTCTAGAAAAATTTGTTTTTATGTCCAACCAAATAAATATTTTTAAAGCGTCCACTTTTTTATACTAGTTTGTTAAAAGTCAGGTTTGGTAAACTGCTGATGATTTGAAATATAACCGTTTACCTTAAAAGTTTTGACCTATTTTTTCTTTCATAAACAATCCACCTGTTTTTGAGATATTGGAGTTGGTTTTTATTATGGAGTGACCATCTTTTTATTTGATTTTTGAAACTGAACATAATTTTTTTTATTATTTTTAACTTTTAATTTTTTTATACATCATTTATATTTTTTATTAATATATATTTTTCTATGTTTATTCGTTCTATTTAGCCTAAAGTGCTTTAAAAATAATAGACAAAAACTGACATGCTTTTTTTTGAGTTTGAGTTTTTCTCGAAGAAATCCATTTTTAGTCAACTAATAATATCTTTCATACGGGCAACTTGTGGCAGCAGATTTTGAAGTAAAATTTTTGAAAAATATGTATATATACTCTTTATAAAAATAAAAATTTTAAAAACATGGTTGATGAGGGAAGCAAAATATTTGTCCAACATTTTTAAGAAATTTTTTTATATAATTTCAGAAATTCCACGCAAAAACCATTGTCTGACCTGTCTGCACATCAAAATTGGAATCAAAATGTACAGTTTCTAATCTAATTAGGGAAAAGAGGGGTAAAATGGGATACTTAATTTTATAGGCTTTTTTCTCCTAATTAATGGTCACCATTGCGTTCGTCATTTGGAATTAAGTTGGCTAGATACGTTATCTTTATATTTTAGTTTTCAGTTTAAACTATTTAGAAGTTGTCTTTGGTAAAATGGGGTGGCGAAACGGGCGGGCTGTTGTGTAATTTAGAACCAATATTTTTATTTACTAGTTTTATTTATTAAAATACTAAACAAGTTAAAAATACTTATTTACAAAACAAAAAGTTGTAATATAATGTAAATACATTTATAATAATTAAATTTAATAACTACAAAATTTATAAATAAACAGCGACCAAGACATCGCTGTCGACTCTCCTACACGAATTTTGCGTCAATTTTTTGAAAAGACAACATAAAATACGACTTTCAGTGATGCTATCAAAAAACAAATTTTTTTTTTGGGCAAAATGGGGTATGGGTTCCTAGGTATAACAAGGTACCCCATTTTGCCCCCATGAAAAAACCCCGTTTTGGCCCAAACCACCGAGTAAAAGACTTATTTTACGGGCGATGCGTTTAATTATGAATAATAATACATAGACCCACTAATTGTTCAATGTAAACAAAATGTTAAAAAGTCTGTAAAAAATGTATTTACAATCACAAAATGCGCAAGCTATTTTAACAATAAACAGCGCAGAACATCACATGTTGAGCGAAAACGAACTTAAGCTCAACCGACCGGCACCAATCATATTGCAGAGAGTTGAACCAGTCATAAGGATAAAACATCTAATATTAGAAGGTTTTATTTTTGCGCAATTTACTTAAAACTGCGATATCCCATTTTACCCGCAAAACCCATTTTGCCCCCCTTTCCCCTACCTCTTCTTACAAGTTTTGTTTTATGCGAATTTTATGCAACATAAAATATTGTCGTAAAATGGCTTAAAATCTAGATTAAACCGCCACACAAATATGGTACTTTAACGCGTTCCTTTGAAAAGAAAAATGACACTTCTAAAAAACAACTGAGTTACGTCAATTAAATCATAGCTTTTTCAAGGCCTGCTGTACTATCTACTCTTTTTAGTAAAGGTGTTAAGAAGTTTCAGTATGTTTTTAATTTAACCCTTTTTGGCCAAAAATTAGATCCGCGAGCCCACTGTGTGCATCAGAAAATCCATTGACGTTGATTGTCAAAATGGGATGACTATTTTAGATTGAGTGCGCCCGTCCCAATACTTTGAGTTAAAAAGAGAGAGTAAGTAGCTGAATGACAATGTGTGAGTTTAGTAAATAAAACGAGTAGACCACTGTTTTGTTATTAAACTCATGTTTGTTTAATATTATTAAGCGCCCTTACTAATACACTAGTTTAAAAAGAGATGGTGAATAATCAGATAATAATGTGTAAGTTCAGTCAATGACACGATTAGATTAGTTGGTGGTACGTTCCGGAATCATATTTGTGTCGGGGTGCCGTGCTACGTCACAGTCAGCGCCTTATTTTCAAGTGTCTGCCATGCAGTGGTCGCCTCATGTCACCTTATTTTGACACGCAATATTTCGAAAAATAATTATTTCTTTTGTATTATTTAAAGAATTTCTAGCAGAATATAAACCAAAAGGGTTGACGAAAATGAAGGACACATAATTGCTTATTTTTTAACATGTTTTTTTTTTCCAAAGAATCTTTAAGCAATCTTATTTTATCGGTTGTTTGTTTAAATGTTTCAAAGTAAAATAAGCGCTTCAGGCAACAGTGGTTCTGGAACAAAATCTGGGGTGGGTAAAAGTGACAGTAAATAAACGTACAGAAAAAAGCCCACATAGAAAAAGCGCCCAAAGAAAAAAACGCACATAGTAAAACAGCGCGCAATGAAATCATAGAAATAACATAAAATATTTAACAAATTTCTAAATATGTAAGTTTTGATTTTTTTTTTAATTTTAAATATTTGAAACTTTTCAATGGAAGATTTTTATTATTTGTAAAACATATCGGAGGATTTCGACAATTTAAAGAAGCAATTCGTAAGCGACCTAAAAGGTTTTGATACGATTTGTAAGCTAATAAATTGAAGCATCTGTGCGAGTGTCCAGCACTTTAATACCATAACGACTTCGTAAAATGTTTTTTTTCAAGGTGTTTCGAAAAATCCTAAAAAATATTGAACCGATTTAAAATTCGCTTTTTGCATTTGATAGCTAAATAATTTTTATGAAATTAGCTAAAGATCTGAAGCAACAACCAAAAAAATTGAAAAATGCAGTGTTTTTCAAACACGAGGTCGGTTTGCTCGACTTTGCAGAATCTGGGTGAGATGGATGATGACAATTTTGTTTTTTTTTGTGAAGAAATGTGTTCAAAGCGATTCTGTCAAGTAAGCAAAAATAAAAATTTCCGAGATATTGCCATTCAAAGTTTTTAGTTCGGGGCCTAAGAGGGAAATTTAAGGTCTTGTCTGCATTTTTGCGTACCTTGATGAAATTTGGCACAGAGGTAATTCATGTACGCGTTTTTCGACTTTTCTTTTGTTTCCAAAATCTTATGTCTTAGTGCAAATAAATGGTGCCAAAAAAAATTATTATAAATTTTATGTGTTTAAATTTTTTTATTATATTACCTTGTATTTTCTTACAATTATAAAACTAGGTCACACATTGCACATTACAAAAAAGACGTCATTTAGTTATAATAAGTAGTAAAATTAAGAAGGTATCTTAAATTGCATTACAGGTATGAACAAAAATTTGAGACTACTACTTTTTACATAATATTTTTAATATTACCCTATATATATAGCATATTACAAAATTACGCAAACCTATTTTTTTGTCATAGCCTGTAATAAATCGATAAATTGTGCCAAGTTCCATTGGAATTCCTATTACCGCACTAGCTACAGTAAATAATGTAAAAAAACAGTACAAATGACAGCAATGTAGTTATTGCCCAGTATATACGTTCAGAACATGGTAATGATATAGCGGTTAATACAAAAATAGAGTCCGATAAATGTTTTATGAGGGAGAATATAGGGATTTCAATGCTATGTTTATTTGACATAATCTGAAGTTATTTGAATTTTTAGCACTAAAATAAAAAATTACGAAAAAACTTTATTGTGTAGTTACTTTTTAACACTCTGTACAAAAATTTTTATTCAAGAAATTAAAAGCTTTACTATTGTTGTAGTAATGTGCTGCCTTTGAGTTTTCTATAGTGATTTGTAACGTCATAAAAAGATATTTAAAATAGTCCTAAAAACTTTACTTATTTTTAAAAATCACCGTATATTTTTAACAGTTCAACCTAGTTCATTTTTATTTTTATAAAATATACATAGGAGCTATACAAGTACCTTTTATTTGGTATATATTTTTTACCATATATTACGTCTGACAAATCCACATACTTTTCCATTTAGATTTTTCAAATTTAGAATTAGTCAATAAAACCACCCTGTACTTCGACCCTGTACATGTCACACTCGATCAGCAATTTTTGTTTTAAAGAGAAACAACTTGGTTATACCCACATTAAATTTTATCGCTGTATCCCTCATAACTAAGCTCCTGGAATTTTTTTTCTACTTAACACCCACACCATAAATTTCTAAAAAAAATATATATTTTTTATTTCTTGAAAGAAAATAAATCAATATATGTTTTTATTGCTTGGATTAAAAGTGTACATATCCTTTTAATCGGTGCCAAGTTTCATTGCTCTAGCTTTACATTTAAATTTTATACAGAATGATAATGAGTTCTACAAAACGACTAAACGACGAATTTTATCACTGTTTGTATTAATCGTATTTTGTGTATGTTAAGTGTTATTTAATTTTAATAAGTGTCACTACTACAAATCATGTAATTAAAATTTAAATTCAAAAGCTAATCATGTTTTTTGCGCTAAGTATGTCTATTTTAGTGAGAAACAGTGATTTGTAAATGTTTTTAATGTAAACAAATAAAGAAAATGTAGAGTTTAGTATGCGCGCAAACCGCCGTGGTTATAAGTATCGTACTACTAGCCCACAGTACTTATATTTGCGTCATAACAGTGCCGACGAATGAAGTGTATTGCAGGCGCTACTTACACTGTTTACTCTTGAAGAGAACTGCTAAAGGTCAGTACCCGCTTTACAGTAGAAAATAACGAGGAATTTTTATTTTGGTGAATTAGACTAGATCCTCAGGTTAAAATGTCACTAGAATGTGTGGAATGTCACGCTAAATGGGGGATGGGACAATTCGCCGTGGCCGATTCGCCGCGGCTGATTCGCCGCAGCCGATTCGGCGCGGCCGATTCGCCGCGAACAATTCGCCGCGGGACAATTCGCCGCCGGCCAATTTGCCGCGGGGACAATTTGCCGCGAGATTTTTTATTTTATGATGTTACCATTGCCAATTGTTTAAACAGTTTTATTTAGCTTGACTTCATATGATATATTTGTTTATTTGTTTGATCATAACTTTTTCAAACTTTTTCAACTAGTTATTTGGTGGTTAGTATAATACAATTTAACATTTTTGCATCAAACTCGGAACTTTGAGATCTTTCTGGTCGCTGATTATTATTTTTAGCTTAACTTTAAAAAAATCAAAATGGCAGTTCCACAATGGCGCACTTTCTTATTTATAAACCGATTTGCCTCAAAATGGGGGGGGGCTGATGCCTCTGGGTGGGGCGCGAAGCCTCATGATGGCGAATTTTATATTCTTTAATCTTTTTATTCATGAAATATGTGAAAAATATCTAAAAAAATCTTAGACCTGGGGGGCCTAGGCCCCGAGGAATCCGCTATTTTCAGGTTTTAAAATTTAAATCAAAAATTGTATTGAGTTACCTTAGGCTTCAAGTTTGAGGCAAATCGGTTTATAAATAAGAAAGTGCCGCCATTGAACTGCCATTTTGATTTTTAAAAATTTAGGTTAAAAATAATAATCAGCGACCTGAAAGATCTTAAAGTTCCGAGTTTGATGCAAATCGGTTCATAAATGGGAAAATCCGCCATTTTGAATACACCATTTTAATTTTTTTAAATTTAAGTCAAGAATTGTATTAAGTTACCTTAAACGCCGCGATGTTTCAAGTTTGAGGCAAATCGGTTAATAAATAAGAAAGTGCGCCATTGTGGACCCGCCATTTTGATTTTTTAAAAGTTTAAGTTAGAAATCATAATCAGGGACCTAAAACGCCCCAAAGTTCCGAATTTGATGCATATCGGTTCATAAATGGGAAAATCCGCCATTTTAGATCCGCCATTGTATTTATTTTTCTAATAAAAAAATTATTGAATTGTATACTAACCCCTATGATCAAACAAATATATTTTATGAAGTCAAGCTAAATAAAACTGTTTAAACAATTGCCAATGGTAACATCATAAAATAAAAAATCTCGCGGCGAATTGTCCCCGCGGCGAATCGGCCGGCGGCAAATTGTCCCGCGGCGAATCGACCGCGGCGAATCGGCTGCGGCGAATCGGCCGCGGCGAATTGTCCCCTACCCCGCTAAGTGTATTTTTAAAAGAAAACCGAAAGATACTGAATTAATTGGAGCGTTATGAGATTATTGTTAAAAGTCTTATTGCAAAAATTGCGAAAAACTGTTTTTCACATAAATTGATTCTTTGGTCTTGTTACACAAAAAATTAATTTTTCATTGGTCAAACAGTAAAAGTATTTGTTGCACTGAGCAAGCAGACTTTGTTAATTTAAATAAAGCCCATGATAAGGTAAAGGAAAATTTGTTCGTTAAGGATAATTTACTTGAAGAAAAAGATTTGACAAATGACAACTTACAAATTGAAATTAATACTCTAAAAAAAGAAATTTCTAACTTGCAGTCTTACACTAACCGACTGAAGAGAGGTTCTTTATCGTATGAAAATCAAGCTTTGGATATTGAGAAAAAGCTTGAAGAAACAATAAACTTTAAAACCAAAACAATAGAAAATTTAAATATAGAAATAAAGTTTAAAAGAGGGTTTATATATTAAATAAAAAGCGATTGTTGAGGTCCACAAAAACATTGAAAACATTAGTTTAGAATTGCAGGAGGCTAAGAAAATTAAACATACATCCTTATGGAGAGATACATTGAATGCTGAATCTTTTACTATGGCCCAAGACCTTAAAACAACTAGATTGGAAAATTTGGATCTACGAGACACTATTAACACAAATGAATTACGAGTAAGAGAACTTCAAAGCCTTATAAATAACCTTAGCAAAGAAATTGAAGATCTTAGGACTCCCAAGCTCAATCTCTTAGACGAGCTGTCTGGAAATCAAGAATCAAGTAATGAGCAAATTGTGGACAATTCATTATTTTCTCCGTTGGATACACAACAAAAAAACGAGGTAAGAACCAATATAAAATATATTAATTGTTTGTGATGAGCATGGTCGACACATAGACAGATATTTGTAATCGGAGCTTAAAAACTATAATGTTCAAATGATTATTAAACCAGGTGCACATTTAAATAGTGTTTTAGAAAATCTTAACCAGTTTACAAAAAACTTTGGCAAGGACGATTTTGTGGTTTTTTTGGGTGGATTTAATGATTTTTTAATAAACAAGAGCCCTAATTTAAGATCTTTTTTAAATAGTATTAAGTTGAACTTGCACACAAATTTTATAGTTTTAGGGTGTCCAATGACCAGTAGGATTAAGTTTATTTAGGAGAAAGTTCAACTCTTTAATAATAAAGTTAGCAACGTTGTAAGTAGCATTAATAGATTAATAGAAAAAGATTTAAGTTTTTTAGACATAAATAACAAAGACGGTTACCGTCTGCGTCACTAGCAGGTTGGCAGACTTGTTGCTGATCAGATCCAATGCGATTTGACCAGTAATAAGCTTCTTGTATTTATAAAAACAATCGAAACATCTATTTTGATGGATGAACCAAGGAAAAACCAAAATGATTGAGCGTAAAAAGTCTTGTCAGAATTAATTTGGAAACTCCTGATACTTCCTTAATAACTAATACTAATAATGAAACAAATACAGAGAGGGTTTCTGATGAATTTCACAACGAAGTTATGCTGTCACGTACTGATCGAGAAAACAATTTCTAATGGTCAAAAAGAATGTATTGGAACAGATAATTATTCCCCCTCTTACTGGTTCCCCCTCTTTTTTTATCTCAGGCAAGAAGGAAAGAGAGTGCAACTTAATGTTGATTAATATTAGATCTTTACGATTTAAAATAGACGACTTATTGTTATTAATAAAAGAATCAATTTTTTCTAAAATTGTTGTCATAGTTGAACACTGGCTCGAAAAAGATGAGCCAATTTCCATTATAAATTATGAACTTCTTACAAAATTTTCTAGAGTGTATTTTTGTGTATAGAGATTTCTTATCCGAGTTTAGTTTTGTTAAAGTAGATAGATTTGACTATTTGCTTCTGGAAAAAGTGTGCAAGTTTTCTGTTATTTATTGTAGTAAGTTAAACTTATATGGTTTAGGCTTTTACCGATCTCCAAGCGCAGGCAGATGTGAAAATCTTTATTGAGAGAGTTCAAGTAATTCTATCTGGTATCTCGTGTAATGCCAATATTATTTTAACAGGCGACTTAAACATTAACTATTTAGATAAAACCTGTAGAAATGTCAAATTTTTTAAAGACTTGCTTAAATTTAGTAATCTAAAAATGCACGTAGATCAATCTACTAGGATTACTACGACGGAATCGACTGCTCTTGACTATGTATGTACATCTTTCAATAAGACAAACGTAGAGTGCCTATCTGTTCATGCTGGGTTGTCTGATCATGAAGCGATATACTGCACATTTCCTATAAAAAATACCATTTTACCAAAAATAATAACAAATAAGGGTAGATTATTCACCAAAAATAATTTTAGAAAGTTTACATTACGATGTAATCAAACTGATTGGAGGAGAATTCTTTTAAGTAATGACCCCTTAGAACACTTTCAATTACTTATTGGCAAGAAATTTGAATTATCTTTCCCTATGGTAAAAATTAATCAGAAAAAAAGAAGCCCTTGGTATACCAATGGTTTATGTAAATCAGCTCTTAATATAAGGTCGTTAAATTATATTAAAAAATTTGTTTCTTCTGATAGTAACTTTCTAATGTACTATAAGAACTACAAAAAAATTTACAAAAGCACAATGAAAATGGCAAAAAGACAACATTTCAAAAATTAAATTGAAAACTCATCAAATAAATCAAAAGAGTCCTGGAGCTTAGTCAATAAATTTAATAAATTCAACCAATTCGGTTTCATTTAATCTTCCAGCCTGATTTCTGTTTAGTAAACGATCAACAGGCTGGGATAAGATTTCCCTTCAAGTTTTTGAAGCACTGCCTGATTGTGCTCTACATATTATGGCTGAGACAGTTAGTCAATCTTTTTACAGACGCAAATTTCCAACGTGTTTAAAACATTCTTTAATAATTTCACTTTTTAAAGGGGGTCACCAAAACCTACCTTCAAGTTTTAGACCTATTGCCTTGCTTCCAACACTATTAAAAATTGTGGAAAAACTCGTACAGATTCGGTTAACTTCATTTTTAACAAAACGCAATCTTCAAAGTACAAGCCAATGATGATGCGATCTTTAATTTTTTAAATAATTTATATGTTGAGCTTAACTCAGGCGATAAGGCAGCAGCTGTTTTCTGTGACTTGAGCAAAGCGTTTGATTGTGTTGATCATGACATTTTATTGCGGCAACTGTTTGTGTATTGAGTAAAAGGTTTGCATCATGAATGGTTTCAGTCATATTTATGCAATAGAACAAAAAGTGTTGCATTTAATGGTCTAAATTCTTCATTTAAAAACATAGATACTGGTGTATAAGCTCTGTATTGGGCCCATTATTGTTTCTTATTTTTATATACGATATCGCGCATCTACCAATTAAATGAAAAATAACACTATTTGCTGACGACTACACAATCATTTGGCATGATCCCAATAAAGAGAATATCTCTATTGTTGTTCAGTAAGATGTGCGTATTATTAAAGAGTGGTGCCATGCCAACCTCTTCTCTCTAAATGTTTTAAAAACAAAAATTTCAAATTTTAAATGCAAGTTGAATGAAGTTAAACTAGCGGACGAAAAAATCTCAAACCCAGGGCACAATAAATTTTTAGGATAAGTATTGGATGACAACTTAAAATTTGACGAACATATTAAAAACCTAAAAACTAAAATTGCTTCTTCTTCCTTCGCTTTACGAGTAATATCGGACAACCTGGGATTTGAGATTGCGAGAAACTGTTACTTCTCTTTAGTTCAATCGCAAAAAAGGGCATTAAAAATATATGTAGGGTTAAAAGAAGATGCTTATGCAGGCCATTATTTTTAAGATATAAAATTTTAGCTTTGTTTAGCCTATATATTTTAGAGACCGTTTGTCTCATTTACAAAAAATATGCATAAGAAACAAATATATCTAACAGGTACAGTTTACGCTGTCTGCATATTTTATCATTACCAATTCCTCACTCAACGTTAATTAAGGATTCATTTATCTATAATGGTAGAAAACTCTTTAACCATTTGCCTTTGGAGATAAGAAAAATTTCATGTTATAAAAAGTTTAGATCAAAGAAAAAGGAGTTTCTAATTTCCAAAGCTTTTTATACTCTTAAGGAATTCTTTGGTGTTCTTATATTTTTTTGTACTTTTTTTTTACTTTTTTTTAAAATCTTTTTTATCTTCTTACATTTTATCTAGATAGTATCTGGTGTAAGAAGGAAACTGTTTGTGATAATTTAATCTTTGACAAAGGAAAATATATATATATATATATATATATATATATATATATATTTATGTCTTGACGGATCACTATTTTAATATATTTGTTTTATTGGTTTTTATGTAACTTAATGTACCTACTTTTTTATTACCTACCTATGCTATAAATTTTCCTTTGACAAGGATTTTCTTTATTGATACATGGTCCTTTTGTCGCATTGTAATTTTACATTGTTTATAAAAATGTTTAACTACTTAAAACTTACACCTAAAAAAACATGCGGCAAAGGACAAAGTTCGCACACTGTATTTACGATGCGGCGATATTTTACTTAAGTGATTGTTTTTAACTATGTTATCTTAATAGCAAATCTACTTAATGATGGCTGAGATTGCTTGGATATTTGTTCCTAGTTTTTTTACATTTGGTCAAGTAATCTTCAATACCATTGCAATTAATTAAAATTAATATTGCTATGAATTGGAAATGTGATGTTCAAACATAAACTATTGTGATAACTGATATTATACTAAGTAGTTTTTTAACAAAGGTGTATTTGGTGATAATTATTAACCTAATTTGTAGTGCTGTATATATTACCTATTTATTTAGTTTAAGCAAGGCTTTGTCTATGTGTACTTGATATATTTTTGACAATTAAGCTACTTTTGAATTGAATTGAATTGAAATGAATAGATGCAATTATAACACCCTGTATGTTTGCTCTGCACTCGGTTCTGGATGAGCATCACTACGTAAAATCATACTATAGTGTTGTACCATAATCGTGCCAAGTATCATTATGCTACGCAAAAATACAGACAAAAGTAGCTTAGGCTCCGAACCGAGCTTCCAACTATTTAAACCGCTATAAGTTTGGTTTTCAATTTTATTAAGATGGGTGTTTTGGTGAATCACTTTTTTGGGCTTACTCGATGGCATATATGTAAGAATATAACACAAAAAGTTAAACTGGTGAAGAAAAAAGGAGGGAAGGCGGCATTTTCCCCGTCTTGCTCCAGATGGTCACAAGTCTAGCGACTGCCCTGACCATGACACTAAATCGAATGAAGAACTACTAAAAATATGTTAAAGAAAAATTATTCGTAAGATCTTTGGACCAGTCAAACAGAAGACGGCTATCCGCGGATACGAATGAATTATTATCAATATTAGAGAATTAGCTTGGTTGGAACATATACAGAAATTGTACGGGACAAGAACATCAAGAAAGATAAAGAGCTGCACGAGGACCGAAATAGAGGGCGCAAAAACGTGGATGGATGACATTAAGAATATGCAAATAAGAGGGGCCGAATAGAGAGCTCTGGTTAGTCTGGCTAAAACCCAGCTGAGGTTGCAATGCCACTTTTAAAAAAAATTACCTATATGAAACTGCTTATCTGAGCAATAACAGACAGAAACGTCTACCCATTTTTCACCATTGCTAAACCAATTTCACTTATCCGGCTGGAACTTTAGACACAATATTTGATTCACAGTACTAGCTTTATAGATTTTTTAATTTTGTAATATTCAGAAACTTAGCACTTTTGATATTAAATGATTTTTATTTTCCTGCTAACCCCAAAACGTATGGAATAACGAGAGCAAAATCCAATGAATATAACCTCGATTTTTTCTTTAAAAGTGGGACACCAGATCAATTTTAGCCTTCTTTTGTTCCCCGAAGCTAAACTATTGTGATTTCAACACAAATCCTGCTTTCAATCAATATAAGCCTGTCCTACGGCGATAAAGAAAAATCTTTTCATGTGTCGCTCAATTGTGACCGAATTTCATATCGAAAAAATTTAGAACGGGTGCATATTCGCCATTTTTCAAAAATGGTTGAATTTTTTAAAGAAAAATCATACTTTTTGTTTCTAACTGCAATTAAAAAAAATTATAATTTTGGAATTTTAGAGTACTACTTCAGGAAAAATTTAAGAAAGTGTGTTATGTTTAAGCTAAAATCCAATTTTATCATTAATCAATCAGTAACGACTAAACCGATTGCAATAAAATTAGCTGTTCTGTCTGGTTAAGGCAACTTTTGTTTACGCTAAGATGCACTGTAGAACGAGCCAATGCATCGCCTGATAAAAAAATTGTAAACTAAAATATTTTGTTAGTGGAGCTAGAGGATTTTATAAGAAACAAAAAAATATTTTCAGATCTGTGTGAGTTGGAAAGGTTTGAAGTAAATATATTACATTGCTTAATGCAAAGCGCCAAAAATAATTGAAAATAAAATCTTTCAATATATTTAGTGCAGAGGTTCAGATTTTACTTCCGAATAATTATATATGTATGTTGGTAGTCCCAATGTTTAAAAACAAAATTAAACGTAAGAAATATTGTTTTTTTGAGAAAAAAAATTGTAAAAAAATATAAAAAAGGCGAAAGAAGGGCAAGTCATTATATATGACATAAGCTAGAACGAGCCTTCCTAATGATGACACTAATTTATCATCTTGCTTAAACTTGCACTTTATAAAATTTTACGACTTTTATATTACCAATCCAGCTCTATAAAAGAACTAACTTCTATAAATTCTAACCGCCAGCTTATACCAGTTGACTCAAAAACATGACTATTAGATTTCGGATTGATAAGGTGAAAACATTACTAAGAAATATTTTTTAACTATTTTGATTCTAACAAGGCAAAAATAGCAGTTAAAATTTTAAAAACAAATTCTGTATTAAAATAAAAACGAAAAGCTACAAAGGTCTGAAAATTTGTAGAAAAGATCTATTGAGAAAATACTATTTTAGCGGTTTGTTAAGTTTTTACTGCGGGTTGAGAAAAAGGGGTGGTTCTTGTTTTAAAATCGCACAAACAACCCACAATTGCTTAAAGAAATAAATATTTGTATGTTAGTTTTCCCTAAGATTTATTCTTTTTAGAAATGTAGAAATGTATTTATTAAAATTAAACTAAAACAAAAATAGTCATAGGGTGCTAAAGATGTAATCGAAAAATTTTATACTACTTACTTGACTTAAAGAAAAAGGGTTAACATTTCTAGTAATTACTAATGCCAGTAAGAAATAAAAATTATTAAAATTTTTGATTTAATTTTCGTTCAATGGCATTTAAGCAGAAAAATGCACGACAAGATCGCCATACTTGTCATTAATATATGTATTGTGTACCTATAATTTGTAATTCAGAATTATTATTGTCATAATTTTTTAAGCAGCTAAATTATAACACAAACTAAAAGTTTTGTGTTTTATGAAAAGGGCGCGCCGGTTCGTGTGCCTAGTCGCTAGACCAAAAATCGTCGCCCCACTACTACTACTACGTTCACCCAGATTTAATAAATATCAATCTAGGATTTTTAGTTTACCTAAATAATAAAATATATCGGTATTCTTGAAAAATATAGGATTTAATGGGAAAAATATTAATTTTTGCTCCATAACAAAAATTTGCAGGGTTGGTCAGAAATACAAAGATAAAAAAAAAATTCTGTCATCTTGAATTGTTCAAGAATGTCAATTAATATTAAATTTATAGATTTTTAGGTCTTATATTTCCAAAATGCATATACTGTTAAAATTCGACAGAAGCTTTTTGAGTAACGGACAATTCTTATTGTTTAGTCCACCATATTTGAAAATATTGGAATTATAAAAAATATTAAATTTTTGGTCAAATTAAAAGCTCCTTTTTTTCAAAAAGCTCAAAATGATAAAATTAGATGACAGGTTAGCAAAGTTATAGAAATTTTGTATAAATTTATAATCCTTTTGATCATATATTATTACGATGTATAAAAGATATTTTTACTTCTTTTGATTAAAAAGTATAATAAGCAAAAAACCTGATGCCCAACGGTTCCCAAAAGCTCTTTCCACTGTGCGATGCACAATGGGCCATCCCGTAGCAGAAATTTGTGATAAAAAATGTCTAAACACAAATGTTCAACAGTTTTTATTTGAATTTATTATGTATGGGAATTTTTGCGAGGCAATTTATTTGTTTACCTCTATTTAGTATAGCAGTCGCAGTTTTTTAGGCAAAAGTTTAAAAAAAAGTATTATAACTATTATGGAGGAGGAAAATATAAGTAAGAATTTTACATTCATAAAAAGAAATGATATCTTAAACATTTATTGCGGCCTAATTTTTTAAAGGCTGAATTTTATAATTATTTTCTTTGTGTGTTATTTAATTATGATTTTAAAAAGATTACCTTAATTATTTTATTATGTAATACTGTCTGAGCCTTTTGCTGTTTAGAAATAGGAACTAAATGCTTCGCAGATGACCAAGGGTATTAAAAAATATGTATTTTAGGTAAACCGTATATGCTTAAAAACATTAATGCTTTTTTTTGGAGGAGAGCCCAAGCAATCTGGAAGAAAAAAGTTAATAGCTCCAGTAGCGGACCCAGGGAGAGAGCAGGCGAGTTTGCCCCTTTCCTTGACATAAAGCTTATATATTTTAGTTCTAGTGCAAAAAAGCTAGATAAACCGCAATTTCGTATAAAATTATTATTCTTTTTATTAACATTTTTTAATTTTCACCAAAATTTCTTTATTTTCCAAAAATTTTCACATGAGGCGCATTTTATTTTTATATATCTATTGCTTAACTTCATATATATATAGGGGCTATATATATAACGCAAAACTTAGAAATAAATAATACAATTTTTGGTTTGAACTTCACTGGGCTGGTTGTTGAGGATTCTCATCAGTAGGAACTGCTGCGGAAGCGTTCAAAAATTATGCAGCTCTGGTCGGTTAATCAATAGAAGCAATACATATACATATAAAGAACAGGGCGTTTTGTCACTGCTAATCTGAGAAACTACTTAACCGATTTTAATTATATTTGGCAAACATTTTCTATGAGCTATTCTAATTTTTTGACGCTACATGCGTGCTATTCAGGCTAACTGGCGAAGCCGGTACATTTGAGGTTGTTGATAGGCTAGTGTACTTTAAACAAGAAATTGGTACAAAATTTAATTTCTAGTTTCCAATCGCAAAGTAGCATTAGAAAAGAGGTTGGTAAAGGCTACAACTTTGGATAAAAAATTGGATGTTGATATTGCAATTCTTATGTAATTTATTAACACATCTAAAAAAAAGCAACATTTTGTAAGAAACCCACTCAGTCCTAATCGTCTCCAACCTGTTGCAGTGGGGTTTTGAGGTTACCGTAAGTTTTCCAAATGTAGGTATTAAGCAAGAGCAAAGCCCCCTCAAATAAACAAGCCCGATCCTTCTTTGAAATACAACACTGTCGAGGGCTGACGTTTCCATTATTTGCTTGTCAGCCTATATTTTTTGTTTCCAAAATGTCAAAATTTTGGATCTGTTAGACTTCAAAACTGTTGCCCTTCAAAGTAGAATCGGGCTTGATATAAAAAGGGCTGTGGCTAGAGTAATAAAATTTGGCAATCATATCGCCCTTCTTCAAGTAATGATTCTTTAGCTATAATAAACTCCTCGATCTCATAGACCGTACTTCACTACTCGAGGGTTATCAATAGTTAAAGAATAGATGTGCTTTTAAAATTGGCACTGGTTCCAAATAGCGCTGTTTAAAACAGCACTGGTTTAAAATAGCACTCGTTTAAATTAACGCTAGTTTAAAATCGCGCTGGTTTAGAAATAGAGCTGGTTAAATATCGGCTTGTTTAAAATAGCGAGTAACAAAATAGCGTTGTTTTAAGATTACGCTAATTAAAAAAAAAAGAAAACTTGTCCTGCACCTAAACAGAACCGAACCGAACCTGTCGTAAACTAACTTGATCTAACTTAACCTAGCGTTATAAGTGCTTGCAAAACTAGGTTAGGTTAGGTTGGATTCTAAGGTTAGGTTAGGTTATCATCCTAGGTGAGGTTAGAGCAAATCAGATTTCGACAGATGAATGTCAGGTCAGGTTTCGTCGGCCAGTCGATATAGTCGCAATGTTAAAACAGCGGTTTTGTGTTACGAGCTATTTTTATACAGCGCGATTTTCAACCAGCGGTATTTTAAAGTAGCGCTATTTTAAACCAGTGATAATTTAAAGCAGCGCTGTTGTAAATAGCGCTATTTCGAACCAGAGCCCTTAAAATCCTTTGTTGATTTTTCGATGTATAATGTAATTGTTTTAATTTGTTCCTTAGGTGTTAAAAGAAAGTAACTGTAGTTCCAAGATAAAGGCAATTTTCCACTTTTTAGATGTTCTCGCCTTTTAGACCCACCAATCTGTTCACTGTTATTTTGCACCTTCTTTGTTATTTTCATAAACCTTTAATAATCCTGATTCGGTTTACTCTTGGACTACTAAAAGCGAATCCCTGTCAACCTCATCTTATTCTGTGACGTTATTTTAGGTTGATGCCGGAGGCCTCACCGGGATAAACGTTTTTGTCAAACGGCAGAAAAAAAGTGGAATAAGAACGAATAAAAGACGACAAAAAGAATATAAATCCTGTTTAATGTCATTCTATTTAATTGAATTAAGTTCGTTAAATCTTATGAGTTGGACGTTTTTAGGACCGGATTTATTCAAAATCAAAATGGGGAGCTGTACACGGAAAAAAAGGCTTCACTGATAATAAGTATAAATATATTCTTAAATAAATAGACTTAATCAATACTAATTTAATTCATTCAATCGCTTATTTATTAAACAAAGTGTCCATTTTTCGATGAAGCAGCCTGATAATCTTATATTATGTTATATTCTTTTATTATTAATAAGATATTGATTAGATTTCGAATAGATAAATTTTGTGATCTTTAGTTAAAAAGCACATTTGAATGCATTTTTGTTGCAAAAACTCATTTTCAAAATTTTTGAGTTGCGTCTCTTTAGATTTAAGGGTGCGATATGTCCCAAGCAAAGTTCAAAAATTACTATAATTGAAATGCGCCTTTAGAAAAGCATTGGGAAGGGATAGTATATAGTATCGTATTACAGGGTACCTGTTTACTTTATCAATTGCTACGCGACATTAATTTGGCTTCAATGCACCGAGATTCGGCAGTATTCTGGAACCTGTTTGTTGGCCGTTGGGATAAATAGAGCCCTGCAGTTATTATTCGTGAGATATCTTGATCCCTGCAGCAGTACCGCACTCAGGAATATGTCTTAGGGGGGGGGGGCGAGGCCTCTGAGGAGGGCCCGAAGCCTCATGATGTCGTATTTTATGTTATTTTATATTTTTATTAATAAAATATGTGAAAAATATCTAAAAAAATCTTAGGATTGCCCCCTTGGGTGCCCCTATGTCGGCAGTGTTATATCTCGAAAAAAAATTTTTTCAGTTCCATTACTGCTGGGATTAAGTCATCCGGACCAATTCTTTAAAAAAACGCGTTTTACAAAAATTTTAGATTTTTGTAAAAGCTAAAAGTCGTATTGAAAGGGTTAATAGTATTCTTTTTACTAATATCGCTGCGATATTATTATTTGTTAACACTCCGAAAAATGTACAGAAAAATTTCGGGAATATTAGTCAAAAGGAGATGAACATGTGGTGAAGGTACCAACTTTGAGTATGTGACCCATATAGAGGTGCAATTGGTAAACCTTGCAATATTAAGGGGCAGATGGCGCTGAAATAAATTCGCCCAGTATGCAATATTCATATGCAACTAAATCGTACTAGTAGTCCCCGAATATTTCGAACCTTAAAGAGCTTATCACATTGATAGGAAGTAATCCTAAATTGAAGAATAGGCGTTATTACAATTACAATTATTAAAACGCGAATAAGGTAATCATAAAGTAAAACTATTTGCTATTAAATTAAGGTTAATTTAATACGACCCCAAGAATTTTAGTCTGAAATTAATAAAAGCATTTCCTATTGCCGAAAGAATTAGACGTCGCTCAGCCCAATTCTTTCTCCACTTGAGGAACACTGACTCTAATATATTTATGAATCAATGCCTAGTGCCTTGATGTAAGTGGAGCTTTTTTTCCATGTAATCTAGTTGCGAAACAGCTATTTTTGCCTCAAGTGGTAAATAAGATTCTTTTTAACTTATTTTGTTAGTCAAGTTGCTCTATATTAAGAATCCGAGTGATGCCACTCTAGCTCCCTTGGGCATTAAGTAAAAAAAATTAAAGAAAACATATCTGAACCAAACATCGGTGTGTTTTATAATAGGCTTAAGCAAAGCTGTCATAACCTGCAAAAAAACTTGACTAAAGTTTGTTCGTCTTCACATAAACAGTTTTATCCTAATACCATAAATTGCCTCCCCACGCTTCTTTAAATTAACCCTATTTTTCTGTTTAACTGCAAATTTGGATTCAGCGGACTCAAAAACCCTAGATTCGGTGTATTGATTACCTATGTTAACAGGTCCATTTTTTTCATAACATCATCCCATCTCCGTTGGGGTACCGTCCAGAATAAAAAATGGTGCCAAATTTCGATTCCAGTGGACAAAAATCGACTAAATATTTTTTTAAAAATTTTTTTACTTAAAATTGGCCGCCATCTTGGATTTTGCCAGTGTGGCATCACTCGGATTCTTATTGTAGAGCATCTCCGCTAACAAACTCGGAAAAAAAAGTCTTATACCATTTATTTCCACCTTTTTGTGTTTTTCTCCAGACTGCCAATCGATACAGTTGAACAAGGGGTGCCAAAATTTCAAGATGGGTTTTTTTTATCAAGTAATTTTGGGATAAAACATATTTTGAATAATAATTTTTTTAAGTTATTAACTTTAAAAACTTATATCAGTTTTCCATTATGTTCCGTTTTATTTTAAAAGAACCTTTGTATTATCGCCTCGAAATAATACGATTTGAGTCGAAATAAAATTTCGGACTTCCATTGTCTTTATTTATTTTAAAACACGACGTTTCGGTAAGAGATACTTACTAACCGAAACGTCATGTTTTAAAATAAATAAAGACAATGGAAGTCCGAAATTTTATTTCTACACAATCATTGTCTAAGAGTTTCAAGCAACGATTTGAGTCCTTGCATATAATATATTATTTTAAAACCATATTTTCCTAAAGAACTTTTAAAGTAATTTTCAAGGTCCTTTTTTTACAAAAAACCATTACTTTTTTACTTTCAAAAGGTAGATACTTAATTTAAGAGTCGCGCATTGCTAATCATATTAGGTTACAAAGCCTAGAATTTCAGTAAAATACAGTTCAGGTCACTTCTTCTGATAAAACGTCATTTCGTTTTTTGGTAATAAGGATTTTGGAAAAATTATTTTTTAAAAATGAATAATCATTTATGTAATTTTTTTTTTTTAATTATTTGCCGAGAATTATGTAACCTACATTCAAAATTAAATCTCTGATAACATTAAGTTGGTTGGTTTCTCCTGAACAGCTTTAAGAGTTAAATCTGCCCCTGGATGGTTTATGTTTTTGCTTTTTAGCAGTCAGTTTTAAATGTCCATAAAACAAGAAAGGCAAACAAAAATTTAAATAGAAAGAATTTTCTTATTTAAATACATAATAAAATTAAATTACATTTTCTATATCAAGTCGTCTTCCTTATGACTACACAGAGAAAACAAAATTGTTAAATTAACATATTTGATATGCTATCCGGAACTTGGTTGGTTGCCCTGACGTTAAAATATTAGGAGGTCAAACTAGGAAGTATGTGGTGCAAACTATTTATGTTTAAGATTAAGACACGTTTGTAATCACATGTTTCTATAAAACCAATCAAGAACGGATAGTCGGGGTTCAGTTCAGTAAGTACGCTTAGTACCTAAGTTCTCAATAGTTAAGTATAGAAGCAGTAAACAGATTCTGGCGGAGTGTTGAACCCGACCTACACGTTAATATTATTATCGGAAAACTGGGCCAGATAGTAGTTATTAGTGTGTAAGTATCTTTGTACTTAGTATTAAATAAAACGAAACGATCCACCTCTATAACTTGAAAATTGAATGAAAATTTGTCGTAAATTTGTCGTGAAAGAAAAAAAATTGTCGCGCCACCCGTTTTCCTGAAAAGGGTATGTAATGCTAAGTTGAGTGTCAACTTAGCACTAACACCCCAGAAAAAATTAAAATTTTCAAAAACTAATAAATGCATTAATTGTCGTGAATTTGTCGTAAATTCTTCGTAAAAGAAAAATAATGGTCGCGCCACCCGTTTTCCTGAAAAGGGTATGTTATGCTAAGTTGAGTCTCAACTTACCATTACCACCCCAGAAAAAATTAAAATTTTCAAGAACTTTCGTTTTTTTTTTTCGTTAATTCTAAAACAACGCAAAATCCTGGCGTTAGCTTGATCGTTGAAAACAGCGAGCAATGAATATTTATATTAACACAACAAAGGGTTATATTGAAAAGTAAAAACGGGACGTAATATAATGATTGTTTCACCAAAAATTTACAATCGCGCGACAAGGTTAAATATGATCACCTACGTCTTCGTAAGTATTGTAAAAAAGCTTAAAGAGCACTAAGATTTGGCTGAAAACTCTCAAAGTTGCTCACTGCCCGTTTCCGGGAAAACGGATGACGCGACAATTGTTTTTCTTTCACGATAGTTAATGCATTTATTAGTTTTTGAAAATTTTAATTTTTTCTAGAGTGGTAGTGCTAAGCTGACACTCAACTTAGGATTAAACCCCCTTTTCAGGAAAACGGGTGGCGCGAGAAAATTTTTCTTTTTACGACAAATTTACGACAGTTATTCCATAGATTAGTTTTTCAAAATTTTAATTTTTTCTGGGGTGTTAATGCCAAATTGAGACTCAACTTAACATTACATACCCTATTCAGGAAAACGGGTGGCGCGACAATTTCTTTTCTTTTACGACAAATTTACGACAATTAATTCATATATTGCGAATATCCAATTCTTAAGTGGTAATGCTAAGTTTATAGAGGTTTACGATCCTCTTTATTTGTGCGCAACAGGTACACAAATAGTCACGGCAACCAACGTGACGATATTACTAGGTTTCATATATTTAAATTAAATAAATTTGGATCATCGTAAAAAAGTTGATATTGTTAATTTAATTGGTTTTGTTGTCTCGTATTTTAAAATGAACAGTACCAGTCTGTAATAAGTACAAAATTTAAAAACATGATTTTGTAAAATCAAAGACGAATTCATAATGGTAAAATAACAATACCAGTACATTTAAAATGCCCAATAGTAGTATTATTATCAATTATTACTATATAGATAGAGCACCACAGTACTACATTTGACACGCATTTGAAATTACTAGATCCACATTAAGGAAATTAAGTTTGCCGTTTGCCATTGGGCAGAACTTTTCCGATACCACTTTAACTACTCGGCGGTGGGATAAGTTGGAGAGAAGACCACTCTAAGTGATAGCGAGTGGGGGAGTAAGGTTGCCAAGCCAAGAATGTCATCCAGTCTTTTAAAAGGGGATCCTTATCCGTGGGCACTCTCTCGCGTTGTTGTTGCTTGGGCAAAAATGTTATTTGTTATCTTCGAATAGCACTAAATGCAGTTGTTGCTTTTTTCCAAATAGTAGCTTTAAAATTGCTTCTTTTTAATTACCGTTTGCAGAACTTTTCTTGGTCTACAAAAATGGCTTTGTAATTTCAACAACCTGGCAGGATGATATATTATTTTGTTAAATTAATAATATTTATCAAGCTACAATTAATGCTACAATATTGTTAACTTTAATAAACCATTTGTTTGTGTATCTATATAACATAATATTTGTTTAACGTAATCTTTTTTAAAACTTATTGTTCTTCTTGTGTAAGAGTTGAAATCCTTGGTATTTTATTTATGTATATTTTTCAGTTATCGCTGTTTCAGGATATCTTCAAACATATTTACCAATATACCTAACCATTTTACAAACACAACTTTTTCTGGGTATTACGCCACTAGTAAGGAAAATTACTTTAAAAAATTATAAAAAACCACTGCGTTTCTCCTAGAAAAATAAAAATCACTAATTTGTCAGTGGCTTTCTATAAAAATAAATAGTTGCCTAGTAAAATCTAAACCACTTATCTTTTAATTGAATTTGAATACGCTACGTTTCGATTGCCAATTTACAATCGTTTTCAAGCTTTTTATTTATATTTTGTCTCAAAATCTTAAATGTTTCTTGTTCAAATATATTTTTTATTATTATATCGTTGACAAATTGTCAATATTCTGAAGTTTATCAAAAACAATTGACCAATCTAAACAAAACACAAGGTAACATGATACTATTTCAAGACATTATGTCAGTCAATGTTGTTTTCAAATTTAAAAATAAACAGAACAGGGTGACTCATTAAAAGTAGAATCAATAAGGTCTCTTTTTTATAACCATTTAGAAATTTTTACAAAATTATGATCATTGTAATAATTTTACAAAAAGAATCTAATGACATTAAAAGAAAATTAAAAGAATCAGCATGTATTTATTTAAATGAAGATAACTGTCTTTCAAGTATTTCTATAGATATAAGTAAAGCTTGGCTTCCTATTCTCAGACAAGATTTGCAAAAAGGTTTTTTCAAAATTAATTAATACTGTAATGAAATTCTGATTACTGTTTTTTAAATAGATTTTGATATAATAGTAATATAATCCCACAATGATCATAATTTTGTAAAAATTTCTAAATGGTTATAAAAAAGAGACCTTATTGATTCTAGTTTTAATGAGTCACCCTGTTCTGTTTATTTTTAAATTTGAAAACAACATTGACTGACATAATGTCTTGAAATAGTATCATGTTACCTTGTGTTTTGTTTAGATTGGTCAATTGTTTTTGATAAACTTCAGAATATTGACAATTTGTCAACGATATAATAATAAAAAATATATTTGAACAAGAAACATTTAAGATTTTGAGACAAAATATAAATAAAAAGCTTGAAAACGATTGTAGATTGGCAATCGAAACGTAGCGTATTCAAATTCAATTAAAAGATAAGTGGTTTAGATTTTACTAGGCAACTATTTATTTTTATAGAAAGCCACTGACAAATTAGTGATTTTTATTTTTCTAGGAGAAACGCAGTGGTTTTTTATAATTTTTTAAAGTAATTTTCCTTACTAGTGGCGTAATACCCAGAAAAAGTTGTGTTTGTAAAATGAATCCGCCACAAACATATAGATTTTATTTATACCTAACCATAACTACAGGCCAAAAAAATTAGGAAGCATGTGTGTGTTCTAAAGGTAATGGACAGCTGTGTTGACGTCTTTTTGTGTGTACATTTTGTATAACTTGAAAAAGTCGAGAAACTGCAGGAAATTAGCTTTGACATTTGGAAAAGTACTGCAGTAATATTGGCAGCCATAATAAAATAATTTCTCACATCAAAAATGCACAAATGCCCGTGACTGCGCTAATAAATGGAGCCAGAATACTGTTTCTAGCCTCCAACAATAAACCCCACGAATTAAAATATTAAGAACAACTGCAAATTTAGTCAATCAAATCATAGCTTTTAAAAAAAATGCTGGACCTGACCTTAAATTTTTCTCAATTTGTCATATCATGTAGTCACGTATCTACGGATCTTATATTTCGAATTTTCACGTCAGTGGTGGTCCAGCTGATTTTTGTAAACAAAAGTTAGATATGATATGAACATATAAACAGTAGGAAAATTGCCTTGGTATTCAAAAAATTCAAAAAATATTAGTTGTTATTTATATCATATTTAACTTTTGTTTACAAAAATCAGCTCGACTACCAGTGACGTGAAAAATTCCAGATATATACACATATAAGATATGCTAGAGCCAAACCGTCCTGATCCTTGTCTCAAAAAAATTGGGGGTCATCGGTTTCGTTTTCGAGAAAAATGTGACTTTTTATAGTTTAGATATAACTTTTCGTCAAAGAGAAATAAAAAACCAATATTAATTTTATTTAGTTGAAAAAAAAAATAATTTTGATGTGTGTTCTCAATTTTTTATAGTTTTCGTCACATATTTGCAGAGCGGCTCAAATTATGAATAATATAAATACACGAATAATAATAAACCTAAAGGGTATTCCAAACATTTTTTGAATTCGCCTGACATGTGTACTAATTGCCCATGGAATAGTGTGTTTACTGGGATGCGTCCAGTGGCGGCGCGTGAGGTTTAAAAGTGCCTATTCTGCAAAGTGGGGAACAAAGACAAATTTTAAAAAAGTGTTAAAAATAATAAAAACTTACCCAATTTTTAGATTTTTTAAAGTCACATTAATCGAACGCAATACACAGATTTTAAGTTTTAGTTTTAAAGCGGTCACACAATTTGTTTATTAGTACACTTTTAATTATTGAGGTTTATTATATTAACACTTTCTACATATAATACATAGGTAATAGATGGTCTTTAGTAACAGACTTATTTTTATTTTTATATACAAGTTCAATGCGTCTGTCTTTTTTATTGTCAAAACATTTAATCACTTTCTATCATTTAAATATTACAAAATTAACAATGCCCAAAAAAACAAATAAATATTTACTCATAAAAGTACCCTAATACCGTAAATTGTGTAAACACTCAAGTAGGTACAAATTTCCAGTTCTTATCTGTTTTTAAAATAAACGGGAGACTACCCCGATTTTCTAAAATTTTGCATAGCTGCGACGTCACTTGAATAGTTCTATCCTTTTAATTATGTGGTACAATCTGTATTCATCCGTCCTTTATTCGGGGTAGTTTGATTAACAGAGCCGACAAAATCTACCGCGCCTCTACACCGCGCATACGCGCCCAGCACACCACGAGAAGAGACCGAATAGCAAACAACGATATTAAAAACGCAAACCTGCACCCGAGAAAAGCATTGAACCAATTATACAAATGCTGTGGGCATGTAGCTTCCTAAATTGTGAGAAAAAAAAGGACAAACATATTCTGTAGTAAAAAATATATATTACTGCACTCAAAATTAGCCGGTGCTGCAGCCCCGTAGCCCTTATTGAATAACCGCCACTGGATGCATCAGATGCGAAGAATTTGAGATATGTTAGAGCCTAAGCCGTCCTAATACATGTTTCAAGAATAAGTGGGTGGTGGTCGGTTTTGTTTTTGAGTTATACTTATTTAAATGCTGGAATATAGGAAATGTGGGACGAAAAGTGGTCTACTCACCTCTTTCCTGGGGTTCTATGAAAAAATGTTTGCATCAGAAAGAAAGCATGTGAAAAAACCTAATTCACAAAACCTTAAATATCAACTTTTTATCCCTATAAGGCGATAGAGGTTGTAGCGAAAATCCATAAGAGTATAACTCAAAAACGAAACCGATGACCCCCCCCCACATTTTTTGTAAGCCAGTTTCAAGATGACTCGGGCTCTAACATATCTCAAATTCACCTAATCTGACGCATCCCGGTAAACACACTATTCCGCTATCATTCATATTTTAAGCCACTCTGTAGATATGTGACGAAAACTAAAGACTTTTTTTCAACTAAATAAATTTAATATTGGTTTTTTATTTCTATTTGACGAGAACTTATAGCTAAACTACCAAAAGCCACATTTTTCTATATTCCAGTTGCGCAGATTTAAATAGTTATAGCTCGTAAACGAAACCGATGACCCCCAATTTCTTTAAGACAAGTATTTGGACGGCTTGGGCCCTATAACATATCAAAAATTCCTCTCATTTAACGTATCCCGGTAAACACACTATTCCGTAGACAATTAGTAAACATGTTATAACAACAGGCTTATCACATAACCTATTATGCAAATATCACTCTAGAATAGTTAAAAGGACTTAAATGAAAGCAAGTGAAGTTAATTTTGACTATGCATTTTTAGTTTCCTTTCTTTATATTTAATAAATCTCAGGTATTTTCCCTGTATTTTTTTTTATTATTTTGAGCCACTCTGTAGGTATGTGATGCAAACTATATGTCAAAAATTGATGAAATTCCTTAAAAAGCTATTTTGTCAATAAAATAAGGTTAATATCAGTTTTTTTTTATTTGGCAATAAGTTATTACAAGAAAACTACAAAAGGTCATATTTTTCCATATTTCAGTGGCGCGCATTTAAATAAGTATAGCTCGAAAACGAATCCTATGACCCCCCAATTTTTTTTGGTAAAAATATCAGGCATCTGACGCATCCCGGTAAACAATGTATTTAGTGTCTCCTCCTTTGTGGTAAATTTGATGTGAAAGAAAAAACATTCTCGCGTCATCCGTTTTCCCGGAAACGGGCGGTAAGCAATTTGAGATTTGCTGTCTATATCTCAGTGATATTTAAGTTCTTTCACAAAACATGCGATAATGTAGGTGATAAGGTTTAACCTTTGCCCAATTTTAAATTTTTCGTGAAATAATCATTATATTATGTCCTGCTTTTACTTTTCAATATAACGCTTTGTGATGTTGATATAAATATTCGTTGCTCGTTGTTCTCAACTATCAAGCGAGCGCCAGGATTTTGCGTTGTTTTAGAAATTACAAAAAAAAAGCGAACTTCTCAAGAAATACTAGGTTGTCCCTCTAACGCTAATCACCCCCCCCCCTCATCCCTTTGCCCGCTAGGCATTTTGCTACAGCGAACCGGTTAATTTCGATTAGTTAGAACCCAAACGAATATAAGTATGTTTTATGTAAACAAAACTAGGTACCTACCAGTTGCGTATATTAATTTATTTTATTGTAGACAAAAGAAGGCTCGTGTCGCAGGCGAGGTGAAGGGAAACGTTATAAATACCAGTATACAAGTTATTCTCTTTTAAAACTTGCAACGCTTCTACTTTTTATAATCACTCTAATTAATGAATAAGTAATTATATGTAATTAAATAAATATCTGGAAGAAGAACTGTATTTTCCTGCTAGTTAACACTATTAACTTTTAGACAGTGGAGAAGGGGGAGTTCAGAAAAAAAAAATAAGCGCCACATGTGTTTATGCCAGGTCTTACAAAAATGATCTCAAATAAAATACAGTTCAACTCAAATGTAGTAGCCAAACCATAAAATTCTACCGACTTCCTACCCTTCCAGATTATTTGTGTAATTAAAAAACAAAAAAAAATTGACTTATAATAAGATAAAATTTTCAAAGGTTTTAAATGAATTTTTAACCTGGAGTTAAAGGATTGACCTATTCATTTTCAACCTGCTGGTTAAAATGACACGAATAGATAACAATTTATAGGTAGACCGACATCTCTAACAGGTGTGCAAAGTCTATCACAGTGTACTTACAATTGAGTCAGTAGTGGGAGACCCAATTACCTAATTTAATAGATTTAAAAAGATACACTTTCAAAATCAATCCATCATAGGGGAGACCCAGACCAAATATCTGCTGTCATCATTCTACGTTGAAGAGAAGGAGACAAATAGCAACCCAGTCTGAGGTTTACCCCATGAGGTTAGAAAATGTTATAAAAATATAAAAAAATAACCTCATTTTTCTTTGACTCTATATCTCTTTTGTCTCAGCAAAGTTGGTTCATTGGGTTGTACAAATAATGCGAAAATTTTAGTTCATCTTATTTACGTTAAAGGCTAAGGATAATACCGGAAAACATAAAATAGATAAAAACAAATCAGAACCAAAATGACAAGGCACTTTCAATTTCACAGTAAAATTTAACTTAATTATGCCGCAAAACCCTGGTTATGATGTCTTACCCATTTT
Organism: Aspidapion aeneum; assembly: GCA_963576565.1. NCBI lineage: Eukaryota > Metazoa > Arthropoda > Insecta > Coleoptera > Brentidae > Aspidapion > Aspidapion aeneum. Next base: position 72,990,559 of record OY755044.1, read on the forward strand.
CTTGCGTTTACAAGAAATTCAAAAATTATACTGGAAAATTACATGAAAAAAAATTATATCTAAAATGTTTACTTGGTCCGTTGATTATTTTCTAGTTAAGACATATGGTTTTGCTAAAATGTTGTTGTTACCACGCATTTTTTCTAAAAACAATATATAGTTTTTATCCAAAACGTGGGTTTTAAAAAATATATAAAAATCCTAAAAATTCCATGCGTCTTTTGTAAAAAAATGACGGTGGCCTACACAATTTCAACGAACAATAGTTACAATTTTGGAGGCACTCAAAACTTAATACTATCTTAAAGAATCGAATCGAACTTACCCAATTCTTTCCACGTTGGTAGAAAATGGCGTGACTCCCTCCACCAGAGGATGTTAGACTGTCACCCAAACACTAAAAACATCGACCTGTCTCACAATTTACCGTCTTTGGTATACTTTGCAATCACTAGCCGTGCCAATAAACCAAAAAATGGCGAACTAAAAAACGGCACCAGCGGCCAGCCAATTTCTTGGGAAAAGATGGAACACTCCTTGTCCAAAATGTACAAGGAAGAAGTCTTTTCTTAATTGGGTGGGATAATCTAGTACCAACGGAATGTTCCTGGTAAAATTCAAATAAACATAAAAACTCGTAGTTTCTCGAATTTTGTCGTCTTTAAGTTTGTCAACCTGCTAGCGGCGCACCACACTAGAAACTAACCAGTAAGAGAGAGTACATTAGTAATTCAGGAAAGAGACTGTGGGGGCAGCACCAACAAAAAAATATTCCAATTTCGTTTATTGCGCATTGCGATGTTGTCGGATCTATTTCTATGAAAAACCAAAAAGAACGACCACCTGGAACGCAAAAAAAAAAGTCAAGAAAACACTCACAAAGCAGGTTTCAAGAATACAGCTTTGATAACGATATTGGGGCTTAAGTACTGCTTCCCTGTAGATTTATAAACGAGGATTTCCAGGTGCACAGACCAAAGTTTAGGATTGAAACCATCAACTGCAGAATAAATTACTGGAAATCAGAGCATGCATCAAACCAAGGAATATTCGAACACTCAACCAATTATCATACGAGTAAAGCCATACTAAATGTAGAATTTGTTTGCATTTTATTTATATTTTTAGTCAAAAGATTTTCTTTGCTCTTTATTGGAGGGCACAACAGTGCCTCGCCAAGTTCGCGCTGCCGTACCATCTTGTCTTGAAACATTTCAGCCCATATTTGACCTATCTAAAACTCTACTTCGGAATGAGCTACGAATCTCAAACTTTGCAGAGTCGTAGATCTTCATAGTTTTAACAACCCTCCAAGTTTCATTGACTTCCATAAAGTAGTAAAGTAGTTACGAAATTTCAAAAAACGTCGAAATTGCCACTCACTCACTGACTCACTTACTCATGTATAGATCATCAAAATTCTACTGTACTTTCAGACATGCTAAAAAGCTAAAATATGTCAGACTGATAGAAATTATGACCAAACCCCTGGAAAAAATTTAAAAAAACCCAAAATTCTACTTTACTCCCCTCCCCTATGCATGTAATAGGTATTTACGTTACTAGACCGGAAATAAGGACTTTACAGGTCGACACAGGAAATTTACAGGGCGAGCCGCAGGCGAGACCTGTAAACCTGCGGAGACCTGTAAAGTCAGTTTCCGGTCGTGTATCGTACGTATATTTTTTTTTAACCGACATAATGAAGCACAGCTGTCTGTCTTACTCAAAAGCTAGAGTAAGTATATGTTTGACTACTTATATTTAAACAATATTTATGCTACAATTAGGAACAATTCTTATACGCAACTACCTATATAACTATAGTAACCATTTTATATGTAAGTTACCTATATGTACCTAATATAAAATTCAAACAATTTTAATGCATCATTACTTTTTCTCTTGAGTATAAATATTAAAAATGCAGTTATGCACATTTTGGATATTTATATTTGCAGCCGAAGTATTTTCAATTTTTGGTGAATTTCTCTGCTGTATATTTATTGTTTCTGAAATGTTTGACAACATATTATTTTGAGCATCAGACACATTAGATGTAGTAAAATCTCTGGTTGAACTTCCATTGCTGGCTGCTACTGGGAAGCTCCCGCCTGCACCTGCTCCAATTTTTTTAGCATTATCAACTTTTTGTCTCAGTTAGTGCTCAATATATCCTTCAGCAACAGAGTTTGAATGCCAGCCGCCCAAATTTTTAAGGTTTAATATGTCTCCACCGCCTTCTATTAGGAGTGTGGCAGCGGTGCGCCTGAATGTGTGTCCGGTGAATTCTTGTGGATTTTTAAGCTGTAGAAATTTGGCGATTTTGGCAGGTACCCCTCCTACGCCATGAAGACCTACTGGCTGCTTTCTACATTTTCCTTGAGAGTAAAATAAAAAGAATCTTTCATGCGGAACATTTGGGGGCCTTAGATTTTTGTATTTTTTAAATAACTTCAAATTTCTTTCACCAAGAATTACGAAAGTTCTTGAAACATTTGTTTTAGTGTTTGGTATATTGACTATTATCATGTCTTCTTTCTCAGTGACGTCTTTTAGGGTTAATTTAGTAATTTCTTCCCTCCTCATTGCTCCCGAAATGGCCATGATCGTTACAACCTAAAATCAAAAAGTAAATTTAAAATTTTTGCTAACTTTACAATTTGTGAACAGTCCCATATGCAACCGATCCGTAATAAAAACTGGTATTTTTCCTCGTCTTGTTCTTTTCACTAGCCGCAGTCGAGCGTTGCCGGATTTTATTATTTTTATCATTAAGAATGCTAAGTTATTAAACAATCGGATACCTAGTACCACAGCCTACCTAGGTAGGCTGTGCTAGTACTAACCTAGATAGTTTTAAAAATACTTTTTCCACTATTATTTAAGTAATTAGTTAAAGTATACATTTTTTATATTATTTTTTGATAAAAATAAAGATGGTAAAACAAAAAAATCTGTGTTGTATGTTTTTTTTTGTAATTTAAATGGCAAAATTTGTATGAATCTTTTGTTTGTAATAAATAATAGTTGTAATTGAATTCCAATTTGAGTTTTTTATTTGGTTCCAAAGAATCTATATAAAACAAATTGGCATCATTGCTTAGCTTGGTAGTCCTTGTGTTATGTTATGATTATTTTAGTTAGGTTATTGAATGAAAATTAATAAATAGAATTGTTTTTTGTTTTTACAGAAAAAATTGTTAATTGAAGCTAATAAAATTTTAAAATTTGGTTAAAAGTTACAGTGCAGTTGTTGGGATTGAAACACACGTTTTTATAACAAAAATAGCAAGGAGAATAATTAGGTTTGTTTGTATTTTACTTACTTTGAGCATTAAAAATTCCTCATCCCTTGCTTCTTCCAAAAATTTATTAATTTCTTCTCCACTGAAAACTCTGGCCTTTTTAGGCTTATATCCTGCAGACTTTTTCTTTAAAAATGCAATTAGCTTGTAGTAGCGACTAATATCAATATTTCTCCTTAATGATAAGCAAGTTTTTATTGTTGAAAATAAACTCCATAAACTATTGGACTTCAATGTGGCTGATTTTTCGGCAAAATATGCCACTAGGACATTTTCATCAATTGATTTAACTTTGTTTGTGTGACACCAATTAAGGAATACATCATAATTTCTAGTATATCTCTCTTTGGATTTTTCTGGTAGCAAGTCGAAAGTTACCTTTGATGCTGCTTCAATTATTTCTTCCGGATTTAATTCTTCATTCATGTCCAAGTCCATAATTTACTTATTATTTTTTTAAATATCTCTTTTTAAACACAAGTTTTTTATTTAAAAGGCAGCCATATTGATTTATTTTAAATGTCAAAGCTGTCAAAACAAAACAATTTTTATAAGCTGTCATCACAAAGTCATGGCTAATTTGACTGAAATAGGGACCGGAAAGAGAACAAGAGACCGGAAAATTAAAAATAAAGATCACTTTGGAGACCGGAAAGAATCTGAACTAAACCCGCACTGTAAAATGAAACTTTCTGTACAAAAAAATGTACAGAAAGTGTATGTTTTCTGGTCGGTTGAAAAAAAAGTTATGTAAAAGTAACATTGCCCACTTCCAGAAATGCCACAGAGCTGAGCTTTGGCAGACTGATACGAACTACGATAAAACAACAAGTAATTATAACTTACTTCCTTCCCCTATAAATAACCTGAGCTGAGCTTTGGAGGGCCGATAGTAACTAAATAGATAGATAGTAACTAAATAGATAGATAGATATTATCTTTTGTTTAAAATTTACATTGCAATCACAATAAAATACATAAACATTATACCCATAGGATGTAGATCCCGACAAATTTAAAAGAAAAAAAGATTTTAAAAATTACAAAATCACAATCTAATAATAAAACGAAGTAGAAGACAAATTAAAATTAAATTACATTACATTGTTGAGTTAAACAATCCTGAGTTATTGAGGATATTTGTCATTATTTTTAAAATTATACAAACAATGGTTAAACAAAAAATCTGAAGACAATTCTGTCCTTCCAGGCCCCTCCAATGTCCTCCAGCGCCAGGAGCCATCCAGTGAACCCACCTTTTTTTATATTTTAGAATTTTGAAATAATAAATTGGTTTATTGTTATTTTAGTTTCTTATCCCTATGCTTTTTACATCTTGATCCAAGAAAAATTCATCCAGACTGTAGTAAGCTTTCTTACTCAAAAATGCTTTCAGGTTATTTTTTAAATTCTGTGGTGGCTATCCACGAAGTGAAAGAGAAAGAATATTCCATACTTTTAAAATATTGTGTTTTACATTTTTTAGGATGTATGTATAGTGAGCAATGTCTGTTTTTAGGTTTCTATTAAATCTAGTATTACAACAATACTCTGTTTTTAGTTTATCAAAAATATCTGGGTTTTCTGCTATAAATTTGCAGAACTCAATGATGTAGAGACTAAAAATTGTAGGAAGTTTATTATTTATAAAGAGATATTTACAACTTTCTGTAGGCTTTTTTTGAAAAATTGTTCTTACGTATCTTTTTTGTATTAAAAGGATCCTCTCTGCCTCTTTTACGTCCCCCCAGAAAATTACCCCATATCTTACCATAGATTAAACATATGCGTGAAAGGTTGTCAATGAAGCAGAGCTGCCAGCTGAGTCCCTGATTACCCTAAGAGCATAGCAGTACTTACTCATAGATTTTGAAAGCTGATCTATGTGTGCCTGCCAGTCCAGCCTCTCGTCCAGTGTCATCCCCAAGAATGAGACCTTGTCTTTTGTTGTTATTGTGTTGTTATTATTTTCAATGTTTGTTTCATCTGGCTTCAGATTAAAGTTTATGATCTAAGTTTTATCCACATTTAGTTGTAGGTTGTTTTCTGTAAACCAATTCTGGAGTGTTGAAAGTGATACTCTTACATTTTCTATACATGACACTTTCGTGTTTTCACAGCAAATGACCGTAGTATCGTCAGCAAAAAGTACCTCATTATTCAGAATGTTTGCAACCGCGTTTGTATAGATTAAATAAAGAAGAGGGCCTAGAATCGAGCCCTGGGGAACTCCCTTTTTTATTGAATAACAACACATTGCTTTCTGAGCCTCTCGAGCTTATGACAGAGCAGACTGTGGTCTACACTATCAAAAGCCTTCGATAGGTCCAGGCAGACAGCCATTGTAATGTTGTTTTTGTTTCGGGATTCCAGGATTCGATCCAATGCCATGTAGATAGCTCTAACTATTGACTTTCCTTTTCTGAAGCCATTTTGTTTTTCGGTTAGGAGTGCATTTTCCTCTAGAAATTGTAATAGTATAGATTGCCCTCTCAAAAACTTTACTGATATTAGAGAGCAGGGAGATAGGCCTGTAGTTTTTTAATTCATTTAGATCACATTTCTTGTGTATAGGTTTAACTAATGCTGTTTTAAGATATGAGGGAAAAATACCACCCTGAAAAGATAGGTTAACTATGTATGCTAATGGCTCACACAGTATGTCTACCGCAGCTTTCAATAAACATACGGGTATTTCATCATGCCCTGTCGATAACTATGATAAAGCTATAGAAAAAAATTAAAACACCCCAAAATTCTAATTTGCTTCTCTCCCCTGTAAATGTAAAGTGATGTAAAATTAACACTGCCCACTTCCAGAAACGCTAGAGAGCTGAGCTTTTTAAGACTAAAAGACACTATGATAAAACTATAGAAAAATATTTAAAAACACCAATATCTGGGGGCACGGCAGTGCACCACCAAGTTTGCTCGGAATCTGCTGTACCATTTCTGGAAACATTTCAGCCCATATTTGACTTCTATAAAACACTACTTCGGAATGAGCTACGAAACGCGCAGTCCAGAGTTTTATAGGGCTAACAATTCCTTCAAGTCTCATGGACTTCCACAAAGTAGTAAAGTAGTTACGAAATTTCAAAAAACGTCGAAATTGTCACTCACTCATGTATAGATCATCAAAATTCTATTGTACTTACAGACAATGTACAAAGCTGAAATTTATAAGACTAATAGAAATTATGACCAAACTCTGGAAAAAATTAAAAAACCCCAAAATTCTAATTCACTCCCCTCCCCATACATGTAAAGTTATGTAAAAGTAACATTGTCCACTTCAAAAGGAGCTAGAGAGCTGAGCTTTGGCAGACTGATGGAAAATATGATAAAACTATAGAAAAAAATTAAAAAAACCCAAAATTTTAATTTGCTTCCCTCCCCTATAAATGTAAAGTAATGTAAAAGTAACATGGCCCACTTCCAGAAACGCTAGACATCTGAGCTTTGGAAGATTAAAAGACACTATGATAAAACTATAGAAAAATATTTAAAAACACCAACATCTGGGGGCACGGCAGTGCACCACCAAGTTTGCGCGGAATATGCTATACCATTTCTGGAAACATTTCAGCCCATATTTGACTTCTCTAAAACTCTCCTTCGGAATGAGCTACGAAACGCGCAGTCCAGAGCTTTATAGGGCTAACAATTCCTTCAAGTCTCATGGACTTCCATAAAGTATTAAAGTAGTTACGAAATTTCAAAAAACGTCCAAATGGCCACTCACTCATGTATAGATCATCAAAATTCTACTATACTTCCAGACATGCTACAAAGCTGAAATTTGGCAGACTAATAGAAATTATGACCAAACTCTGGAAAAAATTAAAAAACCCCAAAATTCTAATTCACTCCCCTCCCCATATATGTAAAGTTATGTAAAAGTAACATTGTCCACTTCAAAAGGAGCTAGAGAGCTGAGCTTTGGCCGACTGATGGAAAATATGATAAAACTATAGAAAAAAATTTAAAAAACCCAAAATTTTAATTTGCTTCCCTCCCCTATATATGTAAATTTATGTAAAATTAACATAGCCTACTTCCAGGAACACTAGAGAGCTAAGCTTTAGAAGGCTGATAGGAACTTTGATAGAACCATAAAAAAATATAAAACAAACCTCAAAATTTTTAATAAGGCATTGCAAATGTTTTGAACAATATTCCGCATATTTTACTACTTTAAAACTTAAATATTATCCAAATCCTTTGAAAAAGGAGTGAAATCATATCAAAAACATTTCATGTAAAAAAGCCAAGTACGCGAAAGTGGTATTCTAAAAAAAGAATTGAGATAAAAGTAAACCCAAGTTCTCCAATACAAATTTCAAAATAAAAGGTTCTTACTAGTTTGGAAATGTTTTTCTAAACTTGGCTATTACGGCTGCAAATGACACAGTACTAAAATGAATATGAAGTTTAAAAAAACATTTCCGAACTAGTAAGAACCTTTCATTTTGAAATTTGTATTGGAGAATTTGGCTTTACTTTTATCTCAATTCTTTTTACAGAATACCATTTTCGCGTAGTTGGCTTTTTTTACATGAAACGTTTTTGGTATGATATATGTTTTCTATAAGTTTCATACATTTTGGCACCATTTTTGTAAAATATTTCTACATTAATAAAGTTGTTTTTCAACACATACACATCCAACCACTTCTTAAACTTGGCATGAGGATGCTCAGGTTTTCTCACCACCAGCTAACCCTACATAACCCTTCAATCCGACTAACTGAGTTAGATATTAACTTTGTTTAACTATGATTATATATTAATTTATATAATATCAGTCCTGTCTTTATCCCTCGTTTATCCCCAATTTACAAAATTGCATGACTCTGTATTTATTTTATCTTCTCCTTTGATTAAAGTAGTAAAGATATCAAAGTGGGCGGAGCCTCAAGTGCTTCAGGTCAAACCTTGGACCTAAATATGCTTCCGTGCTACCTAAACTGGCTAATCCGTGAAGAAAAAGAGATCCGGAAAAAAGAAACCATGATACTAATATCCTCGAAAATATCTTAAACACCCCACAAAATAAAGGGGCGTGCCCTCGGAGATTGTTCTTGAAAACATTGTAATAGTTTGTGATGTGGCAACGCCGCCAATAGACACAGTTTATAATGTTTTCTCATTTCGATTATTTATCTAACGTACACGGTAGCAAACAGCTGTTTGTTTAGTTCCCAGAAGTAAATATAAAAAATACACAATTCCAAAGATGTTTTTTTTTTATGTGGTTTTTCCCAAACAACCTGTGATCTCAAGTTCCAATTACAATGCCTAAGCCATGCCGCACAGCCCTTACAATAATAGGAAGGAGAGCCTCTTTTATAAGGTCACTTTTTGGACAATATATAACCTCAAAACACAGCTCTAAAAGACGAATAAAATACCCTTAAAGCGTTGTATAGAAAAAACGAGTCGAATAGTGTTGGTTATTTATAGAAATAAGACAAATATATAACGTCTTAAGACTTAAGAGTAAAAATGGCACGTTACAAGCTTGGTGCGTCCGAGAACTCCTAGAGCATGGCACACCAGTTGAAAGAGATCAAAAACATATTTATAGCAAAAAGTTTTATTTATAATGTTGTTTTACTGTTTCAACCAACGTTTGATGCTGCAAGAGTCAGTGGCGGCTCGTAAGGTAGTGCCAGGGTGCCAGGTTGATGGGGCCCTACCCTATTTTTAATTTAAATATTATATGAAATTTGGTAAACCTGTGCAATGCAGTGGATCACACTCCAACTCGATGCGACGCAATGAATGCCCAGAACACGCTGCTCAGAGAATGTGTGCCACTTTTCTGTTGGCTCCTTCGCATAGAGATAGATTATATCAGCAGCCTATATGAGCGACAGAGATAGGGCCAATGTTGGACATTTTAGCGTTGTTTACATAAGAAAAATCAAAGAAATCAGTAGTTAGTTGCATTCCTCGCATTGTTTGTGTGCGTGGAGCATGGCAGTTTTAATTTACGCCCTTTACAATACATTGTAATTATTTCATAAGAGTTTTTTGATAATTTTTAGCTCACACTACTACTATACTATAGTAGTGTGAGCTATGGTGATCCTAATTTTTTCAAGAAAAAAAAGTTGCTCCGATTTTAAAATTTTTTATATATCTTTGCGTTTCAGATGATTTTGATAAAAGGGTGGGGGTATATTTCTAAAATTAGAGTTTATGTGAAAATATGGCGTGTGTGATATCAAACGAGAGTTAATTGGGTCTGGAGTTAAACAAAATAAATTTTAGTAAAAAAAAAGGGTGGGGGTAGATTTAAAAAAATAGAGAATAGCTCACGCGAACACTATATCTATAGTACCTAGTGTGAGCTTAGGTACCCATATATTTGCAGAGTATTTTTTGTAATTTTATTATTTTTTTTTTATATTTAAGTTAGTTTCTTAGAAAGAACATTGAATTAGAAACCACAAACATAGCAGTAGTAGGTCTGTTTTTTATTGACTTATGGGTAAACATTAGGGCCCAAACACCCCGATTTTTTTTACTGACTCTAAATTCTGGCACTGCCATGTTGTATTGACACGAGCTGCCGCTGTTCTAGGAGGCAACGAGTTAAAAAAAAAATAACGTTTGTACCGGTGTTTATAATGTACCCCTTCCCAACCCTTGCGGCACGAGCCGCCGCTGGTTAGCTTTGCCTGTTGACCCCCAAAAATTTCGAGTAAATTCCGTAAAATTTGATCAAAGTCTTGCAATAAAACATGTGAGCGTAGGGGACAATTCAATCAATAATTTGATTTTCAAAAACCAACCTATTGAAAAAATCTTTTTAAAAAATTAATTTCCCAAAAACTGTAAAATATGCTTACTGTACAAAATAAACAAGTCTTTGTTTGAGACTCGTAGGCAGTGATTGAGTAGAAACAAAATTTCGGACTTCAATTGACTTTATTTATTTTACACGACGTTGCGGTTGGTAAGTATCTAACCGAAACGTTGTGTGAAAATAAATAAAGACAATGTAAGTACGAAATTTTATTTCTAAAATAAACAAGATTGAAAATCTTAAACCTCGTCGGCGCGCACACAGGGCTGGATGGCGAAACTAGGTTGACAACATGATTAAGTGTAAGTTAAATAGGTTTATTGCATTTATTTGGTTTTTAACTTATATAAAATTATTTTTTAATAATTAATAAGTAACCAACCAAATACTACACCATAATACATTTAATGTAGGCAATCACCATATTATTACCTTCCTAGCCCGCGTAGCAATGGCTAGAGAAGGTATTATTTTCGACGTAAAAACATTTTTTGAGATAACGCCAAAATGCAATATCGTCGTGATGTCTGTCTGTGTGATGGTGTGTCTGGGTGTGTATATTAGCTCACACATATACTATACTATAGTAGTGTGAGCTATGGTGATCCTAATTTTTCCGAGAAAAAAAAAGTTGCTCCGATTTCAAAAATTTTTATATATCTTTGCGTTTCAGATGATTTTGAAACTTTTTTGTTGTGGTGTCTGTCTGTCTGTCTGTATGTCTGTCTGTCTGTCTGTCTGTCTGTCTGTATGTCTGTAACGACCAACGCGCATAACTCAAAAACCGCTTGCCCGATTTCAATGAAATTTGGTACATGGCCTGGGTCTTGTGTCGAGATGGTCCCATTTAAAAATGAACAAAATCCACCGAACACAAGCCATGTAAAAAGGTGGGGGTAGATTAAAAAAATTAGAGTTTATGTGAAAATATGGCGTGTGTGATATTAAATGAAAGGTAATTGAGTGTGGAGTTAAACAAAATAAATTTTAGTTAAAAAAAAAGGGTGGGGGTAAATTTCAAAAATTAGAGTTTACTTGAAAATATGGCATGTGTGATAACAAACAAAAGGTAATTGAGTCTGGAGTTGAACAAAATACATTTTAATTTTTGTTTTTTTAAGGAGGGGGGAAGTTTCAAAAATTTGAGTTTAAGTCAAAACATTTGTGTGGTATCAAACGAGAGATAATTTAGTCTGGAGTTGAATACCATATATTAAAGTTTTTAGTTATATTAGCTCACAGGTACACTATAACTATAGTACCTAGTGTGAGCTTAGGGGCCCATATATTGGCAGAGTATTATTTCTGTCCGTAACACAATAGCTCCTAAACCGCTGAACCGATTTTCATAAAATTTTCAGGTAAAATAGTGTTCGACACTCTTACGAGCTGATTAGATTTTGGTCAGTTCATTAATGCTAACGACAGTTTTTTGACGATTAAAAACTTTAAAAAATGCTAATCTTTTAACGGAGCATCGTATCAATACACTGTTTTCGGAATATAGTAGACTATATTTTGCTTAATAATTCGCGTTATAACCAAAAACTTCGTAGGAGATTTAGTTTCTGAGATATTTACAAAAAACTGTTTTCAAGGCTAATATATGAGGCACGTAGAATAACAGTGGGCTAACTCCAATTTTTTCAGAAATACCAAATTCAAACTAAAACGATTTTATCAAAATAAAATTAGTTTATCTCTAAGTTTTCGGTGTTACTAATAGATGGATACATTTTAGCTCACACATATACTATACTATAGTAGTGTGAGCTATGGTGATCCTAATTTTTTCGAGAAAAAAAAAGTTGCTCCGATTTCAAAAAATTTTATATATCTTTGCGTTTCAGATGATTTTGAAACTTTTTTGTTGCGCCGTCTGTCTGTCTGTCTGTCTGTCTGTCTGTCTGTCTGTCTGTGTGTCTGTATGTCTGTCTGTAACGACCAACGCGCATAACTCAAAAAGCGCTTGCCCGATTTTAATGAAATTTGGTACCCAGGCTGGGTTTTGGGTCGAGATGGTCCCATTTAAAAATGAACAAAATCCACCGAACACAAGCCAAATAAAAGGGTGGGGGTAGATTTAAAAAATTAGAGTTTATGAAAAAATATGGCGTGTGTGATATCAAACGAAAGATAATTGAGTCTGGAGTTAAACAAAATACATTTTAGTTTATATAAAAAAAAGGGGGGGAGGTAAATTTCAAAAATTAGTGTTTAAGTGGAAATATGGCGTGTGTGATATCAAACGAAAGGTAATTGAGTCTGGAGTTAAACAAAATACATTTTAGTTTTAAAAAAAAGGGTGGGGGTAGATTTGAAAAATTAGAGTTTAAGTCAAAACATGGCTTGTGTGGTATCAAACGAAAGGTAATTGAGTCTGGAGTTCAATAAAACATACTTCAGTTTTTAGTTATATTAGCTTTCACGTAGATACACTATAACTATAGTTCCCAGTGTGAGCTTAGGTGCCCATAGATTGGCAGAGTATTTTTAAAGTAACTGCTGAATTTATTTAATTAACTGATAAAATTCACAAAATTCTTATTATCTCAAAATTAGTCTTGGTGGAGTTAGCCCACTGTTATTCTTTGCGCCTCATATTATGGCACTTGAATGTGATAATAGGCTAGCTAGGAAGGTGTCAGATCTGTCATGGATCCATTTATTTTTTTATGCAGTGCTTGCCAAAATGTATAACTTTTTTGCTTTTTAACCGATTTTATATACATACATTTTTGAAAACCACCTTTTTTTGGGAAGTTTCATTCTCGTTTTTCTTAAAATGCAATGAGATAAATCTAAAATATATTTTCGGTAGATCACATCGTGTTTGATTCTAGATGAATCTACGTGAAATCTGCGAAATCTGTAAAACCTTTGTAAAATCTGTAAAAGTATATAAATTCTTTGTAAAACCGTTGTGAAATATTTGTTAAATTACAAATTATTTGTGAAATCTTTTATATCCTTGTGTAATCTGTGAAATCTCTAAAACTTTTGTGAAATCTGTAAGATCTTTATGAAATATGTGATATCTGTAAAATCTTCGTGAAGTCTGTAAAACCTTTGTTAAAAAATCTGTAAAGTTTTCGTGAAATCTGTAAAATATTCTGTAATAAGAAAAAAAATCCGAATTTGATACATTTCAGTTCATAAATAAGAAAGTTTACCATTTTGGAACCGCCTTGCCGATTTTTTAAACTTTGAGTAAAAAATTGTATTGTATTGTAAGTGACCGCATAAACTTTCTAATTTGAGGCATATCGCTTCAAAAAATAGCAAAGTCAGCCATTTTGGATCTGCCATTTTGATTTTCTTAAGTTTAAGTTAAATATCACAATCAGCGACCTGAAACATCCGAATTTGATAGATATCAATTCATAAATAAGAAAGTCCAGCATTTTGGATCCCCCATTTTATTGTTTTTTTCTAATAAATAAAATGCTGAATTGTATATACCTATCTATTCTATCGTTAGCCAGGAGTCGGTAAAAACTGGATATATTCTGGTCTGATTTTAGCTCACACATATACTATACTATAGTAGTGTGAGCTATGGTGATCCTAATTTTTTCAAGAAAAAAAAAGTTGCTCCGATTTCAAAATTTTTTATATATCTTTGCGTTTCAGCTGATTTTGAAACTTTTTTGTTGCGCCGTCTGTCTGTCTGTCTGTGTGTCTGTATGTCTGTCTGTCTGTCTGTAACGACCAACGCGCATAACTCAAAAACCGCCTGGCCGATTTTAATGAAATTTAGTACCTAGGCTGGGTCTTGGGTCGAGATGGTCCCATTTAAAAATGAACAAAATCGACCGAACACAAACGAAATAAAAGGGTGGGGGTAGATTTCAAAAATTAGAGTTTATGTGAAAATATGGCGTGTGTGATATCAAACGAAAGGTAATTGAGTCTGGAGTTAAATAAAATACATTTTAATTTATTTTAAAAAAAGGGTGGGGGTATATTTCAAAAATTAGAGTTTAAGTAAAAATATGGCGTGTGTGATATCAAACGAAAGGTAATTGAGTCCGGAGTTTAACAAAATACATTATAGTTTTTGTTTTTTTTTAAGGGTGGGGGTAGATTTCAAAAATTTGAGTTTAAGTCAAAACATGGATTGTGTGGTATCAAACAAAAGGTAATTTAGTCTGGAGTTGAATAAAATATATTTCAGTTTTTAGTTATATTAGCTCACACGTACACTATAACTATAGTACCTAGTGTGAGCTTAGGGGCCCATATATTGGTAAACCGAACCTACCCATAACAGAGCTGGATACGTCAATAAATCTGCATTTTATGCAGTATGCAACAACTCGTACCAAAGTGGTCTTTGCCGCGTTTGTGGCTTTAATAGTCAGGTCTAGGTCAATCAATAATTTATGCCGCCCATAATCATTATTTAATAGGTGTCTATGTGAAGTTTCTATTTATTGCACAACGAACAATAGATTTAATAATTGACAAAATAATTTTCAAACATTTATTTATTTTTTTATTTATATTTTGCTAACAAATTTAAAATTGAAATTTTTTAAAAAATGTTTTGATTTTTTGATGAATGCGTGTAGGTTCAAAAAATGCGTGCTGGTACCAATGCTTCCACTCCACGTGGACCAGGTTCCGAGAATAGTTTGATATACTACTTAAATATTTATTATTAGGTATATGCTACAGGAAGAAAAGGTATTTTAAAACTAAAATATCAATACCTATATATACAAGTTGTTCGCGAATGAACCTCCTTCCGTTTAATTTTTGAACGGAATGAAATATCGACTTTTATTTGAATAAAAAGATAATTTTTGATGACCTTTGGCGTGTCATTAGGATGTTTGTAATGTGCATCTTAAATCAAAAATTTGACATAATTTCAATATTTTTATATTGTTAGGAGGAGCTTTTAATATACCTCGTTCAAAAGGTATTTTTATTATCCAATCATATTATTATTATAAAAACATTTTTTTTGAATTTAGGTGTTTGTTACAATTACGCTAATGGCGCCAAAGTTCACGAAAAATTCTCCTTTAAAAACCCTTTTTCACTCGATGTCGATATCTTATTCCGTTCAAAAGTTTGGGGAGGGTGGGGGGTTATTTGCGAACACCCTGTATTACCATATAAAATGAATGCATATTAAAATTAAAGACACATAATTTTAAAATCAAGTAGGTATTTTGAGAGTTTAAAAAATATTTTTTATTAAAAGTAAGAACAATTTCTTTTTAAATATCATATTTTAAAATTCAAAAAAATTATTGCCTTCAAAACGTTATTTTTGCAGATCGAAAACAATTTATTAAATAAAAGAAAGAAGTGTATATAAATTCCAAAATCATTTATTCATCTACCGCTAAAATATATTACAATTTTTTTTTGGTTTATCAGATGAGTTATATCGTAACAATTTAAAAAATAAGCAGGGTAATAATTAAGAAAAAAATATTATGTTTGTAAATTTATTTATTCTACTTCTCTAAATTTTGTGACTTGCTTATTTTAAGCATTTTCCCGTGCCACGTGTCAGATTAAGTAGTGGCACTGCACACGTTTAAAATATTTACGGTGGAAACAACGTTTTCGTTTTACTTCGATGAAGGCCTTTCTTCTTTAATATAAAATATTTACCTATACTGGCTGGACATTTCCACATACGTAATAGTCCGAAATCCTCTTTAGAATTAGGTTTGATTCGATTTGAATATTCTTTGTGTTAATTTTTTTTTAAACAAACTTAAACCGAATAAACGTTACCTATGGACTTTTGTTTGGTAAACATTTTTTATAAACTTTTGTATTTTTAAAACACTGATGAGAGTGGCAAAATTTTAAACATTCTGAAAAATGACATGATGACTTTAAGCAGTGATTATGCATTAGTGTGAAATATGTTGTACGTGTTAGGTGCATCCTTATTTGGAAGCTAAGATAATACAAAGTGATGATTTTGATATAATGCCCCACCCAGCACACAGTAAAAGGGCGTAAAAACACACACTCTTTTTAGTTTAGTAAGTCGTATTTTAACGTCATTTTTAAGACAACAGTATTTCGGTGTGATTTTAACGTGGTTTTTTAAATGAAATTTTAAAAAATTACCTATTAAACCCTAAAAAGAGTGCTTGTTTTTAACGTTATTTTTATTTTGTGCTACAATGAACGAAACAATACGCAATATACTGAAGAAAACGCGACAGCTTTAAACGCACTGACCAGGAACAGGGCCATGAAAAACATGTTGCATAGTGTAAATGTGCCTAAGGGCGCCATTAATTTTGTATTTATGAAAGTTTTATTTTGGTGTTAGTTGGTTTTTAATAATTTTGTTCATAAAAGATCCCTGTTCAACTAAATCTTATCTATTGCTTGTGGTTTTTGAGATATAAATTTTTAAAATAATTACATTTTATTTGATAAGCGAAACATTTTATTTAAACTGATCTACTCATAATTCTCAATATTTTTGTATACTATTTTTTATCTTTAGTTCATCACGACTCTCTGTAAATAAAATTGAACTTTTGAAGAAATATTATTTTTTTTATAATAAGTTCGGCTGTGGCTATTAATTGAAGCCTAAAATTATTATTTTTATTTTTTGGAATTTATTAAAATTAACACCCTGTGCACACAAATCAAAAATCATTCACAAATCTAAAATAACGTACCTATTAGTGCATGAAATTTAAAAAAAAAGTCGGTTCCTTTTAAAGAACTTACATAAATATATCCATCCTGGTTTTTCCTTTGTATCTTTGCTCCATGTATTGACCTATATTGATTCTGATAAATAAAACCTGTGCGCAAAATGTGTAAATGGAAAAAAGTCGTATTTTGGCCTTTTTTGCCCGAAGTAACTTAGTTTGAGTAAAAATAAAATTAGTTTCCTTTTAAAATAGTCTAAAAAACATGTGTTATTTTATCACTCGATATTTTGTCCACGCGCTATATTGTGACGCGCTAATTTGTCAACGCGCTATTTTATCACGAGGTATTATGTCCATATACTATGTTGTCTACAAGCTATTTTGCAACGCACACTTTTGTCTGAGTGATTTTGTCACGCACTATTATTTTGTCCGCGCTATTTTGTCACACGCTAGTTTGTCGCAGAGCCGGTTAGAACCCCCTTTAGTAAATAATCACGTTAACGTGTATTTACCAGTGAATTACCTTAATGAAATTTTACAATTATTTATTTAATAATTTCTATTTTACCTCAGCTACACAAAGCTTAGGGGTACAAAGTGCTGCATCGCATAGTGTACGCAACATCGTGGGGTAATGTAAGATTTTGCAAATGCTGTTAGAGTATTATTTACTTTAGTGAATTATTTATACAAAGTAATCTCCATACCGAGATTCTGTAAACCATTGCACCACTTCTAGCTTGGGATATATGGGGTCATCTCACTTAATCCTAATGACTACAACAATAGCCTCTTGAACACTATATATAAGGCTTAAGCTAACTTCTGGTGATTCTGCATAACATTTGATTTTCTAATGTGTTATGAACTCTTTTAAATTGACAGGTTTTACAACATTTTGTTATAAAAACTTTGTTATAGTTATGTAACTTGAAGCATGATTATTATTTTAAATAATATAACGGTCGTGAGTTTCTTTCTTTGGAGAAAAATATCTTTCACCATTTATTTTTAATGTAATAAGTCTTCTCTTTACTTAAACACACTAGTCGACCACGAAAAAGATTTTTCTTACTTCTCATCATTTCCAATAGTCCTAAGATATAAAAAAAAGTTGATGTAAGGAATAATCCTTTAAATAGGGTACCAGCTATATGGGCATTTTTCTCAAGTGTACATTTTCAAGAATAAAAAAAGTGAAATTTTAAACACATGTTTAAAAACCACACCAACTAAAAGTATGATTATTCTATTTTGCAGTGGTGGCAATATTCAAAAATGTGGGGCTAGCAGAAATAGGCAAAATTGAGGCAGAAACAAAAAAACATGGGAATAATGTCAATCCTGTCTCCAAACTTTCTGTTCTTTTTGCAAAAAAAAATCAAAACAAACACAAAGATACCGATTTTTCTGAAGTTATGTAGTTTTAAAGCAGTAAAAAATTCGAAATTAAAATAAACCAAACTTTACTTTCCAACTGCGTCAAAATCTTTATGAAAATGAATACTTCAAAAGGTACTTGACATACACAAAACATTAACCTTTCAGAATATCTACTTATTTATTCAAAGAAATTATGAAAAATAGTGTAATATCAACAAAACTGGAGTGGGACAGCATTGACAAATCGGGACAGGATTATTTTGACAAAAATGGTACAAAATAAACTAAATTGACCGTAGCATCTTCTTTTAAAACTAATCTTTATTTATTTTTAAAGAAATTTTTGAATAAAACATTGTGAAAACCTGAAAAAGAAATCATATTTCGTGACAACAAACTTACTTAACTTGAATAAACATTTTGCTTAAACTTTAAAATACTTGCTAAAATAAATAGGTATATAAATTTGAGTAACATGTTTAAGCGCATATCTGTGGCTCATCCTAAGTTTGTACTAGAGGCCCTCGATATATTTGACAATTGTTTTACACCCAAAACAATTATCAAATATATCGAGGGCCTCTAGTTTGTACTGTCATATTTGCCCTTTCGGGCCAGTCAAATTTATTTCCGCCAATATTATATAAAAACTTTACTATGTAGTTCAAATTGTCGTCAATGACTTCAGTAATTTGCCCCACAAAATCGCAGTGGAGCAATCCGTGTTACATGGTACCTAAAAATACAAAATATTGCATACTTTTTCTGCAAAAAATGTAATTTCTTTAAGTTTTTTATTAATTAATTTAGTTTTAAGTCTAAATTGCAATTAATTGGAAAAAATAATATTTTTCAAGGAGCGTGCGAAAAATGTCCTTTGTGCCGAAAATTAAACTTTTGAAGTTTTTCCGCACAAAAATATTATTTTGATTATAAAATATGGCGCTTGGTGTAAATAATCAGTTGTTAATGTATAGTATCAAGCATTGCACGTTTACAATTAATTATAATATAAATAAGTAAATAACGGAAGATTTGAAATAAGAACTATTTTCACTTTATTTTCTTTACACCCGTAGAAAAACAATTGTTTCTAACACGTTAGTAACCTATTTTTCAGCACCTAAATGCTTGACCGAACTGCGTGCAGAAAAACCGGTTTTCTGCATTTGTTAGGAAAATAGCTATTTTACCTATTTTTTTCTCGTATTTCCGTTTGCTCATATCTTTATTTCTTTTCGTTCTTTGTTTTTTTCGTTAAAGTAGAGAGAGTTTACGGGATTCTGCGTGCAAAAAAATCGGTTTTCGGCACTTGTTAGGAAAATAGCTATTTTACCAATCTCTTTCTTGTTTTTTCTTTTGCTCATATCTTTCTTTTCTGTATTTGTTTTTTTGTTAAAGTAGAAACGGTTTTGGGGATTCCATAGTTAAGTTTGGAGAATTACCTATTTTCCTTTCCATAGTTGGAAGTGCTATCTGCTTACCTTGTTGAAATTTCCTAGCATCATGCCTATATAAAAAGAATAAATGTTGCAAACAAGCCTCTTAGGCTTTAAAATGCAGAGGAATATTTATTTTGCATTCTTTCCAAAGGCGATTATATTAGATTTAAGAAAACATTGTAAATATACAGGTAAAGAACTGTAAATAAATATTATTTGAATTTGAATTTTGAATTATCAGCAAAACAGGATATTATTTTATCTTAATATTTGTGTGGTTTTGTTAAAATTACCGATCTTTATCATTTGTTTTCTTCTGTTAATATTTTTCTAATTATTTTTTCTTTCTTTCCTCCAATGTTTAAATCAGTTCTTGTACATTGACCCTTTCCACATATGTTTTTAAAGAACCATTCATTTTTTTATAAAAAATACTTTACTTTTACTAGTTTTTGTCAATTCTGTCCCACACTGTCAATCCTGTCCCAACTAAAAAATGGCAAAATTGGGACAAAATTGACAGGGACAGGGTTGACGTTTTGTAGTTATTTTAATTCTCCAAGTAAAATGAGACTATGTATCTTAATAAAAAAAGGTTTTTCGACAACGGCTTTACTTACCTTTTCATAAAAATTGTATTAAACACCAATAAAATTTGACACAAAAAGTGTACGGCACCGACAGGATTGACGTATAATTAATTTTTTACAGTATTTTTTTTACTTTTGCCAGCAAAAATGACCATAAATGATTAAACAACAACCTCTTGTTTTGTTTTCACTTGACAGACTTACCTCAAAATAATTTTTTGTTAATTATTTTAAGTACATTGAAGCATAAACTAATACAAAGACGCCTGATCCAAAAATGGCCCCTGTTACCGAAATCTCATACCAGATGGCTATACGCGACGGTGTAAATATTAATTGCTAATTGTCTCGCCTGAATGAGTGGGCGGTGTTGCCATACCAAAGACAATTATACCTATCTACTTTACAATTCTCCTACTTTCCCCAGATTGATTTTTCAATAGGTGGACAGTTAGTGAGTTCGCGTAGACAACCCGGGCCGCTTGGCAATCCTTCCGCTCTTTTGAATGTGGTGCATTAAAGAGAGAGAGCCTCTCGGGAGCCCCGGTGTGTTTGGTCGAACTCGATCATTATGAATAAGGTATTTAGAATTTGGTTGGTATACCGCGTAATTTAATCAAATATTATTCCTTTTCTAGCTACTGCCTATTTAATATGCTTAGGCGTTTACGTTTTCGACTTATACATATATAAATGTATATATACAGTATGTCCTCCTAAGTTGGAATCATATGGAAAACTTTTTTATTTATAATTTTAGAAAAAAAAGTTATTTTTCATAAAAAGTTCTGCATTATCTAAATCTAAACCCTATAATACAATCATCAAATATCAAATTTTTTTAATGGTATACGAGGTTTGTCAAAAAATATGAGTTTTGCTCAAGATTAAAGTACCTTTAAATTTGACAATATCGAAAAATGTTACTAAAAAAGTTGATCAGAATTAAAAATTACGTTTAAAACTTCAGATTATTTTATTTTTTACTACTCTTTCTATTTTGAATGAATGATTTTGTGATTAGTTTTAGTTTTTCGATGTTTTCTAATAATTTTGAAATTAAAACGCGTAATATGTGAATATTCATTTATTTTGCAAATTTAAAGGTACTTTACTCTTGAGTAAAACTCATATTTTTTGACAAACCTCGTATACCACTGAAAAAATTTAATATTTGATGACTGTATTCTAGATTTTAGATAATGCAGGATTTTTTTTGAAGAATAACTTTTTTTCCTAAAATTAATAATAAAAAAGTTTTTCATATGATTCCAACTTGGGGTGACATACTGTATATATTTCGCTTCCTTTGCGTTTTAATACATCCTGTATGTATATCAATATCGATCTTTTTGGGGGGTTTAGGTATTTCTAGGGGATATAGAAAAAAGTAAAAACCTCATTTTAATAGCCCTTTATAAGCTAAGTAGTCTACATTTTAAGAGGGGGTCTATAACTTTTTTATTAAAAAAAAACAATTGATTGTAAATTGCTTTTTTATTTAAAAAAATATAAATAATCCAACTGTCAAATTAAATTTTATCTGTCACTTTTGGCTTTTAGTTTTTGAGATTGTATCCATATAGTTAGAATTTTTTCCATGGAATTTGCATGATTAATTTTATTAATAAAAAATATTTAAACCCAAAAACAAATAAATACAAAAATGTAAAAAACTACAAATAAATCAAGGGGTCAGTCCATAAAGAAATACATTTTATCTAATCTCCATCGACGTAGCTAGCCCAAGAATTCAGAATATAAAAAAAAATCATTGTAATATAATATATCCACAATGAACTAATTTTTTGGGGCAAGGTGGAGATATTTAACCCTACTAACTACTTCCCCCTTATTTAGGCCCTTAAGCTAGCCTAGTGTTTAAGCGAGGCTGTGGCCAATGTTTTATGTGATACACATATTAGGTATATTGTTTCTGTATTTTTTATTAGTAGAGAGTAGGACATTGCTGTAGCTAGGAGGCACGGGGGGCTTTCCCCCCTCTACTATAAAAATATCTATGAAAAAATAGATCTACGCCACGGCCCCCCTGAAAACTGAGGCTAGCTACGATGCTGATAGAGGCCTGATCTTGCGAGAGGCAATTCAGTCCAGCCACACATACTTAATAAATAATAGCAATTATTAATATGTGTTAAGGTCCCACAAACAAAATTTTATGCAGTTTATGTAAATTTTTTACATAACTAGAGATTACTTGCGCGCCGCAGGCAAAACAATTTGCATTTTTGATCCATGAATTCAGGCTAAGGACCTCATTTTAAACGAATACTACTAAAATAGGTATAATTTCAGTAATAATAAAAAAAGTTTTTTGCGCTGAGGGCAAAAAAAACTGGGGGCATTTTTGTGGAAAAATTCTCACTTTTTACGAATCTTGGGAGGGGATAATTACCCCCATTATCCCCTTTCCTTGCATACGCGAATGGGCAGATGAAATTCAATTTATAAGTTGGATTGGCGGATTCAAAATCGAAGATTTTCTTCTTTACATTTTATAAATTTTAAAAATAAGTATAATTTTAGTTTTTAACAATCAATATTTAGTACTTTTTACTTTTTTTTTCTATTACAAAGCTTGGTTTTAACGACCGAAATTAAGCGGTCCGTTCCATATCGTTATAACCGATATTTACTGTAGTAGCACTACATATTAAAGAGTTTTTAAAATTTGTTAAAGAAAAAAAGAGATTTTTGGTAATAATTTTGAGTATTTCTATTTATTTTTAAATAATTTTGCCATTTAATTATTACCCCTATTGTCATGCAAAATTTCAAAAAATATCGATTTTGTTGTAATTTTTCAGGAAGTTATAAAAAATTAATTTTTCAGGAAGTTATAATAAAATATAAAATGTGTGTGTGTGTGTGTGTGTGTGTGTGTGTGTAATATGGCCTTGATCGAGCCAACTGGCCAGCATTTCTCATTGTTTATTACAAGGGAGTAAAAAATGTAAAATAAAAGCTGTTAAGTTTGGCACCCTTTTTCTAAAAAACAAAGATGTTTGATGCAAAATATAATAAGAAAAAAATCCTTAGTTTGATCTTTTCTAGCGCCTATTAGTTTGCTATTATTACACCCTGATATAAGGGCATCGAAGAAATAACTGTTATTTCTTCGATAATAAGGGCAAAAGAAAAAAAATATGCCATCTATGTATATTTTATATTTATTGTGTCATACCGGGTGGGCAAAAAACCGGACAAAATGTTTATCGTTATAGCTTTCCAACTATAGATTTTACCAAAGCAAGCAGTAGTTTGCAGGGAATTGATCGGACAATTGTGTAAAAGTATATTTTTGTCCACCATCTTAAAATCCCAGATGGCAGACAGAATCAAACTTGACCTTGAAAGAGGCTCGTTTATTCTTCTGTTACGGAAATTTTAGATATATATTTTTGTTTGTCGAAAAGCTCTATCTTTGCTACGCACAACGAGATATGAATCGTTTAAATCGGTTTAGGCCCCTAAAAATTAATTTTTGCTTTAACTATATTCTTTTACATACAGGTTAACGATTGATTGCTTTTAAAAGATCACAAACAAAATTTGCCGTCATTGTAAAATTCAAAATGGCGGACATAAAAACTTTACTTTTTAAAAAGGTTCGTTTATTTTTATATTCCGAAAATGTTTTGAATTTTTTTAGAACTATAGAAAAATTTTACAGAATATGCGATTGCCTTGCCATTTCTATGTGCATTTATTTCCTCATAAATTCATTACTAGTAAACCGACAATTAAATAAAAAGCATCATGGCAATGATCAAGTTCATTAAAGATCCGTATTTAAATTTTCAGCCATCTCTAAATATAATATGGCTTACCAATTCGAATTTGACCCTCCATAAAGGGTAGTTTTTTCTTATGTTGAGAGAAATTTTTCGACCTTTTTTTGAATTTATTTAAAAGATCCTAGGTCCACCACGCACAAGTTAATCATAAAAAAATAAATCTTCGCAACATACAAAGAAGCGATCCTTCATAGAAGGACAAATTTGACTTTTGTTCAATTTTAATAGTTTTGATCAAAGAGCAATCGGGTATCACCATAATTCTTTTTTTTTTTTCATTGAAATCGATTCAGTGAGTTTATAACGAAATTATTGCAGACAGAAATTGAAATAACAGTTGCTATAACAATTCTAATTTAAAGAACCACTGAACCGATTCTAGAGATTTTATAGAATCCATTCAGTATTAATGGAAGAATGGATACAGAATTAAGGAATAATATTTCGGGAACCACTAAACCGTTTTAAAATTAATGTTTCGAGATCCACTAAACGGATTTTAATGATTCGTAACTAGTTGCATGAGGGTGGCGAAAACAGAGCGTTTTTAAGAGTTCCAAAAATCCGAAATATAAGAATTAAAAAGCCTCTTTGAAACGGGCAAGATTGATTCTCTCAGCCATCTTAGAATTTATAATATCAAATCTTTCTGCTTGAAAGCCTAATCAATTGGTTAGTATAGTTATAACAAAAACATTTTGACCGGGTTTTTTTGGTCCACCCGGCAGATATGAGTACCGGGTTAAATTACAGTTTTTTTTTTGATTAGTTATACAGACACACCCTATAATACTCCAAAAACTTTTTCAAGACTAATTTTTAACTAGTTTTGGGTTAATCGGGCAGGGTACACAAAACAGCGGCGCGCGGGCCTTTTGAAAAATTTGGATACGCAGTAAAAAATCACTAAAAGATGTTAAGTAGAACCGTTGTTTGATGGAGATCCATCAAACAACGGTAGAACCAACAACGTCGTAACTTTCATTTCCGATAAATTTAGAAAATACTTTTTAGGGCTGGTATAATAGGGTGGAGTTTACTTATTGTGTGCTAATTGGCTAGCCTAGGAAGATATCTTATCCGTCATGGATCCATTTATTATTACTTAATAAATAAAATAAATTTATACTAAAAACACCTTGGATATTTATTAAAGATTCTATTATTTGATTCACCTCGTGGTTTTTTAGGACCGACGGGATTTTAAAAAGTTTGCATTTAATAAGGTAAATTACACCAAAATAAAAAAATTTGTAAATAAAAAAGTTGTAGGCCACCTTCATAAAGTCAGACTTTTCATAATCCCCTCGTATGTCTTACATCGAATTTGGCACACCCGGTAGTCCCTTTGCTACTCCGACACTGTTAATTTCTAGACAGAAAGAACACACAAAAAGAAAGGCGGGCGAACGTTTATTTGAGCAAAGAGAACTAAATAGAATGTAAGAGAAAAAAAAGCGCAAAGGTATCAAATTAAACTTTTGTTTGTTAATTATTTTTATAAGAGGTATTTCATATGCAATATATTTTTCCTACGACCACACATGAAAATCATGGGTTTCACACCATTTTCATCCTTAGAAAACGTTAGGTTTCACCCATGGGCAGAAATTTTTTGAAAAATACTTTTTGCACATGTGTTGCAAAGTATCTTTCCACACATGTGCGGAAAAGCAGTTTCATTTGATTTGTGCAAAATTGAAGAACCGTTTTTACAAAAATGAGTATAGCTCATCAGTGTTCGTAGGAAAGATAGCGTACACAACTCGATAGAAAGTAACTTTCTTACACTCGCCTGTTGTTTCACTCGGCTGGCGCCTCATTCTCAACATTCACGCTCGTGTGAAATTTGTCACTCTCTTCTCTTGTTCATATGTAATAGACTATTTCGTTTTTAACCTTACCATATGAATAATAAGGTTACTCGTTCCAGACCTTACTAACTAGAAACCACAAAAAGGGTCCACTTATTACAAAAAAAGAATGAAACTGCGCCTCCTTTCAAGGGTCAGTCCCAATCCTTTTTCGTTGTTTAGGGATAAAAACATAAAAGATAAAAGTGTCACTGTTTATCCCTGGGATGAACAGGGATAGATCAGGGATAAAAAATTAAAATCAGGGATGAAAAGTGATAGGTAAGGAATTACAAACCTGGTTTTTAGCGCATTTGATATTTTAGACAAGTCATTCCTATTTGATTAAACAATCGTTTATTAACACTATTTTTATACACCCCACGCTTTTACCTTAGTCTGTTAAAAGTCACGTTAGTGTACTTAAAATTTTTTAGTTTTTTATACAGCTGATGATTTCAGTTGAACCGTTTAACTTAAAAGTGTTTTACGTATTTTTGAATTTAATATTTGGCTAAATAAAAAGTTTAAAAAATTCAGACAAATAAATGTAAAAATAACTAAATGCAAAAGTTTTAAGTAGTTATACTACTACAATGAAAAAAAAAACAAATAATATATAAAACTAAAAAAAAGTTATGAAATATTCTTGAAGATCAGTTTCTAGTTAGTTAGGTATCTATTTATTTATTTAATTTAATTTTGGATAATTTTGAAGTAACCAAGTGCTTATTTGTTTTTTAAAAGATTTTTTTGACCTTTTGTTCAGTTCAGATGGTAGCAGGTTAAAGAGTTCTTTTCCAATGTATGTTTTTCTGTACATTTCTCGAGTTTTTTTGAACATTTTCCGTGTTTTTCTGACCATTTCCCCAGTTTTCCAGGATTTCCGAAAATTTTCCCAGTTTTTCCGAGCATTTCGCGAGGTTTTTCAAACATTTCTAAAGTTTTTTGAAAATTGTCCGAGGCTTTCTAAACATTTTCCGAAAATTTCCCGAGTTTTTTCTAACATTTCTCGAGTTTTTTGAAAATTTTCCAAGTTTTTCCAAACATTTTCCGAGTTTTTCCTGACATTTCCGAAAATTTCTTGAGTTTTCCCAAAAAAATTCTGAGTTGTCCGAAAAATTTTAAAGTGTAACGACTGTACATTTGCCTCTGGCCTTAACTCTTGAAATATATCTACTTTTTCTTACCTACATATCTATGCCTACACTGGGCAAGACGCGTCCACCCCTACAGAAGGTTGCACGTATACTGAAAGAAGTGACTGAAAGATTTTTCCAAACGATTTTGAATTAAATAAAATATCGGCAACACTGCACTATGGAGTAATCACAGGGGCAAAAACGCTTCCTCTCTCTTTTTTCCTATGTAAATTATTGCATAAGAAAAAAAAGACAGAGCGAGCATTGGAGTTCATGTGATTAACTGCTATTACCAAACGAATAGCGACATCAGCGCCCTCACCGGTCGTCACCGGCTGATTTCAAAGGTCCTCAGTGCGTGAATTAAAGAGTATGCTATTGGCCTAATGAAAGCTGAGCGTCTATTATATTATTAGTTTATGATTGAAGCCATCTATACATAAACCACCATACCAAGCGACTTAAAGCAAATGGGGACAGGATTGACACAAAACTAAGCGGACAATATATCTCGTAAATTTCTAAAAATATATATCTTTGGATTTTGTTCTTTGTTAAAAAATTAATAAACAAGACAAAGGAGTTAAATTAATAAAAATGTTAGCAGCAAAATTGGTATAACAGATTTTTATTTAGGAACAAAGTTAAAATTTCAATTTGGGGACACGTGACAGGATTGACATTCTTGATTTTACCTCCTAATTTTATCATGAGTAGCTAACTTTTTGCTTTGCAAAAAAAGCCTCTTTCGAAAATTTTGTGTGATATTAGAATTAAATCAAATTTTATGATAAATAATTATTCTAGTATCCAAAAAAGTCAGAAAACCCAAAATGTACACTTTTGAGAGAAATAGAAAATAATTAATGTAAAAAATCTGTATAAGACAGGTATCTAAAGTTTTCATAAAAAGTACATCGCTGAATAATAATTATTAATAATTATTAAGTGAAAATTTTAGCCTATCAATACAGCTTTATTTGTCTGTATTTAAATTAGATAGAAACCGAGGAAAAAGATATTTTTTAATATTTTGGTTAAATATAAGTATAATATATATAATAAAATTAATGTATGTAGCTGTGTTAGATGTCTAGTCTAATCTAAAGACTGCTTTATGGTAAGAAAAATCGCAAAAGGTGCTTTACGCCCAAGTCAAACTGATTTAATGATCTTTGAAACCTAGCTGTTTAAAATCAAATCGGGCAAGAAGCAAAGTAATGACTAGTCTATCATAATTTGGATTTTAAATATCCATAAAATAAATATATTAATAGGGACACATTACTATAGATCTGGTGACCCTACAAGCAAATAAAATATAACCAAAATATTATTCATAATAAAAATACATATGAGATCTATTTAGTTGAATTTAGGTTATCCCATTAAAGAATTATATTCTAATACCAGCTTCGGTATAAAAAATCTTTTTTAAAGGAAAGTGTTAATAAAGAAAGAAAAACGTACTTAAGTAAATTGTAAACTCTATAACCCGGCCAAAAAACATATATAAAAAAAACACATTATGCTATAACATATTCAAATATGAAACATTGCCTACTGCATATTTCTTTAGATTTAGAAAGAAATGCATATTTCTTTAGATTTAGAAAGAAAATTAAATAATCATATTTCTATGAAAAGAAAAAACTAAAATAAAAAAAATTGTCTTTTAATTTGAGGTTATGTTATAATATAATTTTATGGTACCTTTCTCGACAACAGCCAAACGAAAAAAGGTACGCAATTTCTCCCAAATTTCAGAGATTTGCCTGGCAACATATTCTTCAACCAATCAGATCTTTTAAATCCCCATTCTGGGAGAAAATATCAATAAACAGGCCACATTCATGTTGCACAAAAGAACAGACAGATACATTTTTAGACTTTTTCACTAAAATTCAATATATTAAATAACTAAATATTCCTCCCATAAAAAACAATAAAGAAAACCTAGATTAAACAACAACAAATAAACAATAAACAAAGGTCAACAATTCAACAAGTATTAATAACAGCTGATTATGTAACATTGCATAATCACCCTGTACTGCACTCAACTGGAAAAAACTTCTGGCTATCTTTGTTTCCAAATCCATGGAAAAGAGACAGGAAAAGTCACTTGATCTATTTATAAATCATACGAAACTATAAATGTCAGAAGACATACTATACAGTTCGTACATAAAATCTTGATAATACGAATACTGTAATAAGACAAAAATTTATATATCAAGCATTTATTATAAATTCACTGACTTTAATTTTCCTCTTGACCAGTTTTCAGAATTTAAAACATTTACATCAAAAAGCACTTGGATATGTTGAACGATGCCAATAAATATCAAGATCTTTGTTTGCAAAAATAAATTACCGATATGTTCCTTTTTTATAGGCATTTCATTTACCGATATATTAATTAATCAATATCATTAAATGTAAAGCCAGTTTTTTGCCAAAAAATTATATCTATTCTTCTATCCATATTTCTCTCTTTCTTCCTCCCTGTGGTATCCAGTTTAGTTTTCTCTGTGGGAGTATATTTTCGCCATTTTTGTACGTATCCATACCATCTAAATTAATTTGCATGTCCGCTTATTTTGTGTTTAACATCGATAATTTCTGTTGGTGCAAGCAAGGAATTTCCTAATTTTCATTTTCTTTTACTTTTCTGCGCGTTTAAAATTATTTAAATCTTCGCGCTCTAAAATATGCATATGGGTTTTCACGGCACCGCACACGTGGGAGGACAAGCAGCGCGGGAGGAGTGCGCAAAGAACCACCGTCACAACAAGACACTAGAAAAATCACGTTCCAGAAAAGGTGAATTTTGAGGTGAAAAACTGGACGTTTAAACGTTGACTGGAGCCGCAAGAGAGTCCGAGGTAGGTGCCTTTTCATATAAAATTCCATATGTATCGTAACTTTCCATTTTCAATCGTCAATACCGACAATTATTTTTAAATGTGCTTGTAAAGCCAAACCGGCGACCTGTCGAAGGAAATTCCATTATTTTTCACCACTTGCACGCACATTTAATGGTCCTTCTCTCCAAATTAATAGTTTTCCAAACTACCTAGACTCCTGTGGTTCACCAATTTCCTACAAAAATTCCAAATTTCCATATATTTTCAAAATTTCATTTCCAAAAGTGAGTCGGCTTATCGGTAATCACGCCATTGATTCACATCGGTTGGACATATTTTCCTAAAAGTTGACCGAAGTTTTCATTACGTTTCAAAAATAGCTATAGCCAATGCACATATTTCGTATAGTTTACTAGTTCATCAAAGAAAGTTGATCGCTTTGTTCATTACATTTTCAGTAAAAGTGGCGTCAATACGCCGAAAGTGAAATTTTAAGGCGGTTCTTCCATCTACTTTTCTTTAATTATCGATTTTACAGGTGTCGCGTTAACGCGCAGGTGCAAGTGTCGCCGTCACCAGGGTCATACCGCTTCGAATACCGATTTTCTTAAAAACTTTCAACAGGACCGCTAGTCGTATGCACAGAGTGTGCGATTTGGAATCGAGAGGTACGGGGTTCAATCCTTGGTGAGACATAAAAGTTTTTTTTAAAGGATATGTTCAAATAATAACATACAGACAAACTTACAAACATTTCATTTCAAAATTTTCGAAAAAAGTTAATAAAATTAAAATAATAAAATTGTTTAATTTTTGCTAAAATTCGGGTTATATTTTAAGCTATATTTTAAGCATTTTTTTGGGTAATTTTAAAAACAAATTAACTTTCAAAAACAAAAATGTCTACGCAAAAACAGAAAAAACTTTGCGACAAAAGGCTTTTGAGCTTCAACCAAATGGCGGAAGCTCACGAGGTAGCTTTGAAAGCGAACTCGGATACAGCGTTTCACTTTTTGTTTAAATCCAGATATGAAGACGTCGAAGAATGTCATGCTCAATTCTATAATTTTCATAACCAAATTATTGGCTCTCTCGAAGAGTTTAAACTTTCATTTGACGAGCAGGATAAAACTAGAAAAGACTTTGACAACCTTTATTATGAATGTAAGGGTATTTACTACGACCTTTTTAGGGCCAACCCTGTCAATTACGTAGGCAACCCTAACCAACAAAATATTGTTCAGAGGTCAAATACAAGATCATTTCCACAACCAAGGTTACCAATTTTCGATGGTAATTATAAAAGCTGGCAACACTGGTTTGACTTATTTAAAGTCATGGTACATCAAAATTCTGATTTAAGTGATATAGAGAAATTTCAACAATTGCGGAGTTCTGTTCTGAATGAAGCCCTTTCTCTAGTAAAAACCATTCCCCTCGCAGATAGCAATTATCACATTGCGTATGAAACCTTAGTAAAGAGGTATCAAAATAAACGAATTATTGCTACTACCGCTTTAAATCCTATTAACTTTCTTTCAACTAAATCCAGTTCTGGGAAAGAATTACGTTCCATGTTGGATACATTTTCTGAGAATCTAGCCATCTTAAATGAGCTTGGTTTTCCTACAAAAGAATGGGACTTTCTTACTTTTAACATGATGCTCTCAAAACTTGAAGTCAAGATGAGGACTGATTTCGAGCTTTACTATAGTAGAGAGAAAAACAATTCAGAAATTCCGTCCTACACTTATCTTTACACGTTTATAGAAAATCATTGCGTTGCGCTCGAATCTGTAGTGCAAATGCCCAGTTTTAGTAGGCAAAATCAAACCCCTAGACAACCTCAAACTACGCGTAATTCTCAACAGAACAGTTTTCAGAGAAACAGTTTTAATAATTGTAATTCACCTTCTGCTTTCAATACAACTATTTCAAATCAAAGTTCAAATTCAAGAAATCAACAAAATACTTTACAAAATAGCAATCAACGCAGCAACCCTCAAATACAAAATAATCAGAACAGAACTTTTAATCCAAAAATAAAATGTTACCTATGTTCTTCGAATCACGCATTATCGAAATGTATCGAATTTCAAAACAAAAGTCCACAGGAAAGAATGGGTTATGTTCGGAAGGTGAATCTATGTCAAAATTGCTTACATTTTGCTCACCAGACCGTGAATTGCCCCTCCTCCTACAACTGCTTTACGTGTGGAGCTAGGCACCACAGTCTTCTTCATGTTCCACAACCAGTAGCGCCCTCTGTGAGTGTTAATTCTTATCCTCCAGAGAACGCTAATATTCCACTTTCCAATTCCAATAGCACCCCTAGGTCAGGAAGCTATTCCACAAACTGTCATGCGACAATGATTTCCTAAAATTCCACTTTTCTACTTTCTACCGTTGTAGCTGACATGTTAGACTCAAGGGGACATTACCAACCAGTTCGTATCTTACTCGATTCTGCCTCAGAGGCAAACTTTATTTCAGAAAAATGTCTAAATCGTTTAGGTCTTTCGAAAAGCTTCTTTTCTACTTCTATTCAAGGCTTAAATCAAATGACATCTTCCAATACCAAAGGTAAGACGAAATGTCTTATCAAACCTCAAGGTCAAGCGGGACCTCCCTTTGATTTTGAGGCTTTAGTACTTCCAAAACTTTGTACAGAGATTCCTTCTTGCGCTGTCGACTCGAGCAAGTGGAATCACATTCGCAATATCAAACTTTCTGATCAAAACTTCCATATACCAAGCTCCATTGATGTCCTAGTAGGTTTTGAACTTTTTCCGCATCTCTTACAAGAGGGAGTTATCCACGGAGAGCGTGGACAACCTAGTGCTTTTAATAGCATCTTTGGCTATGTGCTGATTGGTAAAGTTGAAACTTCAAAGCAACAACATCCACAATCACTCATAAGCTGTTACACTTCCATCGAACCATCTCTGGATATCTGACTAGAGCGCTTCTGGGAGATAGAGCAGGTTCCACATAAGGTTCATCACAGTCCTGAGGATATTATGTGCGAAAAATTATTTTCACAATCAGTTTCACGCAACGAATCAGGTAGATTCGTCGTTCCATTACCTTTCATAAACTTAGAACCCCAGTTGGGTGACATCTATCCAATCGCTTTAAAACGTTTCAAGCTTCAGGAAGCTAGACTTCTCAAAGACTCAGCTAATTGTCAAGCTTACAAAGATTTTATGCAAGATTATTTAGACACTGGTCACATGATACCTATTCCTACGCCTATATCTAAAGATGTCTTGGATAATTCCTACTTAATCCCTCATCACAGTGTCTGGAACACTGGGAAGATAAGAGTGGTCTTTGATGGGTCTCAACGTAGTCCCAGAGGGGTCTCACTCAACGAGACGTTGTGCGCAGGTCCTAAACTGCAAAATGATGTCCGTGAAATTTTACTTAATTTTCGAATTCATGCTGTAGCTTTTGTTACTGACAGTAAAAATGTTACGATAGATTTTAATTATTCCTGAGCACACGCGTTATCAAAATATTCTATGGAGATTTTCTGAGGATGATCCTGTCCAAACCTACTCCTGAAGAACAGTTGTTTATGGACTTAAGTCATCACCTTACTTAGCTATTCGTACTATACAAGAACTAGCTAAACTTGAGTCTGAAAGGTATCCTAATGCTTCCAAGGTGCTTCTTAAAGACATTTACGTCGACGACGTGCTCACTGGGCAGGATTCTGTGGCCTCTGCCAAAGAACTTCAGTCGGAGTTAATCTCCCTGTTGCGCCTAGGAGGGTTTGAACTTAAGAAATGGGCGAGCAACAGTCCGGAACTTCTCTCCTCATTCTCAGAATCAGAAACACAAATGTCCATTCGTTTCGACAAATCCGAACCTAATTTTGTAAAAATATTGGGTCTCCAATGGAATCCTATCTCAGATTCGTTTACCTACTTGGTCGTACCAGAAGATAAACCATGCACCAAGCGAGGTATCTTATCTCAAATCATGAAAATTTTTGATCCCTTAGGTTTCTGTTCTTCCGTTTCTTTACTTGCTAAGCATCTCATGCAAGATCTGTGGAAGGAGAAGCTGGACTGGGATTCTCAGCCTCCTCCGCATATCGTAAATGTTTGGAATCAATTTCGAACCGAACTTCCAAATCTTTCAAATATTCATTTACCTAGACGCCTTTCCATTGATCAACCACGTAGCATTGAACTTCACGGCTTTTCAGACGCCTCTATGATAGGTTACGCGGCTACGGTCTATTTCAGAATGGAGTCAGTTTCCGGAGAAATCCATACCTTTCTTGTAATGGCCAAATCTAAGGTCGCACCAGTGAAAACAGTCAGTCTTCCGCGACTGGAGCTTCTTGGTGCCACTTTACTTTGCGACCTAATTTCCTTTATTCAAAACACTTATTCAGATATTCTTAACTTCAACCAAATCTGTGCATGGTGTGATTCCCAAGTGGTTCTATGCTGGTTGGCGGCTTCACCTCACAGGTTTAAAACGTTTGTGGCAAACCGTATCTGTCACATTCAAGAAACCATTTCTCCTACGGCCTGGAAATATATTCCATCAGCGCTAAATCCAGCCGACTGTGCTTCGCGCGGTCTTATGCCTAATCAACTTGTCAAACATGACTTGTATTGGGAAGGTCCTTGTTTTCTTAGGCTACCAAAAGAGAGCTGGCCTGATGATTTTCGCTGTCCAGACCCTCCGGAAAACGAGGTTTTTCTGGAAGAACGAAAATCAGTATTTCAAACATGCACAGTTGAACCACACATGCTTGATACTTTTCTTTTTCGTTACTCTTCCCTAGAGAAAATTCAACGCATAATTTCCTATATTTTTCGCCTTACCGAAAAGAAATCTAAATATCCTAACGAAAATATTACCGAAGTAGAACTTCAACATTCTCTTATTGTTTTCGTTCGGCATGTTCAACGTTCCATCTTTGCTGATCTCATTTCACGTTTGAATGATGCAAAGCTACTTCCTAAACAATTTCGTAAACTTTCACTTTTTCTAGATACACAAGGCTGCTTAAGAGTGGGGGGTCGATTACCACATTCTTCCGAACTCTCTTATTCAGCAAAACACCCTTTACTTTTACCACGTTCTCACCGTCTTACTCAACTTGTCATTGAGTACACTCACAAAAGGTACTGTCATCCCGGTCAAAAAACGTTGCATTACCTCTTGAGACAACAATTTTGGATCCTTTCCCCTCGCTATACAATCGAGAGTATAACTTCTCATTGCATTTTATGCTATCGATTAAATCCTAAACCTTCCGTACAAATCATGGGCAACTTGCCTGCTCAACGCATCTCTCAAGTAAAGGCATTTTCACATGTTGCCATAGATTATTGTGGTCCCTTTCCAATTACAATGGGAAAGTACCGAGGGGCAAAGGTATCCAAAGGTTATATCCTTGTCTTAGTCTGCTCCGCAACAAAGGCAGTTCAACTAGAACTTACCTCCGATATTTCCACCCCTACCTTTCTTGCGGCTTTTAAGAGATTTGTGGCAAGAAGAGGAAGAATCTCTGACATTTACTCAGATTGTGGTAGCGCGTTTTTGGGAGCTGATCGTTTACTCAAACAGTACTCCCAGGAAGCATGTCACAGTCTAAAAATTACCAGGCATTTTTCAAGTCCTGGTAGTCCGCACCTAAACGGACTAGCCGAGGCAGGAGTTAAATCCACCAAGGCAAATTTGAAACGTGTAATAGGTGAGCAACGGTTAACCTATGAAGAGTTTTTTACTTTTTTGTGTCAGGTCGAATCCATACTAAACAGCCGGCCTCTGTATGCCCAAAGTATGGATCCGAATGACTTACTTCCACTGACCCCTGGTCATTTTCTTACCCTGGAACCGTTGAATTCCGTACCAGAACCCGAATTTTCTGATTCCAAGTTGAACACCCTGTCCCGCTGGCAGCTCGTGCAAAGGCTCCAGTCCGATTTTTGGAAACGCTGGAACTTGGAGTACCTAAACACCTTGCAACAGCGTTCTAAATGGACAGAGGCTTCTAACAATATTAAACTAAATACTTTAGTTGTGGTAAAGAATGAACAAAAACCGCCATTGCAATGGGCTGCTGGGCGAATTGTCGACGTACACCCTGGCTCAGACGGTCATATTCGTGTTGTGACCGTTAAAACAGCTACAGGAACATATCGTCGACCAGTAGTGAAACTATGTCCTTTGCCTATGCCCGACGCATAAGGCAAAATTTTCCTTTTCTTTCTTAATTTTTGCTAAGTATTTTTTTCTTTTCTTTTAATTTTAATTTACATGCATAATTTAATGCATATTTGGGTTAATGTTAAATTGTATCTTTAATCGCTAATAGGCGAATATTATTTAATTTTTTTTCCTTTCCTTTTCTTAACTAAGTAAAAACACACGTGTTTTGGCGGCCGGAAAATGTTGGTGCAAGCAAGGAATTTCCTAATTTTCATTTTCTTTTACTTTTCTGCGCGTTTAAAATAATTTAAATTTTCGCGCTCTAAAATATGCATATGGGTTTTCACGGCACCGCACACGTGGGAGGACAAGCAGCGCGGGAGGAGTGCGCAAAGAACCACCGTCACAACAAGACACTAGAAAAATCACGTTCCAGAAAAGGTGAATTTTGAGGTGAAAAACTGGACGTTTAAACGTTGACTGGAGCCGCAAGAGAGTCCGAGGTAGGTGCCCTTTCATATAAAATTCCATATGTATCGTAACTTTCCATTTTCAATCGTCAATACCGACAATTATTTTTAAATGTGCTTGTAAAGCCAAACCGGCGACCTGTCGAAGGAAATTCCATTATTTTTCAGTACTTGCATGCACAATTTCTCGAATTCTCTCATTTCTCACTCTTTCCAGTTTTGATTTTCCGGCAGCGCGTCTCTAATAATCCATTTTAGTGGCTTCAAAAGACTTGCGAGTTTTTTCTTTCACTGATGACACTTTTCACTTTGCTGCTGTTAATTCAAAGTTTGTTTTGTTTTGATACAGCCTTATCTCAGAAAGTACTGTCGAGTTGTCTTATTGTCTCCCTTGGTTATTTCTGTGTTTGATTTTTTTTTCAAACTGCCTTCATTAGTGATGAGCATTCCCAGATATTTGTAATTTTTTCGTTGTTTTATCTGATGATGTTGTTTTATCTGATGATGTTGTTCCAAGATAAGTTCTTGTTGCTCCCCACCTATGCAAATATATTCCGTTTTTTGAGGATTTATCTCCAGCCCCCACTTATCGCATTCTTTATTTAATTTACGGGTAATATATTCTAATACGTCATATTCTTAAGCCAGGACTATTTGGTCATCAGCGAAGAATAGAGTATACAGTATATAATCAGTGGCATTCCCATCTGTTCGCACTTTCTTTTCCATGTTTTTATGGCTTGTTCAAATAAATCTTAAATAATGTTGGTGACTTAAGACCCTTGTTGATGTTAAACCCCTTTGATAATGTCTGCCTTTTCTTTGTTTTGCTTAGGTTCTCTTTATAAATGGTTTTTTCGAGAGCCTCCCAAAGTTTTAGAGGGGGTACACTCTCGTACGCTTTCTTGAAATCTACGTAGAAGAGGTGTATTTCTTAATTACATGCCGTCTTTTTCTCAATTTTCTTTGTTATTGATCCACAGTGGATCTACCAGCTGTAAATCCAGCTTGTTCTTGTTTGAATATATTGTATTAATTTGATCGGGTCGTTGGCTAAAGATTTATGTTTACAGTCACTACTTTTTGTTCTGTACTTGTCATGTTTATTATTTGTTTTTTACTACCTATATCGAACACAATGTTGTCTTGTAGTACATAGTTAATACAACGTCTACTATAAAGAAATTTCAAAAACAGTAAAGAGAATGACAGTGCAGTTTATATTTATAATGTATTTGTTGTTATTTTAAAATACGCAATACCACCATAATTTTAAAGAAAAGCTTTGTAATAATTATTGCTGACAAAGTTTTCAACATAAGTGATGAAGACGAAGTCAGTTTGAAAGTAGGAATAAACTGTTCCTGAAAATATAATTTAAGCGGGTAAGGGCCCATCGCATCGACTTTTATTTCCGTTTCTTGGCCTAAAGAATACCTTATTTCTTAAAATTTCGTTGCACCGAAATTAAAGGCAAACTTATTCCTTCCTTAGTGTTCTTAAAATTACACCTCATCTTTTTCGTGACTTTACTGTTCCTTAAGAGCTGCTTAAAGATAAGATGCTGGTCACATAATTTTACCCGGGCCATATGGGAAAATGAAAAAAATCCCGGTGGGCCGGTGAATTATGGGCCGGTCCTTATGAGCCGGAGCCATATGGACCGCCGCCTTATGGACGGGAGCCTTATGGGCAGGTGCCTTATCGGCCTGTGCCTTATGAGCAGTAGATTTTTGGGCCGGGCGCGGATTTTTCCCGGGCTGGATGGATGGGAATTTTAAGAGATGGGCCTTGAAATGGGTAAAGTAAAGTAGATTTTTGACAATCAATATTTTTAACACTTCAGAATTTTGTTCATCGTATGGTTTCCCAAAAGCAAAAATAAATTGCTAAAAATTTGCCTATTTATAATTAAAATGTCTTTTGTTTAGTCCGTCTTCGGAAGTCTCTTTAAATTAATGCATCCCACGATACACTAATACTACATTACGTCATGTAGATGAGAAAATAGCGAAGTTGACATTCAGCTAATATTTAATGTTGCTGCCGCGTTCGGCGATAAGTGTCCAAGGGGGTATGCTTAATAAAAATTAGAATGCCTTATTTTAGGGCTTTTCTGAACTAACTTGGGGCCCCATGTATTGTAAGTCATTACTTTTAAACTAGCCAATCGATTTAAAGAAAAATTTGAACATTGTAGGCCAAACGTAAGCTTAATAACCGTTCAGTCAGTTTTTAATAACAAATGTTTACAATTTTAAAAAGTAGTTCGACCAAAATTTTTATTAGATACCGAGTAAACGTTTTGGCCTACACATGTTTAAAATTTGGTTTAAAACTCGATAGTTTTAAAGTACCTTATGACCTACATTTTTGTAATATTAAGTTTAAGTTTTCATTTCTTGGTTTTTTATCACCAATCGCGAAAGCATCATCTAACATTAGCTGAATGCCAATTTAGCTGTTTTGTCATCCACTTGACGTTACGGAAAGTGATAAGTGTCAATCCAGCGTCATCCCCGGTGTCAAACATCATGTCAACATTATGAAGTCGTAACTGAGCAAGTAAGAGAAAATGGTTTTTGCGAGGACCTGATGTTCCCATGGCGCATGACGTCAGTAAAGAATATCCTTTTAGAAAAATGTCAGTGGCATTAGATTAAAACGATTTTCCCCATGAAGTTTCGTGTTTTCAATCTTCCTTTTCAAATTGATTTACGCGGCCTGCTTATTGTAGGAAAACCCTTGATTCTCATTTGTTTTCTCAGCTTGCAGTAATTTGCGTTAAAAACAATATATCAATACCGTACAGCAAAAATAAATTACATTCGTTTTAGAGATAATATTTATAAATGTGTGTTACTTTTTTGCACTCTATTATCAGTATTTACTAAGACCTTAAAACTTAGCATTTTAGACCGGGTTTAAGTATCAAGTTTATAGACTTGATACCGACCGGTTTAAGTGTATTTTTTTAATACTCAGGTCTAATAGCTGCAAAGATTTGGTTCACCCTAATGTGCAATATGATAGTAAGCATTTCTCAGTAAGTTTCATCTCATATAAATTTAAATTAACTTCAGGAAACAAAAAAAACTACATAAAAAATTTGTAACGAAATGTCATTTTTTGGAAATTTAGTTGTCTTGGGGGGGCCCGTTGTAATAGGAAATTCCCGTTAAAAATACTCTCAAATTGTAGTACCACCCCTGAGGGCTGGTTTAAAGTTCGAAAAACAGCAGAAATAATCAATGAGTGATAAAAAAAACTTATGTACAAAAATGTTCAAAGCTAAATAATACATAAGTAACTTAAAACTCTATCTGTAAATGCATTACCGTATTAAATACGTATCAATATTTAAATACTGTAAAAAGCACAAGATACATAAGAATCCGTTTTCAATTGCACATCCACAAAAACAATCCAACATTGGTTTAATCATCGCTAAACTGTCTAAAAAATTAACATGTACAATATAGCGGAGAGCTGACACTGACTGAAACCGGCAATTTTTTTTTCATTATAACTTTTGAACAATACCATCGATTTTAATGGGACAAACTGCACTTGGCAAATAATAAATCAGAGTTTTGACTAAATATTTTTTTTTGCCCATAATCACAAAATCCAAGATAGCGGACGAAATTAAATTGTACCCTTCAAAGATGCTCGTTTATTCTTATGTTGCGAACATGTTTTAATCATTTTTTAAGTTGGTAAAAAAGCTGCGTTCTTGCCAGGCACAAGGTACGAATTAGCAAAATCGATTGAGTGGTTCTAAAAAAAATATTTTTGTTTGAACCATTGTTTTGCATATTATACGATTGCCTTGCCAATCATGTCTGCATTTATTTCCTTATAAATTCATTACTACTGAACCGATTTTAATGAAATAAAAAAATTCTGGTAAGAATTGCTTTTTAAAGATAATGATCAAAGTTTATCGCCATCTTAAAGTTTAAAATGTCGGACAGAATCACACTTAATTCTTTTAACTGGCGTGTTTATTCTTATTTTCCGAAAATATTTTAGTTTTTTTTTCATCTATGAAAAAGCACTGCTTTTCCCCCACAAAACAGGATAAAATAAAAAATTGGCAAAATCGGTGTGGTGGTTCTTAAAAAGAATTATTTTTGTTTCAGTCATTGTTTTACAGATTATTCGATTGCATTGCCAATCATATCTGCATTTATTTCCTTATAAATAAATTATTTAACCGATTTTAGTAATATAAAAAAAATTATGGTAAGAATTGATTGCTCTTTAAAGATTATTTTAGAATTCAAGATGGCGGACAGAATCATACTTGATTCTTTACAATGGCGTGTTTATTATTTTTTTGCGAAAGTGTTTTAGTTTCTTTTTTAATTTATAGAAAAACACTACTTATTACCTAAAAA
The DNA here is from genome assembly GCA_963576565.1 of Aspidapion aeneum. NCBI lineage: Eukaryota > Metazoa > Arthropoda > Insecta > Coleoptera > Brentidae > Aspidapion > Aspidapion aeneum. The sequence continues at coordinate 73,031,491 of OY755044.1, forward strand.
ATACAACGAAATAATATTTAAAAAAAAACCAAAACATTTTCGGATAATGTCCAAAATTCACTCGCCTTTGTAAATATACTTTTGGGTATAAGAATTTTGTTTTATTTTAATATTTTTCTCGCGTTTATACGTTCGTATTTGTCTTTAAGAATTTTGGCGAATGCGATTGAAAACTTTATTTTATTTTACTTTCTGAGCATGTTCAATTGCATCTTCGCGCACTCAACCAGTTGAATTTGTACATTGGGGGTGTGCGCGCTTCGATATATGACAATTGCTGTCGAAAAATCACTTCTGTGTGAAAGACGTCACGAACAACACGCTGCAAAAACAGGGGTAAGTGCATCTTCAACTGTTCGTAATTATTTTCAGTTCAGATTTCATAATTAATTAAATTATTCGCAGGTGATTGGTAAACTAATTTTATGAACCAGCAATCTAATTAATTTTCGCTTTATACCAATCATTTTTGGCCCTACGAGCCGAACGCGTTTGAAAGTTTTTATTCGCTTCGCTAATAATAAAAAGTATAATAGGTTTTTTTTCATTTTTCAACGTGTTTTGGTTTTCCGTCTTTGACGATTTATAAATAGGTAATTTGTTTCGGAGAAATAAATTCAAGGTCATTGAATATGAGTTTATCATTCCAGTTTTTTTCTTTAACATTCTTTCCTAAAATGAGTAGTAGGTTTTAGGCAGGTTACATATACATAAACAATTGCACGTAATTTATCGGCATATGATATAGGCTTACCAGTAGGTCCTATCTGCATTTTATTTTATTACTGCTGCTTTAGTTTAGAACTTTTATTGCAGCTTTATGGGTGCCATGGTATTATTTATTGTGTAAAGAGGTTTATAATTTAAGCTTCTTACTTGCCTATATTTACAAATTATTGGGATCGCTAGTAGATAACTCGCTATTGCATGTCGCTAAGTTAATTAATTATCGCTAATTCGCACCGTGCAATTCCCCTTAACTATTAAAAAATATTTCGCTTTTATTTATTAGTAAATATAAATAAATAGTTCGTTTTCGCTCTTATTAACTAACAAAGGTAAATAAATAATTCGCTATTTTCACCGTTACTTAATTTATAAAAATTTATTAATTCGCTAAAATAATATGGTTAAATTCAATTAAAAATTATATTATTAATAATTCGCTTTCCCTTTTATTTATTAGTATCACTAAATAAATTGATAATTTTACCAATAATTGATTTTAATAAATTGATTTTATTTGGCTAAATTGTTAAAAATACCGCGTAATATCCCTAAATTGCTAAAAATAATTAAAAATTTAGTTTTGCTTTTCTTTATTATACCCATCTGCATTAAATAAAGGATCATCATGTCCGCGGCTAAGATTAAATCGTATAAGACCCTTCGCACAATGTGTCATAATCAAATGAAAGAATTAAAAACTTTTGCTGACTCGGCTTCTGATGCTGACGAGACGGCTAAACTTCAGTTTAAAATTATGTACGCTCAAATTGATCAAGTGGTTAACGATTTTGCTAAATATCATCAAAATCTTATATCTTTAATGTCAGCGACCGACGATTTTGAAATTGATACCGAAGAAGGAGTGAGAAAAGACTTTGAATACTTACGATCTTACAATTACGCTAAGTATACCGCGCTGTTTGAAAAGCCAACACTGAAGGTTGAAACCGACGCATCCTCTGCTTCGGGACTATCTAGTGGTAATCGACCGCCAAACTTGACTAATTTGAAAGTTCCAAAATTTTCCGGCGATATTAGACAATTTAGAAATTTTATGGACATGTTTAATGCGCTAGTTGACAACACAAATATTTCGAATATAGAGAAATTTAACCATCTTTTAAACTCCCTAGAGGGACCCCCGCTAGCACTGGTGCAATGCACACCTTTAGCCGCCGCTAATTATTCAATTGCTCTCGAATCGCTAAAAAACCGCTACGATAACAAACGGCTTATTGCTTTTTCACATTTAAAAACAATGGATAATGTTCCTTACGTAACAAATTCTAAAAATTCAAAACAATTGCGCACAATAGTTGACGTATATAGTGAAAATCTCTCCGCCCTTAAGGTACTTGGTTTTCCCACAGATGATTGGTCTTTTTTGCTATACTATAATTTCAGTAAACATTTAGATCAGGAGACCATGACGCGATTTGAACTTGAACTTAATGATCCATCTCAAGTTCCTACTTTTGACGATTTAAAGAATTTTGTACTAAAACGATGTAACGCTATAGAAGCGGTAGAATTTTCAACTAAAACTGATTTTTCTTCACCTTTAAAAACAGACACAAAAAATAGATTTTCTTCTAATCAGTCAAAACCTAGACAAACATCTGCATTTTTTGGTAATGCAAGTCGAAATAATAATACAAAGTTAAATAATTCAAATCAATCTTGTCTTTTATGTCAATCACGTGACCATAATATTTACAGATGCTTAGAATTTAAAAATAAAAATTCCTCTGAACGTTTTCAGTTAGCTAAAGACAACAACTGGTGTCCTAATTGTTTAAGTGGGCAACATAACCTAGCTTTATGTCAATCGCAGTCTGTTTGTCGTTACTGTCAATCTAATAGACATCACTCTCTTTTACATATTTTTAAAAATAACAACAATTACAGTCCACATACTTCTAACCGCACGAATCTTGAAAATAATTACAATTCTAATGTACGACCCCCCTTTTATAATTCGCAATACAATAACCCGCAAAGTTCTTCACAAAATAATTCGCCTGCTTTTAATGGTAATATCTCGCCTCAGCAAAATAATTCGCCAACCTCTCGCGCTTTTCAGCAACCGCCACAAACAGGTATGGAAAATTTACCTCAAAATTCGCAAAATACCTTAAATTACTTCTCCAATTCGCACGCTCAGAATACAATTTTATCTACCGCTATTATCAAGGTTATGGATTCTCGTGGCATTTTTCAAAAAGCTAGGGTTATTCTTGATTCTGGCTCAGAATGCAGTTACGTCTCTTTGAAGTTTTTCAAAAAACTTTCACTTCCACGCTATAGTTTATCCCTTTCTATTCAAGGATTAGGATCTATGAATGAAGTTACCTCTCAGGGAGGAGTAACTTGTATTATCAAACCGTATAATCAAACGGAACCACGCATGTCAGTCGACGCTGTGATCTTACCCAAGTTGTGTTCGGAAATTCCTAGCACTTATTTAGGTAATATAGATACTTCTGATTTTCAAAATGTACCCCTCGCGGACCCTACGTTCCAAGAACCCGCTAATATTGATTTTCTTTTGGGCGCTGATATTTTTCCCTATATTTTACGCGAAGGGCGCATTGATAATGGCCCCAACAAACCAATTCTTCTTAATAGTATTTTTGGCTATATTATTATGGGAAAAAATAAAAATAATAAAATTAAATCGCAATCACATTCAACCGCTTTATTTTGCTCTGTAAATGAAACCGATTCACTATCGCTAGACCACGCTTTAAAACGCTTTTGGGAATTAGAAGAGCTACCTAAAGCAAATTTTTGCTCGCCCTCCGATATTCTTGCCGAGAAAAGCTTTGTTGAGACTCACTGTAGAGACGAAACAGGGCGATACATGGTAGAACTACCTTTCCAAGATAATACGCCTCCGCAATTTGATTTTCATGCAACGCGCTCATTGGCTTTAAGAAGATTTTTTTCGCTTGAAAAACGCTTAATTTTAAATCCTAATATTTATAAAAAATATTCAGATACTATTCAAGAATATATTAACAATGATTATCTTGAAATTATTCCTGACGAAGAAATAAATAAAAACTCTTTTTACTTACCCCATCATTGCGTAGCCAAGGGTGACAATATTCGAATTGTTTTCGACGGATCGTCTCGTCCAAATCAAAATTCACCCTCGCTAAATGACACCCTTCTTACGGGGCCAAAACTTCAAAAAGAAGTTTTTGCTCTACTTCTCAGTTTTCGTATTTCTTCTGTGGTCTTTACTTGTGATCTTAAAAGCATGTTTACACAAGTTTTAATTGCCCCTATTCATAGGGATTTTCAAAGAATAATATGGAGATTCACTCCCAACGAGCCCATAAAAGACATGCGTTTTAAACGGGTCACTTTTGGTCTGAGCTCTTCTCCATATCTCGCTAACCGCGTCATTGCTCAATTAGCACAGGATGAAGGAAACAAGTTTCCTCAAGCTCGTGAGGTACTCAAAACCTCAATTTACGTTGATGATTTAATTTGTAATGCAAATAACCTCTCAGAAGCTAGAAATTTACGCGATCAACTTATAGAACTATTGGGAAACGGTGGGTTCGAACTTAGAAAATTTGCAAGCAACAATAAGTCATTTTTACAAGACCTTCCGGAGTCTTACTTGCACTCAAACTCGTTTAATTTCGATTCAGAATCTGAAACAATAAAAATTTTAGGCTTACAATGGATTCCTTGTAAAGATATTTTTACCTATCGCGTAGATCCATTGGAACGAGAATGTACAAAACGCACGATTCTGTCAGAAATTGCAAGATGCTTTGATCCACTAGGATGGCTCTCACCTCTGAGCCTGTTCTCCAAAGATCTATTGCAGCTTCTGTGGAAACAAAAATATGACTGGGACCAGGAAGTTTCCCCCTTTATACGCCAACGTTGGTTAAAATATAAATCTGAGTTAGGCCTTATTCAAAACTTTTCTTTACCGCGACGTTTTATTATTGATAATTTTACAGAATGTCAACTTCACGCTTTCTGTGATTCGTCAGAAAAAGCTTACGCTAGTATAGCGTATTTTCGCGTTTTACAAAATAATAAAATCTGCACTTTTCTCATTGCTGCTAAAGCAAAAATCGCTCCGGTAAAAACAATTTCAATCCCGAGATTAGAGCTAGTAGCCGCTGTTTTACTGGTTGATCTTGTTTCCGCAATTTTAAAAATTCTAGGAGATAAAATTAAAATTTCTAAAATTTTCGCGTGGTCAGATTCCACAATCGCTCTTAGCTGGATTAAAAATCCCCCTTATAGATACAAAACATTTGTCGCCAACCGGGTTGCGAAAATTCAAAATAAACTACCAGCTGCAATATGGCAGCATGTACGCACAAATGATAATCCCGCAGACTGTGCAACAAGAACTTTGTTGCCGTCAGAATTGTTAAATACGCCCCTTTGGTGGTGCGGTCCAGATTGGCTTTCAATGCCTGATGAGCATTGGCCACCAAGCATTTATTCTGAACCATTGGATTCGGACGAACTTCTTGGTGAAGAAAGGAAAATAACTTTGGTCGCATTTACAGAAAACACGTTTTTTGATATTCTTTTAAACAAATATTCTTCGCTTTCTAAAATTCAAAGGATAATCGCTATCTGGTATCGTTTTATCTGCTTTAAAAGAAATCTTGCTTATCGTACTGGACCCATAGTCCTGTCAGAACTTAATCTCGCTCTTATTTTTCTGATCAGGCATGTTCAAACAGTCACATTTTCTCAAGAAATCTCAAATATTAATGCGAAAAAACGCATTTCAAAGCCTTTTAGAAAGTTAGACGCTTTTCTTGATAATAAAAATATATTGCGGGTTGGAGGTCGCCTCCGATATTCTGATCTTTCATATGACCAGAAACACCCGATTCTTTTACCACGACAACATAGATTAACTACGCTCCTCATTGAACACTATCATAAATCTTATTTGCACCCAGGTTTGCAAACTTTACAGTTCTTAATTTTTCAAAATTTCTGGATATTATCTCCTAAGCGGGCGATAAGAACCGTTATCGCTAACTGTAAAAATTGTTGGCGACTTAATCCGAAACCTTTTGAACCAAAAATGGGAAACTTACCCAAATTACGCATATCTGCTGTCAAAAGTTTTACCGTAGTCGGTTGTGACTATGCGGGTCCAATATCCATATCATTAAGCAGAAAAGTTCGCGGAAATAAAACGCTTAAGGCTTGGATCTGCATATTCGTTTGCTTCTCTACCAAGGCTCTTCATATCGAATTAGTTTCGGATTATTCTAGCGAAGCTTTTCTGTGTGCTTTAAGGCGTTTTATGGCACGTCGAGGAAGGGTCTCAAAAATAATATCAGACCAAGGAACTACGTTTAAGGGTGCAAATAAGGAATTACAGATAATATTTAAACAAGCGGCAGCCGCGGAATCCATTGAGTGGTTTTTTCACCCCCCAGGGGCGCCACACTTTTCTGGATTAGCAGAAAGTGGAGTAAAGGCGGTAAAAACGCATTTGTATCGCGTTATCGGAAGCCAGATTTTAACGTACGAAGAGCTTTATACGGTCTTAGTACAAGTGGAAGCGCTATTAAATTCTAGACCATTGTCTCCTTTATCTAGCGACCCCAATGATTTGTCTGCGTTGACACCAAATCATTTTTTGACTCTAGAACCTGTTTGTAGTTTACCCGATCCTGATGTAACCAGTATCAAACTAAACCGCCTCTCTAGATGGCAGATGATCCAAAGATTACATCAGGATTTTTGGGCGCGTTATTCTAAGGAATATTTACATACACTGCAGCAGCGGTCCAAGTGGCTGGAACCCACTTGTCCCGCCCCTGCTATAGGTACTATGGTACACATAGTATATATATGGTAAGTCGGATAATTTACCACCGACAAAATGGTCGCTTGGTAGAATTATTGCCCTTCACCCAGGTGAAGATCAAATCTCACGTGTTGCCACTGTGCGCACTGTCTCAGGAATATTTCAAAGACCTCTGGTAAAGCTATGTCCTTTACCGATGGACTTTGAACCTGAAAACATTTAAAAATTACATCAATGTAATTTTTAGGCGGGCAGAATGTCCAAAATTCACTCGCCTTTGTAAATATACTTTTGGGTATAAGAATTTTGTTTTATTTTAATATTTTTCTCGCGTTTATACGTTCGTATTTGTCTTTAAGAATTTTGGCGAATGCGATTGAAAACTTTATTTTATTTTACTTTCTGAGCATGATCAATTGCATCTTCGCGCACTCAACCAGTTGAATTTGTACATTGGGGGTGTGCGCGCTTCGATATATGACAATTGCTGTCGAAAAATCACTTCTGTGTGAAAGACGTCACGAACAACACGCTGCAAAAACAGGGGTAAGTGCATCTTCAACTGTTCGTAATTATTTTCAGTTCAGATTTCATAATTAATTAAATTATTCGCAGGTGATTGGTAAACTAATTTTATGAACCAGCAATCTAATTAATTTTCGCTTTATACCAATCAGATAATAAGAATAAACACGTCATTATGATTCTGTTCAACATCTTAACTTCTAAGATGGCGACATATTTTGTTCATAATCTTTAAAGAGCAATCAATTCTTACCATGTTTTTTTTTATATTACTAAAATCGGTTTAGTAATAATTAATTTATATGGAAATTAATGTAGACAGGATTGGCAATGCAATCGTATAATCTGTAAAACAATGGCTGAAACAAAAATAGATTTTTTGAGAACCACCACACCGATTTTACAAATTTTTACCTCGTGGTGCGGGAGAAAAGTAGTGTTTTCTATAAATTAAAAAAAAGCTAAAACATTTTCGGAAGATAAGAATAAACACGCCATTTAAATTAAGTATGATTCTGTCTGCCATCTTAAACTTTAAGATGGCTATGAACTTTGATCATGATCTGTAAAAAGCAATTAATTCCCACCAGGATGTTTTTTATTTCTTTAAAATCGGTTTAGTAGTAATGAATTTATAAGGAAATAAATGCAGACATCATGCAAGGCAATCGTATAATATGCAAAACAATGGTTGAACAAAAATACTTTTTTTAGAACGAGCATCTTTGAATACAATACAATTTAGTTTCGTCCGCCATTTTGTATTTTGAGATGGCGGACAAAAAAATATATTTTGTCAAAACTCTGATTAATTCTCTGTCATGTGCAGTTATTCCCATTAAAATTAATTGTTTAGTTCAAAAGTTATAGTGAAAAAAAAATTGTCCGGTTTTTTTTGGCCCATCCGGTATGTATGTTTGTATGTAGTTACATTGACTCATTGTTTTTAGTTCCAAACCGACACCGTGGAGACGGTGATAGCATGGTCTGGTTGAACTCTAACGAAATGTCTTTCTTCCTTATAAACCGGTTGAGATTTTCGTCCCGCCATGGACTTAGTTTCCTTGGTTCGCTGACGTTTCACTCGTAGAATGAAAAAAATTTTTCACCTATTTTTTCATTCTTTTTGATTTACCATTTTACTTGTTTGCCCTCCCTTTCCCCTCCCCACTTTCACTCAATGTTTTGTGCAAACGCACCTCTGGGTATAGTTCAATGTTTAATACAAATGCATAATTTAAGTAATAATAAGGTACCTTGATTTAGTTAACTGAATTGCGTCTGTAGAAAATCTACACATACTTTTCGGGTAACCCTAAAGAATGGTAAATGCATAGTACTTTCTATAAGACGAAATAATAATTAAACCAAAAAGTTGGATATAAAAAAATTAAATAAAACAAACACCCAACTGCTAAATATATTTATACTTACTAGTCGCATTTGGATACAAAATTACCCAGTAACCTAATTCATGAAAATACAAAACTGTATATTTCGTAGGTATACCTATCAATTTTGTATCCAACTGCGACTGTGAGACTTATTTAATTTTTTTGTCCTTTTTAGTTTTCGGTACCCACCACCACCGGTAACCACGCAAAATGAGAAAATGTTCACATATTACTTTATTAGGATTTAGTTACCTAATGATTTAAATCGCTAAAACCGATGATTCCAGACATCAATTTCTATTAGCAAGAAGTAAACAAGGGCAACAAAAAATTTTATTTTTAGCGGCACTAAAATGTCGTGTGCCAGTTTTATTTTTCATTGTAAGCTCTTTTATTTAGGGCTTGGACCTAACCATATTTATTACTTTTTTTTTATAATAAAACTTTGGAAAGACAGCTTTTTGTTAATTAAAAAACACACTATACAATCACACAATTAACAAGTATAGTTTTAACGGTCGTTGCCATATTCTATATCGAAACCGAAGCCTCTTGCTGGCACGCTATTGTGAAACGCGTATGTACGTAATCAAACAGACTGCTTATTTCAAGGCTTATGGTCGCAAACTAAATTCTCGTATTGGGCTTGCATGCATTAACCATGGGCGCACCCAGGGGGGGGGCCTGGGGCCCGGGCCCCCCCAAGCCTAAGATTTTTTTAGATATTTTCCACATCTTTCATGAATAAAAAGATAAAATAGTATAAAATACGATATGATGAGGTCTCGGGCCCCCCTCCAAGAGGCCTCGGGCCCCCCCCCAAGACATATTTCTGGGTGCGCCACTGCATTAACCCCATACAATGTTTTATATAACTCTCTGGTCAATTCAAGGCCGAGAGTCAATGAATTCTTATTTGTGCTCTACGCGTACGACAAAGACAACTGCTTATATGGTTATCGTTTCTTATACGCCCTTCTATAATATACAAAAATTATATATAACATAAGATCCCGCTTTTCTAGTACTTAGGTACGCGCAAAATATATTGCTTCTGTTTTACGATAACAATACACACAGACCGCACGGTCCTGACGCTGAGGTAGGCCTATCCGCGGGGAACAGTGTTGCCACCCTCGACCCTGAGGTCTTCGGTAGAAGGCTTCGAGAAAAATCGGAAGATTTCGGTAGATTTTTTAATCATCTCAGCAAGCAGTGCTGGAGAACTATCGATAGTTTGGATTGATTTAGTAGGAAAATTGTATTTCTACGATTTGTTTTTACTGACAAAATACCAAAATTAAGAATTAAATAAAAAAATTAGGTACATACTAGGGACCTATTGCAATAAAGCCAGGCACAAATTGTGCCGGGCACTATATTGACAGTTTCGCATTAAAAACTGACAGTTGATCTTTCAAAATGGACATACCAAAGTCGAATTTAGAAATCCAGTCGTTTATTTTCCATTAATTGTGGCGTCACTATTAATTCCGGCTCTTATAATACACAATGACCTTATTTTGAAAGAAGACAGCTGTTCTTATAATGTGAAACTGTCAATATAGTGCCCGGCACAATTTGTGCCTGGCTTTATTGCAATAGGTTCCTATTAGGTAGATAATATTATAAAAAACCTCAGGGTTTATAATAGCGTGATCTTTAATGCCGTTTGCGGCTGAGTATATCGCAATATCCAAGAGATGGCGCCATAAATACACTTTTAAAAACAATGGCTTGAAATAAAATTTTTATTCTACAAAGGTTCTTACATAAAAAAAATATTTTATTTATGGTGTTTTTTTTTAATCGCGATTACGAGGCGTATCAAAAAAAAAAGTTTATATTGAAAAAAAGAATCGGTAGAAAACTATGGTAATTCGGTATATCGTAAAGTAAAAGGCTAAATCGGTAGATCTACCGAAAAATCGGAAGAGGTGGCAACATTGGCGGGGAAGCTTTAGTACCTGCAGTGCCGGCTTATCCTATAGGCACTCTAGGCACTTGCCTAGGGCCCGGAGCGTCAAGGGGCCCGCAGGGCCCTGGTCCAAAGACTTAATTCAACTTTAAATTTATTTTGGTGCAAGAATAAAAGGCAAAAAAAAACATTTTATTTTATTATGGGTTTTTTTCTTTAAAAATAGGCGCCCCTAATTTTCAAAAAAAACTAACGTTTTAAATTTTTTTTTAATTTTATTTATTTTTGCTTAAATTTTCGGGGATAAGACTTATGGCGAATTCTTTTAGGAAAAAAGTGTAGCACTAATGGGCAAACTAGTGCAATTTTTTGTATTCTTTTGACCCACTGACAAGCCCAGTGTTGCACTCAGTGCACATTTTTTTGGCAAGGGCTCTCCGAGCTCGTGTTGCACTAGTGCACTTTCGTATTCTTTTAAAACTGCACTGGGTCAATTTTTTGACAGCACATGAAGAGTGTCAGTGAACCACGAGTGGCCCACTAACTTTCTCAAAAGAATTCGCTATTATTTAATATAGCAAAACCTAAAAGTTTCTTTATCTTATGATTGCGACAACGTGCGCTAGTGTCTAGTGTATTTTTTTCACAAAATATTTTTTAATAACATAATTTCACAAAAAAATAAATGTCAAGATCTTCATATATTTTTCGGCGCTGAATTCAAATCCGGGTTTAGAAAGTTTTAGACTGGGGAAAATTTCAGATGTCTTGGAAAAAATACATAGGAATATTAAGGTCTGTCTCGACCGATATTACCTATTTTTTTTGTGTGAGGTTGTTTAATAATTGTTCCTGTGAATAAGATTTTTGGTCCTGTCATATAAAGGTTCAAATTGTGGCCTTAATAAAAGTTAAAAAAAATGTGGGCGCCAATTTGTGGCCTATTAAAATGCGTGTGTGACATTTGTGGCAGCTTAAAGACGTTGCCGCCATTTTGTGACACTGAAACCCACTGAATAATTAAACAAATATCTGGAAGCAGAACTGTATTTTCCAGCTAGGTAAAACATTGATATGCCCGGTAACTTTTATACAGTGGAGAAGGGGGGGTTCAGAAATAAGAAAATTTTAAGTGCGCCACATTATTTAATACCAATGTTTTACAAAGAAGATCTTAAATAAAATACAGTTCAACCCAAACGTTGCAGCCAAACAATGAAATTCCACTTACTTCCGAGGCTTCCAGAGTATTTGTGTAATTAAGAATAACCAAAAAAAATAAACAGAATAAAATTCTAAAAGATTGAATTCAGATGACAAAACAGAAATAATTTACAGGTAGATGGACTCCTTTAACAGGTCATAGTGTACCTACATCTGAGTCAGTAGCGTAGGACTCAATTATATGAATGATTGTTAAAAAAAAATATATATACTTCCAAAATCGTTCCATCATAGGGGAGATCTAGACCAAATATCTGATGTCATCATTCTACATTGGGTAGAATGAGACAGACAGCAACCCAGTCCGAGATCCACCCCATGAGGTAAAAATGTGTAACGAAACCGCTAAAAAAAAAATAATCTCATCTCTCTTTTGTCTCCGCAAAGTTGGTCATCGGGTTGTACAAATAACACAAGAAAAATTAGTTCATCTTGTTTATTTTAAAAGGTAAAACTGGAGTATTACCAAAAGCATGAAATAGAAAAAAAAAATTAATGAAATGTAGTGGAACAAGTCAGGGCCTAAGTAGCAAGACAATCCAAATTTCACAAGAGAAATTGTCTTAAATAAATGAAATGAAGGAAAACTTAGTAAATACACCGCAAAACCAGGGCTATGACGTCATACCTTATCTTGCGTTTACAAGAAATGTTGAAATTATACTGTGAAACTTATATATGAAAAGATTACGTCTAAGTTATATTAAAAATTTATATATGAGAAAAAAAATTATAGTTAAGGCTCGCTCCTACCTTGGTCCTTGAATTATTTAATAATTATTGGTGTTTATTTGGTAAACCTGGAAGTGTTGTAAGTTTCCCGACATACTCCTGCTGTTCCGGCTTGCCCGCGCCTCCCCTACTGCCGCTTAGCACATCACGCTAGGGCAGCACATGGTCTCAAGTGTTGATGGTTCCTTGCCCCGAGCGTAAAAACCCTGTGGAAAATGAAATGTTTCAGTTTCCTGGAATTCGTCAATTTTGCACGAAGTTCCCCTACACAGTAACTTAAATCGAGAACCCCATGTCGACTCAATAAAACAAAGTAGATTTAAACAGATGAACTAAAATAATCCTAACGTACCTTTCTCAGGGTTATAACTGGCCCGTCCGGCTTCCCACCAGCGTCCAGCCCAACTGTCCCGTCGCTGGAATTGACAGGGCTGTAGACAAAGGAGAAAAACAATATATAGTTTTTATCCAACACGTGGTTAAAAGAAAAATATAAAAACGCCAACAATTCCCCACGTCCTTTGTCAAAAAAAGTACATTTCCCACGAAAAAAATAATTACAATTTGGGAGGCAAATATTATCTTGAAGAGTACTCAAATAATAAAAAAAATGAGAAGGAAAAAAAATAAAATCGAACTTACCGCTGCTCTTTCCCCGTACAAAATGGCGTGGGCCGACTTAAATTCCCCTCAAAAGGGTGCGAGCGTCACTTTCGATTACGCCTAAAACACGACGGCTCACTCCTCACAGTCTCTGGGATATCTCCTACAATTCGCTGCAGTGCCAAAACCAAAAACAAAGGCGATCCCAGAAACTGTTGTCGACCCAGCCAAAATTCGTTAGCAAGAGAGACCAACCACTTCGTCGAGAATACCAGAATAATGAATTGGCCGGAAACCGTTTTGTAAATTTGGTGGGGAGTGGGGACGGTAAAACGCAATAGTACCAACCTAATCTTCCCGGTGAAATTCAAATAAAGGATGCAAACCTATTTATAAAAAACTTCTTCGCCAAAATTAAATCTCTACGTTCAGTGGCAAGACTGGGAGAAAACCCCGGGGTTTTCAAAGTAACCAATGAGGTACAGCAATAGTTCTATACAGGTCTATAGGGGCAGCACCGACCAAGTGGACATTGCAATTAGGTAAAACGTACATTGAGGTGTTGTCGGATCTATTTCCACGGTTGAAATTTTTATAACAAGGACGTCGAGACACCCTCCATACATTTGACCGAACATTTGCCTACCGGACCCCCACCAACATATCAAGTAGAAGAAGAATAACCCGACGGACTAGAAGAAGCTCAGCATTGAAACCATCAACTGTAAAATCAATTACTGGAGATCAGGGCATGCAGCAAACCCAGGAATATTCGAACACTCAACCAATTCCCATATGAGTAAAGCTATACTAAGTGTAGAATTTAGTTGTATTTTAGCTACAGTTTCAGTCACAAGTTTCCTTTGCTCTTTATATATGTTTTCTCTAAGATTCATATGGTTTGACGCCATTCTTGTAAAACATTTCTACTGTAATAAAGTTGTTTCTGAACCTGAACCCAAAAATACACACTGAACTACTGCTAAGAAGCTCGGCACAAGAGTGTTCAGATGTTAACTCACACGATTTCGTTTATTCTTTTAGTCTTGGCCTTTACCCCTCGTTTATCTCCCATTTACAAAAGTGCATAACTCGTATTTATTTTATCCTTTCCCTATCAAATTAATAAAGATATCAAAGTGGCGGAGCCTCGGTTGTTCCTGGTCGACCCAAATATGTTTTTGTACTATCAAAACTAGTTAATCCGTGAAGGATATGAGGTTCGGATTGTCCCAATATCCTCGAAATAAACGTAAGGGAATGAAATGTTCATCTAAATGTTTCCTTCCTGTTACTGAAACCATTTGTGATGCGGCAACGCCGCCATTCCCCAGCATAACAGCTGTTTAACTTTATGAACGTCAAGAGAATCACAAAATTCCACAGATAAAAACAAAACAATCAAAATTTTTATGTGATTTTCCCGAAGCCTGTGATCTTAAATTTCAATTACGATGTCCAGATAATGCGATGTGCGTAGTGTCCACAGTAATTCGATGGAATGCCTCCTTTTAAGGTAACTTCCTAGACCCTATATAACCTCCAAACCTAGCTCTATAAAATACCCTTACTTGTGTACAGAAAGACGAATCAAAGAGCCCTGATTATTTACCTAAATAAACAAATATGTAACGTTGTCTTAAACGTAAAAATGACACGTTACATAATCCCCCCCCAACTTCAAGACGATTAACCTAAAAAGGTTAATCGGAGAGGTCCGCTGCCGACTTAAGGTCTTTGGCATGCCAACTCCCTGGCAGTACTTTACCCGATGGTTCCTGAAGCTCAAATATCCATGGAGAAATTTTATTCCTAATCACATAAGGACCAACGAATTTCGGTGCTAACTTCTTCGAGAAAAACTTCGCAGCATCTGACAAAACATAATTTTTCTTCCAAACACGCTGACCCACAGCAAAGTTGGGTACCCTTGTACGCAAATTATACTGAACTACGTTTTTCTCTCCAGCCACCTCTAACCTTCTCTTAACATCAGCATAGAGCTTCCGGAAACCTTCGTTCTTACTTTCAGCTGCGGATTGTACACCGTTCTCTTCAGATAACAAAACTGGGTTGGAGTAATCTTTACCTGATAAACACATATTCCTACCAAAATTAACAAAGAAAGGAGACATCCTGGTTGTCTCATGGGTTGCAGTACGAATCGCGCAGGCAAGTTTATGTATTTGTTCGTCCCACTTCCTGTGGTTGTCTTTCACATAACAACATAACATGGTTTTTAACGTGCGATTCGTCCTTTCTGTTGGATTTGCTCTGGGGTGATAGTACGGATTATACTGAATTTTAACCTGATAACTCTCAGCAAAACGCTTAAACTCATTACTTTTGTACTGAGGGCCATTATCACAAAGTATCAAACGGGGTACTCCGAAGACCATAAATACTTGCTCCTCAAGATGCTTAACAACAGCTTGAGTAGGGGCTGTTCGCATTGGAAAAACTAAGGAAAACTTACTCAAATAGTCCGTAACGACGAGAATCCAGCAATTACCCTTTGTTGAACGAGGTAGAGGTCCACATAAATCTGTTGAAATAATTTCCCAAGGACGAGTTGGTTTTGGGTGAAATATCATCTGATCAGATACACCTTGTGTATCACCTTTATGAGCTGCACAGACAAAGCATTTCTTTACAAAAGTTGCCACGTCCTGGCGCATTTTTGGCCAGTAATATTTTTCTGCCAGTCTGTGTAAGGTTTTATACACACCCATATGTCCTGCGGTAGGAGGATCGTGAGCTTCTCCAATAATTCTACGCCTATGATCTTTGGGGACTACCTCTTTCCAATATTCATTAGATGGTGAAAGTTGAGGGTATTCTTGTTTGACATATTTATACAACTTATTATCAGTGTATCTCCAATTCATAAATTTTAATGGTGATTCTACGACCCTCTTTACCATCTTTTGGTACCATCGATCTTTTATTGTTGTTGAAACATCTCTGGGCTGCGAAATTGTATCAATCATAGGTACTGCACGAGACAACATGTCCGGGACAACTAAATCTTTCCCTTTCCGATGGATTACTTCAAAATCATATTGCTGCAGTTTTACAGACCAACGAGCAAGTCTCCCACTGGGCTCTTTCAAGCTATGAAGCCATTTTAAGCTAAAATGATCTGTAATGACCTTAAATGAGATCCCCTCAATATATGGCCGGAGCTTCTCTATCGCCCAAACCAATGCCAAACATTCTCGCTCGGTGGTCGTGTAAACACGTTCTTGCTTAGTCAAAGATCGACTCAAATAGCATATGACTTTGTCTCCTTCAGGATAAGGTTGCGTTAAACATGCTCCTATTCCATATCCTGAGGCGTCTGTTTGAATGACAAATTCCTTGGTATAATCTGGACATGTAAGAATCGGTGCAGTCACTAAAAGTTCCTTAATCTTAATAAATGCCTTTTCGCAGTCTGGAGTCCAATCGAACTTTTGATTTTTCTTAGTTAGAGCTGTAATCGGAGCTATTATCGCTGAAAAATTCTCTATGAAACGTCTATACCAGGATATTGTACCTACAACTCTACGAACTTCTCTGACAGTTCTTGGCCTCTGGATCTCTAACATGGCTCTAATTTTATTAGGGTCAACTCGGATGCCTCGACGGTCCACTACGAAACCTAAATAAGTCATTTCTGGCCTACACAGTTGGCATTTCTCCCAACTTACCGTTATCTTTGCATTCTGCAATCTTCGTAGGACTTCCTCAAGAATTCTAAGATGTTCAGAAAATCTCTGTGTGACAATTACGAGGTCATCGAGATATACGTACACGTAGGGGTCTAAATCGTTTCCTATGATGCTATCTATGAGTCTCTGCCAAGTTGCAGGTGCATTATGAAGACCAAATGGTAACCGCTTAAATTGGAAGAGACCTCGTCGACAGATGAATGCTGTTAGTGGCTTCGATGATTCTTCCATTGGTACTTGCCAATAAGCGCTTTTGATATCTAAAGTTGACAAGTATTTAGCATCTTTCAACTTGTCAAGAGTCTCGGATACGAGTGGTAAAGGATAACTATCACGCGCCGTCACTGAGTTCAATTTGCGGTAGTCTACACAGAAACGATATTTCTTTGTGTTTTTCTTTTGTACCATTACCACTGGTGAAGCCCATGAACTACTACTACGTTCTATCACATCCATTTTCAGCATTTCGTCGATTTCGTCATCAATAAGTTTTTGAATGACCGGTGAGACCTTATATGAACGTTGTCTTATCGGTGCTGCATCTGTTGTAATCTTATGCTCTACCCTGTCTGTACATCCTAGTGAGTCACCCATAATAGTCTTATATTTATCGACCAATTCCTCTAGTCGTTCTGATTCATAAGGCGAAAGAGTAGTTTGTTGGTCTGGTGTTTCTAAAGAACAAATCACATCTTTATTATCGGCAAAGTGCCACTCATTAGTACTTAAGTTCGGTACTATACCCATCGAAATCCAAAAATCTAATCCTAAAATCAAAGTGTGCGGCAACTCAGGAACGACGACGACCTCTATTAACCTAAACTTATCCTGAACTCGCATAGGAAGCTGCACTGTCCCAATACTACTCGTGCTTTGACCATTTGCCACAATACAACTCGTCTTCTTTGTCGTATCAAGTGAAAAACCAAACCTCTCGATGATTGACCAACCATGATTCCCTAAAAAGGTACGTGAAGCCCCGGAATCCAACAAACCTAATAACTTATTTCCGAGCACATCCACTTCTAAATAAGGCCTCTCATCTTTACGAGCATGACTTATCACATAATCTAAAACGTACGTTAGCCTATCGGTCGATGCTTGTTCAGGCTGACTCGAAGGTCGACCACCTACGAGCGCCTGGGTCCGTTTCCCTGACGATTACAATTTCGACATTCTCTTACTGTTACCCCTGCTTGTCCACACGAATAGCACTGTTTGCCTCTAGGTAATGCGCACCCGATTGCCATGTGCCCTGTTTGGTTGCATCTGTAACAAACAACGTCCCTATTCGCCATACCAGACCTAGCACCTTGTGGTGGTTGTCTATCTCTGTCATTTACACTAGCCTGACCACTAACTGGTTGTTGTCTCTCTCTATCAGCTCTAGCAGCGAAACTGCTTGCTGGTTGCTGCCTATCTCTGTTAAATCTATTATCAGGAATATTCAAATTCTGTTGATTTGATGTCCCGGCACCTGATATTTGAATTGCATCAACCCCTGTTGGAAAATCGTCAAAATCGCTCTCTACGTCAACGTAGGCCAAGTCAGGTTCAATAGATTGGTTTCTTCTAGGAGTAAAGTTCTCCTCCTCTAACCCATATCTCTGGTCTATTCTACGACACAAATCTTTTAAATGTGATAGGCTATTGACCTCAGTAGCAATCAACCCTTTCTTATAAATGTCCGCGATATTTCTGAAGACGATAGCTAATTTCGCCTCTTCGGAAACAGGACAGCCAAGTCTTTGGAAATATGTGTTCATGACAGCAATATAGGTCCCTATAGACTCTCCAGGGCCTTGTTTACGTTTTTGAATCTCCTTCAATAGCTTCTCGCCATATGAAGAAGGAAGATATTCTGCCATGAACCTCTGTTCCAGCTGTTCCCATGTATGGACTTCCCTACGTACATCTTTGTAAAAAGTATAAGCTGACTTTTCAAAAAGATCAATGCCCGAATTCAGTAAAACCTTTTTGCTGACTCCTCTAGCCTGACTCAACTCGTCCACTCTCTCGAAAAATGCGGTGACGGAGATTGTACCCCTCTCGCCTGTAAATTTTAAGTTCCACTTATGCGGAGGTACCGGTGCAACATGATATGAAGTACCAGGATCACTTGACATTGGTACTGGCGACGAACAAGAAAATGGTCGTGACTGAGCAATTGGTGCAATGCTACTTTGGAGGGCAGCTAGACTCAAAGGAACGGTAGACGGTTGTTGATAATGAAAAGCTGATGCACGGTCATTCTGAATTAGCATTGGGGGTGGTGCCTGTATTGGTGCTTGAGTTGGGTTCGCTAGCACTTGCATTTGCACTGGAGCAATGACCGACGGTTGGTTCGTAGGCTGTTGTGTGCTCGAGTGCTGTGGTTGTGGTAGTTGAGACTGGCTGGGAAAGTTGCCAACATTTGTCGAGTGATCTGAGCTTCGACTCGTTGATTGGGTTTCAGATGCTTCATCATCATCTGAGATCACGCCAACTCTTAATAAATCTGTTGCTTGGCTCTGCAACCTCCCAATCAAACTCAAGGTTTCCGCAACCAGTATGCCTTTGGTTTGACTTTCTTCAAAGTTAGACGGATTCATGTTATTTATCCTGGCCAACACGTGTTCCAACCTCACAGCGATTTTTCTAAACTCTCCCCCTTTACTCGTACCAGAGAACTTCTCTACCAGCGGTACCAGACTATCAAGCTTCTTCATGCAGCTAAAAGCATCTTGGCCAAATTTAAAGGGATACGGAGGGTATCTCATACTTGTATCAGTCTTTTCTCTTTGCTTAATCAGCATAAGCTGTTGTTTCATTTCTTCCACCGATCCAATGGCTATGCCTCTCCATGTTAACTCATAGATTAATTCGTCCTTGACTAAGTACCTTATGTCAGACAACCGACTCACAGAAACAGCCATAGTGCCTTTTATATTCAAACTTTAAACTTTAATTAAAACTGTTAATTATACCTCCCAATTATAAAAACTAAACCACGCAATAACAAACACAAAGTTCACTTTCAATTCACTAGTGAAAATCACTATAAATTTTCTCACAACTGTAGAAAATATAAAACTTAAATACGGGCAGACGCGAACAAAACCGAAAAACACCGGAGCAGTAAGAAAATAAAATTTATTTGCATTTAAAAATGTAATCATAATTTAGGTTAAGTATTTGTACAACCAACTATGACGTCCAACCCTGCAGAGAGAAATAACTACTTAAATCCTAAATTAGAATTAACAAGTAGCCATAAAAAAGTTAAAAAAATAAAAGAGAGACAAGAGTTTTGGCAGTGTTTAGGTCTTATGTTTCACTCCTGCGTGAGTAAAACCAAAAAAAAATAATTGCGCTTATCCTAGCTGAACTGGATTAAAATTAAAGTTAAGTGATGTTTGTTTACCTCAGCAACCGAATAGGTAAATTTATCCCTAAATGGAACGTACAACAGACTACCTATAACAAAAATCCCAAAGCTGTTGTACACAGTTAACGCTAGGGTATACTCCTGCTATTGCAGAACGGCTCCACAAATAAACTCCTCAAAAAACCCAAATCGCCGTATACAATGATTTTTCTAAAAAGAAAAAATCAAAACCCACTTTAACCTGCTTACCTATTCTGAGTCTACACGAAACATGCATTGCTTAAGGTCACATCATCCCTTAATATATAAGTGAACGCAATAAACATCGGAACAGATGTTCATGTTATAGAAATCGTAAAATATGCTCAATTAAAAAAAAAACCGCTCGCTGAAATTGCGTCGAATTAGACTAGTAAGGATGTTGTGTGTAATTAAAAAATAATTTAAAGAAAATTTGAAAAAAAAAAATAAATAAAAATTACCGATGAAAAAAAAAAATGTACACAAATAACGTCTTGGTAGGACTGCAACTCTCTAATAATTGTTAAAATGAAATTCCCAAAATTTTAACTAAATTGATGCAAACCATGGTCAAGAAGACCCTAGGATCGTACCGAAAGGTGTCCAAAAAAAAATTAAAAAAAAAATTTTTGGTGTCGACCACAGTAGTCCAATAGTCAAAAAAAATTAATTAGTGGCTCACTAAAATTTTCAAAAATTACTCCACTCTGATAGGTGGTTTGGAGTAGGGAGAAGAAAAAAATTTTTAAAACAAATGATGATAGGTTGTTAAAACGTGAGGGTTCGAAATAAAATTATATTTTAATTCAGAAAAAAAATATTTAAATAAACTGGTAGAACCATTGTAGGGACAAGATACTACTATGCACCAAGGAAAAAATGTCCAACAAGAAAATCAAGTCTCCCTTTTAAAAAAAAATATTAAAAAAAAATACTAAAAAAAAATATTTTCAAAAAAAAATTAAAAATGTTTAAGTGGGGTTGCAGCTCCTATTAGTGAACCTTAAAAATTTTTCTTTTATAAAATCAACACCAGAAAAATCTTATTCGAGTTGTCATGCAACAGTTTTTGTTCTTTTCCTTTAAAAAAACAGTTGTCAATTCCCTTCCCTCTCCCAAAACTGTGGCAATGTGAAAAGTAAATGAGCTAGAAAAATTAATTTACTATACAAAAAAATGTTGAAAATTAAATTTACTTAAGAATCATAAGGTATAAAAATCGTAATTGCAAAAAAAACCAATCAGTTTAGGAAAAGTAAAAAAAATATTTATGTTCAAAAAAACAAACGATGTTAGTATATTTGTTCAAAATTATCACTAAAGGAAATAAACAACGTGAGTACTTATTTACTGTACCACTATAATAGTGTGAACCTAAGTTTTAAACTTTGCACTCAACTCCGTAAAGAATTATCTTGTGTGTACTTTCAAAAAACAAATATGAAAACAATTTCAAGGTTCACCTATAAGAACGTTGTAAAACTAAATCTGCCTACTCAAGTGTCTTTACACACAACATCTAATCAAAAAAAAAATTTACTGCCTAATGCATTCTCAGATCCCTATTCCTGGTGTTTACGAGATATAAAATTAAGTTGGGCCCACTCCACAACTATCAGTCAAAGCAAATCTACCAAATGTCCAAGGGCTAATGAGACCCCATCACCTACAAATGCTATTTTGAAATGAAACAGTTGGGAATAATCCTGCGTAAAAACCAGAGAACAAAATCAAGAACCAAAAACTATTACATTAATTTTAAAAGAGCATAATAAAACTCCCGGCCCCAATTAAACTTTTGTTATCTCAACAAAACTCGGCCTAAAACCAAAAACTTTTTATTAGACATTTCCCCTATTCCCTAAGCATAATGTCAATAAAACCCAAAAACTTGTGATTTCCATTCCAATCCCATCTGGACCCTATATATTTTAACCGGCCAAACACCCACAGGCGAAAAGATATCTTACTTCAAAGAAAGGGTGAAGATATTTTGAAGCACCCTGTGAAAATAGGACACTATTATGGAAAATTGTTCAGATCAGTGTTCTTACTACTTTTTAACCTAAATATATCTAGTCCCCTCATGTGCATGTTACTATTTTAATTCCTATCATAACTAAACAGGTCACAAAAATTGTCTTTCTCCGCGAATCTGCAAGGTCATGGAAAATGCGAGATTCAGCCTGTAGGCCAAATTTGGATGTATTTTAATTTAGCGAAAACCGAAGTTGCGAAATCCTAAAAAGATTAGCAGGAAGTCCTCGTTCCTCGATTTCTACACTCCGAACCAAACATTTCTTCCATTTCCACCCAGCTCGCGGGAGGAAAACCCCTAATTATTGCAATACGAAAGGTACTACTATCATATTATGCATAACAAAAAAAAATATATGCCCTCATCATTGTTTAGTCACATCAAAGAAAACCTATTGTTTTTAAATTTATTCTTAGGTTGAAATCTTTTTTTTAAAAATCAATCATCTTAAATTTATTGTTTAACCTGAACACTTTCCCATTTATTCCACAAAAGTGTATTGTAATTTAAAAATTTGCTTCATTATTTGAGGTCACCAGTATGAAACTATTTTAAAATTAAAAAAAAATGAAATAAAAAAATTATTTCCCAATTGTCCACAACTTCCAAGTTTTCATCCCTAATAACCTAGGTACTTTCTCAGTCTAACACCATCCATCGTTATCCAACATAACGCTTTAATTTCAGAAGCAACAAAACGAAGATTAAGTGAAAAGCTAAGCAAGTATGTTGGAAGTTGCTTTACAATGGGCGCAGATGTAAGGCCCCTTTAAGTACACGCCACTGTCCTGAACTGCAAACTAACAAAAAAACTGAAGACTAGCATATCTGCCGTCAACCAACCTTTGGCATGAAATTAAAATAATTCCATATCATACCAGTATCCTCAAAACAAAACGTTTTTTTACTATAAGACCCAACCACTTAACCAATAAATCTAGTTATTTAAAATTATGATTTGGAAGTAAAAGATTTATTTATTCCTGCCTGATCAACTAAGACAAAAAAAAAGTTCACCTTTTGTAACTCAAGAAGTTCCCGTTTGGTCCCCTAAAAAAAATATAACCTGTCTGGTCACCCTTTAAAACTACGACCACTATACAAACCGTTTTGACCAAAACAAGAATTCGAGAAGTTATGTTAACAGAAAGGAAATAATTTTTTACGAAAAATTAAATTATTTAAAAAAAATAAAATTTTGAAATATTTTTACCAATTACCACCGCCTAGCATTTATATTTAGTTGAAAGTCTCTCTTAAATTCACTGACTCAAAATGACATTACTTAAAAAAAATTACTGAACTTTACAATTGAACTCTACAAATGAACTAAAAAAAATCAAAAAAACTTATATCTATATCTGTCTCAGTTAAACATTTCTTTTGTGGTATTATATCTAGTTGGGCTTCAAATTCATTTTCTCTGTATTCAATCTGGAGCAGGCAAAACTTCTCAAGGCTCAAACATAAATGTTTGCTCTCCAATGGCCATGAACAAGCTATGACCTGAACGCAGAAAACAATACAGAAAAAAAATAAATGTGTACCAGAAAACTTTAATTGATAGAAATACCCGTAGGTCATTTTTAAAAAATGCACTCCAAAGCCCAACGCTGTATTTTGTACCAAAAAAAATTGACCAGTCACAAAAACACAACTAGACAACTAAACCAAAGACCTAAAACTGTCTTTCAAAAAAAAATACCCCAAAAAAAAAAATGTCAACTGGACTTTTGGCATTGATCTTCAGCCAAGGTGTCACTCTAGGGGTTTTAGCCTTGTGTTTCCTAACCTCCCGAGCCGACACTAGTAGTAGTACCCTCCTCTGACCCGATGTAACTGAGTGACGTAAGGTCTTAATTGTCATCCAACAGTTACCACCAAAAAAACAAGAAAAAAAAATGACAAAGCAAAATAAACTCATTTTCCCTTTCTTTCATTACTAATTAATACTTTCAACTAAACAAAGCTACCATCTGTCAAGCTATATTTACTTTAAAACAACTCAGCCAAGAAAAATTTGTGTGAAACCCTGTAAAAATATTCCAAATACCAAGTAGTGATATCCCACAAAAAATTAAAATCACCAAAAAAAAAATAACTTGACCTAAATAAATTGATTGCACTAAAAAATAATCGGTGAAACAATTTCTATCTTATCACAAGCAGGAAATAATAACATATTAGAAGTAGGCAACCTGCAAGAAAAAAATTGTTAGAAAAAACACACTACATCTGGCATATATTTGAACCTAAAAAGACTATGTCTGGAGGTCCATCCACCTATAAATCAACAAATAAGAATTGAAGTAAATTTACATTGTTGTATTTATTTTTCTTAAAAAAATTTAAAAATTCAAACATGTTTTCCTACAAAAACTTTAAAGAATTAAGAACATGAGTTGGACTCCGTTCAATAAACACTCCCATGTTTTTTATCCACTTATTCTTCCTTAATAAATAAAAATGAATATTTTATTTTCCAAGAAAAAACTTGTGAAGATAAGCTAACAAAAACTATGAGAATTACTAAAACAACAAACCGAGTTCCAAATCAACGTTCAAATATTACTAAAAAATATTTAAAAAAGTGTTATCAAAACCAACAATGAAGGAAAATCTTATTTATTAAAAAAAATTATTGAGTGTCAAAACCACCGACAGCCACTGAAAGCCTTTAACCTGGCTTTGGCTGTACCACAAAAAAATATTCAAATTCAATTTCAAAAAAAACCAAAAAAAATTACATCAGATGTTAAAAAAACTAGCCAAAACACACGTAGGGCGCCAATTTGTGGCCTTAATAAAAGTTAAAAAAAATGTGGGCGCCAATTTGTGGCCTATTAAAATGCGTGTGTGACATTTGTGGCAGCTTAAAGACGTTGCCGCCATTTTGTGACACTGAAACCCACTGAATAATTAAACAAATATCTGGAAGCAGAACTGTATTTTCCAGCTAGGTAAAACATTGATATGCCCGGTAACTTTTATACAGTGGAGAAGGGGGGGTTCAGAAATAAGAAAATTTTAAGTGCGCCACATTATTTAATACCAATGTTTTACAAAGAAGATCTTAAATAAAATACAGTTCAACCCAAACGTTGCAGCCAAACAATGAAATTCCACTTACTTCCGAGGCTTCCAGAGTATTTGTGTAATTAAGAATAACCAAAAAAAATAAACAGAATAAAATTCTAAAAGATTGAATTCAGATGACAAAACAGAAATAATTTACAGGTAGATGGACTCCTTTAACAGGTCATAGTGTACCTACATCTGAGTCAGTAGCGTAGGACTCAATTATATGAATGATTGTTAAAAAAAAATATATATACTTCCAAAATCGTTCCATCATAGGGGAGATCTAGACCAAATATCTGATGTCATCATTCTACATTGGGTAGAATGAGACAGACAGCAACCCAGTCCGAGATCCACCCCATGAGGTAAAAATGTGTAACGAAACCGCTAAAAAAAAAATAATCTCATCTCTCTTTTGTCTCCGCAAAGTTGGTCATCGGGTTGTACAAATAACACAAGAAAAATTAGTTCATCTTGTTTATTTTAAAAGGTAAAACTGGAGTATTACCAAAAGCATGAAATAGAAAAAAAAATTAATGAAATGTAGTGGAACAAGTCAGGGCCTAAGTAGCAAGACAATCCAAATTTCACAAGAGAAATTGTCTTAAATAAATGAAATGAAGGAAAACTTAGTAAATACACCGCAAAACCAGGGCTATGACGTCATACCTTATCTTGCGTTTACAAGAAATGTTGAAATTATACTGTGAAACTTATATATGAAAAGATTACGTCTAAGTTATATTAAAAATTTATATATGAGAAAAAAAAATTATAGTTAAGGCTCGCTCCTACCTTGGTCCTTGAATTATTTAATAATTATTGGTGTTTATTTGGTAAACCTGGAAGTGTTGTAGGTTTCCCGACATACTCCTGCTGTTCCGGCTTGCCCGCGCCTCCCCTACTGCCGCTTAGCACATCACGCTAGGGCAGCACATGGTCTCAAGTGTTGATGGTTCCTTGCCCCGAGCGTAAAAACCCTGTGGAAAATGAAATGTTTCAGTTTCCTGGAATTCGTCAATTTTGCACGAAGTTCCCCTACACAGTAACTTAAATCGAGAACCCCATGTCGACTCAATAAAACAAAGTAGATTTAAACAGATGAACTAAAATAATCCTAACGTACCTTTCTCAGGGTTATAACTGGCCCGTCCGGCTTCCCACCAGCGTCCAGCCCAACTGTCCCGTCGCTGGAATTGACAGGGCTGTAGACAAAGGAGAAAAACAATATATAGTTTTTATCCAACACGTGGTTAAAAGAAAAATATAAAAACGCCAACAATTCCCCACGTCCTTTGTCAAAAAAAGTACATTTCCCACGAAAAAAATAATTACAATTTGGGAGGCAAATATTATCTTGAAGAGTACTCAAATAATAAAAAAAATGAGAAGGAAAAAAAATAAAATCGAACTTACCGCTGCTCTTTCCCCGTACAAAATGGCGTGGGCCGACTTAAATTCCCCTCAAAAGGGTGCGAGCGTCACTTTCGATTACGCCTAAAACACGACGGCTCACTCCTCACAGTCTCTGGGATATCTCCTACAATTCGCTGCAGTGCCAAAACCAAAAACAAAGGCGATCCCAGAAACTGTTGTCGACCCAGCCAAAATTCGTTAGCAAGAGAGACCAACCACTTCGTCGAGAATACCAGAATAATGAATTGGCCGGAAACCGTTTTGTAAATTTGGTGGGGAGTGGGGACGGTAAAACGCAATAGTACCAACCTAATCTTCTCGGTGAAATTCAAATAAAGGATGCAAACCTATTTATAAAAAACTTCTTCGCCAAAATTAAATCTCTACGTTCAGTGGCAAGACTGGGAGAAAACCCCGGGGTTTTCAAAGTAACCAATGAGGTACAGCAATAGTTCTATACAGGTCTATAGGGGCAGCACCGACCAAGTGGACATTGCAATTAGGTAAAACGTACATTGAGGTGTTGTCGGATCTATTTCCACGGTTGAAATTTTTATAACAAGGACGTCGAGACACCCTCCATACATTTGACCGAACATTTGCCTACCGGACCCCCACCAACATATCAAGTAGAAGAAGAATAACCCGACGGACTAGAAGAAGCTCAGCATTGAAACCATCAACTGTAAAATCAATTACTGGAGATCAGGGCATGCAGCAAACCCAGGAACATTCGAACACTCAACCAATTCCCATATGAGTAAAGCTATACTAAGTGTAGAATTTAGTTGTATTTTAGCTACAGTTTCAGTCACAAGTTTCCTTTGCTCTTTATATATGTTTTCTCTAAGATTCATATGGTTTGACGCCATTCTTGTAAAACATTTCTACTGTAATAAAGTTGTTTCTGAACCTGAACCCAAAAATACACACTGAACTACTGCTAAGAAGCTCGGCACAAGAGTGTTCAGATGTTAACTCACACGATTTCGTTTATTCTTTTAGTCTTGGCCTTTACCCCTCGTTTATCTCCCATTTACAAAAGTGCATAACTCGTATTTATTTTATCCTTTCCCTATCAAATTAATAAAGATATCAAAGTGGCGGAGCCTCGGTTGTTCCTGGTCGACCCAAATATGTTTTTGTACTATCAAAACTAGTTAATCCGTGAAGGATATGAGGTTCGGATTGTCCCAATATCCTCGAAATAAACGTAAGGGAATGAAATGTTCATCTAAATGTTTCCTTCCTGTTACTGAAACCATTTGTGATGCGGCAACGCCGCCATTCCCCAGCATAACAGCTGTTTAACTTTATGAACGTCAAGAGAATCACAAAATTCCACAGATAAAAACAAAACAATCAAAATTTTTATGTGATTTTCCCGAAGCCTGTGATCTTAAATTTCAATTACGATGTCCAGATAATGCGATGTGCGTAGTGTCCACAGTAATTCGATGGAATGCCTCCTTTTAAGGTAACTTCCTAGACCCTATATAACCTCCAAACCTAGCTCTATAAAATACCCTTACTTGTGTACAGAAAGACGAATCAAAGAGCCCTGATTATTTACCTAAATAAACAAATATGTAACGTTGTCTTAAACGTAAAAATGACACGTTACAAAATATCTAAACTGATTTTTTTATGAAGAAGTATGAAAAAGGTTGTCTTTTTTTTTACGGGGCTTTGTAAAAGGGGAGGGGTCGTCTTACCACTAGTGCCTAGGGCCCGGTGTCTGCCCGCAGTTAGAAAAACGATAACTGCAATGGACTGTATATATTTTATTAAATGAAAGCGCGAACAAACATAAATTAATTGATATGTAATCACGAAATAATTAAGGTCCATAGGTTAATTGCTGTTACCCACACAACGGAAATCAGAAACAAAGTACTCACCAGCTTGCAGCCAATTTCTCCAATTTCCAGGGGCCCCTGATTGGATCTAATGATGGCACCACGTAGCTGAAGGGCTGAAGTTTCTAGTTCTATGCTTCAGTACACCAAAATCGAGTACTTTCAAGTGTAGAAATTTGTAATAGTTGGAGAAAGTAATTAACACGCCATTTTTCTCGAAGCGGTAGAAAGGATCTCTCTGATTCTTGGTGCGCATGTCAAATGCGCGAAAAATGTACTCTGTCCTTCATCCAATTGTGTGGTTTTAAAATTTAAAAACAACTACGAAATTTAGCGGGAGCTAACACCCGGTAGACCCTTAAACCGGCGCTGAGTACCTGTTGAGTCTTAGTTGCCGACATGTAGACAACTGATTCCCTTGAACTTGCTTGAAGCGACAAGACGCTAGCGCTACCAAGTCCATTTTCAATCCCTGGCTTCGCAAGCGCAGATCTACCAATATTATTTACCTCATGTCTTAGAATAGATGCATGCAGGGTGATTTTCACTTGAATGATTCTAACCACATGAAAATAGAAAGTTTCAAAAACCTAACCTAACAAAACCTAATCAAATCTAACCGAACCGAAGGAAACTGAACCAATAATTTTTTTCAAAAAAAAAACTTTCCTGACTTCCTGCCCGGGATCCTAGAGGATGTGAATCCGAACCGAACCAAACCGAACCTAACTAAACTGAACCAAACCTAACCTAACCAAACTAAACTACAACACGTACTGCTAATTAGGTTTAGTTGGGTAGGGTTAGGTTTGGATAGGTTCGGTTCGGTACGGTCCGGTTCGGATTCACATCCTCTAGCATCCCAGGTAGGAAGTCAGGGAAGTTTTTTTTTTTGAAAAAAAATATTGGTTTAGTTTGCTTTGGTTCGGTTCGGTTAGATCTGATTAGGTTTCGTTAGGTTAGGTTTTTGAAACTTTCTATTTTCATGTGGTTAGAATCATTCAAGTGAAAATCACCCTGTACATCGATTCTAATACATGAGGTAAATAATATTGGTAGATCTACGCATGCGAAGCCAGGGATGGACATGGTAGCGCTAGCGTCTTGTCTTGAAGCGGGTGCACCCAGATGCTTGCGAGAAAACGCACCGTACGAAGGCAACCACTCGCGTTTCTCCCAACTTGCCCAAGCCCGCTCGACTCGTTAATGCTCTTGATATCCAGCACCGTGAGAACCACAGAAGACCACGGGTCAGTCCGCTTTGCAGAAATATGTTATGGTAAGAAGCCAGCTTTACACTATTAAAGATTGTTGGTTTGAAAGAAGCAAGCTGGATTGTAACAACTACAGAGGAATTTTAGTAACCAGTACTCTAAGTAGATTGTACGGTAGGATTCTAGAGACCTAATAGAGAATGATTTTCATGACAAAGAAGAAGAAGAGCAAAGTGGGTTTCGTGCGGGCAGATCTTGTGGTGATAATGTTTTTTGTCTTAAACAAGTAATAGAGAAAAGGAGTGCCAGAAATATATAGATTGATGTTACCTTTGTGGACCTACAAAAAGCATATGATACCATTCCAGTAGAAAAATTATGGACGGTGTTAGAACAAACTAATATCAATCATACATATATAAAAGCAATAAAAGAACTTTACAAAAGGTCAAAATCTAAAATTAAAATTGGAAATCGACTTTCAAGGGAATTCCAGGTGACGAAAGGCTTAAGAGAGGGATGTTGTATCTCTCCAACTCGTTTTAAAATATATATCGCATTAGCTCTAAAAAACTGGAAACGTAAAGTACACGGCATGGGAATACAACTTAACGACCGATTTTCCATATACACACTAGAGTTTGCTGACAATCAACCAATTGTAGCTAATGATAAAGAAGACATGGAGTATATAATGAGAAAGTTAACTGAAGAATACCAAAAGTGGGGGTTAACAGTGAACGTGGACAAGACACAGTACTTATTTATTGGAACGAATCAAGTGAGTTTGAACTAGACAATGGACAAACAATAGCTCCATGCAATGAGTATGTGTGATGGGTGTCACATTTGATAAGACAGGAACAGACTGTAAAGAACTAGAAAAAAGAATAGTAAAAACAAAAAAGGTAATTGGTTGTCTTAACAGTATTTTATGGAGCAGAGAGATAAAAAAGAATGTAAAATTTAACATATATGAAACAATGGTAAAAAGCACGCTGATGTATGGAATAGAGACTTGTCGTGTAACAGAAAAATATAAAGCAAAAATGGAAAGTGTCGAAATGGATGCAATAAGAAGATCAATGAGAATATCTAGAACAGATCATATAAGAAATGAGGTCATAAAAGAAAGAATGGGAATCGAGGGAAGCATGACGGATGACATTAAAGACAACTGATATGGTACGGCCATGTACAACGGATGAACGACGAAAGATTACCAAAGCAGGTCCCAGAATGGCAACCAATAGGACGCAGAAAAAGAGGGCGTCCTAAACTGGAATGGCAATAGTCAATCCAAAGATCAATGATTCAAAAAAACTTGACTGAAGATGATTGTCAGGATCGAAGGAGGTGGAGAATAGGCGACGGACAACGTAGAAAAACGTTCTAAACCGACATAGTAGTAGTGTTTGAAAGGTGTTGAGTTTAAATAAGGCTCACATTGTCTTTATTTATTTTACACACGACGCCGATGTATGTGTTAGTAAATATCTTCAACCGTTTTGTGTTGAAATCTTGTTTCTACTATTATTAATATTGGACAAATACAGTTTATTAAATATATTTACTAAAATACTTTAGCCTTGCATATTATAATATAGCCGTTTTTTACTTTGGTTCCGAAAAGGTCTTCTTTTATATTTCAAAATCGTTAGTTAGTATAATTACACCTAAAAAAATATTTACATCAAATTGTCTTTTATATTTTTCCGATTACCAACCTATTAATTCGTAGCCATCTACTTGCGCTTATTGGAAAAATTCAAAATAAGAGTAAAAATCTGCAAAATCTTATCCGGAATCGAAAAGTTACCGCAGCAGACGATTTAGAAACCTACTGAAGGAATCTAATAGACGTCTCTACTAAATTGATGTTACAGATATTATTAGTATTAAAAGTGACTGGTTTAGTTTTAAAACGCGTATTTATTTGAGGCAGAATTTGCATGCCTCGCTGCGAAGCTGAACGCGCATACGTATGTATTTTTTTTATTTATACTTTAGAAAAGCCATCTTGTATAATAAAAAAGAAACTTTTTACCAAAAACAATAATTTTGGTTGTAGGTAAAGGATGTTATGTAAGGCAACACAAAACACCCCCCACCCCCCTGTAGCACTGCAGAACGCGACGTCTGACCCCCTCCACCCCTCATGTGCTACGTAATTTAAGGACAGAGAGAGAGAAATTAATACACTTTTGCACTATTATAGGGTATTTATAAACGTATAATCTACACTTTTACTTTGTACATACCATTAGGGACACCTTGTGGTTTCAGGTTAATATTAGATATTTTGCTACTTTAACTTCACTTCTCTATAAACGCTGGGAGAAAGATGAATGTTCCATGAGATAATTTTCCGGAGATTTTATGCCAATAATGGCGCGAGAATTCCTGCTTACTGCTGGCTTCAGGCTCCAATAACTTTGAGATGCGGTGCGCGCTATATGAGCTTTCTGGTTTTGGTTTAAGCACTAGCGTAAATTGCCAAGATGCTTTCATAATCTTTATTTAAGCCAGACACTAGTATAGGGTTATATGTCTTATAAAATTGAATATATTGTCACCTTAAATTATTATCATATTTGCGAGCCAGTCTAAACTAATTATTATTATAGTGACTATGCCATATTTAGATACTCTACTACTACTTTGCTTTTTATCCCTGATATGCCACTTTTCAACATTTTTCCGACTTTTATACCTAAGATTCGAAATTAAAAGTGCATTTTTAATCCCTAAAATGTAGAAAGCTTTTATACAAATTTAGCTTTTCTAATATTTTTGTTAGTTGAAAAATAAATATTTTTTAAAACGCTAGTAAAAACTTCAGCATTATCTTGACTGCGAAACTCGCCGACCCTCATTATTTTAAAATGAGTTCAAAAAAGATCATTAAGGTTTTTATTCAAGAAAATTGTGACACGGGCTAATAGAAATATTTCTAAATAAAGCAGCACAAAAAATAGCATAAAGCGAGAGCAAAAGAAGGTTTAGCAGTGCTTGTCACCAGCCAAATATCTAAAAAAAGTGTTAAACTCCCAGAATCAATTCGTGTTTTTTAATACAATATACCGTACCCGTATCTATCTACCATTGAAAAAAATTTCATCAGGGTCATTTTATTTAAAGTTTTTGAAAATTTATAAAAAATTACTTTTTTCTGTAAATTAACATTGAAAAGGCTTTTTACATTGTGCAATTTCAAGTAACAACACATGAAATCGGAAGCACAATTCAAATAGTGCCAACATCTCAATGTAGGGAAGTAATTGTTAGGTAGTTAAAAGTTAAAAGTAAATTTCATGCAGGAACTAAGAACAAGTTTAAGTGAATTAACCGAGGGGTAAACCGCGCTCCAAAATTGTGTACACTAATACCTCATTTTACCTCTAATACCCGAATTTGTTAAACTAATACCTCTATTATCCTCTAATACCCATAATAATACCCAATAATACCCACTAATACCCACTAATACCCACTAATACCCACTAATACCCACTAATACCTGCTCGAGCCTACTAATACTCACTAATATCTAAAATCCACTTTTCCTAGTTAAAAAGTTATTAGAGTGTTTTTGGTCAGCACATGTAGACGTCAATTTCGTTATAGTTGTGGTTATGTTAGTGGTTAATAACCATAACTATTTGTCACGAACAACACAGTTTTTGGACACGCCACATAACGAACTGTCATTTCATAAAACTGCAAGAAAACCACTTTACAAGTTAAATAGTTTGAAACTTTCATCAAAATAATCAAAAATGTTCAAAACATAACATAAATATGAATTTGGAACACGATTCCAGTTTTGGTGGTGGCCCCTTCTTTCAACAACTTAATTATTTATTTTCAAAAACATCTTAAATTAAAAAAATGAGGTTTGCACCTCCGAAAACCATGAAAATGGCGGTATTTAGTGTATAATCCCTTATAATGTACCTCTCACCCCAACCCTCTGGATTTGAGAATAACCACCATAGAAATGAGATCCCCGATCTCTCAAACCTCGAAAACGACATATGACACGATATTTTGCATTTTACCCCCCCCCCCCCCCCCGCCCCGAACCGAACCGAACCGAACCCCCCCCCCCCCCGAACCGAACCGAACCAAACCCCCCCCCCTTCTTCTTACCATCACCACCAAGCTCTGGATTTAAGAATAATAACAAATATACTCCGATTCAAAATAATTGAGACACTTTTTATTGACTGTTTGACAAATGTGACATTACAAATAACATTTATATGTCAGACTTGTCAAACTCTTAGTAAATGTTGTCTCAATTTTTTTGAATTGGAGTATAGTTCATGGAAATGAGGTCTCCGAACCCGCAAACCTCGAAAACGACATATTACACGATATTTTCCATCTCCCCACATAGCACAATCACGTGTTTAACACGTAAAAAAGGCGTGAGAAAAAAAACGTTGATTTTAAAAGCTGCTAGAAAAAAACGTTTATTTCATATATGAAAACAAGCTTAATAGGTCATTCATTAACGTTATAAAAAATAACGTTGCTGAAAACTGCGTTTTAATAACGCCATTATCAAATTAAAACAGCAATGTTTTTAAGTTAGTTTCAAGTGATTTTTATCAACGTTAAAATCGCATTAGATTCACGCCTTTTCTACACGAATTTTAAAATGCGCCTTGCATGGGTTTTCTACCGAATATTTTTGAGATTTTACAAGCAGCAGCGCCACCTAATGTCGAAATTTTTCACTTTGGCAAAATCTATCAGGCGCAGTTCTTTGGCCTTTAAACTCCAAAAACCTGTTAAGGAACTGATCCCTGATCCACGATCACGACGCATCTGTTATTAACCTGATAAAGACACATTAATATTCTGTGAAAGTGTTTACGGTTGAAAAATCCTGTTTAGCTTTTTAAAAAAAACATAATGTATATAGATAGATATATAGATATTTTTCTTGCCGTGAGCGCCATCTTTAAAATTGTCTTGAAGTGTTGTAGGCTTAAATTAGTGAACTTTTATAACTTCTTTTCGCGTCTCTTTTAAGTTAAAAAAATGTTATTAAAAAAACGTGACCAAAAAACACGCAGAAAGTTCGTAAGTTTGAGAAGTCTTAATCTAGTGGCGTTTAAGAACATGTTGTGGAGGACTCTTTAAGTGTGAATTTGGTAGATGAAATTAACAAGGGTAAAAAACACGTTATATACACATCACCAGAAATTTCAGCAAAAAGTACATTTTTATAGCTCGATTTCACCTTGTTTTTAAGTTATCTTTAAGCATGTAGATTTAACAAAATAAATATTACATGGTATGAGGTTGTTTTCAAGTAAAAAAAAACTTTGTTATTTTTGTTCACGTTAATTTAACGTTGATGTGATTTTTGTGCTATGTGGGTCACCACATCCCCACCCCTTCTTGCCCCCATCCCCAAAGCTAAGTACGTCATGCAGCTTTTGAACAACCTGATTAAAAATTTACATGTGAAAACAGACCCCGAAAACCGTCCTCATTGCATTTTACACCGAAAAATTAATTTTTTTGGCAGTTCAACCCACCTCTTACCCCCTACCCCTGGGCTGATTTGGCTTAAATACAATCCGAACCATTCTCCTATGGAGCTCTATCTGTGTGCCAAATTTCAAGTCGATAGCTCAATTCATTCAAAAGTTATCGCGTAAACTAACAGACCGACACACCGACAGACTTATAGACCGACAGACACAAAAAAAATTTTACCGATACTATACTTCCACATCATTTAGGACTTTACAAGTAAAAATGAACGGCAGTCAAAAACCAAAAATTTATTTCGACCCCTTGAAAAATTTAAAATTGAATTTGAAAAATCATATTATTACCTGTATTACACTATTATTGGCAACATTTAAAAAAAAATAGCAATCGTGCTGCACTCGGTGCTGCATGAAAATATTGGAGTTAACATAACCTAACTTTATTGCTCGCT
Organism: Aspidapion aeneum; assembly: GCA_963576565.1. Classification (NCBI taxonomy): domain Eukaryota; kingdom Metazoa; phylum Arthropoda; class Insecta; order Coleoptera; family Brentidae; genus Aspidapion; species Aspidapion aeneum. The sequence continues at coordinate 73,067,108 of OY755044.1, forward strand.
TTATTGCTTTAGCCGATTGCCAACTTAAATTAAAGTATTATGAAAAATGAATCATATTGACAATTATCAGTCTCACAGACATTTCTACTGAACATAACTTACCTTATTTTTATTGATTTTCGCTTGTGGCGAAAATCAATTACTTGAGCCGCCTCGGCCGTAACATTATTTTTATTTATTTTTTTTTTTATTCCGTCCCTAGCACCCCTAGTGTATCGCGCTCGAATTTTGACTCTTACTCGGGAACGCTTTGACGTAGAAGGATGAAATTTGGCGCATTGATTAAGAACTTACGGGAGACCAAAAATGTCAATTTTGGGTCAAATCGGAAAATTTCAAGTAGGGGAAATAGGGGAAAAACCGTCAAAAAGTGACTTTTTTTGATGTACCTCCGTTGGCACACCATACGTGTCCAGGGGATTATTCTCGAAACTTGAGATTTTGCACAAGTGTACTCTTATGTGTGGTCAGGAAGCCTATTGTTTTTCAGCCAGATCGGAAAAAGTTAAGTGCCCCATTTTGGGGCTCTTCTGAATCCCTGCAGTGATGCATTTTCACTGTACAATAAAATTGGTCAGAATTTCACTGTTTATTTGCCGTTTTTTAAAATATATCTGGTCATTACTCCAAAACTGTTTAATGGATTTTAACCAAATTTTAAACATTTGCGGACCTAAGAGAGTGTTCGGTAACCGTATAGTTGGTTTTTAAAATTAGTTTTTGGTTTTTGAGTTTTGAGGATTTTTCAAAAACTATGCAAGGTTTTTGCAGTCAAAAATACTGAATCGAGAAATTTTTTTGCCCTTACACTTTTTGACAGTTCTCGAACTGCTATCTTTTTAAGAAAATATCAGAATATTTTTTAAAAAAAGTTCGACTTTTCTAAGTTGTACCGTTTTTGAGTTTGAAAAATAAATATTAAAAAACACGCAAAAACCTCAACAGAAATAACACGCATTTTTACAAAAATCGCGATATCTTTAAAACAGTGGGTCCGAATTGGACAAAAATTACACTACTCACTTCGCCAAACCTTTCTACATAAAACTTTGTTTATAGTTTTAACCTTAATGTAGAGGGCGCTGGTGTAGGGTACTTAATATTTATCAAAACGGTCCAAAATTAATAAAAATCTTATAAAATTAAAGGAATTTGCAAATATTTTTTGAAATATAATTCCAATAATAATAGGATTAATTTCATGTTAAAGAAGAGACAAAAATCTATAAAATGACATATGTCATTTTTAAGTTATGACAAATTTTTAGTTTGTAGGTTTATTTTTTGATCAAATACCGCGAAAAATATTTGTAAAACGTCAACGAAATAGAATATTATACACAAATTGGTTGAAATTAAAACTTTTTTTGATGCATTGAGTCTGTAGCATGAGAGGAGCCGGAGCTACAATTCGTTTCATTATAAAATAAATTATCTTGGACCGATAATTTTTGATATTTATCCAAAAATATTTAAAAAGCTCAATAAATTTCATGTATTTTTATTTAAAAAATTACGATATCTTCAAAACCATACGTCAGATTTTGACGGAAGTTACACCATTCGCTTACTCGAACCTTTTTACATAGTAATCAGTCAACAGTTTTATCATTTTTATAGAGCGCGCTTAACAAAGTAACCAAAATTTAAAATTGTCGGTTCATAGATAAGAAATTCGCAAATGCCACATTTAACTATAGTATAGTACACTGTCATTTTAAAGAGCAGAATAAAATTTGCAAAATAGCAGATGTCATTTTTAAGTCAGTGTCTATTTAATTCTTCCTAGGTTAATTCTTTGGATTATATATTAGGCAAAATGTTTGGCAAAAACTAATATTAGTATTTTACACGCCAAATTCAAAGGATAAAAGTGACATTAATATTTTTTTAAGCAATAAGTTTTTAGCATGAGGGGAGGGAGAGCTACATACCTTAGCGATAAAAAGGCACTTTAATTAAATTACATTATTATTAAAGTCCAGTGATAATAACATCCGTTGTAAGGGGTTGGCAAAGGCAAATAATGAGTAGTTATTAAATGAATTACACTTAGTTGACTAATTAACATTTTATTTTTGAATCAGTGTCCAATTCCAAGGCTAAATATTAAAAAAAAAAAAAAAAATTTCGTGGCTAAACGTATATAAAAAGGTTTTGTTTCTCTTGTATTATTCCATGAGCATAGTTTCTTTTGTATTCGGTAGATGTCGCCACTTGTGCTTAAAGCATACCGTATTGCAGGCATTATTTTTCATTTCTCTTATCAATATCGTAAGATGAAATTTATATACCGTCTCTCCAACTTTACAAAGGTGTTACATTGACCATGCACGGTTCTGAAGGGTTCCTTGAGCACGAAACAGTTAACTGTCAATGGGTGGCCATTAGATCTTGAACCCCCGTGGGTGTACAGCATTCGAGCTGCCCACGGAAAAACGCAAGAGGAACAAAACCTTTCTACACCCGATTATCCACGAAAAATTTTTGTTTTCTTTATTCACGGGTACCAAACTTTACGTTTTAAATATATTTCGCAAAACATTTAAAAAAAATTTCGAAACTAGTAAAAACCTTTAATTTTAAAATGTATATTGGAGAACTTGGCTATACTTTTATCTCAATTATTATATAGATTTCTCTTAGTTTCTGTCAGTCTGTCAAATCACAGCTCTCTAGCGTTTCTGGAAGTTGGTAATGTTACTTTTACATAACTTTACATGTATAGGGAAGGGGAGTAAATTATAATTTCGGATTTTTTATTTTTTCCTATAGTTTTGTCATAGTTCCTATCAGTCTGCAAGGCATCTTTTTAGACTATATTGTGTATCCATTTGGATACGCAGTCCTTCAGATTGGATACCCAGTAAACAGGAAATAGATACCTACTTTTGGGCCTTGGTCTTTTATAAAATATAATTAAAATATGATACCTAAAATACAGGGTGTAATTTAAATGATGAACCAATCTTTAAGAGATGGCGCGGAAGGTCCAAACCAGACAAAAAGTTCAAATAACTTTTTGCCAAGTTATAGCATTTTTTAAGTTTGGAAAGTAGGGACAAACGATGAATTTTAAAATATCATATTGAACAATGTTGCTTTTTTCCAAGAAAATATAGATAGGTTAAGGATACAGTGTGGCCAAATAATCTTTGGATTACGTATAAATTTCTCAATTCTTTTAAGAATTAATATTTTTATGAGCTATTAAATTTACACAAAAGAAATTGAAATAGATTTTTGTACATGTCTAAAGGACCCTTAAAACAAATATAAAATAATAATATTAGCACTATATTTTAACGATTTTTGGTAATAATTTTAAGTCTATCTATCTATTTAGCTTTCTTCGATCCATCCTTGGACAAAGGCCTCCCCCAATATCTTCCACTCTTCTCTGTCTGTCGCCCTGTTCATCCATCTAGTCCCTGCATGTCTCATTTGGTCTTCCCCTACTTCTTTTATTTTGCCAAGGTCTCCAGTCTACAATGCATTTGTTCCATCGATTGTCTTTCAATTTGATATTTTGACCAGCAAATTTCCATTTTAATTTTGCTACCTCTCCTCTGACATCCCTTACTTTTGTTTTATTTCTTATCCATTCATTCCTTTTTCTATCTGTTAGCTTTACATGTAACATTTGTCTTTCCATGGATCTTTGGGCTTTTGTTACCTTATCCATGTTTGATTTTGTAAGCGTCCAGGTCTGGGATCCATATGTGAGCACAGGAAGATTATTTTTTATTATGTAGCTTAATTTACCGAATGCTGCCCAGGCCAATCTTACTCGTCTCTTGATTTCAGCTGTTTGGTTTTCTTTTTTTAGTTTAATAATTTGTCTCAGATATATATTCATCTACTTGTTCTATATTTTTTGGTTTATTCTGGTGATATCTTCATCTGTGTTTGTTATGATTTTAGTTTTAGTGTAGTTCATACTCAAGCCTATATTTTTAGCTACTGTATCCAGTTCTCCCAGCATTTTTATAAGTTCCTCTTTCTGATCTGTTATTAAGGCAATATCGTCAGCATATCTTAGGTGGTTCAAGTATTGTCCGCTTACTTTGATGCCTATTTCTTCCCAGTCTAAGTTTTTAAAAACATCTTCTAGGGCCTGGTTAAATAGTTTAGGGGATATTGTGTCATCCTGTTTGACACCTTTTCATATGCGGATTGGCTTGGTCCCTTCGTGGATTTTGATTGATGTTGTTGCTTCGCTATATATATTGGCTATTAAATCTGTGTATCTGTGATCTATTCGGCTATTAATTAAAGATGCTTTTACTGCCCAGTACTCAATACTATCAAAAGCTTTTTCAAAGTCTATAAACGCAATATAGAGTGGAATGTTGTATTCGTTGGCTCGCTCTATTAGAATTTTCGTGGTTAGCAGGTGGTCAACTGTACTGAAACCCTTTCTGAAGCCTGCTTGTTCTTTTGATTGATATCCGTCAATTTTTGTTGTTAGTCTATCTTTTAATATTTTCGTGAAAAGCTATATAGGTCGATAGTTTTTTAGGTCTGCCCTATCGCCTTTCTTGTGTAGAATAATGGTTACTGATTCTTCCCAGTTGTTTGGGATTATTTTTTCTTTTAGAATTTTATTTAGGGGAATATGGAGGGTATTAACTACCGTTTTACCACCGTACTTTAGCATTTCTGCCGTTACTCCGTCTTTTCCAGGTGATTTGTTATTTTTCATTTTCTTTAATGCTCTCTTTATTTCCGTTTTGCTTATTTCGGGTTGTAATTCTGAGTTTATTATCTTTATTTTTGTTTGGAGTTTCTTTATGGTTTCTCGCGATGGTTCCCTTTTTGTTTGGTATAATTTTTTATAGAATAGCTGTGTGATATTTATAATATAGTCATGGGCGCACCTATTCCTGGGTGCGCTACTGATATAGATAATATATAGAGTCGGTCTTAGACATTTCATATTCCTGATATTTTCTATAACTATTTCAACTTTTATTTCTTGGCTCTTTCTTTTATTTTCTTTTATCATTTTTCTTATAGTTTTATTTATTTCTGTGTATTCTATCGATGTTCTCTTTCCACCTTTCTCCAGGTTCCGCCTTTTTTCCATGAGTTTCTTTATCTCTTCTGATATAAAATTTTCTCTCTTTTCACCCTTTTGTGCCACATCTTTTCCGACTTCTTATCAGCGTATCATTTATTTCATCTATATTTTCGTTTTCGCATCTTAAGTTTTGGGTTAGCTGTTCGTTTAGCATTTCTTTGTATATGGCTTTATTTTCTGTAAGTTTACTCATGTCAAGTTGTTTATTTTTATTGTTAATTTTTCTTTCTGACCATCCTGTGATCACTGCCTATTGTAAAGCTATTTAGGACTGTTACATCTCTAACGATGCTTTTTCAGTAGTCATGTCCACTTTCGTTGCGGTTTCTTCCTATAGAACTAATTCATTGCATGCATGTGTCTTTAAGGTTGTGCCCCTGTCATTCCTTTCGCCATATCCAAAATCCCCTATTTCGGATATTAATTTTGAGTATTTCTATTTATTTTCAAATAATTTTACCATTTACTTATTACCCTTATTGTCATGCATAATTTCAGAAAATGTCGATTTTCTGTTATGATTTTTAAGGAAGTTATAACAAAAAATAAAATAATAGCTGTTAAGTTTGGCACCCTTTATGTATTTATTTAAGTATGATGCAAAATATAATAAGAAAAAATTCTTCTTTTGATCTTTTCTACCACCTATTAAAGTTTGATATTATTACACCCTGATATTATGTTAAATGTTTGTATGTTATGGTAAGAATTTTAAGATATTTGAAAGTATCAATTTGGTCTGAAAGAAAACAATTTATAAAAGTGAGCGCTTTTCAAATATTCCTGGTAGGCAAAAAAACCCGACAAAATGTTTTTCGTTATAGCTTTCCAACTATAACACCAATTTTACCAAAGCAAAGAGTAGTTGGCAGGGATTGATTGATCGGACATTTGTGTAAAAGTATATTTTTGTCCTCCATCTTGACCCTTGAAAGAGGCTTGTTTATTCTTATGTTGGAAACGTGTGGAAATTTTGGATATTTTTTTGTTTGTAGAAAAGCTCTATCTTTGTTAAGCACAACGAGATATGAATCGTTAAAAACGATTTCGGGCCCTAAAAATTGATTTTTGCTTCAACTATATTGTTTTACAGGTTGTAACGATTGTCTTCTAAATCCTGTCTGTATTAATTTCCTCATAAATAAATTTTTGCCGAACCGATTTTAATAAAATATAAAGTGGAACAGATTGATTGCTTTTAAAAGATCACTATTAAAATTTGCCGTCATTGTAAAATCCAAAATGGCGGATATAAAAACTTTTTAAAAAGGCTGTTTATTCTTATATTTTTTGATTTTTTTCGGAAAAGTTTTACAGATTATGCAATTGCCTTGCCATTTCTATGTCCATTAATTTCCTCATAAATTTATTATTACTCAAACGATAGTAAAATAAGAAGCATCATCGCGAAATTCTCCGCCAACTCTAAATATAATATGGCTTAATAATTCGAATTTGACCCTCCATAAAGGATGGTTGTTTCTTATATTACGATAAATTTTTCGAACCTTTTTTGAATTTATTTATAAGATCCACCACTCACAATCATAAAAAAATAAATCCTCGCAACATACAAATAAGTGATCCTTCCAAGAAGGACAAATTTGGCTTATTTTCCAACATCTTGGATTTAAAAATGTCAATAGTTTTGTTCAAAGAGCAATATTTCTTTTTTTATTATTGAAATCGGTTCAGTGAATTTATAAGGAAATTATTGCAGACAGAAGTTAAAGCAACAGTTGGAATAACAATTATTATTTAAACCACTAAACGGATTTTATAGATTTTATAGAATAAAAGATTAATGATTTATGAGGAAATGATACTTGATTAAGTATCAAGGAAAATATGTAATTTTTAGAGACCGTGAGTCTGTCGCATGAGCAAAGCGAGAGTTACACATTTTAGGGATAAAAATGCAGTTTTTAATAACTGTGTATGAGTTCGATATTAACTTAAATTAATACTGGTAAATTAAACTTCCAACGCAACTTATTGACAAAAGTAACTTTGCGAAGCAAATTTTATTAACGCAAATTTATGAACCAATAATAATTCTCCAAATTCTTGTGAAACTTGTAGACAATGATTTTGTTTCCAATCCCCCAAATGTTATTGTACGATATCAATAGAAATACTGTTAAACATATTTTTATAAATAATTAAACACAAAATCTCGCCGCAGGCGAGAGGCTTAGCGAAAATCAATGCTGCAACAGTTTTAAAAGTGTTGGATGTAAAACATTTGCGAAGCAAAATTGTTAATAAACTAATTTGCGAAGCAAATTTTTCTCAAGACAAATTTACGAAGTAAATTTGTTAATAAACTAATTTGCGAAGCAAATTTTTTCAACACAAATTTGCGAAGCAAATTTGTGATACGGATGTTTTCGCGTAGCGAAAATCATCCGTATGTTTTTTCACTGCCACCACAAAAAAACATAAAGTTTACCACTGGATACGCACGGTTTTTTTCACAACAGGTGTAGGCAATGTTGCCAAATCGTTAATATGTATCTACTAATAAGGAGGTTTTCATAAAAAATGCTCATAATCTACTGTAGCATATTGATACGCGTCGAAAGGTACCAGATACCAGGTTACATTGGACTTGTTCTGTGGTAAATAGGGAAATAAGTTTTAAAAATCGTATGTTCTTTTATAATTCTAATACAGCTATTACCCAGACTAATTCCTCTAATACCCCGGCTATTCATCTAATACCCTTCTAATACCCACGAATACCTACTAATACCCACTAATACCCTAATAATACCTCTAATACCCACTATTTCCTCTAACAATTCCCCTAATACCCAAGATTTGTACACCAAAATACCCACGCGGTTTACCCCTCGGAATTAACCATGTTAACAATAATAAATTACAACTATAGTCTTGTTAATACACTTGTAATGACGTCATGCTGGTGACCAAAAACGTATCGTTGATCAAACTTATTTATTTTTCATAGATCAAGGTGGAACATTCTCAATATAATGCATAGTGATTTTTAATTGCAAGATTAAAGGGGTTCTGTTTTGTTCTTCGTACAGGAAACCAAATCTTTTTTATTAGCACACACATATACTATACTATAGTAGTGTGAGCTATGGTAATCCTAATTTTTTCGAGAAAAAAAAATGCTCCGATTTAAAAAATTTTTATATATCTTTGCGTTTCAGATGATTTTGAAACTTTTTTGTTGCGCCGTCTGTCTGTCTGTCTGTCTGTCTGTCTGTCTGTCTGTCTGTATGTCTGTCTGTCTGTCTGTCTGTAACGACCAACGCGCATAACTCAAAAACCGCTTGGCCGATTTTAATGAAATTTGGTACCTAGGCTGGGTCTTGGCTCGAGATGGTCCCATTTAAAAATGAACAAAATCCACCGAACACAAACCAAATAAAAGGGTGGGGGTAGATTTCAAAAATTAGAGTTTATGTGAAAATATGGCGTGTGTGATATCAAACGAAAGGTAATTGAGTCTGCTGTTGAACAAAATACATTTTAATTTATTTAAAAAAAAGGGTGGGGGTATATTTTAAAAATTAGAGTTTAAGTGAAAATATGGCGTCTGTGATATCAAACGAAAGGTAATTGAGTCCGGAGTTTAACAAAATACATTTTAGTTTTTGTTTTTTTAAGGGTGGGGGTAGATTTCAAAAATTTGAGTTTAAGTCAAAACATGGCTTGTGTGGTATCAAACAAAAGGTAATTTAGTCCGGAGTTGAATAAAATATATTTCAGTTTTTAGTTATATTAGCTCACACGTACACTATAACTATAGTACCTAGTGTGAGCTTAGGGGCCCACATATTGGCAGAGTATTTTTTTATTGGCTTTATGGATAATTATTTACGGAACACGTTTTTTACTTTTTCTTTTAAAATGCGTGTGTAGTTCAGGTGCTACAGGTTGAATTTTAACGATTTAGAAACTGCTTTTAGAAGTAAAAGGAACATACGTGGCATGTATTCACATGAGACTCCTCCAAACATTTACGAGGGTGAGCCACCCCTATTCCTGGTTGGGCTGCCGACAATCCCGTTAAGCTTACATTTATATAGTTTTCTGCTAATAACTAAAAAACTAACAACTTTTGAGGAACACTACTTACTTACAGACCATTTTTGAAGCTGATAAAATTTCCTATTCAACGATGTACATTAATTCGCACTCGTAAAATGCTCGGATGGGACTCGTGGGTGAATATCTCCAAATTGACTAATTGGTAGTCGCAGGCCTCTAAAAAATCAAATTTTTTAATTAGATGTTCAAAAATATTTTTTCTTACATTTAGATTAAAATGTTATTTAGAACTACAAAGTTATTTTTTTAAAAAATTGCTTATTTTTTTTTCTTGGAAAAATAAAAATGGTTTTGTAATTATCCTGTCCTTAGGAGTTTATTAATTCAATTATTCCGTGTAAAACTACAATTGCACAAAAACTAGAAATTTTATATCTAGCAATTAAGAAAAAGGTAAATCTTTATGTTTCCCTAAAAAATTAAAAGAAAAATGATATCTAAAAATATTTATAATCTCTGTCCCTCAATATATTGGTAATTCTTGAGTCATTATTATTACTGCCATTTTTATCTACTCCCACCACTGGAAAGCATTGGCTTTTAGTAACAAAAGTGTATCTGAGCGCACATTTTGTTTTTGCTGCAGAGAAAAAGATTTTTTTTTGCCTGCTGTAACCTACTGGCTGTAATTCCCGTGCTAAGTAAGAAAGTATTGAAATGTTGAAAATTGGTGCCTCCTGTTGCTAAAAAATAAATAAAACGTGAAACTTGTTTTAACGGGTCTAAAAATTTTTTAAAATTAAAAATTGTAATTTCCGTGCTGTAATTCCCGTGCATTTTTTGTAACACGGGAACATTAGAGTCACAGGAATAACACAATAGCATTTATAAGTATTTTTTTGCTAAAACGTCACTGTTAACACTATTTCAAATTATGGAAAACTTTAATAAATAATAATTTAATTTTGAAAAACAAAAAAATTACATTCCGAGCAAATTAAAAATTATTCTTACCCATACCCTCATATTATACCACTTGATTTGTGTACGAACCAGGATTTGTAGTTAGGAACAAGTCTAAAAGCGCTGCAAATTCACCCCTTTCTGAGATACGGGTAGGTTCATCGACAAGCTGCGTTAGACCACAACCTATGGCAAAAGCTTCTGCTTCCCTGCCTTCATTATCTGTTTTGTTGTGGTGTTTTAGCCAGGGTATAATGTGGACATTGAAATCGCCTAAAAAGACAATTTCCGCATGTGGATAGTTAGACTGTATACTATCACAGTTTTCGGATAATGTCGCGAAAAAGTTTTGGTACACGGTGTTACTTGGCGGTCGGTAGAGGCAGCAGATGAACTTGGTCGATGACTTTGAGGTGAATTTTAGCCATATGATAACGAGGTTCGCTGGTTCTAGCTTCTCCTCTCGATGACATGACAGGTCATTTTTAATGTACACACAGATCCCAAAATTATGTCGAAATCGGTGGTGTAGGTCATAGCCGGCATAAAGATAGTTCACAATAGGTGTTGCAGAACTGATTTTAGTTTCAGTGAAAACAGGGATGTCAGGTCTTTGTTCTTCAAGATGTTGGTTAACTGAATTCATGTTTGTACTTAATCCTCTTATATTGCTAAAATCAATTCTGAGTTGAGTTTTTGGTCTGTTTTTAATATCTTTGCATGAAGGACCCCCAGGATCACCCGACGCCGAGTGGTCGGGTATTTTACCTTCGGAATATTTTGATTCTGGAACCGGACTGCCAGCGCAGTCACGGAACGTGGTGATACCACTTAGCGCTACTCAGTTCTGGCATGGTGGTATCTATCCGGTCGACGCCCAATGAGTAAAAGTCACCTACTAACCACTTAACTGCTTCATCGTCAGAAGATAGTGATGATGAGTTAGTTTAAATAACTTTTACAGGCATAACTAATGCTGTAGAAAATAAAGTTAAATTAAATGTTGAGATATATAACAGTTATGATGATGAGCTACAAACTTAATCATAAAAAAAGCTGAAAAAATCAGTAAAAACAGGTACAATGCAGTTTGCCAGGCAGACTTTGAATTCAACCAAATAAAAGTTGCGTTCTTAAAGTTATGTGATTCCCAAACAAAAGATCTATTCAAGCTTGAAAAAAATGATCTAAGCTACATTAAAAAATACCAAATTTTACAAATTCTTCTCGAACCGAAGCTGTTGCAGACTTTTCTTTAAATTCCCTATTTCAATTGACATATTTTTATGTGCTTAAATAAAGTACACAAAGGGTTTGTTTGCGTTGTTTTTGGGTTTACTTACACTATAATTAATACTAGTTATACGTTTTTGTCCTAATTTTCTTATATTTAAGCAATAATAAGTTACCAATTTGTTAAGGTTTCAATTTATTTTAAATAAACAAAATTATAAAACACTTTGGTCATTCTCATGTATACTATGTAATTTCCGTGTCAAGTACTTCTACATAAATATAAATTTTTTGAAAAATACTTAATTAAAACTTGGTTAAATGTGATATTTAAGTCTCGTAGAAACAATTTTTTGCTGAAAAATAAAATCTTTATTCTGTGCCTAAATTGGTTAAAAAATTACTCAATTTAGAGATATTCACCCTGGTATGTCTTCATACCAAACGTGTTGCTTCTTAGAGAGATTTTCCTACACTCGTTAATAATCGTTACTTGACTACTAAGTAATCATTTTAAATATTCGTTACTATCGTTACTTTGATTACTGTAACTGTATTCAATGCAATCATAAAATTAGTGCAAAATTCTCGGACTGCCGTTAATTCGAAGATCATGTACTTGTAGGTATATTTTTGTTGTTGACATTATGGAAATATTGAATTGAAATTTTCAAAATGCGGGCTAAAATTAAACAAATAAAGGTAAGAATTACATAGGAAATGTTCTGTGTACAACTTTGTTTTAAAAATCTAAAGCCTTACATAAAAACTAACAAAGACAAAGAAAACAAAATTATGCATTAGCCGTCATCGGTATGCGTGAGCTGAGAGAAAACCGTACTTTGGGGAATCACATAATAATTAAAATTGCAACCCGACAACCGACAGCCAAGGCCGAGCATTCCGAGCAAGCGGCTGTAAGCGTTTAAACAAACAACACTGCCAGATTGTCACGTCCGACTTCTTCTTATTGTTACCTTTTACAAATACAATTTAAATGCGTTAGTTATTTAGGTTATCATAGTTACTCCCTGATTTTGGATTACCGACTTTCGAGTGATTATTAAATACTAAAATAATGGAAGTAATCAAAGTAATCGGATCGGTATTCGTTACTAAGTTATTGGTCGAGCAAAGAGTACTCGAGTAACGCATAGTTACTTTTTCAACACTTCTATTGCTTCCACCCCAAAAGGTAGTAATTTGATCTGTTACTTATTACATGTACCTTTGGCTTTTTCCCAACAAACATTTAAAGTTGTCACGACGAAACCCCAACTAGAAAGAATTTCCTAAAGGTAACCGCAACGTATTCCCGCTACGTCTCAGTATACCATACAGCGACGTGTTAATTCCCTAAGTGGGGAACCAATTTCTGGTTATGACTACTAGGCCAAGTGTTTAAAGTCACTGTAGTAACAACTACACTACTACGTCGCAGCCAGGTATCTACTACGTCGTAGAGGCTGTTTCTTGTTTCTTTTCCGTAATGGCATAAAAGTAGCGATGTAGTTGCAAATAATATAATCGTTTCTTTTTGGTAGAATTATTATAATACAATATGGAACACAACAGTAAACAAACACGCTAAGTTTTTTTAGTTTGGTTATGTCTGTAATATGTACTATGTTATCTAAAATTACGAGATTTAACGAGCAGAGGTCAAAATTCAACTGCGATGCAAATTTTTATGTGCAACATGCATTATGTTTATTGCAAAAAATAAGCGCGCCTGCAAAATTTAGCCGTTTTCTGGTAGCTGATGGAATATTTTCGTTGTGGTTTTTGAGGTTATGTTTTTATAATTGGCAGATAATCCGACCAAATGGTTTTTAATATGGATATATTTGGTAAAGCTTTTATTAATTTGTGTACGAAAAACTATATCTCTGTTAAATGGGCTTTAAAACTAAAATAAGAAAAATAATTTTTTTGTCCTTCAAAAAAAAAACATGGCGTACAAAAATTATTCCTTCATAGAGGGGAGAGCTACTTGAAACTGAGACTAAGTTACGGCTACGTACCACTTACTACTTTTGTGTCTCCATTCCCCTATAGTTCTAGATAGCACATTGAGATTTCTACCTCATCCGTTACGGGAACGTGTTACCGACTTTTCTCCGCGCGGGTAAGCAAATCACGACGTTCAAGTTATATGGCCGATCGGACCGTCAGCAACAGACGTCACTTGTCACTGACATTTAAAGAGGATCAACAATAAAAGTTTTAAACAAATTATTTTGTTTTACAATATTGATAGTGATAGATTAGTATTTATTAATAAAGATATAAGAAAACACATAGCTAATTTTTACGCTTTTACAATAAGGCCTAGTTTATGTTCTGATCAAGGATGTATTCATGGACTTATGGCCTCGTCTAACCTAGTTGAAAAGTTATTAATTGGAATCAAAACAAATAATTTTAACTATAAAATCTGAGTTATTTATCACATTGTTTTTTTTTTAAATTTTAGATCACTGCTTGTAGTAACCAGAAATGCTAAAGAAGTATTGCAATTGAACTAACTCTATGAGTTATGACTAGCTGCTAAAGGCCAATGAGGTCTCCTTATCACCATTGGGGTACATGATAGGGACTGCAACGAATGCCCAACCACTATGTATTCTTATAAATAGATCACTCGACATCATGTGTATTATGCCATGCCTTTATTATTATCAACAATGAAAACAATCATTCATTGCCCTACTGAACCAAGGATTTGCTGAGATGATCCAGACAAATTTTAAGTTGACTTCTTTCCTGGTTGATTTCAGGTTAGCCTTTGTCATTCTCAATATATTTAGTATGGCTTTTAATGCTTTAATCAATTATTGTAATAAGTTATTTTAAATTAAATAAATAAAAGTTGTTTATGTAGTTTTTTATTTAAAAAATTTTCTAGAGGGGGCAGTGAGGCCCGGTTTCCACCTATGTGTGCCCACCCTGATTCAAAAAATGTATCACACAACAGGACATAGATTGACTTATTTCAATGCAAGGTCACCTAATGATATTTTTTAAGCAATGGGGCACTCATAGGTGGAAACTGAATTTTAAACATGGGGGGGGGGTTGTTTTTGAACCTATCTATCTAGTTATAAAACCTTATTTTTTTGCTCAGGTGTGTAATACCACATGTGTCTTGTATTTTTTATGTAATTCTCGGGAAAAAGGGAGGAACATGCCACCCCCCCCTCTGGGACCTCCACTGACATGACCATTAAATAAAACAAAAGACATCAATTTTTTGGATGTACAGGGGTATTGTATTTTAAAGTGGTGGCAGACCCTAGTTGACCTCGATGCATCACGACCACATGTGGGTCTCTACTGACTACAACAAAAAATGATTTAGGATTAACACATTGCCATATCTACAGGGGTATTCATTATGAATGTAACCCCCTCACTATCTTGTGGGGATAGTGGATCTCATGGGGACCGTGGGGGGTTATATTTATAATGGATGCCTGACACAGCTCAATGTGTAAGGAAAAAACTTATGTTTTTATTTTAATTTCAGAGTAGGTAGGTAGTACTAATAATAACATTTTGTCAAATTAAATTCAGACACTTTTTTGTTCTTTAGTTAAAACTAGGCCAGAGGTTTCTGTAAAAGTTCTCGGATTATCCTGAATACCTATCTTCCCAAAATCTGCTGTATTCACATGTATTTGAAGATATAGTATTTAAAATATTTGTCTACAGATATCATTATTCTGAATAATGAAAGCGAATAAAAAGGGCATATTCCCCATGGTTCATAGCTCTCTCCCTTACCTATTTTCCTTTAATTTACGTGCCTTCATCATTTCTCTATGTAGATTGTACTTGATTGCAGATTATTTGCACTATAATAAACTTGAAGGCTTCGTTGTTTTGTGGCATCATTCATCAAAAAGCCATTTTAACAGAAGCACAGATTAGGTTGAATAAGATTAGTAAAAAACAGAAGACCAAAGCCATTTTTTATTTGTTTATAAATCAAAACACTTTTTGAGGTCTGCCTATTATACTGACCCGAATTTTACTGACTTGGATATTACTGACCAACGATTTTGTATACTATTTCACGTCAAACTAAATTGTATAGGGTCGAAACAAATCATAACTAATAAATAAAAGCTTCTACCACTGCCATAGTTACCTATTTATCTATTATTTAGTTACAGCTCAGGTTTATAGCAAAATTACCTTTAATTATTAGATTCTACACCAACTACTACCACCTTCGCTTAGCTTCTATTACAAAAAAAAAATTACTACCACCTTCGCTTAGATTCTACCCCTAAAAAACCAACTACTACCACCTTTACTTAGCTTCTAACACCAACTTCTCCAAGCTTTCACCACAAAAAAATCAAGTACTACCACCTTCCCTTAGGTTCTACTACGGTAGGTGGTAGTAGTTGATTTTTTGATGGTAGAAGCTAAGCCTAAGCAAGGGTGGTAGAAGCTAAGTCAAGGTGGTTTTTGGGATAAAACTGAGTTGTAGTTAAGTGATAGGTCAGTAGAGCTGTTTAGAAGTGGTATTTCACTAACACCTGTTAACTTAAAAGTTAATATTTGTTTTTACCACAAACTAGGCGGTTTTTTATCGGAAATACGTTGGTCGTTAAAATGATGGTCAGTAAAATAGAAATTCCCTTTTGCTATGGCACTGTCTCTGTTGTTCTCAGTAAATTTACTCTGTGTCTCGCGGTCTCTCTTACACACACACATAAATCCGTATTGTCGTCTTGCCGTCGGTTGCTGCGTTTCCATGGCGTTTCAACCAGGTTTCAACTCAGTTTGTTTTATTATTTATGATTTAATTAATTTGGCAATAACGATTCATTACGCATTATGTAATATTTCATCTTTTTTTATTTTGTAGGTAGGCAGTAGGTTAAGTTATAAATATATACTTTTTTTCATCAAATTTTTCTCTATATGTTATTACCATAATTAGTGATGTTTGTAAAGTATCCAATAAATAAATAAATAAATAAATAAATAAAAGTAAATTTTAAAAAGTTTTTATAATATACCAAAACATATGGGTAAAAATCATGGAGGTGGAGAATTTCAATTGGAGAAGATTTTTTTAGTTAAAGCTGTAGTAAATTACAGTTTTTAAATTATTGTCAGATTGTTATACTTCAAACTCATCTTCACATTTCAGAAACATTTTTAATAAAAACTTCCCTAATTTAATTTTGTTCTCTTGATACTCGAACAGTTACTTGGGGAACGCGTCCATAACTCAATAAGGATAGTTCAAATGGGCACAAAACAAATTAAAATCAATTAAATTTTCCAATCTTTATTTCAAACTCTAATTAGAATCAGTAAGGTTTATGAGTTCCTACATGGTTTACAATAAATTTTAAGTAAACGTTAATTTTAATTATAAAGAAAGTTGTCCGACTAGAAAGTCATCATTTGGGGAACAGATACATAAAATATTAAAATGTTTTTTATTGAAGGTGTCAGAAGGTGTGGTACCAGGTCTTTCTATCGCATCGCAACTTCGAACAGTTTGTCAACGCTGAATTGATTGTTGGTATTAAATATAACATTAAAGCAGTAAACAAATTTTAATTGAATATATAAGTACCGTACATCAATTCAGCATAATTTGGGGAATGCTGTTGTACAATGTGCTTAGGTTAAAACCTTATATTTTTGTCATTGTTACAATAAAAAATCAAGGCGGACAAGGTATTAGCGGGATGTCCTTTGTCCCATTTTTCAAACTTGGCACAAAATTTTAAACTTTTACCAATTTATCTCACATGAATTGTTTTATTTTAAGAAGTCAACTGCAACACAAAAATGATAAAACTATTTTTTAACATATGCTTGCGTACAAGTGCATATTACGGACATCATTATTAATGAGTGGCTCACAAACGTTCTTAAACTTTCCATATGTATTTTTATGTTTTTTTTTTCTGCTTTGTCCCATATTTTTGCTTCCTTTTTAACTTTATTCCCGTTTTGACCTAAAACAGATCTGGCAACCCCACCTTAAAGCCTACCAATAAAAACAAAAAATTGACCTAGCATCTAACTTAACTAGGGTTGCCAAATTTAGATATTTGTTTTTCACGACAACAGAACCAAATTTTTGGGACATCTCTCTCTCTGGGTCTCTAGTACACGTATTGGTTCGGTTCGGTATTTGACTTTGGTGTGCAATGTGCATCTGTCAAAATACTGCAATAATAGGGACCTATTGCAATTGTGGCAGGCACAAATTATGCCGGGCACTATATTGACAGTTTCGCATTACAAACTGATAGTTGATCTTTCAAAATTGACATACCAAAGTCGAATTTATAAATACCGTCGTTTATTTTCCATTAATAGTGGCGTCACTATTAAATCCGACTCGTATAATACACAAAGGCCTAACTTTGAAAGGACACAGCTGTCCTTATAATGATAAACTGTCAATATAGTGCCCGGCACAATTTGTGCCTGGCAATAGGTCCCTAATAGTGTTATTATGGCTTTATTCCAATAAGATTAAACCGAACTCAATTCGCATGAAAACGTAGCAATGACAACCAGGGAGCATTTTCGTTCTATTTAGACCACTTGTATTAGTTGCACTTAAGTCACAACTTAAAATTCTGCTTACAAGTCGTACTTTGCTAAGAATTTATTATAAACGATACTTGCTTTAATTGATTATAAATTATAACAAATTCACAATAATTTAAGGAGCCACAAAAAGTAAGGTTAACATTAGTCGCGACCAACAGGCGACTTTAAGATGTTTACGTTTTTAAAGTAGAAATAGGAAGTAGTCTCCACTTTGAAGGATTGACATAAAACCAAAATCAAAGTTTTTGTGACTTTTAGGTTGTCCTCAAAAGTAATTTTCTCTACATTATTACATCAGTTATTACTATGATGACCCAAACCTATGTAGTAAAATATAAAGTTATAAGGTAGTTGTCGGATACACCCGCTTGCGACTTCAATTAAGCCCAACTTTGTAGTGGTAATTAAGTAACATATAAATGTCGGGGTGACTACGAATTAACGACTAAAAAGAAAGTAAAACTTTGGCAACGTGCTATTGTGGTAGATGAGACTATCAGATTAGACTATCAAGAAACAATCCTATTAGGTAGTTTAAAGGGTCGTTTTTACGAAACTTCTACTTTTTCGTGATACTAAACAGTAGGCAGAACTAAAAAGTAACGAATTTTGGTTGAGATCACCACAGTTCTACCATAAGAAAGTAGGAAAGCCTTTGGAGCATGTAGCCGCTACTATAATTGTTAGTTGGGTTATCTCATCGCAAATCATAAAACCAAAGTAACAGTAATACCCTTTTATTATTTTTGTAATTAGGGTAAAAAAGCAGCACAACACTTTTGCAGACTTATCATTATCATTATCTGTAACAAATTCTAATTCGTTGTGGAAGTATTACGGATCGAAGACCGGCAAAGAATTCTGCGATCCAAAGCCAAATGGGAGTAAGTGTAAAAAATTGAAAATTTAAATATTGAGATTTTGGACTTACTTCTAGTTGATCAATTTGTCTCCTCATAACCCTATATATTTCGATTTCGCGTAAGGTATTGGAAGTCCCGTAACGATTATGCACATGCGCAGTTCGATACTGATACGGGCATATAAACAGATATGCTTTTTTGTCCTATTATGTCTAGTTTTGTGCCATCCTAAAGTCTATTGTGTAGTTTTCGTCGCAGAATTAAAAGTGACACTTTATACTCCATACATTATTATTTATGCCGGGTTGTTTATAAAATCCTATACTTTTTAAACTGTTTAACAAGAGGACGTATTAATTTTTAATATAAAAATTGCGCATGATTTTTAATACTTAAATTAAAATTTACATTACAAAGGTCAAAAGGTGGGTTCGGCCCGGTTTATTTATTATATTATACTAAACTATAATATTACATAATTAGACAAGTACCAAGTAAATCCTCAGAAAAATACTTTTGCATAAGTTTATAAAGTGCAAAAACTTTTGAAAACTTTAGACCATATGCTGTTTTTATTAATTGCCATTTTTTGTTTCTCAAAAAATAAGCCACTCTCAAATTGATTGCGAAAACCTTTTGACAACTTTTCCAACCCCATCCAGATGCCGGCAAAAATGATCTCTACAGGTATGATTTCAGAAAAATAATCGCGTCAATGCATAAGTTTATCACGCTAAACATGATGACCGAGCTAAAAGTATTTTCAGAAAGGTAGGAAAAATCCAGATAACTTACTTCTGTTTATCAAATTCAAATGATTGCAATTATAAACATAATATAGTGTGTGCAAATTCGAAACATGTCTTCTGAAAAGTATTTAAACTTCAATTCCTTCCCTCACTTGATAGGTTGAGTCATCCTCTCGTAACATTTGAAATTTAGGTTGAACAAAGGTTTCGGCATCTTGTCTGCAAGTAGGCTTTTGGAATGAAACTTTCTTAACTTGAATTGATCCATAATACCAGCTCACAGACAAAGAAATGTCAAATGTAAATATGCTTGAATTATAGTGTCATTCTGGATTCTGTGTCAAAAACTCAACAATCGTAGCTTCGTTATCAATTTCAATCAATTGATTTCTTTAAATGGCCTTTTCAGCATTTCTCTTGCAGCTTCAACTATTTCGGCTTCTGTAGTGGATTTAGCCAGTAAAGGTTAAAATTGGCTGTACCATTTTTTTTTTTTAGGAGAAATCTTACATAAAGACCCCCGGCCCTCTTTTCTACCAGAGTCATTTCTCCCCTGCTAGAAAAGGCCGGGTAGATTCTTACCAAATAAAACCCGTCGACTGCGTGTGCTTTCTAGGGGCTAGCCAGAGCAACTGCACTGCAGCCATTATTGGCTTATAGTGCACCATCTTGATACCTAAACTAACCACTCCATTAATTTCGTTTCCTGAACGAGTTTGTACAGATCTTTAATGGAGTATTCCCCAGTCGCTGTATCTTGTTCAACTTCCCCAAATATTAGATGCCTTTTGCAATACAGTGATTCGCAATGCCATATTACATTTTCTACTGTTTCAAGTTCCCTGATATGTAGAATGGCCAGGCTAAATGATCTAAGTGCCAAAATATACAAATTTTAGATTTTCCACCCGAAATGATGTATGTGTCAAGGCCAATACGGGGCTATAAGATCTAAGTGCAATTTCCCCACCTTATGCTCTAACAAACATGTTTAAAATTACGTCATCGGTAAGTCCGAGTACATGTATTGTACATTTTTTTTTTAGTTTCCCACAAAAACGCTTTTTGGCACTTAGATCACTTAGCTTTTCCACTCTACATATAGTCCCATCCGGTTTAGATGAACTTTGGCCGCCATATGGCCTCTCATGAATTTGTGAGTTTGGTATCCAGGCCTTTGATAAGGGCTCTGCTGTGTCTTAGCCGCTGTCTTTTTAACCAGTGGCTTTTATGTTTTTCCCTTGCTCATAGTTTAACCTGCTACCTTATTGTTAACTTTGGTATCCCCAGGCCTGGCTCTTGCCCTGTATTTTTTTCTGACGATCCTTATCTTGCTAATTCCTCAGCTTTTTGATTATCTTGAATACCTCTGTGTCCTGGCACCCATAATAGTTTTATTCTATTGCGTTCCGCCAATTCCATGAGCGCCCTGAGGGCCGACTGGCTATCTGAGTATATAGATATGGTCTCACGGAAATGTTCAATGTATACTTTTTACTTAACTTTATAAAAAATTCAAAACGGCGATTCCAAAATGGCGGACTATCTTATTTACTAACCGATTTGTCTCAAACTTGAAAGATTGCATTGCTTAAGGCCACTTAATACAATGTATGTATCAAATTTAAAACTTGGCGCACCACCTTCTCGACAGAGGCCTGGTATCGAATCCAAAATGGCGGCCGATGAGGGCAATTCCGCCACACGTTTGGTTATGTATAATTTGTTGAAATTGATGAATTTATAGGATTGAAACTGCAAATAAATACAAATAATGTATTTTGCACTGGCAAGAATATTTAAACGATTGAAATTTGATGGATTTTTGGTAATTACTATATCCATATATGTAGCTATTCATAAATAATATATTATTTATTAATGGACACAGACATTTTTTCTCTTAAAACCAGGAGAAGGGAAAAAAGACGGAGGTGGAATTAAAGGAGAGGGTTATTATAGTTTTAAAAAATAAACAAATTTCTAGCATGCTATATGTATACTTAAAAAAAAATTTCAGACTTAAGAAAACAATGAACATAATATATATGCACTAAGTACTTTTTTTTTATTGGTTTTACTCTTTTCAGCTGTGGCATGATTGGTTTTGTTGTAGTAACATCATTTTTTTTCTTGCAATAATTTTTGAGCAGCAAATTTGAAAATTTAAACAATATTTGTTTTATCACGTAATTTGTGTGATGTTTGTTACAGTTATGGCCCAGAAATAAATTCAGATCAGAACCCTCAATGTTCTCAAATGACAGAGAAGTAAGGATTTTTCTATGGTTCAGTGCTTTTAAGAAAATGGATTCCTTTTTAAGTATTCTCTAAAATGTTAGATAGGAGTAAGCCGCACACAAAACTATATCATCTGTAGGGTAGCATAATCCACCCCGGTCTGAAGCACAAATGAGGGAGGTAGGGTAGTTTGCATCAGATAAACTTTCACCAGTATTGATTAGATACTCCTTGCAGTAATCACAAATAGTTTTTTTGTTAATATCTTAAAAACGAAAGGTCATACGAAGCTTTTAGACAAATTATTGAGAAAAATGGTCTACTACATTCCGAACACCGCATATTGATGTGATGCTCCATTAAAAAGTTTTAGAAGCATAGTTTTAATTTTCTAATTGTCAAAAAACTGTCATTAGCATCAATGGATTTTTCCCAAAATCTAATCAGCTCGTTACAGTATCGAACACTATTATACCTAAAAATTTTATGAAAATCGGTTCTGCGGTTTAGGAGCTATCGTGTTACGCACACACAGACAGATATCACGACGATATTGCTAAGATAGGTCAAAATACACCCAGTGGCGGATCCAGGATTTCCCGGAGAAAGGGGCCAAAGTAGCAGCAAATACCAAGCTATTTATTTTTGTAGTTTTTCGTAGGTCTGAGATGCAAAATTTAGCGTCAAAAAGTTGCTTAATGCGCCGCCGGCGAAAAATGTTGAAAACAACAGTAGATTTTGTTAACAAATTTAAATAAGTGATGCGGCAGAACTAAAAAATAATCTTTGTATGGAGGGGGGCCTCTGGTCTCCCCTGGATCCGCCACTGCGTACATCCAAATAACATATTTTTTAAAAAAATTGCATCGAAAATAATACCTTCTCTAGCCATTGCTGCTCGGGCTAGGAAGGTAAAAACACACAATCTGATATATTTATACCATTGACCACTCGGTCGGGACAAAATCTTCCCGCTTGATAGCATGTATCCATTTCTTAACAAGTTTTCCATCTTTTGGAAATTTAAAAATTGAGTATCTATTTCCTTCATTACTATAATTGGTTTTGCAATTTGGAACGGCACAACGACCTGGCATCTCTAAAAAATTAGTAACACAATTTTCTAAGCAGTAAATTCACCAGCATTTATATAAAATAACCTCAATTACAATTTACAATACAACGATTTAACAAAAAAATAGAACCACTGGATAACTTAAAATCCACTTAAGGTCGGTTCAGTCTCGCAATTTAGATTAGATTAAATTAACTTACATTTTCACAGTTTTTTCGAAATTTGTCTGTAAAGATCATATTTTATGCCTTTAGGAAATTTCCTCCTAAGTAAAAAAACAACACATTTTTCATAATTCTCTTAAATTAGTCTAATTTGGCTTTTGGTAAGTTAATTTTTAAGTTATTTGCTAGGATAAACCAAAGTTTTAGAGTTGCCAGAATTGGGTTTTCGGGATAACATAACTAAAGACACAGAGGTTCAAATGCGGGAAAATCGCGAAAAATCGGGACGTCTGAAAACCCTAAACTCACTATTCCTCTGGCTATCGTATCACTACACAATGTGAGTACCCGATAATACCCCAAGGATCCCAAGATTTACTATAAATGCACCGTAAAAGTGATCAAATGTTTCTTTACAACCCCTATGACTAAGCACTGAAAAATTACAAAAATCGATAAGGAAAGTAATCACCATTACCTGAAAATGTTTTTAATCAACGACGCAAGCTCTTGGGTACATATTTCTTTTAAAAAATGAATATAAAATCCAATCGAAAACACTTATTTCACTTAAAAAATGTCAACGACATCAAATGTAAACAAACAATCGATTGCCCTAAGGAGACGCCATATTGAATTTTACTTCTGAAGTTCGTACGCCTTCTATACAGGTCGTTTTGCTTGGCGGTATTTAAAGGGACGCTGTTTTTGAAAAGATGTAGTCGGGGAGCTAGCGCAAAAAATGTGCCACAGTTTTCTGATGCTAATATTTTCAAGACGGGTTCAACTTTAGTAATTAAAAGCTAGTGTACAATCAGCAGTTACAGTTCCGGGACACCTGGCGGCGGGACGCGCGCAAAGGTGTATTTTTAATTAGTATCCCTAAACTGTTTTCTGAAAGTTCAAAATTTGTACAAAACGAGCAATTATAATACAAAACAGTCAGCCAACCGAATATGGGGACACATAGAGTAAGCGGTACTTCATACTTGTCAGAAAAATATCTTGACCGAAAGTGTTTTCTAAAGGCTGAAACTTTTTCAAATAACAGTAACAACTATGAAGTTAATAAAAAATACAGTCAGACTGCTCAGCGATAGAACTACTTTAGTCAGCAGCCGATAGCCGTATCAGTACGTCTAGCCTCAATATGTGGCAATAACGTTTCACAAAAAAGAAATTAGTTATTTTTAAAACGACAAATGATAAAATAATATGATAAATTTCTCCTAGTGATGAAGCTATGTTTTCAATAAGCAAGTATTTATGTTGCACACTATACATAATATATGTATATACTATATATGGGGCTTTTCATGTCAACCCAGCCACCTTTTGCACTTAATAATTTTGATTTTAATAAAAATTAATTTTTTGGTTCCTCTATGGAAAAAATGTTGTGATTCCTTAAATCTCCAGGGTGTTTTATCTTCGTAATTGGCTAAAACATATATATGGTTTATGATTTTAACTGAAAAAATACGAAATTGCAAAAAATTTACTATTGTTTAGAATTAAGATCAAGAGGCTTTAAGAAAAATAATTGAAAATGACAAATAATCGCATCAGTGACCTTAGTACAAGACAATAAATTTAAAAAATCTTCTTGGATTTTTTATATTTTTTTGAAAAAAGATGCTCCAGTATTTTGTCTATTGCCTTTAAAAATTTTAGAGTGGGCCGAGAAATGTAAATGCCAAAAAGAAAAATTCTAGTGTAAGTGCGCGGAGGCCTTGGCCGTAAATATATGTATATGGGCAAGCAAGCAGTCTAATTGAGGCGCCCGGGATGTGAATCATAATACACTTTATTAAAAAAAGTTGTTTTGCTTTAACGAAAAAATCTTTTTTTTTTCATTCTGTATAGTGGCGTCTAGTGTCATAACAGTGCAGGACTAGGTATTCTAATTAGAAAAATGTGCCACAATGTTGGTAGCCGATAAGGTTTTAAACAGTGGAAGACCAAGGCCCGTCTTGACCCTTCAATGTGACGCCGCTTATGTCATATACAAGGGGGCGGGCTGTCAGAATGAAAAAAAAAGATTTTTTCCTTAAAGCAAAACAACTTTTTATTATAAAATGTATATTAAGTCACACCTTGGGCGCCTCAATAGAACTGCTTGCTTGCCCATAGATCCCATTTATGCAAGAATTTTTCTTTTTGGCATTTATACTTCTCGGCCCACTCTAAAATTTTTAAAGGCAACAGACAAAATATTGGAGCATCCTTTTTCATCAAAATATAAAAAATCGAAGGGGTCACCTTTTTGAAAATGGCCATTTTATTAATTTATTGTCTTGTACTAAGGTCACTGATGCGAGTCTTTGCCATTTTCAATATTTTTTCTTACAGCCTCTTGTTCTCATTTCTAAAAGGTAGTAAACATTTTTTTTGTTCGTACTTTTTCAGGAAAAATCATAAACCATAGATATGCTTTGGCCAATTAACAAGATAAAACACCCTGTAGATTTAAGGAATCGCAACATTTTTTCAAAACTACTCGACGATACGATGTTAGTGATTCTCACGAATAGATGCTTTTATTTTCAATTTTGTTTCATTTTTTATTGCTTCATTAGACAATTGATTTTTTTTTGATAAATCAACTGATATTTATAAAAATAATGTTTATAAAAATGATTCCTCAAAATAAAAAGTAAAAGATTTGATAACCGTAATTAGTATAATCAGCTTTGCTAGTTTTTATATATTTGTGAAAATACCCAAATCAAAAATTTGGAACACGGTAAAATCGAAATGTATATAATTAAATCTGAAATAAAGACAAAAATGAAATAAATATAATTATCATATTTATAATATTATTTTATCATTTGTCGTTCTAAAAATAACTTAAATTATTAAAAAATAACGAATTTCGTTTTTGTGAAACGTTATTGCCATATATTGAGGCTAGACGTACTGATGCGCGCAGTGCCCACTCACACTTCTATCGGCTGCTGACTAAAGTAGTTCTATCGCAGAGGAGTCTGTATTTTTTATTAACTTCATATTTGTTACTATTATTTAAAAAAGTTTCAGCCTTCAGAAAACACTTTTGGTCAAGACATTTTTCTGATAAGTATGGAGTAGCGCTGACTCTATGTGTCCCCATATTTGGCTGTCTGACTGTTAGATTTCTGTTTTGTATTATATTTGTTCATTTTGTACAAATTTTGAGCCTTCAGAAAACAGTTTAGGGATACTAATTAAAATTACACCTTTGCGCGCGTCCCTCCGCCAGGTGTCCCGGACCTGTAACTGCTGACTGTACACTAGCTTTTAATCACTAAAGTTGAACCCGTCTTGAAAATATTAGCCTTCAGAAAACCGTCAATTTTATAAAATACTTGGCTATTACGGCTGCAAATGACTTATTTTTAAAAGTGTTTTTGCTAAATTGTGGCCTGTCGGTAATTAAGAAATTTAAAAGAAAACAATTTTGTGTTCGTGGGTGCGAAGACTATGTTAGCAAGCGCTATTTCCAAACGGAACCGAAAAGAAATACTTCGGCAAAAAACTAACTTTGACGAAAGACGAAATTCACAAATATATAGTGTGTGATGGACACGTTGAACCTGGACGGAGTTTTAAATGTTTAGTTTTAAATTTTTATATTTGGAAAAACATAGATTATTTCACTATACTTATATACAGGGTCCGGCAGAATGATCTGCCACAATAAAAACGCCATTATAAATGCTATTTATATTTCATTTTTTTTAACTGGAATCGTATTATACCGTTTGTTTTTATTAAGTTTTGAAAGTCCATGTGGCGGCCATTTTTTTTCGGTACACATTCGAAGCTGATTTCTGAAAGTGTCACTCGGGCAGTAACTCTAAAGCGATATTCCTGTAATTTCTTGGTGTATTGCTGCTTTCAATTCATCAATGGTTCGGGAATAGTGTTCAGATATTCCCAAAATATCTGGAACTAAAGCATGTCTAACAAATACGAAGTGAGTACGAAAAGTTCTTACCTACTTTTGATTAATGTCTCGATAACGAAGGCACGATGGCAAGGAAATGGCAAGCCGCGAGCTACCAACCGACTACGCTAAGCTTCCCCTCTCTTCAGTGATTCAGGCACAGTGGCAGTGCAAAATGTGGGAGATCATTATGCCGGATCCTGTTTAATTAAATGGATAACCGGCAATATTCACTTTACTTTAAAAGGCTTATGTTACATTTTTACCATTAATACCTAGTTAATATAGATTAAGAGTGTAAATTTATATAATGTTTAATTTAAATACATTTTTACATCATCTAGCTAATACTAACAAAATTTTCGAAATCCATTAGTTCTTATTTTTCATAAAAAAACAATTAAAAAAGTTTCCGTTTATAGAAACAAAACCTATATTTGCAACATTATTATGTATAAAGCATTGTAAAAGTATACATTATTAATTTAAGTTAATGTAGAATGTGTAAATATTTTCTATGCACTAATAAAAAGGAATTTACTTATAATATTCGTCAAAAAGCCTTTTTTAACCAAAAAATTAGTCTCTCAAGGAAATTTATGTACCTAAATGAATAGGAAACAAACTTTTAAACCTTATAGATTGAATACAAATTAAAATTTCCTTTTTTTTTATTGCTGGTAGTCATAAATTTAAACATTCTTTGATTAAGCTTCCTTATTGATTGGTGTTTATAGAGTCTTTTTAAGCAAATTGAGCTTTAACACAAAATAATTCATTCTTACCAGCGCGCATCGTTGAAATTTAAAACTATGTAATTGACGAGTAGAATGAGTTTTTTAGTGTTAAAATTTAATTTGATAAAAACTGTTCAAAACACTATATTAAAAGATGTAGCTTGATTGGAGAACGATTTCATTGATGGCTATGAGCATCCGGTATACAATAATTTGAAAAGCCATCCTGTAGCTTAGAGACAAACTGCGCAAGCGTTATATTGTTTCAAATCCCCCTGTAAATGTTTAGTACGGAGCACAAAGTTGGAGAGGCGCTGATTCGTGCACAACACCCCGGTATACCGCGCCAATTTAGTAATACAACTCCCACCGTGTAAGTGTCTGGTCTATCTCTGTCATTCGTCTATGAATAGTACAGTAATCAAGTAATTTAAAAAAAAAAAACATTTTGTGCAAACTAAATCCAAGATAGCGCGGGAGCCGCCCCCCCCCCCCCTTCAACTACACCACCTTTTGCGCGGTAGACTAACAAATCTACTCTATACGTTTTGTCTATGCGTTTTCTATGTTTTTGTTTGAATCCGCTTTTTGAACTGTTACTTAGGTATTAATGCAACCATTCGGAACCAACCTATTAATGCCTAACCGTATTTTACATTTGGGTTGAGGGGGGGAGGGGTCAACACCACGGATCAGCTAACAAAGTTTATAGTCTAAGAGCCCAGTAGAATTTTGGGCTTGAATTGCAAACCGATACCCACATATATCAGTCGATTCATCATAAGACCATGTCCAAAAAAAAATGGAGATACCTGCATAAACAACCCGCCATCTTTGTTTAAAGATGGCGAAAATGAGTTTGAATCAAATGTACGTAACTTTCTTATTATTTTATCGATTTTACTCAGACAAATTGTGATTAGCTTCTACTATAATGGTCTTTCCAAAACACTATCAATAGTTTAATTTTTAATGGTCTCTATACTGTAAATTCTGTAATTTCTTCAAATACACTGTTTTTTTTTTAGGTTTTTTGATTTTTTAAAGAAAACTGGTTTTACAAAAAAAACATAAAAACTAAAAAATATGTAGATTGTTAAGATGTATTCATGGTGGGTCTAATATTTCCTGTAGGTTAAGCGGTTTTTGAGTTACACTCAAAAAACCAACCACGAAATTGGCCTATACCTACCCCTGGGTACAAAATTTTCAGGTTTTCACCAAAGTCATAAAAGTTACTAAAAAACTATATGGATCGAAAAAGGATGTCAAGCTACATAAGAAGCGGCTATTAGTTTTAAACAGAAAGTGATACTGAGGTAGATATGGCTGTTTAAACATGTCCGAAGCGTAATTTACAGTTTAATTTTTGACAGTAATTTTTTTATGTAAGACGAACCCCTATGGGAGTCAAAATGTACCCCAGCAAAAAGACCATTTAATTATCTTCAAAAAAGGATAGTACACTTTTTGTCGTAAAGTTAATAGTTTTCCCGAAAAAAACAAAAAATATGCGGCATACATAATTCGATGTTTTCGTTCCATATAAGTACGACAAGGGCATGGGTGCATTAGGGGAAAAAATAATTTATGCACAGATAAAAGAACCCGCAGTTACATATTAAAACTCAGTATCAAAAATCTTACCAAAGACATATTTGATAATTTTCTGTTAAATTGACTGGTGGTCACGTGATTTTGAAAACTTCTTAACGGTTTGAGCTAGAGACTTGGTTCTTTTTTTGAATTGTAGACAAAAATATCCGATCAAATTTAGTCACCACTGGGATGTTTTTAAATTTGCAAAAGTATATACAGGGTACCCCAAAAGTCCGGTTCCACCCAAATAACTGCTAAACTATTGAAGATAACTGAACCATATTTGGCAATGATCGATGACATTGAGAGATGTATTTTTGTGAAGGGAAAATCTGTAAAAAACCTAACTTTTTCAGTTTTTGTGAAAATTGACAAGTTTGTTGTTTAAACAAAAACCCTAATGAGAGATACCTTGTTTGAAAGGTCTTAGAAAAACCAAAATTATGTCAAAATTATTCGACAGAGCTATTCATGATTGTTTAGTCAATATGGGTGTTTATATGTAAACTTGTCTTACTCTACCAACATGAATTAAAAAATCATCAATATATTCTCTTCGTCACTTTTAGTTTAGGACAATTATTTTTATTCAAAATAAAATATTGAATCAGTTAACCTTTAAGTTGTGCAACGCGGTATCACATACCGCTAGGAACTTTTAAATCAATGTAACTATTGAGATAAATGCCCCCAGTAACTGAGTGTCTCAGTACCTTATAAGGGTGTGTCGGTGCGTGCCTCTAGTCTATTAAGAGTACTCGAGGCTTACACCGTAAGTATTACAAAATTTTAATTTGTTGCTTTTTTAAGTTTTCTCATTTTTGCATCTATAAACAAATATTTTTAACTATTCTTAAAATTGCAATCTTTTACAACCCAGGACCATCTTGTATGCATACAGATGACCCAAAATTTAAATATTGGTGTCTTCAGCAGTTAAAAGAACAAGATGTGTTATTCAGCGATAATAAAGGGAGTCATATCTCAGAAATAGAGTACGAAACTAAAACAAAACAATGTTCCGATCAAGATAAAATCTAGTTCCGAAGATACAAATTGCGACCCAGCCTAAAATTACAACAAGGTGGCATGACATTTCGTTACTTTTTGACGGGGGAAAAGTAATCGCACGCCACTGTCCAGTATGTGTCTTCAATAGTTTAGCAGATATTTGGGTGGACCCGGACTTTTGGGGACCCTGTATATATTTTTGCAAATTTAAAAACATGCCAGTGGTGATTTATTTTGATCGGATATTTTTGTCTACAATACAAAAAAAGAACCAAGTCTCTAGCTCAAACCGTTAAGAAGTTGTCAAAATCACGTGACCACCTGTCAATTTAACAGAAAATTATCAAATATGTTTTTAGTAAGATTTTTGATGCTGAGTTTTAATATGTAACTGCGGTTTCTTTTATCTGTGCATAAATTATTTTTTCCCTTAATGGACCCATGCCCTTGTCGTACTTATATGGAACGAAAACATCGAATTATGTATGCCGCATATCTTTTGTTTTTTTTCAGGAAAACTGTTAACTTTACGACAACAAGGTGACTATCCTTTTTTGAAGATAATTACATGGCCTTTTAGCGGGGGTACATTTTGACCCCATAGGGGGTCGTCTTACATAAAAAAATTACCCTCAAAAATTAAACTGTAAATTACGCTTCGGACATGTTTAAGCTGCCATATCTACCTCAGTATCAATTTCTGTTTAAAACAAATAGCCGTTTCTTATTTAGCTTGACATCCTTTTTCGATTCCTATGGTTTTTTAGTAACTTTCATGACTTTGGTGAAAACCTGAAAATTTTGTACCTTGGGGTAGGTATAGGCCAATTTCGTGGTTTTTTAAATGTAACTCAAAAACAGCTTAACCTACAGGAAATATTAGATCCACCATGAATACATCTTAACAATCTGCATGTTTTTTACTTTTTATGTTTTTTTTGTAAAACCAATAGTTTTCTTTAAAAAATCAAAAAACCTAAAAAAAAAACAGTGTATTTGAGGAAATTACCGAATTTACAGTATAG
Source organism: Aspidapion aeneum (assembly GCA_963576565.1). NCBI lineage: Eukaryota > Metazoa > Arthropoda > Insecta > Coleoptera > Brentidae > Aspidapion > Aspidapion aeneum. The sequence continues at coordinate 73,098,411 of OY755044.1, forward strand.
AGACCAATAAAAAACCAAGTATTGATAGTGTTTTGGAGAGGCCATTATAGTAGAAGCTAATCACAATTTGTATGAGTAAAATCGATGTAATAATAAAAAAGTTACGTATAATTGATTCAAACTCCTTTTCGCCATCTTTAAACAAAGATGGCGGGTTGTTTGTGCAGGATTTTCGCAGGTATCTCCATTTTTTTGTTACACGATCTTATGACGAATCGACTAATATATGTGAGTATTGGTATGCAATTCAAGCCCAAAATCCTACTGGGCTCTTATACTATTATACCATTTTATTTTTAAAGTAATCAGTAACAAGCTAAATTTTTGCAAATACAGTGAAACCTCCTATAAGCGGACACTCACGGTTCCGTCGATTTTGTCCGGTTATTGGAGGTGTCCGCTTTTGAGAGGGAGCTGCGAAATTTTAATATATATTTATTAACAATTTTCGCTGATTGAGTTTTTTTGATATTAAATTTTTCAGCGATCTTTCGTGCTGATAGATGTTCCTTCTCCGAAACGTTAACAACTTCCATTTTTTCACGTAAACTAAGAAGTTTTTTACTAGACGCCACTTCACAGAGATCTATTACTATTACCCAACTGCACAATAAAAATCAAACACACAGTCCCGCCGAATAAAATATCTTGTAAAGACGAGCGAAGTATTGAGTCTCCGAATTAAAACTGAAAGAGGTAATTCCCTGGCTGCAGAGTGCATTGTTGCCAACATACTACATAATATTTATACCCATAAGGTGCAGCGCTCCGTCCAGTTGTCAGAGGTTCGCGTCGGGTTAAGGGAGGTTTCTGAAATTGTTAACCAAAAAAATTGTCCGCGTCCGGTTATTAGAGTGTCCGGTTACAGGAGTGAATTTTACAGATAATAAAATATGGAAAAGCTGGGTTCCAATAAATTTGTCCGCTTAAAGGGATTGTCGGCAAGGAGAGGTTTCACTGTATCTCTATTTTGCCGATACGCCCAACTTTTTCCTCTGCAAAAATTCTCAAAACTGATTGCCATTTACTTTCAAAGAAATTTTTGAAGTCCGGAAAAAGAATAGCTTGTTACTATTTTTTTACTGTTACTTTTTTCATCTAGTAATTGATTGAATTGATAACTAATGACCCGACCAACATTGCCTATCATGTTAACCGACCCAAAAAAATCTCAGTTGAAAAGTAATGCGCCCATTTTTTCAATTCTGAACGCTTTAAACTGGAGCAATAAAATATGGCACACACATTGGTCTCCGAGAACTTCTTCGCCTGTCAACAAATAATAAATATATATCCCCTAGGGGACGCAAGGAGGTAATATGTGTTTTTAGATTATCCATTATATCTTCTAAACTATTGCACCTGCTCAACTAGGTCTTACTAAATTTGTAGTTGATACAATAATTATCACAGGACTGCTATAAAAAAATACTCTGCCAATCTATGGGCACCTAAGCTCACACTGGGTACTATAGTTATAGTGTATCTACGTGAAAGCTAATATAACTAAAAACTGAAGTATGTTTTATTGAACTCCAGACTCAATTACCTTTCGTTTGATACCACACAAGCCATGTTTTGACTTAAACTCTAATTTTTCAAATCTACCCCCACCCTTTTTTTTAAACTAGAATGTATTTTGTTTAGCTCCAGACTCAATTACCTTTTGTTTGATATCAGACACGCCATATTTCCACTTAAACACTAATTTTTTAAATTTACCCCCCCCCCCCCTTTTTTTTAAATAAACTAAAATGTATTTTGTTTAACTCCAGACTCAATTACCTTTCGTTTGATATCACACACGCCATATTTTTTCATAAACTCTAATTTTTGAAATCTACCCCCACCCTTTTATTTGGCTTGTGTTCTGTGGATTTTGTTCATTTTTAAATGGGACCATCTCGACCCAAAACCCAGCCTGGGTACCAAATTTCATTAAAATCGGGCAAGCGGTTTTTGAGTTATGCGCGTTGGTCGTTACAGACAGACATACAGACACACAGACAGACAGACAGACAGACATACAGACAGACAGACAGACAGACAGACAGACAGACGGCGCAACAAAAAAGTTTCAAAATCATCTGAAACGCAAAGATATATAAAAATTTTTGAAATCGGAGCAACTTTTTTTTTCTCGAAAAAATTAGGATCACCATAGCTCACACTACTATAGTATAGTATATGTGTGAGCTAAAAATTCGATGCTGTTAACACGGCCTCCTAATTAGAGGCAAAAATGTTGTCATTTATAATTTTAAGAAAAATAGTAATTGATGCTCTGCCCTATGTCAGCGAAATAGCACCAATGGACACTTCTCAATTTTATATACCCAGGCCCCTAGGGGTCTAAGGTCTCACTTTATAAAGAAAAGTACTCATTTGGAATATCTTAAACTCATGAGTTGGATGGGTTATATATCAAATAATGTCGAGCAGTTTAATTAAATGTAATATTTGTATATTCAAAAAGCGCGAATTTGTGTGCCAATTTATATTGGCAATTATTACAAGCAATTTAACCATTGAGTAGGGTTAAAATTTATAACCGCTATACATATAGGGGCCACCCCTGAAGATTAAAAACTTTTTATTTTATAATATATAACTCATACAATTGATGGGTTTAAGAAATACAGAATGATTCTGTGATTATGAAGTCGAGTCAAAATAAGATGTAGGCCAAGAGGCTGAGGGAAAATTATATAGTATTTAAAATTAAGAAGTGGTTCGCCGCACCCTTTTGATGCAATTTCGCTAACATATCGTAGAGTATCAGTCAATAATTTTTTTTAGATTATAAACTTTTTGCCCCTGACTAAGGGGCCTTATTAACAGCTTCGAATTTTTGTTTATATAGAAGACCTCTGGATAATTATGTAAACCATCGATTTAGTAAAACGCAGATGTGCAGTGGCACTAGTTTAGAAGATATAAGAGTTAATCTAGAAACACATTTTCCCCATTTGCGCTCCATATTTAAATATATTTAATATTTTTTAACAGAAAAAAAATCAGCCCTTGAAGGCCAATACGTGTGACAAGTTTCATTGCTTTAGCTTACACCGTTAAAAATTGAAAAAATACTTTGTCACCCTAACCTTAATTTGTGACTGAGGCATTTTTGGTTCTATAACAGCCGCCAATTTTTGACGCTATGGCCACGGACTATTTATTTGTATATTTATTATTATAGTACGAACATAACGATCGAGACTGTTCACCCAAGTATGTGAAAAATGTATCGACATTTTCTATGATTAAGTGAAGGCATGCTAACATGCCAGGCTCCATAAATAGAAAACAGCCATAAATAATGTGGAAAATTTTAGCTCAAAACGTATTAAAAAAACAGCTGGACGAGTAGAGCATAGGGCGGAATCGATATACAAAAAATGTGACAAATTACCTTGGCTATAAAAAACAAAAAATAAATTTTGATGGAAAAATACCCTTTATATAACATATTGGAGAAGTTTGTTTTAATGGTCTTAATAAGTTTATTCTTACAAGCTACTTATATACAGGCGTAATTTAAAAAATTAACCAAACTCTAATGGGTGGCAGGAAAGATCATACAAAGAAAAAATTACCATAACATTTCGCATCGAACCTCTTTGTTTGGTTAGATACGATACAGGGTGTCAAAATTATTCTTTTTTTGATTTTTCGTTATAACTTCCTTAAAAATTACAACAGATAATCAAAATTTTGTAGAATTATGCAGAAATTTAGAGTATTAAAAATTGGATGTAAAAGGAATAAAAGGATAAAAATAGTTAGACCCTAACAACACTTTAAAAGAGAAAATTTTATCTGGGTATTACGCCACTATTAAAGATATTTTTTAAGTAAGAAAACACTGCGTTTCTCATAAAAAAAGGAAATCTGAAAAACTTATTTTTGACAAAACATCACTGCGACGACAAGTTTTATTATTCTTCTACAATTGTTTTCAAGCACCTTAAATATCTAATTTTCAAATTAATATTTTATCAATACTGTTTACTCTGCTTTGTGTTTGTTATTTTTTTTATCAAAATAAATGATATTCCAAAGATGATGATACTATTTCAAAATGTCATTATATTAGTCATTATCTTTTTGAACTTTTTGAAATTTAGAAAGAAAAGGGGATAATATTAATTCATTAAAATACAAATTCCTAAGGTTTCTTTTTACAATAGATTTTTAGAATATTTAGAACTCATTCATGTCATTATAGGTATCCTTGGAAAACAAATCTTCTTCATTTACATAAATAATTATTGATTGATTTTTTTTCTTCTGATCTCTTCATAATATTTTTAAATGTATTATTTTATGAAATTTTATACCAAAATTAAATTTATTTATACTAATTTCAACTAAATTAAAATAAATTCAAAAGTTATAATAATAAAAACTTGATATTATAAATTAATTTGGAAAAAATTTCTATAATCATATTTAAAAATATAACGCCCAATTCGTTGTTTATGTATTTTTTTTCCTAAATTTAATATCAATATGAAATTTTATATCAAAATCACATTAAAAAAAAATAATAATAATCAAAATATCATTAGAGCTTTAATTAATTTTGAAAAGACCTTTTTGCAAATCTTGTTTTAAAATAGAAAGCCATGTTTTAGATAGATATACTTGAAAAACAGTTATCTTTAATTAATATACCTATAGACCTGGCAAACATTTTGTATTTCCAAATAATCGTACCTGTTTACAAAATTTTGTACACACAATTATACAGTGCCCTTCCACGGTTCCATGGACCTACTTCGTTAAGTGTTTTGTTAACTTTTCTGTGCCGCAAAGGCGATTTACTGACATACGAGATACAAACATTAGTTTCTTATTCATTATGTTTCTGCACAACGGGGACCACCCTGTATATACTGCCTACATTTTTAAAAGCTGCTAAGATTTTTAATAAAATTATTAAAATTCTTTTTGAAGTTATGGAAAAATATGTAGTTTTTCCAAAAAAATTTTTCTTAATTCTCACAAGCAGAAAACAAAAAACAAATAATATGGTTTACCACAAAATGTTTTTGGGATCTCTTTATTACTAAAAAATCGGAAAAAAAGTTAAATATGCTATAGGGGAAACACGAGTTACGTATGCATACTTCTAGACTCAGCATAATGAAAAGTTAGATTCAGCATTAATTTAATTCCTAGTTGTTCATAGTAGTAGTAAACGGCTGTAAATTAAAATCATTCTTTTGCCAACAGCTTGACTGTTAAGACCTATTGTAATTGTCATTTTCGAAAAAAAAAACTTAACTGGCGCGTAGGATAGCGCATCCGGTAGTCAGAATCGTTAAAAATCGTGCGTAAAATAGACTTTAAAAACGAGTACGGAAAAAGACTTTTCGGAGTGTTGTTTTAACAACTTGAGTGCTATTCGAACCAGAACGGGACAAAAGGCCACTACAATACCAACAGCAAGAAGCAGGCGAGCTCACAGCAACTAAATCGAGAGGAACAACAGGTAAGTGCCATTCCTTTGCTCTTTCCAATTCTCTGATTAAGTTTTGGGGGAATAGATAGGTACCGCGTATCGAACGCATTAGTTTGAGAACAGTCTATCGCAGACAAATTAAAGTTAGATCAGTCTATCGCAGACAAAGTAAATTTAGAACCTGCCAATTGAGGCATAGTCTATAGGAATAAACTTTTGAAAAAGCGTAAGTTGAAAAATTGGCAAAACCTACAAAATTTTTAATTGATTTAAAAAACCATTTTTTTTTTGACAATCTAAAATGCAAAACGAACAAAACGGTCAACAACGTAACGTAGGCGTGCCTGACATAAATTGGAGTATGTTTAAGTCTAAATGCGAAACTATTAAACTCTATGATGGCAGTAGCGACACGCTTAATAAATTCATCAAAAGATGTGATAACTTAGTAACCTGTTTTGCACATATTAATAATCGTTATCTTAATGAGCATATTTTTGACGTAATTCAAGAAAAGACTAGAAATTAAAAACTGGATTGATTTAAGAGCTGAATTAATATCGACTTTTTCAGATCGTAGTAATATCGAGATTTTGGTACAAGAACTTGCGCATGCGACCGTTTAAAAGCGAACATTTATTAGATTTCGGCAACAGAATTCAATTGTTAAAAAGTAGAATTATTCAAAAAATTTCTAGTAACGCAGACTACACCGCTGAACAGAAAACCTTTTACATTGAAATGTACGACAACACAGCACTGAATACATTCATAGCAGGCTGTTCAAGACAAGTTCGACATAATTTGTACCTGAAAAGTCCAGAGTCTCTCGAAGAGGCTATAAACCAAGTGTCAGAGTTCGAAAATTGGGAGAAACTCTACGGTCAGCAAAGCCAAAATCAAAATTTTTTCCAAAATAAACAATAACATTTTCGCAAACAATACCGCACGTGATAGCCCACAAATGCACCAACCTCAATTTAACCAATCCCCATTCAATCAACCTCGTTTTAATCAACCAAATTTTCAAAATCAAAATTTTAACGGACCACAAAGATTCCAATGGCCAAGCCAGCCACTAAACATACAACCAAGACCTTTACCGCCAAAAAGATTACCTAATGCTCAAGATGTATTCGGACCACCAAAAAATGTTTTTAGTCCAAAAAATACACCGGAACACCTTTTACCAAAACCGACGCCCATGTCCGGTATTTCTAACCAGATAAGTAGCTTTATGAGAAACAGACCACAAAATCAAGGTTTCAGAAGAAATGAATTTTATTCCAACGAATTTCTAAATCATAACGAAGGAAAAGAAGAAGACTACTTATGTAATTATTCACAGTTTTATGGCCACGGTGATAGCCAAGAATTTTTCGAGCAGAATGATACCCCACATGACCCTTACACTGGATATAATCATGGCTATTCGGAGTGTGATTACTCTGCAGAATACAACTACCAAGAACCCGACTGTCAGTCATATTCGGAAAACACACAACAAAATAAGACAGAAACACAACCAAACCAAATCGCCCAAAACAAAAATTTTTCGAAACCAGGCCCCAGCAAAAATCAACAATAATAGAAATCAATACCCATTCTAGAAGCCAACTTATATTGAAATCAATAACCCAAAATGCAAATTATTGATTGATACAGGTAGCAGTCGATCAATATTAAGACCAATAATTGCAGAAAAATATTTCCCAAATTGTATTTTCCGAAAGATTAACCAGATAAAAAACGTTAATGGATCCAATGACACACAGTTTAAAGCAGAAATACCAGCCTTCCGAGAATTTTGTTACGACGCAACGGTCAGATAACATATGTGCTATTTGATTTTCACGACTATTTCGATGGCGTCATAGGGACAGAAGACCTGACAAGAATGTGCTTAAACATAGATGTAGTAAATTAACAACTGGTAGACACGAATGTCATTATACCGTATAAATTTAGACACAAATTGGAAACAAATTCGACCATTACAATCAGCGCGATGAAGAAAGCATTGAAATTAGTACCAGTCAATATCGATTATGGAAAAATTTTGATATCCGCAATTTACATCAACGATTTGTACCTACCATCAATTTTGACCACAGCCAATAACGGATACGCACTAATCGAAGTCCAAAACCCCACCAATGAATCGAGATCTCTTACATTTTCAAAACCACTCATAGTTATGCCTTTTAAAGAAGAATACTTTGAACTTTTGTCAAGAATATAAAGATATATCAAGTATAAGACGGCGATCCACTGACTTTTACTTTCAAAATTAAGCATGAAATTAGGACCACAGATGAAATACCTGTACACACCAAATCTTATAGGTACCCATACATTCGCAAAGATGAAGTTAGAAGGCAAATACAAGAAATGCTAGATAAAAACATAATAAGACCATCATCCAGCCCTTGGTCTTCACGTATTTGGATAGTACCTAAGAAGTTAGACGCGTCAGGCAAGCAGAAATGGAGGATCGTGGTCGACTACAGACGCGTGAACGAAAAATCGATATCCGATCGATACCCGATTCCCAATATATCCAATATACTTGACAAATTAGGCAGAGCACAATATTTTTCGACGTTAGACTTAGCCAGCGGTTTCCATCAGATAGAAATGGCACAGAATTCAGTAGAAAAAACGGCTATCAATGTAAAAAACGGCCATTATGAGTACCTTCGTATGCCGTTTGGACTTAAGAACGCACCTTCAACCTTCCAACGTGCAATAGACGAAGTCCTTAAAGACCTTCAAGGAAAAATATGCATGGTATTTATGGACGACGTAATCTGTTTTAGCACAAGCTTAACAGAACACATTCAAAATTTAAAATTGATTTTTCAAAAACTAAAAGAAGCTAACCTAAAAATTCAACTTGACAAGTGTGAGCTTTTGCAAAAGGAAGTTGAATTTCTAGGACATGTAGTAACCTCAGAGGGCAAAACCCAATAAAAAGAAATTAGAAGCCATTTCTCGATTTCCAATACCAAAAACGCAAAAACAAATTAAATCATTTTTAGGACGTTTGGGTTATTACCGAAAATTTATTCAAATTTTGCCAAATTAACTAAGCCAATGACAGAATGTCTAAAGAAAAATAACCGTGTTTTAGGACCTGCCAGACAGTACCTTGCTCAGAGCCAGTCTTAGCCTACCCAGACTTCGAAAAACCATTCGAGATGACGAGAGATACGTCAAACTACGCAATTTCCGCAATCTTATCACAGCAAGGACATCCTATATGTTACGCCTCTAGAACGTTAAATCCAGCAAAGATAAATTTTTAAATTATAGAGAAAGAACTACTTGCCATAGTATGGGGATGCAAATATTTCCGCCCTTATTTATTTGGACAAAAATTCACCATATACACTGACCATCAACCTCTTCAGTGGTAATTTAAAATAAAGAACCGAATTCAAGACTAGTCAGATGGAGGCTAAAACTTGAAGAATACGACTACGAGGTGAAATATAAAAAAGGAAAAGAAAATCAAGCATCAGATGCTCTATCTCGCTTTCCCGTAGAACTAAACACCATACAAATTGTCAAAAGTCAAAGAATCCAAAATTATATAAACGCTTTAGAGACATCATCAGTAGGCAACAACCCAGGAGACACCAATGACGTAATAAAAGAATTCTTGAACACACCAGAAAGATTTGTAGGACAGAATCAAAACCAAGATGAAAGAGGAGAAACCACTGATACTGCCGAATCAACAAGAACCCTCGAAGATTTGACAAGAAGCGCAAAAATAATTATTCAATCCAACATACAACTCAGAAAACCATACCAAGACGACCAATCAATAACCGATATAGTACATACGTCACGAGAAGAACCGATACTAAATATTCCAATCACGGAAAGACCTGTCAATTTTTACAAACACCAAATAATAGTAAAAACTGGACCAACAGACAAATTAATTGGCAAGAATCAATCAGTTTTTACAAATTCAAGGTATACGATAATCGTCTCACAAAATGATCCCATACCAGATATTTTAAGATTTTGCAAAGAATACATCAACCCCAAATTTCGTTATCCAATCTTTATAAAAGATGATTCTTTAGCAAGACAATTTACAGTCACTCTTCAAAATTTCTTCAAAAACAGTTCTTTCACATTAGTCCGATATACAAATTTCCTAGAAGATATACAATCTCGCGAGGACCAACAAGAAAAACTCAGTTTATACCACGTGACAAAGACATGCCATAGAGGAATGAATGAAATGAAACAAGTATTTAAATACAAATTTTATTGGCCGAAAATTTGTGAAGACATTGAAGCATATGTCAACAATTGCGAAATATGTCAAATAAACAAATATGACAGAAACCCTCCTGTCATAAAATTCAATTTAACACGAACGTCATCAAGGGCCTTGAATGAACCGAGCATATTCACATCGATGTATTTCGGTTCGGTTTAATTATGACGCATTTTTAACAATAATGGACATGTTTTCAAGATATGGACAAGCATACCCAATAACATCAATAACAGGTGCAGAAGCAGTAGAGAAAATATTTACGTTTATAACGCATCATGGCTTACCAGTTAAAATCGCAGCTGATTCAGGCAGCGAATTTAAAAATAAGGACTTAGAAGATGTTTGCAAACATTATAGAATACCGTTGCATTACACTACAGCTAGAAATAGCAACTCCAACCCACCAGTAATGAGATTTCAAACTCCATCGTAGAAAGTTTTAATTGTTTAAAAGCCGAAAATCCTAACTTAACGAACGAACAGCTGATGCGCAGGGCAGTCCTAGGCTATAACAACACAATACACAGCGTCACAAAATACACACCTTTCGAAATCATTACAGGCCACATACGATCAATGAATTCATTCGATTTAAACGATAACGCTATCTTCATCATACGTTCAAAACCATAAAGAAAATTCCCAAAAAATTTACGAAAAAATTAAAGAGCGAAACCAGAAGGCGAAAGAAAAAGTCATTTTTAAACAAAACGAAACTAGAGAAGAGCCCCCCGATTTCTCAGGAGAAAGAAAAGCTTACATTAGAACAAAACACAGGGCAAAACACTTACCGCGTTACAAGAAGGTCGAGGTCACCGGTCAATCAAAAATTAAATTACACACACATAAGAATTCTTATTATAAAATGCGCGCAAAGAAAGCAAAAAGACAAACTAAAATTAGAAAATCGTTAAAGGATGTGCCGCCACCCCATGGTCCTGATATTCCTGGTCCTTCTAATGAAACAGGCAATAGGGATTGACATCCAAATTACCAATTTAGACAACCCAATTCTACCAATAAAATTGGGTAAAGCACGTTTAGTATACAGTCGTCATACTTTTCTACATTATGTTAATTTAAAAGATATTTTTAGCCAATTTGAAAATATTCAAAAATTATTTTTTAATGTTAAAAATCAAATCAAAATCAAGAGCAAATCTGACTTTATAAGCTATCACTCTTTAACGGAGAGTCTATTGCTGAGAACGGAATTTTTAGTTCAGTCAACAATTGAAAAATTGCAAAACTTACGCCCACACAAAATTCGTAAACGCGGATTAAATAACGGAGAAGGAACCGTAAACAAATGGTTATTTGGAAGATGCCGAAGACGGGGAACGATACGATAAAGCAATCTCTAATCTTGAATTAAATCAAAAAGAAATTACTAAAGGGATCAATACACAAATTTCCCGTTCGAATGAATTAATCTCTAACTATAATAAAACTGTCACTGTTTTAACGAAAAATCAAGAAAGCATTCAAAAAGGCTTAAAAGCACTCCAAATGTCAGTACAAACAACTATTAATGGGTTACAAGAGTATTTAAATATTCAAGGCATTTTATCACAAATAAATTTAGATTGTCAAAATTTGATAACATTTTTGGACAACTTAGAAGACGCGATTTTGTTTTCAAAATTAAATACTTTACATAATAGCATTCTTTCGACAAACGAGCTTAAAACAATAATGGGATATTTGGAAAAAGTTTATTCAAAATCAGAAACACCAAATTTTCAAAATTTCTTATCATATTATCAATTTTTGGGAACTCAAGTTAGCTTTTTGGAATCAAGCGTTATTTTCGCAATCCATGTTCCTATACTTACACCTGAAACCTATTCCTTTTACCGAATCTATCCAAGAATTCAAGAAAAATAAATATTTATCCCAAAATACCTATTTATGGCACAAGAAGATCAAAGAAGACGATTTGCCACCGAAGCTCTCGAAGAAACATATTTCTGCCAAAAAGAATTTCAAACCCAAGACCAGTGCCTTGAAAATCTACTCAATGGTTCCACACAACTTGAAAACTGTCAAATCATATCAATAAACTCCGATCATCCAATTATCGAGCTATGACCTACAACACCGATTTCGACATAATTTTGGGATCTGTGTGTACATTCAAAATGACCTTTCATGTCATCGAGAGGAGAAGCTAGAACCAGCGAACCTCGATATCATATGGCTGAAATTCACCTCAAAGTCATCGACCAAGTTCATTTGCTGCCTCTACCGACCGCCAAGTAACACCGAGTATCAAATCTCTTTTGCGACATTATCCGAAAACTGTGATAGTATACAGTCTAACTATCCTCATGCGGAAATTGTTTTTTTTGGGCGATTTCAACGTCCACAATATACCCTGGCTAAAACACCACAACAAAACAGATAATAAAGGCAGGGAAGCAGAAGCTTTTGCCATAAGTTGTGGTCTAACGCAGCTTGTCGATGAACCTACCCGTATCTCAGAAAGGGGTGAATTTGCAGCGCTTTTAGACTTGTTCCTAACTACAAATCCTGACTTGTACACAATTCAAGTAGATCCCCCACTTGGTTCATCCGATCATAAACTTATAAGAACAAAGTGCGAAATGTTCATACCGCCAAGCCAACAATCACTTCCTCGTAAAATGTGGCACTATAAATCGGCAAAATGGAATGACCTTAAACAGTTTTACCTGGATTTTCAATGGCAAGAGGTTTGCTTTAAAACAGCTGATCCCACTATTTGTTGTAATGAAATAACAAAATTAATCTTATCTGGAATGGATGCATATATCCCACATACAATAAAACGCAGAGCTAATGCAAAACCTTGGTTCAACAGCCAGTGTCAAACGGCTGTACAGTAAAAACACAGAGCATACAACCTTTGGAAACGACAACAAACCGCTCAAAACCACACAGAATTTATAGAAGCCAGAAATATTTGCAAAACTACTTTTGACGCCGCCAAAGAAACATACAATCAAAGAATAAAAAACAGGTTGCTGAATTGTCCAAGTAGTTCTAGGTCCTTTTGGTCTCTTGCAAAAGCCGTTGGATCAAACTTCACCAAGTTATCCATACCACCACTTACAGATAAAAATACTCAATAAGCCACAACATCAGAGGAAAAAGCCAATATGCTGGCCAAAATCTTTTCCTCCAACTCAAACCTAACAGTGCCAAATGGAAAAAATCCACCGTTCATTGAAAGGGTTTCCCACAGTATGCCAGAGGTACCCTTTTATCACAGAGAAATACGAAAATCCCTTAAAAAGTTGATAACAAACAAAGCAATGGGTCCAGATTGCATTCCCGCGATAGTACTCAAAAATTGTGCTAGCGAACTCAACCCAACTTTCGCAAAATTATTTAATTTATCTTATAGGCAAGGAGTACATCCATCATCATGGAAGTCTGCCGCAGTACAACCTATTCCAAAGAAAAGAAAAAAGACAGATCCGTTAAACTATAGACCAATTGCCCTACTTCCGGTGATATCAAAAGTAATGGAAAGAGTTGTGAACAATCACCTAACCAAGGACTTGGAAAAGTACAAAATTATCAACGACAAGCAATACGGATTTCGAAAATATAGGTCAACTGGCAATTTACTTACATACGTCACTCACTTATGGCAAAAAGCGATTGAGTTGCGAGGTGAAACAAGAACAATTGCCTTAGATATATCTAAAGCATTCGATAAAGTCTGGCATGAAAATCTGCTCAACAAGCTCAAAGCAACGGGATTGTCGCCGAGACTTTGCACTTGGTTTGAAAGTTACCTTAAGGATAGATCCATTTATGTTGCACTGGATGGCCGGAACTCCAACCCTTACCAAATAAATGCTGGTGTGCCACAGGGAGCAATCCTTTTGCCAACACTTTTTCTGATCTACATAAATGACCTCATAGATAAAACAGTAAATCCACTTTATTGCTTTGCAGATGATGGTAATGTAGTCTCCTCAGTCATACCACCCACATGTCTCTCCGCACGTGAATTCCATTACCTTAGACTAACTGAAATATCACAGATAAATAACGACTTGGAGATAATAGAGGACTGGGGCAACAAAAACCTTGTACAGTTCAACGCGCAGAAAACCCAAGCAGCCCTGTTTTCAAAAAAGACCAGCACCGGTGAGCCAAACATCATGCTATCTGGAAGTGCTGTCGCATTGCAGAGCCAGTTGAACATCTTAGGAGTCACTGCAGAGACCAACATGTCTTGGCAGTTACGTGGCAGATATAGCTAAAAGGGCGTCCCAAAAGCTTGGGGTGCTATTTCGACATCTGTATACACCAAGCCAACTGCTGACACTAGTAGTAGCACCTACTAGGCAAACACGTCAAATAGACGGTAACCATCAACTTATTGTCAAAATAGAGGCACCAAGAACTTCATTATATCAGAATTCATATCTCTGGAGAACAGCATCGCTGTGGAATAAACTCCCTGCGACAGTTTTCCCTGCAGGTTACAACCTGAACCGTTTCAAAACCAACAAACACCAACATTTCCGCGCACTTGCCGCTTCTTGAGCGTGATAGGGATCTCCTTGCGAGTGCGCATACCCGTAAAAAAAGAAAAAAAAAATCACGCAAGACATACATGGTGCTCTTTATGCCACTGAAAACCGAACAACTCGTTGGAAAATGTAGCACAGACCATTATTACCAAATAAATCAATCAATACTTATTAGACTACCAAAAAATTGCGAAATTCAAATCAACAATCGAAAATTTGTAAACGACGTTAAAATCCAAAAAGGTAAACCAATAGTTCTACCACAAATCGAACTAGGGTCAATAAACTTTACAAGATTTTTGGCAACGCCAAATTTTACAAAAATCGATCTTGAAGACATCTACCGACTTTAAGATATCGCAAGCCTACTCTCACCAATCAATCCGACTAAAACTCATCACCAGAGGTCAATATCATCGATCGTTATTGGTCTTTGCATCATCGTCACAATTATGGTACTATTTGCTTCCTTAAAGAAGATAAAACCACTGCTTATCAGAATTCGGAAACAAAGTCCGATTGAAGAACCCAGTCATGCAGATGCCAATCAAACCGATCAACCCAATCAATCCGATCAATCAACCAGCTTAAGTAGTCCTTCGAAAAGATGTATTTTCGAAGCTTAAGGAGGGAGGAGTTACGTATGCATACTTCTAGACTCAGCATAATGAGAAGTTAAATTCAGCATTAATTTAATTCCTAGTTGTTCATAGTAGTAGAAAACGGCTGTAATTTAAAATCATTCATTTGCCAAAAGCTTGACTGTTTAGACCTATTGTAATTGTCATTTTTGAAAAAAAAAAAAATTAAAAACACATTTTTCCGTTTTCGAAACTTAACTCACGATAAGTTTTTATGCTGACAAAAACAGAGCAAAATCGCATTTTCTTGACGATATTGTATTGACTCGGATTAATCAAATTTTCTTTAAAACCGCTCCATTTATTAAAATAAATGAAGCACCAGTTTATATCAAGTTTATGGTGCTTTCGAGATACAATTTTATTTGGTGTCTTCTGATTTTATTTCAATTTCTACTAGGGAATATCTAGGAATATTTTTTTATTTCTCAACAAAAAAATATCACACTTGTCTAACTGCGCGACGGCGCTGTATATGAAATTATTTATTTTAGCGGGCCATGTTTTTTAAAAAAGAGTAATTTTTTACCGTTTTAAAGGTTTCAAAAATATCAATCAAGCTCCTTCTCGGGATACATTTATGAAATTTTGTACAATTGACAAGAATATTATGGTTGACGAGCAAACTTATATAATTACCTGAAATTTTGGACACATGTCAAAATATTGCCATTTTTTTCTTGTAAAGATGTCAAAATTGACGTTTTTTTTAATTACTTAATACAATGTAGCCAAACACCAAACTTAACAAAATATGAACAAATTTCATTTATTTATATTAGCTCACACTACTACTATACTATTATAGTAGTATGAGCTATGGTGATCCTAATTTTTTCGAGAAAAAAAAATTGCTCTTATTTCAAAAATTTTTATATATCTTTGCGTTTCAGATGATTTTGAAACTGTTGCGCCGTCTGTCTGTCTGTATGTCTGTCTGTAACGACCAATGCGCATAACTCAAAAACCGTTTGCTCGATTTTAATGAAATTTGGTACCTAGGCTGCGATTCGGGTCGAGATGGTCCCATTTAAAAATAAACAAAATCTACCAAACACATGCCAAATAAAAGGGTGGGGGAAGATTTCAAAAATTAGAGTTTATGTAAAAATATGTCGTGTGTAATATCAAACGAAAGGTAATTGAGTCTCGAGTTAAACAAAATACATTTTAGTTTATTCAAAAAAAAAGAGTGAGGGTAGATTTTAAAAATTAGAGTTTAAGTGGAAATATGGCGTGTGTGATATCAAACGAAAGGTAATTGAGTCTGGAGTTAAACAAAATACATTTTAGTTAAAAAAAGGGTGGGGGTAAATTTCAGAAATTAGAGTTTAAGTCAAAACATGGCTTGTGAGGTATCAAACGAAAGGTAATTGAGTCTGGAATTGAATAAAATATATTTCAGTTTTTAGTAATATTAGCTCACACGTACACTATAACTAAAGTACCCAGTGTGAGCTTAAGTGCCCATTAATTGGCAGAGTATTTTGTTTATGCTCGTGCTGAATAAACATGTAGGTTGATAAGTTGTGATGACACAAAAAGGTGCTGATATTAAAATTAAGAAGGCACAAATGTTGTCGTCCCGTCAATTTTTGTTGGTAAGATCCAAAAAGCGTTAAAGAAAAAACGGTCTGTCAAAGTCATTAGCAAGAAAAATAGAGGAAATGAGACAATTGTAAATCGGCCGCGGGGACAGTTGTCGCCGGCCTATTTGCCGCGAAACAATTCGCCCGGAATATTGTCGTTTAATTTTTTTTAATGTTTCATATGCAGTAAACATATAAATATTAAATATCAATATAAATAAAAACATTATTTTTTCTAAAAAATATGTTTACTACATACGAAACATTAAAACTAAACAAAAATTAAAGCGGCAGGTGATGAATTGTCTCCCCGGCGAATCGGCCGCGGCGAATTCTCCCATTCCGCCTACTTTATTGGGCAATGACAACATTTGTGCCATTTTAATTTTAAATTCAGCAACTTTTTGTGTCATCAGAACTTCAGAAAGAATAGGTGTACGGTTTGGCTAAAAAAATGTGTGAGCAAAAATTATTAACGGGTGTAAAGTTTAAGTTAGGTACCTAGGTATCTACCTACACTGTCTTTTATTTTAGTGTAGAATAACCGATACCTACGTAAGTAAGTATAGTGACTAAAAATTTTAGATCTCCCTGTACATATTTAAAAGTTTAATCTAAAAAAAAACATTTTTAAATTGAGAAAAAAAATCATGAAGGTGTAAAGTTAAACGACTAAACAAAAAGTTTTACGGTCAAATAATACACTGCGTTTCTGATTTTAAGGCTTGATATAGCCCGAGCATAGCCAAAACATGAAAGAAGATGAACTTTCTTCATATTTTGTTAAGTTCGGCGTTTGGCTACATTGTAGTAAATATTTAAAAAAAGAACATCGATTTTGGCACATTTACAAGAGAAAATGGCGACATTTTGTCATGTGTGCAACATTTCAGGTAATTATATAAGATTGCTGGTCAACCATAATATTTCTATAAACAACAAGTGAAATTAAATACTCTGCCAATCTATGGGCACCTAAGCTCACACTAGGTACTATAGTTATAGTATATAACTAAAAACTGAAATATATTTTATTGAACTCCAGACTCAATTACCTTTCGTTTGATACCACACAAGCCATGTTTTGACTTGAACTTTAATTTTTCAAATCTACCCCCACCTTTTTTTTTAAACTAAAATGTATTTTGTTTAACTCCAGACTCAATTACCTTTCGTTTGATATCACACACGCCATATTTTTACATAAACTCTAATTTTTGAAATATACCCCCACCCTTTTATTTGGCTTGTGTTTGGTGGATTTTGTTCATTTTTAAATGGGACCATCTCGACCCAAAACCCAGCGTAGGTACCAAATTTCATTAAAATCGGGCAAGCGGTTTTTGAGTTATGCGCGTTGGACAGACAGACAGACAGACAGACAGACAGACAGACAGGCAGACAGGCAGACAGGCAGACAGGCAGACAGACAGCCAGACAGACAGACAGACAGACAGACAGACAGACAGACAGACAGACAGACAGACAGACAGACAGACAGACAGACAGACAGACAGACAGACAGACAGACAGACAGACAGACAGACAGACAGACAGACAGACAGACAGACAGACAGACAGACAGACAGACAGACAGACAGACAGACAGACAGACAGACAGACAGACAGACAGACAGACAGACAGACAGACAGACAGACAGACAGACAGACAGACAGACAGACAGACAGACAGACAGACAGACAGACAGACAGACAGACAGACAGACAGACAGACAGACAGACAGACAGACAGACAGACAGACAGACAGACAGACAGACAGACAGACAGACAGACAGACAGACAGACAGACAGACAGACAGACAGACAGACAGACAGACAGACAGACAGACAGACAGACAGACAGACAGACAGACAGACAGACAGACAGACAGACAGACAGACAGACAGACAGACAGACAGACAGACAGACAGACAGACAGACAGACAGACAGACAGACAGACAGACAGACAGACAGACAGACAGACAGACAGACAGACAGACAGACAGACAGACAGACAGACAGACAGACAGACAGACAGACAGACAGACAGACAGACAGACAGACAGACAGACAGACAGACAGACAGACAGACAGACAGACAGACAGACAGACAGACAGACAGACAGACAGACAGACAGACAGACAGACAGACAGACAGACAGACAGACAGACAGACAGACAGACAGACAGACAGACAGACAGACAGACAGACAGACAGACAGACAGACAGACAGACAGACAGACAGACAGACAGACAGACAGACAGACAGACAGACAGACAGACAGACAGACAGACAGACAGACAGACAGACAGACAGACAGACAGACAGACAGACAGACAGACAGACAGACAGACAGACAGACAGACAGACAGACAGACAGACAGACAGACAGACAGACAGACAGACAGACAGACAGACAGACAGACAGACAGACAGACAGACAGACAGACAGACAGACAGACAGACAGACAGACAGACAGACAGACAGACAGACAGACAGACAGACAGACAGACAGACAGACAGACAGACAGACAGACAGACAGACAGACAGACAGACAGACAGACAGACAGACAGACAGACAGACAGACAGACAGACAGACAGACAGACAGACAGACAGACAGACAGACAGACAGACAGACAGACAGACAGACAGACAGACAGACAGATAGACAGACAGACAGACAGACAGACAGACAGACAGACAGACAGACAGACGGCGCAACAAAAAAGTTTCAAAATCATCTGAAACGCAAAGATATATAAACAATTTTGAAATCGGAACAACTTTTTTTTTCTCGAAAAAATTAGGATCACTATAACTCACACTACTATAGTATAGTAGTAGTGTGAGCTAAAAAATAAAAATGTATTAACATCTGAAAACATGAGATCACCTTTTTCGTGTGTCACCTTTTTCGTGTGTTAAAATATCTGATCGCAATAGGCGATTGCCAATATAATTTCAAATACCAAATTGCAAATAACGCAGGAACCTAAAAACCATAAATAACAAGTGAAATTAAAGAAAGAAAAATCATAAAAAAGTTGTCCTCGGCCGGGACTCGAACCCGGAATCTCTTGCTCTGTACGCAAACGCTCTCTCATTGAGCCACCCAGGAGCATACACAAATTATCGTAAAACTTCCACCTATGTATGTTGTGTGGTGTCTCAATACAAGAACGAGAAATTATCAGGGTATTAACTCGACCAAGCCAATGCAACTGATTTTTTATAAATCTTCCTTCCCAAAAAAAAATCAAAAAAATTGCGGTTTACGCATTTGCTATTTTTTTTCTTGAACTAAAAGAGCTAGTTTAACGATGGACCAATTGCATAACCGGTAAAAAAGCTCCCAATATTTTTGTTAGTTGTAAATATTTGGTTTAAAAAAAGAACATTTCTAAAACTTTTAAAACTGGTAGAGGTAAATCATGTTTAATCAATAGCAAAATAGGATCTACTTTCACCTCCTTCAAGGCATACTTCTACTTAACAGTTTCTATTGTACCTCTAGGCACTGTTGCCAACAAAATTTTTTAAACACCGTTAGGTTTATGTAAGTTTTCATCAAAGCCGTGGCATTCTATTTTTTCTGTTCATTGCTTCCGATAGAATAAAAATATTTGTTAAACAAACAAATGTACGTGTATTTTATCAAACATAACTAACTTTTAAAATTTCAACAAACAAAATCTATATCACTATTCGTACCTTCATTAGGTTAAGTTGCAGCAGTTAACGTTTTTGATATTTATAAATTAAACAGCTTGGGTCCTAAATTAGCGACAATCTAATTTGATTAATTTACTAAATTTTATTAGCCGAAGCTTCCTTTACAAAATCCGTCACCCGTTAAAAGCGATTTTTTTTGCTGTCTTTTACAAAAACCCGTTAGATCTGACGGAAAATTCACTAACTTGGCAACATTGCTTCTAGGCCCCGTTTATATTACAATGGTTGGCAAAAAATTATTTAATTATATAGGTCTAAGAATTATTAAAAAGACAAAAGAAAGCATTTAATTTTATTTTAAGTCCCGAATCATATTTTATTACCCGGGAATAGAATTTTTCAGTCTTTGGGATAAAAAGTACCATTTAGTCTTTAAAATAAGGGACTAAATTATATTTCTACTTTCTGAATTTTGATAAAAATATTATTGTTACAAAAACGAGACAATTTTGTCTCATAATCATAATTAATGAAGTTTCACAGTTTCAAGAGCCGATTTAATTTTGCAAGGGTAGAAATATTTGTTTCCCCGGCCTCAAAATAAATTATCTGTCGCTCGCTAAAATTATATTGTTATAATTAGATTTATGGTGCCCTGCTGTTTAATTTCATGTAAAATTTATAACTACAGTAAGAGAGATATTATTTTGCCCTTTCAATTGAGCGAACAAAAACGATTTATCTGGGGCTGATGAGGAAATGATTATGTTTGGTTTAATGTAGTTGACGTAATTTATATAGGCTCCCATACATGGACCCAAATCAAAATTAAAGCACTTAAAAGCAACTTGGGCACTTTTAAGTGGGAAAGGATCTATCTAGGGTACTGGCGTGCAGTGCTAATCAAAGCAGTGCTAAGCAAAGCAAAAATTGGGATTTTTTTATGCTTTTTGCATATACATAGTACTAGACTACAAGTTAAAATTTCCGAAAAAAAGTCCCTCAGAAACTGTATTATCAAATGTTAAAATAAAAAGTTTGAAAAGACATAATGATGTTTTATAGCCATAAATTGATGTTGACTTTAATTTATTACAACTTTTTTTTATGCTTTTATTGGGTTTATGGAGGTTTTAAAGTTATTACCAACACCAAATAATAAATCTTAAGGTTGTGCCATTTGCTGTTGAGACCTTTAGACCTTGGGGTAACAAAACTAAAACCTAATAAAACAAATCTGCCAAAAAAGGCACTCTCCCAGAGAACCCTGGTTTAGAAAAAAATTTCAAATTATTTTTTTTTTATTATTATTGTTAATGTTTCAAATTTTTTACTAGGAATAATCATTGTCTGAATATGGTTTATATGTATATTTTTTTATTTTAATTATTTCTTTATTTTAGTTTATACAATTTTATATTTTAATTTTAAGTAGTACTTATTGATTTACATGTAAAAAAAATAATGTATTCCAATAAAGCTGATGTAGTATTGTAGGAATCTACTTTAATGACAAAAATGCTCATTGGGACTGCTGAAACAAAAATTGATAACATATAAAATCCTCGGAAAGGTCAAGGGCAATTTACTATAATACTTAAAGTGAAGCCAATTTCTGAATGTCTCAGCGGCGTAGCTTGCGACCAACAAAAAAAAAAGGTCATCATGTCTTTAGTTTCCTTTGCCGCCCTCTCAATTTGGCGTTAAGGCCCTGCTACTTAATAAAGCTTAGGGCGCTTCAGCCACCCATGGGGCGCCGGTACCGTCGGGGCGGGAAGGGGGGGCGACAAACCCCCCGCGCCCCCTTCCCCCACGCTACGCCACTGGAATGTCTATGAGATCCCATCTCTCATGAGATGGCCTCCTAAGTTTCATTTATCGCCATAAAATTTTTAACCCTAACTTCAGTTAAATTATCCAAAACGAGGCTTTCTGCATTAGAGCAAAATTTATTATTTATAAAACGACTGAAATTCACCAAGGCAAATGAGAGTGCAATTAATTTAAACTGTTTAGTCGGATGACAAGGACCCACAAAACGAAGAAGCATCGTGCAGTTGGTTTTAAAATATTGATAAGTTGCATTTTCTAAACGGAAGACTTAACTGCTGAGTTATTTTAAAGTTGATATGTTGCATTAATCCTAAAATAGTTCTTAATACGAGGGGTGTTCAATGAAGAATTTTACACTTGTAATATGGCTCCTAGTTTACAAGCTAGCGTTTAATAATTAAATCTCGAATTACATTTATTGCGCAGCCTCTTTCCACATTCTTTTGAGTACTTCTTTCATAAAATCTATTAGCGCTGAGTTTGGATTGTCTGGCAGATTTGACACGCATACAGGCGCGGATCTACGGGAGGGGAAAAAGAAAAAAAATCCTCCCCAAATCCTAAAGTATAATCAATTCGCCACCATCGATTCGCCGCCGACCCAATTAGCCACCAGGCCAACTCGTCGTCGTATTACAAGCAATTTTCTTTATTAAACGGCTATATTTAGCTTAACTTAATATATTTATTTGTTCGTTTATATATGCTTTTGTCTAAAATCTTGTGACAGCTTTTTCAACTATTTTATTTGACAGGTAAGTTCCCACATAGCACAAAAATCACATCAACGTTAAATTAACGTGAATTAAAATAACAAAGTTATGTTTTACAAGAAATCAACCTTATTCCAACCATATTTATTTTGTTAAATCTACATGTTTAAAGATAACTTAGAAACAAAGAGAAATCAAGCTATAAAAATGTACTTTTTGCTGAAGTTTCTGGTGCTGTGTATATAACGTCTTTTTTACCCTCGTTATTTTCATGTACCAACTTCACAACTTAAAAAATCCTCCACAACATGTCACTAGATTAAGACTTCTCAAACCTACTAACTCTCTGCGTTTTTTTCTTTTAATAACATTTTTTTAACTTAAAAGTGACGCGAAAGGAAGTTATAAAAGTTTACTAGTTTAAGACTACAACACTTTAAGACAATTTTAAAGATGGCGCTCAAGGCAAGACTATATATATATATATATATATAGATTTTAGCTCACACATATACTATACTATAGTAGTGTGAGCTATGGTGATCCTAATTTTTTCGAGAAAAAAAATTTTTTTATATATCTTTGCGTTTCAGATGATTTTGAAACTTTTTTGTTGCGCCGTCTGTCTGTCTGTCTGTCTGTCTGTAACGACCAACGCGCATAACTCAAAAACCGCTTGGCCGATTTTAATGAAATTTGGTACCTAGGCTGGGTCTTGGGTCAAGATGGTCCCATTTAAAAATGAACAAAATCCACCGAACAGAAACCAAATAAAAGGGTGGGGGTATATTTCAAAAATTAGAGTTTATGTGAAAATATGGCGTGTGTGATATCAAACGAAAGGTAATTGAGTCTGCAGTTAAACAAAATACATTTTAATTTATTTAAAAAAAAGGGTGGGGGTATATTTTAAAAATTAGAGTTTAAGTGAAAATATGGCGTGTGTGATATCAAACGAAAGGTAATTGAGTCCGGAGTTTAACAAAATACATTTTAGTTTTTTGTTTTTTTTAAGGGTGGGGTAGATATCAAAAATTTGAGTTTAAGTCAAAACATGGCTTGTGTGGTATCAAACAAAAGGTAATTTAGTCTGGAGTTAAATAAAATATATTTCAGTTTTTAGTTATATTAGCTCACACGTACACTATAACTATAGTACCTAGTGTGAGCTTAGGGGCCCATATATTGGCAGAGTATTTTTAACACTTTCACAAAATATTAATGTGTCTTTATCGGGTTAATAACCGATGCGTCGTGATCGTGAAGGATCAGGGATCAGTTCTTTTTCGAGTTTAGAGGCCAAAGAACTCCCTGATAGATTTCGTCAAAGTAAAAAATGCCGACAATAGGTGGCGCTGCTGCTAGTAAAATCTCAAAAATATTTGGCAGAAAAGCCATGCAAGTCGCGTTTTAAAATTCGTGTAGAAAAGGTGTGAATCTACTTAATTCTATGCAAGAAAAATGACTATTATTATGGCAAAAAAATAGGCTACCTGCCTTGCTTTTGGAATATTAATGTACATATATATACATTATGACAAAAATTCTATTTTTTGTACTAAAATTTTTTTGTCATTCTGTATGTTATATTTCATTTCTTTCTGAGTTTTAACGCCCCTAAAAAGTTCCGCCTATAGCGAAACACCCTGTTACCTCCTAGTTAAGCCAATTTATATATGTACAGTGTTTTCCCGTATATTTTGACACCATATCTAAAATGTTTATTTGAATCATTGAGTTGTATAAGGTCCTGAAAGGGCCTTGGAGACGGAAAGACAAGGCATTTTTTATTGACCCTATCCAATTTGGTTTCTAGGGGCGGGTATTTCTTTTACAATAAAAACAGAAATAGACATTATTGAACATGTGAAACGGACAAAGATAGGCTGATTTTGCATGCTAATAATACCCTAGATAATATATGGGTACTTTTATCTCTTTCACACTGACGGCATAAGTGCGACAGAAAAGCAGCTGGCTACTTTTAATCCACCTACCATATTTTGAGTGATTCAACCTGTTTGTCGTTTTATACAAGGAAAACTGATAGACAATGTTGTCTAAGTACGGAAATGAATTTTTTTGAATTTTATGCGGGAATATTACAAAAAAAAATCTTAAAAACGTTTAAGAACAAGTTTAGAAGTAACTATTTGAGTTCAAACATGGTGCGAAATTGTTTTTTGTGCAAAAGAAAAAAAATCGATGAAAAAACAACATTTCATGGGTAAGTCGCCTTGACGGATAGTTTTTGCTAAAACACGAGAAAGTTCAGAAGCGTCACGCTAGATAGTTTTTTCTGCGACCGTGCGACTTTACGCTCACACATTTTGATTCAGAAAGCGTCACTTCCCCGCACTTATAAGATTTTTTTAAAATAATAATTTGTCCTGAAATGTGTTGCAGTCTAAGACAACTGGGCGCCGCCAACTCGGAGCCACCAACTGGGCGGCGGGCCAACTGGGCGGCAGGCCACCTGGGCGACGGGCCAACTGGACGCCGGGCCAACTGGGCGCCGGACTAAAACATTTTTTCTTGATAAAATGTGCAGATGAAAAACAAAATACATATATTATTATTTATGCAACAATATCTTTAAAAAATCCTTTACGTAATATTCTTGAAATTTGGTTTTGTTAGAGTTAAATCCATTAAGTCGAGTTTTGAAATTTTGGTAGGTCTAGAGTTCTGGTAACCTGATAACATAAAATTTACGTTTTTGATTACAAGAATGGCGAATCCAAAATGGCGGATTTCTTTATTTTTGAACCGATTTGTCTCAAACTTGAAAGTTTGAAGTGTTTGGGATCACTTAATACAGTTTCATCCTCAAACCTAAAAAAATTAAAATGGCGGACTTTCTTATTTATGGATCGATGTGTATCGAATATGGAACTTGGCGGTGTTTCAAGTCGCTGATTATAATTTTTGACTCAAACTCATGAAAAATTCAAAATGGCGGATCCAAAATGGCGGATTTCTTTATTTTTAAACGGATTTGTCTCAAACTTGAAAGTTTGCAGTGCTTGAGATCACTTAATACAGTTTTACCCTCAAACTTAAAAAAATTAAAATGGCGGATCCAAAATGGCGGACTTTCTTATTTATGTATCGATATGTATCAAATATAGAACTTGGCGGTGTTTCAAGTCGCTGATTACGATTTTTGACTCAAACTCATGAAAAACTCAAAATGACGGATCCAAAATGACGGATATTTTCATTTTTAAACCGATTTGTCTGAAACTTAAAGTTTTGCAGTGCTTGAGAACACTTAATACGGTTTTATCCTAAAACTTAAAAAAATTAAAATGGCGGATTTTCTTATTTATGCACCGATATGTATCAAATATAGAACTTTTGACTCAAACTCATAAAAAATTCAAAATGGCGGATCCAAAATGGAGGGTTTCATTATTTTTCAACGGATTTGTCTCAAATGTCTCAAACTTGAAAGTTTGCAGTGCTTAAGATCACTTAATACAATTTGTGACTCACACTTGCAAATGGCAGACTTTTATAGCTTAATACAAAATATGACTCAAGTTTAAAGAAAGAAATGTAATATTTTTAGCATAAGACAAATTGGTTAGTAAATAAAAAAGTCTGTCATGTTGGATTCGCCATTTTGATTTTTTTATGAGTTTAAGTCAAAAATGATAATCAGCAAAGTCCACCATTTTGGATCCGCCATTTTAAATTATTTATGAGTTTGATATTTGATACATATCGGTGCATAATAAAAAAAAATCCGCAATTTTCCATCCGTCATTTGAAATTAAGTGCTTTTAAGCACTGCAAACTTTCACGTTTGATACAAATCGGTTTAAAAATAAAGAAATCAGCCATTTTGAGTTTAAGTCAAAAATAATATTATTCAGCGACTGGAAACACTGCCAAGTTCTACATTTAATGAATATTGGTGCATACATAAGAAAATCCGCCATTTTGGATCCGCCATTTTATTTTTTTTAAGTTTGAGGATAAAACTGTATTAGGTGATCTCAAACACTGCAAACTTTCAAGTTTGAGACAAATCGGTTTAAAAATAAAGAAATCCACCATTTTGGATCCGCCATTCTTGAAATAAAAAATGTTAATGGTATTTTTACCAGGTTATCAGAACACTACACCTACCAAATTTCAACACTCGACTTAATAGATTTTGAAATTTTTGTATAAATAACATATTTATATTGTTTTTTATCTGCACATTTTATCGAAAAAAAAATAGTCCGGCGCTGAGTTGGCCCGGCGCCCATTAGGCCCGGCGTGGCGCCCTGTTGGCGGCAACGAGTTGGCCCGGCGCCCAGTTGACCCATTCTGAATTGAAATTTTTAGTTCCGAAATTTCATCTGACTCGAGCATAACTTGTAGTCCACCCAAGAAGAGAAGAATTGAAGAAGACCTTTGTTCAAAGAAAGAAAATATTTTACCTGAAAGGTACAACATTTGTAAAGTTCTAAGATGAAAACAATAATTTTAATACATCCACTGCACTTAGCATGCTAACAAAACCTTTCTACTCTTTTTTTTTACTGAAGAGAATTTTGTAAACACAGTATACACAAGTAAGTATTCATGAATTATTTATTATTCAAACAGAAATTTGTTGACAAAAAAATTCTAGTGGAATTCAAAATTTTTATTTTGCGCCGCCACTGCGCTTTTTTATCCAAGACAAGACAATAGAATATTTTTGCGATGTTGCATGTGTCCGGACTTACCAAACCGAAATTCTATTTTCATCCCTGTCTTTCTTACTTGTATTTGGTCAATTGCGATAAAAGCTTGATATAATGGCAATTTAGGCCCATGCCGGGTCTACCCGTACGGTATAGAAGTCAATGATTTGAACAAATCTCAAAATACGATAAATACAAAAGTTTTATAATTGTTTACAAAGTTTAAGAATCTTATCGTCGGAATGTAATTTTTTTTTCTAAATGTAAAAATATGACAGGTTGATGTTTTTTTTTAAATGGAACACCCTATATATTCTTTTAGATTTTTATAGATCTTTTCTTCCTGATTTCAAAAATATTTGTGTTGGGATTATTTCGTTTTGCTGATGCTTTTGTAAGGTATAAATTAATTAATATTTATTATCCCTGGTCATTCTGCACAGTAACATGTGGCGTCGCAAGCCAGTAAAAACAAAAATTAATACTTGATTTTTAATACAATTTTGAATAATTCTTATAAATTTTCTGTAAATAGATTGATAGATAGAGTGCGAAAGAGTGATCGACGAATCTCTCTTTTATTTTCTGTTGTAGAATTTGAAGTCTTTTCGAGCCTGTTCAAATTCTATAAGAGAAAATAGAACAGATATTCTTCAATCTCAATGGAAATTCTGCGCGCTCTATCTATGAAGCTATTCACAGGAAATGTATCAGAATTATTAAAAATTGTATTAATAATCAAGGAGGCTATGTAGAAAATTATTAATGAAGTATTAGATATTTATTTTTATATGAAAAAAATTGTATTATTTTTTGCTTTTACTGGCTTGCGGCACCACACATTACTGCGGAGAATCACCACAGATGGTAAATATTAGTAAATTATATATTTATTATATTTATATAAATTATATATTATATTTCTTAAACTTATAAATCCCCAAAACTAATTAACTAAATAATCTCAACAGATATATTTTTGAAATCAGAAAGAAAAGGTCTAATAAAATCTAAAATAATATACAGGGTGACCCGATCTTAACAAGCCAAACTTCACCAGCGTATTGTGCGTTGAAAAATATGAAAAAAAAGTCTTAACAACATAGGTCGAAAAATGCTTCGTTAGGAAAATACAGTGTGTTAAAGTTTTCTTTAAAAAAAACGAAAAAAATTATTATCTAGAAAACTACTTTGGACAATAAAGCTAAATTTGGTACAGAATAAAGGGGAATTTAGCTGTATACTTTTCTTCATAAAACAACAATTTTGGTTTACCAGGGGCGTGCGCACGGGCGGTGACTGTCAGATTTTTGAATAAAAAATGATACGCCAATGGATTTTTTTTTCTTTTAAATTGTTTTTGAAATCACAGTCTAATTTCAGTTAAAAATGTATCTCTACTTTTTTTTCTACAAAGCGTCGTTTTTAACTAAAAAATAAAAATTGTTTTATCTCTACATAAAGATTTTACCAATAAAAGTAAAAAAAACAGCTTTTTGCTAATAAAAAGTCAAAGATAGTCAATAAATTTTAAAAAAGGTGATAGTAGTTTACTTATCACACAAGTAGACTTTTTTTAAATATTTTCAACGTACAATACGCTGGTGAAGTTTGGCTTGTTAAGATTGGGTCACCCTGTATAGGGTGTTCAATTTAAAAAAAGATATCAAACTGTAAAATTTGGACATTTAGAAAAAAAAATTACATTTCGATCCTAATATTCTTAAACTTCGTAAAAAATTATGAAACTTTTGTATTTATCGTATTTTGGCATCTATTCAAATAAACGTTTTCGATATGATGTAAAAAGTATACGGGAAAACCCTGTACATATAGAAATTGGCTTAACTAGGGGGTGACAGGGTGTTTCGCTTTAGGCGACACTTTTTAGGGGCGATAAAACTCAGAAAGAAATTAAAAATAACATACAGAGCAGCGGCGGATCCAGGATTTCGAGGGGGGAGGGGCCAAGACGGACGCAAAAACCAGAATATACCTTTTCCTTGTTATTTTTAATAATTCTTAGTTCTGAAATAAAATTGGCAGGCATATAAAATGCGCCGCAGGCGAAAATTTTTAGAATACTTAGTTATCAAACAAGTTTCATGGCTAATCGGGCAAAAAGGAGTTTTTTGTTTCCCTTATATTTTTCCGTGGGTAGCTTGAAAGCTTAACCTCACGGGGGTCCAAGATCTAATGGACACCTAATAAGTGTTGACAGTTAACCGTTTCGTCCTTATAACGGTTAACTGTCAACACTTATTAGGTGTCCATTAGATCTTGGACCCCCGTGAGGTTAAGCTTTCAAGCTACCCACGGAAAAATATAAGGGAAACAAAAAACTCCTTTTTGCCCGATTAGCCATGAAACTTGTTTGATTTTTAAATTCACGGGTATGAAATTTCACGTTTGTTAATACTTAGTTATTTTTATCAAAAAAATTTTCAAAAGTTATATTGCGGGTAAATTTTGTTAAAAAATGCGGTGGAATTTTTTCTCTCAAACTAAAAATAAGTTTAATGTCAGGAAGAGGGGGGGGGGTGCCCGGGCCCCTCTTGGATCCGCCACTGATACAGAGTGAAAAAAAAAATTTCCTACAATTAAGTAATATAGTCAGTTTTAAAGAATATTTTAAAACTTATAAAATAACTACAATAATTTAAAAAAATTTTGTGACAATTTTTTTTAAAAGTTTTTTCCTTATTCGTACATGTTTTTAAATGACGACTATTATCTTTTTTTATTTCGCTACAAAATATATCTCAGTGCATTGGCGTAGCTAGGGGGGGGCAGGGGGGGCCTGGCCCCCCCTGAAGTCCTTCAGGCCCCCCCTAAGATATTTTAGGCCTCCCCTACCGACTACTAGTAAAAGAACATGACGCTGAAAATACATACTTTTCTAAAAATAAGTGCATTAAAATTTAAAATCATTCAGATAATGTTTACATTTCAGGAAAAAGCCTTTGTCTTGCGGAATTAGGCTTTTTCTCTTTAAATTATCGGTAACTTTTCTGCACTTATGCAATTTCCCGAAAATATTTTTTAAATTTAAACATAATTATGCATATTGAATATTTCATACATATTGGCGACATCTTGTAAAATATTATAGAAGTGTAAGTTGAATTTCGCATTTAATAAAGACAGCGACCTTTGCCCCTCTGTTTCCGAAATCGGGTTGTAGATGTCGTAAGGTTATAAAAGACCTTTTTAAACTGTTTTTTTAAAATAAATATAATAATATTTTTAGTTTTTTTGAGGTTAGCGTTTAGTGTCTTATGGAAATTTTCCGATTTTGGTGACAATTTCATAACCATTTTCATATTAAGTTTTCCCACGTCGTTAAATTTAATAAATTCGTCGAGCAATACCGGGAAATTTTTAATATTAATACTTCTGCTCTAAGAGCAGAAATTACCGTTTTAAAGAATTGTATTTTTCGGTTAAATCAAACTGTTGGTCATGATTCTATCAAACAACATATAGCAGAAAACATCTATCCAAACCTCTACCGAGTATTCTTCCAATTTCAAGTCCAACTTGCGAGAGGTCTTTCTCTGCCATGAGGAGAGTTTTTAATTGGCTTAGAACAACTATGACTCAAGAGAGACACTCAGGTTTGTCATTGTTATTCATAGAAAAAGATGTTGAGGTCGACTTAGACAGTGTGGTAGACGCTTTCAGTCAGCGACGTAGAAAACTTTCTTTGTAGAATTGCTGAATTACATACTTCCTGTGTATACATATAAATAAGTTGGTAAATGTATTATTACATTTGTTATATTAAAATATTAGAACATTTAATGCGCGTATTTTTTTTTATTCATTGCACACTTTGTACGACTCTTTAAAACCTATGTTTGCTTTTTGTTCAAGATAGACCGGGGCCACGGCCCCCCCTGAAAAGCAAGGCTAGCTACGCCAATGTCTCAGTGCCAAAAACTGAGTACCAGCAGCACTAGATACGATAATTTTCTGAAGGAGAAATTTCATTAAAAAATAAAGTGTTTTTGAGCGGAAAAACAAATATCTTAGAAACTTCTTAATATTTTGTTTGTAAAATATTGTAGACATTTATCACTCGAAGAGCTCTACTTCTACCAAGTTTTGTTACACTGACATGATTTTTGCAAAAATAAAAATAAAAAACAAAAAAAAAAAAAATTACGGTTTTTAAAATTTTTCTCGAACATTTTGAGGTTATGTAAAAAAAGTCGTTTACAAAAGTTTTAGACATTTTCATGGACTATGACCTTTCTGTATGTCACTTTTTTCTCCGACGTCAACTTTCGCCGGAAATCGCAATAGTACGATTCTCTGCCCCTTTTTACCCCCAAACCTAATCCGCAACACCCCTGCTCACGCATTTATTTTTTTTACTTCGTTTTTCGCCGCTCTACATTTTCCAATGCTTCAAGTCCTGTTAATAATTTTTTTTCTCTTAAAGTGTAATTTGACTGGTCTACAAGCATACTTTTTCAGTCAAATTTATATTTGTCAAGCAAAAATTATGATTGACTGCGCAAAAATCAAGTTCAAGAACCCCACAAAACAAAATTAATTTATATTTCAGCAGCTGCTCATATCTTGGATTTATTTCGCTGTCAAGTAATATTATTTAAAACAATACGGTGTTTTTTGCATGCACTTATCTATAAAATACTCTCAAAATGTTAGTTATAAGTAAAAATCTAAAAAATCAAAGGCAATTCTGCCATAAAAAAATGGGAATTGCCCACATCTCTACTACTTATCACTACTAAACATTTTATTATTTTTAAGGCCCAAAAATTTCTAAGGGGGCCTTGCTCTTTTTATAACTCGGGCAGGTTCTAACTAATTACTTGGCACTAGGGCAATTTTTTCAAGAATTTCCAGGCATGGCCGTTCAAAATTTATTTGATATCTTACAAGTACTTTTAAGTACTAAATCGATTTAAATTTAGTTGTCGGGTTTTTGCAACAAGACGGCCGAGGAAAGAAATCAAGGTTCTCAATTTTAAACCGAAAAAGAGGGTTGTATCTAAAATCTACATAAAACTAGGTTTAAAAAAATATTTAGCTTTTTTATTACTACCGCTTCGCAATTATACAATCACTACAATATTTTTAGAGGGTGCGGCGCGTTTTTTAAATCACAACTGGCTGTCCGACGGGGGTATCAAAGTGGTAATTACGCTCTCCAGAGCCCGTAAAAGTATGCAAGGTATAACGGCTGGGAGCTAATACAGATTAGTTAAAAGATGAAAAAATAATATTTTTGTTGACTTGTTTGAGTAGAATCCCTGGAAATCGCGCACCAGGAAAAAATCGCAGGGGGAGAAAAGGTTCGCAAGAGAAAAGCACGCAGAAAAAAAAATCATCTAAATACATGTCTTTCAGTACACTGAATCCAAAACGGG
This sequence comes from Aspidapion aeneum, assembly GCA_963576565.1. NCBI lineage: Eukaryota > Metazoa > Arthropoda > Insecta > Coleoptera > Brentidae > Aspidapion > Aspidapion aeneum. Next base: position 73,131,257 of record OY755044.1, read on the forward strand.
ATCTGTTTTGCCCGGCTCCTAAACGAAATAGCGATGTACAAATTATCGAGTATTAAAATAGCGGTATCGAAATAGCAACAATCAAAATCGCGATGTAATGAAAGGGCGACTATTAAAATTGCGATGTAACAAACTAGTAATGTAACAAAATAGCGATTGTAACAAAATAGCGATGTACAAAATAGCGACTATCAAATGTAACAAAATAGGGACTGTCAAAATAGCGATGTTACATAGCGACTATCAAAATAACGATTTAACAAAATAGCGACAAAAAATAGCGGCAAAATATTTTTTCAAAAAAGAAACTTTACTGATTTTTTTCCCGAGCTCCTGGCGGGTGTGAATCCCAACCGAACCGAACCGGAGCCGGTTCGGCGCCGTTCAAACCGAATTCGGTTCGGTTCAGTTCGAACCGAATTCGGTTCGGTTCGGATTTGCACCCTCTAGGATCCTGGGAAAGAAGTCAGAGTAGTTTTCTTTTTGAAGTAATATGTTGGTTCGGTTCAGTTCGGTTCGATTCGTATTTACACCCTCTAGGATCCCGGGAAAATTTTGATACATCGTTATTTTGGTTGTAGCTATTTTGATAAATCGCTATTTTGGTTGTCGCTATTTTGATATGTCGCTGTTTTGTTACAAACGCTATTTTGATACATGGCTATTTTGATAGTCGCTCTTTCATAACATCGCTATTTTGATAGTCGCTATTTAATTACTCGCCATTTCGTACGTCGCTATTTCGTTCCAGAGTCATTTTGCCCGCATCCTCTCGAAATTTCGGGTAAATTGCGAAAAAATTGAACAAGGTAGGTTAGGTTAGAACTGTGCATGTTGAAGATATCAAAAATAGTTAATTTTCAATGCTACAGCAGAACAGTTAGGTTTTTGATAAATATTTCGCCTTTAGTTAAGCAGAAAAATTATGGTTTTGAGACATGTAATTTTCAAAAAAAAATCCGAGATGGACTCTTGGGAGAGGGACCCCACTTCATTCTCTATCCGAGGGCCCCCAGAGAAGCCAGTATCCATTTACGAACTCCCTTAAAAAAAGACAGATTTTTAAAAAAAAAATCGGCCACGATATAAGCATCGGCAATTTAAAGCTACACCTTACTGCACGTAGGTAAATATATAATTTAAAGAACATCCTTATTTTAGGAAGTCAAAGAAAAATTCGCAAAGTAAGACGCTACAACTTAGAGGCCCCCAAAACCAATTCTTGACAAATATTTTTCGACCCTTGGGGAAATTTGATAACTTGTGCTAAAGGTCTAACTCGATTTACTTTTCCGATCAAATCTCACGGGAAATCCAATAATGGACATAAAGGGATTTAATATAGGAAAATGTCCAAAACAGATTTTTTGGGTATGATAAATATTGACGATGATATTTTCCAATATACATGCGTGGCCTATAATTATTATTATATGCCTGTTTTTGTGTTTTATTATATTACGAGTAAATTTATAAAATAACCATTATTTAAATATGCTTTATGTCTAATACCGTGCATTATAATTCATGCCATAAAATCTATAAAAAAATGTATTGGTTTGTTTTTTCTATCTAAATAATTTAATTTATATGAGAGTATTCTTATACATTTTGTAACGCTCAAGGCGGGAGAAAGAGGAGTTACACTCGAATGTTCTTTGTGTGTTTTTTTAATAAAAATCCAGAATTTTGCGTTTCTGGCTGGTTACACGGGACGACTTTAGCCGTGCGGCGAGTAGTCTCGATTTCTCGACTTGCCGCAAGGCAAGTCGAATCGCTACCCTGTTTACGCGGGGCGACTGAAGCCGCAAGGAAACAGATGAGGAATTACACGGTCGAGTTTAGTCACCCGCCGCATGGGCCTAAAGGGGTGTTTACACGGGTCGATTTTAGCCGTGCGGCGCGTCGCCTCGATATGCCGTGCGGCAAGTCGAATCGCTACCCCGTTTAGACGGGGCGACTAAAGTCTAAATGTTGTGCAAAAAAGATGTTTTACATGATGGAATTAAAATAGTGAGTGAAGCAATAATTGAAGAATTGCTTAAAAAAAGTATTATATATGTTGTTCTTAAATTTTTTATTTTAATATTTCATTCTTCTGGAGACATGTTTATTTCAAGTTCTGCAATTATATGCTTTCAGGGCAGCCAAACGCACATAACTTTTTCTGTACTCTTCTGCTCTAGGATTCCACAGGCAGGGATATTTTTTCGTACCACCCAAAAAATTCAATTATTTTATTTCAGTCCATCTTTAAAAACGAAATATTATTGGCAAAAACTCTTAATAAACAAAAAAGTGTGCAAATGACGTAGGCTGCTGCGAATCACCTAACACCATTTACACTTTGTTATAATTAATTCTCTCGTTTTTAATTTCTATCAGATGTGCGTCTCATTTTTTTTTACATTTGCTTGGTTTCCAATGTTTTCGATATGTTTTAAATAATATTTCTAATATCATCATATATCATTTCTCATCAAGAAATTAACGCACCACTAATAAATTTTAATTTATTTATTTACAAAATAAAATTAATAGATAAACATGTTTTAAACATGCAATCCTAGCTAAGGCAAGCAGTAGTAAATAACAAAAAAAAACAAGTTGTAAATTTTAAATTTTGGAAAAAACATTTTTGTAAAAGATTTAAATCGTACAATTTGTTTTTTGTTGCCGAGAAATCCCTTTTCTAGCTATAAATATAATATTTGCTTAAAATAAGCAGATTTTCATAAAATATTTTAAGGTACTTTAATTTCTCGGGGAGAGCATTACATTTCAGTAATAATTGAAAATTATTTTAATTGGTTTTAGTTATTATTTATCTAAATACAAAGTTATTCAATATTTTAAAAATATCTAGTATTTTTGACAACGTACATATTTACAATTGTCAATTAGCAAAATAACTGAATTGAACTCACATGATTTTTATAGTTGACATTTTATTATGTTATTCTTTATCCGTTTTAGTATTCGTGTTTGCTTTCTTCTCTATTGCTTGTGCTTGTAGTTGTACCCGCTTTTATTTGTCTTTTTCTTGGAGTGCATTATACTAATTTACTTTTGACTATATCTTTTCAGATGTCTCTTGCTATCTTTCCTCATTCTTTAATATCTTTACACGTGATCCAAGCGATATTCTAAATGTTTTCAGTATTTTAATTCTTCCCAGCCACCCAAAACTTTATTTAAGTAGATACCAGCCAGCGGTAGCCGATGCCGCAGGCGAGGTGAAGTCCCAGCAATATAAACACCAGGGTAGCCAGTGGCGTGTATAAGGGGGGGGTGTGCTGGGGGGCCCGGGCCCTCCCCGAAGCTAAGATTTTTTTAGATATTTTCCACATATTTCATGAATACAAACATAAAATCGCATAAAATACAGCCTCATGGGGTCTCGCCCCCCCCCCCCCCCCAAAACTGTCTCGGCCTCCCCGAAACTTTTTTCTATATACGCCACTGTGGGTAGCTATTCTGTGTCTATAAATGTCTCGACCAATGGCATACTGTCTGACATGAAATCTGTTCTCCTTCCCCGTACCGACTGAACGTTTCTCGGTTGGATCGTAGGAGGAGCTTGCGCAATTGAGGTCTTTTCGCGTAGCTCGTGACGGCTTGGAGCTAATTTAAAGCTTGCCATTGGTCAAAGCATGTGATGGGAACTATCACATCGTTCAAGACCCAGAATACCCAGTAAAACAAAAATGTTTTCTTTTAAAAATTATACCTACTCGTATAGCATGGTACGCAGTAGCGCACTCAGAAATACGTCTTGGATGGGGCCCCAGGCCCTATGTTATCGTCCCCTAGTGGGTGCGCCCTTGTGGTACGTCTTGGTAAACAGGAAAACGACTTTATGATTAATAAATATGCTTCTTATGTGCTTCAAATGGTGTAACATGTTCGAGAAGAACTCGTTATGTGAGAGGAAGTAACTTCTACCAATGCTTGTATATTGCAAAAAGTGTGGTATTATGCTCTGCTTTATCCTGCATGCGGCTGCCCGCCTGATGGTAACTAAATATTAATTATTGTTTATTAAACATTAAGAATTGTTAAGCAAAAATGTCAAACATAATATTTAGCAAATTCAAATAAAAATAATTATTATTTTAAAATAAATGGATCCATGACAGATCTGATACCTTCCTGGCTAGCCTATTAGCACACTTCAAGTGAAGCCATGATATTCCAGCCTTGAAAACATTTTTTCGTAAATCTCAGAAACCAAAGCTCTTACGAAGTTTTTGGTCATAACACAAATTGTTAAGCAAAATGCAGTCTACTATATACCGAAAACTGCATATTGATATGATGCTCTGGTTAAAAGATAGACATTTTTTAATTTTTCAATTGTCAAAAAAGTGTCATTAACATTAATGGATTTTGACCAAAATCTAATCTCTCGTTAGAGTTTCGAACGCTATTTTTCCTGAAAATTTTATAAAAATCGGTTTAGCGGTTCAGGAGCTATCGTGTTACGGACAGAAATAAGATACACACACACACACAGACAGACATCACGACGATGTTTCTAAGATAGGTCAAAATACACCCAAATAACAAGTTGTGCGCGTTATCTAAAAAAAAATTTTTTTGTCGAAACTAATACCTTCTCTAGCCATGGCTAAAGAAAGTATTATTTAAGTCGAAAAAATTTTTCGATCTGTTTTAAGTAATATATAAACTCCGAAAATGTGTTATTTTGGTGTATATTGACCTATCTTAGCAATATTGTCGTATGTCTGTCTGTGTGTGTCTGTGTGTGTGTGTGTGTATATTATTTCTGTCCTTAACACGATAGCCCCTAAATCGCTAAACCGATTTTGATAAAATTTTTAGGTTAAATAGTGGTTGATACTGTGACGAGCTGATTAGATTTTGGTTAAAATAGTTTAGTGCTAATGACAGTTTTTTGACAATTGAAACATTAAAATTTTTTTATTTTTTAAGTTTTTTGACAATTAAAATTTTTTAGAAATGCTAATTTTTTAACAAAGCGTGGTATCAATAAGCGGTTTTTGGAATATAGTAGACTACATTTTGCTCAATAATTTGTGTTATAAACAAAAACTTTGTAAGAGCTTTAATTTTTGACATATTTACAAAAAACTTTTTTCAAGGCTGATGTTATATCATGAAAAGTATTGGCTAGCTAGGAAGGTATCAGATCCGTCATGAATCCATTTATTTTATTTGAAAAATATTTAATATGTACATAAACGCTGTGGTAAAGCTTTTCTAATAAATATTTTTGACAGGGAAATTTGTAAGCGATATAAAAAACGTAAACATATAATATCTATATGTATGACCAAAATTCTTAAATTCAAAAAATTGCCTATACACACCTTGTAACAAATGTGTATTTTAAACATAGACGAAATTAGTTTACTGTGATTTTAACCTTCGATAAACCTGTGTGTAGTGTAGCTTGTAGTATAATATAATAGCGCCTACCTTTTATAAATAAGACAAAAAGTTGTTTTAAAATTTTACCGTGCCTGCCTAATAAAGCAAACTTTCTTTATTAACAGCTTTTCGCTTGTTGCCCTGCTCAAAGTTAACATAAATTAGAGCTTGCTCTGACTCAGGAAGGCCAAAGGCTGCCTATGTTTGCTTTAACTAAGCTCTATTGTTTATTTAAACAATTAACGGTACCTCTGTGTAATTTTCATATAACCATGGATTTTTAATAATATAGAAGTGGCTTTCTTCCAACATCTCAATTGTAAGGACCTGTTCTTTATTTTTTATTTTAGCCCCCTTAACTCTTACCGGCGTGGTCGTCTATAAATGTGTTACAAATTTTTCGACCCAACCGGCGCGCGGCAGTGGTTTACTATATGAACCACCTGCAGCACCGCGCTTAGAGGTGACATCTGTTGACTCGAGCGGCAACTTGTGCTGTCGTCTTGGGAGTTGCCTTTTAACTCATGATTCTTTCCAACCATGCCAATTTTGAAAAAATAAATAAAAAAAGCAAATTTTGCCGCCGGTTGAGTCTGAAAATTCTTGAAATATTGGTATAGGTTACAGTTAAAATCACAAAGACACGGTAGTACACTTAAATTAATCAGTCCTATGCCTAGCAAAGTTAAGTTAACCTGTTTATGTTTAATTGGATGTTTAAACATTTATAAATCGTTAAATAATCAATATAAGCAAAAGGGCAAGTTTGTAAAGTACTCTTTTTTGCTCACCGATTAAATCGGTCTTTTGACCTATATCTTATGACGTTTATCTGAGATTTTTGTTCGGTGAGTCCGATAACCATCAAAAACCAAAAAACAAAGCGATGAAATCAAACTTTGCTTTTTTAGATTTTTATTTTTTTTCTAAAAGAGTCTCATATAAAACAATATTTTCAACGTAACCTTCAATCGTGGCATGACGCGGTCTCTTTATTAACTCCAGATCTTCATTATCCTAGTTTTAAGAACCATCTATATCTTCCAACATGTCTAACGCAGCTTTGCTTACTACAATTGAAGCATTTAACAAAAAAAAACAATAAACAAATTAAAAAATCATCCAGCCGAACAATAAACAAACAAAAAGCAGCTGATTTTGACGTAACTAACATTCATTGATTGAAAAGATTGCTTACCGAACACCAGAGGCGGTGAGCATTGATGCCATTAATTGGTGACTTGGTGGAATTCATCAGATAATTTACGAACGAATAATTTATGAACCCAAGAATTGCACTGATTAATTAAGAAACTTGACTATTGTCATCGATGAGCTTATCAATGACTTTACGAACTTGCCCTTATATAAGTTAGTTGTTTGGTCAAGTAGGCGTCTGTTGGCCGAACCGATTTATTAGTAGGTATTAGAGCAAGCGTTACTAAGAAATCATTCAAATATAACTTGCGCTTTTTATTCTAGTTAAATATTGGCTCATATTCAATAAGTAATGTGTCTGCATAAATCCATATAAGACATACTTTTAAGTTATTTATGATTTTTTTAGCTTTAAAAATATTTGCATCTGGGGGCACGTTCCAAGTTCGCGCACACTGCTGTACCATCTTTTCTTGAAATATTTCAGCCCATATTTAACCTATCTATAACTCTACTTCGGAATGTGCTACGAACCTTAAACTTCGTACAGTTGTAGAACTCGATAGAGTCAACAACTCCTCCAAGATTCACATTCCACATAGCACAATCACGTGTTTAACACGTAAAAAACGAGTGAGAAAAAAAGACGTTAATTTTAAAAGCCGCTAGAAAAAAAACGATTATTTCATATATGAAAACAAGCTTAATAGGTCATTCAATAACTTTATCAAAAATAACGTTGCTAAAAACTGCGTTGTAATAACGCCATTAAAATTAAAACAGCAATGTTTTTACGTTATTTCCAAGTGATTTTTATCAACATCAAAATCACATTAGATTTACGCCTTCTCTACACGAATTTTTAAACGCGACTTGCATGGCTTTTCTACCGAATATGTTTAAGATTTTACTAGCAGCAGCGCCACCTATTCTCGGCATTTTTCACTTTGACGTAATCTTTAGTCTTTAAGCTCCAAAAACCAAGGGGTGGCTCCGTATTTCCTTTTGGTGTACAGGTTGGGGGAAATACCAGGAAATACTTGGGAAGTTCTGGTAAATATACTAGGGAATACCATTGAAAATACTAGGAAATACCAGGAAATACCTTAGGTATTATACCGTAGGTATTTCCTTTTGGTGTACAAAAATCGGTGATCGAGTCACCCCTTGCCAAAAACCTGTTAACGAACTGATCCCTGATCCTTCACGATCACGACGAATTAGCTATTAACCTGACCTGAACCTGAATATTAAGATACATTAATATTCTGTGAAAGTGTTTACTTTTAAAAAATCTTGTTTAGCTTTAAAAAATTACATAAAGTATATATAGATATTGTGTCTTGCCTTGAGCGCCATCTCTAAAATTGTCTTAAAGTGTTGTAGTCGTAATCTAGTGAACTTTTATAACTTCCTTTTGCTTCACTTTTAGGTTTAAAAAAATGTTATTAAAAAAACGTGACAAAAAAGACGCAGAAAATTAGTAGGTTTGAGAAGTCTTAATCTAGTGGCGGTAGAACATGTTGTGGAGGACTTTTCAAGTGTGAATTTGGAACCTGAAAATAACGAGGGTAAAAAAGATGTTATATACACAACAACAGATACTTTAGCAAAAAGTACATTTTTATAGCTTAATTTCTCCTTGTTTTTAAGTTACCTTTAAGCATGTAAATGTAACAAAGTAAATATTATAATAATGGTATGAGGTTGTTTTCTAGTAAAAAATAACTTTGTTATATTTGTTCACGTTAATTTAACGTTAATGTGATTTTTGTGCTATGTGGGCTACTTCCTTAAAGCAGTAAAGTAGCTACGGAATTTTGAAAAACATCAAATTTGCCACTGGCAAGGCTGAAATTTCCTAGACTAATAAGAATTTTGAAAAAACCCCAAATTTTTAATTTACTCTCCTCACCTATACATGTAAAGTTAGTTAAAATTGCCCACTTTCAGAAACGCTAGAGAGCTGAGAGTTGGCAGACTGATAAAAATTTTAACAAAACTATTAAAAAAAAACTTTAATTCAAATTTTGAATTTACGTCCTTCCCTTATACATGTAAATTCCTAAACAACTACGGAGCTGGGATTTGACATACTGAGAGAAATTATATACAAGTTCTTAAAAATAATTATAAAATAATTTAGGTCACAAAATTGCCAAAAATGTCCCAAAATTATTTTATGAAATAAAAATATACCGAGTTTGTCGTTTTGTTGATGATCAAATTGCCTGCCAGATTTAATTTTCTGATAAAATCGTATCTGAAAAGCTCTCAAAATAAGCGCGCCAGCTCAAGAATGCTTTTTAATAGTTTTTTGATAACAAAATGACAAATATTTAAAATAAAAAAAATCATTTACACTATTCACCATTAAAAAAGTCTGTTTGGTTTACATAAATCAAAATTAAAGTAAAATTATTGTTAAAAAACACTGCTAAAACGACTAGATAAATATTTTCTCTTTACAATATTTTTTTAATAAATTTATATATGCCATGATGGTTTTATAGTGGTCACTTGGTTTTATTTGTTACTGTATCGCAACAAGTATTTTTGAGTGCCCTTATGAAACCAACAAAAAAGAACAAAGTAAACATAGTCAACATAACCTCACAAAAATTTTTTGTATTTGTTTTTAAAGTGGTTAAAAGCGTATAATTCAACACTTTTAAATGTTTTTTATTGTGCAATTTCGACATAATCGAGAGGGCCAGTGCAATGATATTCGTTGTGCCTGCAGGTTAGAGGGCAACCTCTTATATTGGCCGTCTAAACAGGCCTTATCTAGGCCTGGGTGTCCTACCCAGGAGGACGGAAACTTAAATAATCAATCTTGCAATAGGTAGGTACCAATCTGTACCTACGTATATCTATTATTTTTACAAGAAAAACCTAAAAAAAATAAAACACGAAAGTATTTACTTACTTCTGTTAGAACGCTTAAGTAAACAAGGTTTTATATGGCCGCCTATTTAAATATTATTTAATATACAGCTATGGGTAACTATAAATACAAAAGAATTAAGTTTACCTTTAAGCCTTCCTATAAAACCTTTTTAAAATGCCTAAAAGTAATGGCAAAAACCAAAAGTCTAAAGTTTATGTTTACCACTCTTAAAAACCTTAAGGAAACTAGGTTCTATATGGCCGCCTATCTAATCATATTTACTTTTAAACTACTGATAACTATAAAAACAAAAGGATATAAGATAACCTTTTAGCTCTATTATAAAACACTTTTGTGATGACCTAAAGTAATGAAAATGATTGGTATAAAGCGAAAAATTAATTAGATTGCTGGTTCATAAAATTAGTTTACCAATCACCTGCGAATAATTTAATTAATTATGAAATCTGAACTGAAAATAATTACGAACAGTTGAAGATGCACTTACCCCTGTTTTTGCAGCGTGTTGTTCGTGACGTCTTTCACACAGAAGTGATTTTTCGACAGCAATTGTCATATATCGAAGCGCGCACACCCCCAATGTACAAATTCAACTGGTTGAGTGCGCGAAGATGCAATTGAACATGCTCAGAAAGTAAAATAAAATAAAGTTTTCAATCGCATTCGCCAAAATTCTTAAAGACAAATACGAACGTATAAACGCGAGAAAAATATTAAAATAAAACAAAATTCTTATACCCAAAAGTATATTTACAAAGGCGAGTGAATTTTGGACATTCTGCCCGCCTAAAAATTACATTGATGTAATTTTTAAATGTTTTCAGGTTCAAAGTCCATCGGTAAAGGACATAGCTTTACCAGAGGTCTTTGAAATATTCCTGAGACAGTGCGCACAGTGGCAACACGTGAGATTTGATCTTCACCTGGGTGAAGGGCAATAATTCTACCAAGCGACCATTTTGTCGGTGGTAAATTATCCGACTTTATGTGTACCATAGTACCTATAGCAGGGGCGGGACAAGTGGGTTCCAGCCACTTGGACCGCTGCTGCAGTGTATGTAAATATTCCTTAGAATAACGCGCCCAAAAATCCTGATGTAATCTTTGGATCATCTGCCATCTAGAGAGGCGGTTTAGTTTGATACTGGTTACATCAGGATCGGGTAAACTACAAACAGGTTCTAGAGTCAAAAAATGATTTGGTGTCAACGCAGACAAATCATTGGGGTCGCTAGATAAAGGAGACAATGGTCTAGAATTTAATAGCGCTTCCACTTGTACTAAGACCGTATAAAGCTCTTCGTACGTTAAAATCTGGCTTCCGATAACGCGATACAAATGCGTTTTTACCGCCTTTACTCCACTTTCTGCTAATCCAGAAAAGTGTGGTGCCCCTGGGGGGTGAAAAAACCACTCAATGGATTCCGCGGCTGCCGCTTGTTTAAATATTATCTGTAATTCCTTATTTGCACCCTTAAACGTAGTTCCTTGGTCTGATATTATTTTTGAGACCCTTCCTCGACGTGCCATAAAACGCCTTAAAGCACACAGAAAAGCTTCGCTAGAATAATCCGAAACTAATTCGATATGAAGAGCCTTGGTAGAGAAGCAAACGAATATGCAGATCCAAGCCTTAAGCGTTTTATTTCCGCGAACTTTTCTGCTTAATGATATGGATATTGGACCCGCATAGTCACAACCGACTACGGTAAAACTTTTGACAGCAGATATGCGTAATTTGGGTAAGTTTCCCATTTTTGGTTCAAAAGGTTTCTGATTAAGTCGCCAACAATTTTTACAGTTAGCGATAACGGTTCTTATCGCCCGCTTAGGAGATAATATCCAGAAATTTTGAAAAATTAAGAACTGTAAAGTTTGCAAACCTGGGTGCAAATAAGATTTATGATAGTGTTCAATGAGGAGCGTAGTTAATCTATGTTGTCGTGGTAAAAGAATCGGGTGTTTCTGGTCATATGAAAGATCAGAATATCGGAGGCGACCTCCAACCCGCAATATATTTTTATTATCAAGAAAAGCGTCTAACTTTCTAAAAGGCTTTGAAATGCGTTTTTTCGCATTAATATTTGAGATTTCTTGAGAAAATGTGACTGTTTGAACATGCCTGATCAGAAAAATAAGAGCGAGATTAAGTTCTGACAGGACTATGGGTCCAGTACGATAAGCAAGATTTCTTTTAAAGCAGATAAAACGATACCAGATAGCGATTATCCTTTGAATTTTAGAAAGCGAAGAATATTTGTTTAAAAGAATATCAAAAAACGTGTTTTCTGTAAATGCGACCAAAGTTATTTTCCTTTCTTCACCAAGAACTTCGTCCGAATCCAATGGTTCAGAATAAATGCTTGGTGGCCAATGCTCATCAGGCATTGAAAGCCAATCTGGACCGCCCCACCAAAGGGGCGTATTTAACAATTCTGACAGCAACAAAGTTCTTGTTGCACAGTCTGCGGGATTATCATTTGTGCGTACATGCTGCCATATTGCAGCTGGTAGTTTATTTTGAATTTTCGCAACCCGGTTGGCGACAAATGTTTTGTATCTATAAGGGGGATTTTTAATCCAGCTAAGAGCGATTGTGGAATCTGACCACGCGAAAATTTTAGAAATTTTAATTTTATCTCCTAGAATTTTTAAAATTGCGGAAACAAGATCAACCAGTAAAACAGCGGCTACTAGCTCTAATCTCGGGATTGAAATTGTTTTTACCGGAGCGATTTTTGCTTTAGCAGCAATGAGAAAAGTGCAGATTTTATTATTTTGTAAAACGCGGAAATACGCTATACTAGCGTAAGCTTTTTCTGACGAATCACAGGAAGCGTGAAGTTGACATTCTGTAAAATTATCAATAATAAAACGTCGCGGTAAAGAAAAGTTTTGAATAAGGCCTAACTCAGATTTATATTTTAACCAACGTTGGCGTATAAAGGGGGAAACTTCCTGGTCCCAGTCATATTTTTGTTTCCACAGAAGCTGCAATAGATCTATGGAGAACAGGCTCAGAGGTGAGAGCCATCCTAGTGGATCAAAGCATCTTGCAATTTCTGACAGAATCGTGCGTTTTGTACATTCTCGTTCCAATGGATCTACGCGATAGGTAAAAATATCTTTACAAGGAATCCATTGTAAGCCTAAAATTTTTATTGTTTCAAATTCTGAATCGAAATTAAACGAGTTTGAGTGCAAGTAAGACTCCGGAAGGTCTTGTAAAAATGACTTATTGTTGCTTGCAAATTTTCTAAGTTCGAACCCACCGTTTCCCAATAGTTCTATAAGTTGATCGCGTAAATTTCTAGCTTCTGAGAGGTTATTTGCATTACAAATTAAATCATCAACGTAAATTGAGGTTTTGAGTACCTCACGAGCTTGAGGAAACTTGTTTCCTTCATCCTGTGCTAATTGAGCAATGACGCGGTTAGCGAGATATGGAGAAGAGCTCAGACCAAAAGTGACCCGTTTAAAACGCATGTCTTTTATGGGCTCGTTGGGAGTGAATCTCCATATTATTCTTTGAAAATCCCTATGAATAGGGGCAATTAAAACTTGTGTAAACATGCTTTTAAGATCACAAGTAAAGACCACAGAAGAAATACGAAAACTGAGAAGTAGAGCAAAAACTTCTTTTTGAAGTTTTGGCCCCGTAAGAAGGGTGTCATTTAGCGAGGGTGAATTTTGATTTGGACGAGACGATCCGTCGAAAACAATTCGAATATTGTTGGCTACGCAATGATGGGGTAAGTAAAAAGAGTTTTTATTTATTTCTTCATCAGGAATAATTTCAAGATAATCATTGTTAATATATTCTTGAATAGTATCTGAATATTTTTTATAAATATTAGGATTTAAAATTAAGCGTTTTTCAAGCGAAAAAAATCTTCTTAAAGCCAATGAGCGCGTTGCATGAAAATCAAATTGCGGAGGCGTATTATCTTGGAAAGGTAGTTCTACCATGTATTGCCCTGTTTCGTCTCTACAGTGAGTCTCAACAAAGCTTTTCTCGGCAAGAATATCGGAGGGCGAGCAAAAATTTGCTTTAGGTAGCTCTTCTAATTCCCAAAAGCGTTTTAAAGCGTGGTCTAGCGATAGTGAATCGGTTTCATTTACAGAGCAAAATAAAGCGGTTGAATGTGATTGCGATTTAATTTTATTATTTTTATTTTTTCCCATAATAATATAGCCAAAAATACTATTAAGAAGAATTGGTTTGTTGGGGCCATTATCAATGCGCCCTTCGCGTAAAATATAGGGAAAAATATCAGCGCCCAAAAGAAAATCAATATTAGCGGGTTCTTGGAGCGTAGGGTCCGCGAGGGGTACATTTTGAAAATCAGAAGTATCTATATTACCTAAATAAGTGCTAGGAATTTCCGAACACAGCTTGGGTAAGATCACAGCGTCGACTGACATGCGTGGTTCCGTTTGATTATACGGTTTGATAATACAAGTTACTCCTCCCTGAGAGGTAACTTCATTCATAGATCCTAATCCTTGAATAGAAAGAGATAAACTATAGCGTGGAAGTGAAAGTTTTTTGAAAAACTTCAAAGAGACGTAACTGCATTCTGAGCCAGAATCAAGAATAACCCTAGCCTTTTGAAAAATGCCACGAGAATCCATAACCTCGATAATAGCGGTAGATAAAATTGTATTCTGAGCGTGCGAATTGGAGAAGTAAGTTAAGGTATTTTGCGAATTTTGAGGTAAATTTTCCATACCTGTTTGTGGCGGTTGCTGAAAAGCGCGAGAGGTTGGCGAATTATTTTGCTGAGGCGAGATATTACCATTAAAAGCAGGCGAATTATTTTGTGAAGAACTTTGCGGGTTATTGTATTGCGAATTATAAAAGGGGGGTCGTACATTAGAATTGTAATTATTTTCAAGATTCGTGCGGTTAGAAGTATGTGGACTGTAATTGTTGTTATTTTTAAAAATATGTAAAAGAGAGTGATGTCTATTAGATTGACAGTAACGACAAACAGACTGCGATTGACATAAAGCTAGGTTATGTTGCCCACTTAAACAATTAGGACACCAGTTGTTGTCTTTAGCTAACTGAAAACGTTCAGAGGAATTTTTATTTTTAAATTCTAAGCATCTGTAAATATTATGGTCACGTGATAGACATAAAAGACAAGATTGATTTGAATTATTTAACTTTGTATTATTATTTCGACTTGCATTACCAAAAAATGCAGAAGTTTGTCTAGGTTTTGACTGATTAGAAGAAAATCTATTTTTTGTGTCTGTTTTTAAAGGTGAAGAAAAATCAGATTTAGTTGAAAATTCTACCGCTTCTATAGCGTTACATCGTTTTAGTACAAAATTCTTTAAATCGTCAAAAGTAGGAACTTGAGATGGATCATTAAGTTCAAGTTCAAATCGCGTCATGGTCTCCTGATCTAAATGTTTACTGAAATTATAGTATAGCAAAAAAGACCAATCATCTGTGGGAAAACCAAGTACCTTAAGGGCGGAGAGATTTTCACTATATACGTCAACTAGTGTGCGTAATTGTTTTGAATTTTTAGAATTTGTTACGTAAGGAACATTATCCATTGTTTTTAAATGTGAAAAAGCAATAAGCCGTTTGTTATCGTAGCGGTTTTTTAGCGATTCGAGAGCAATTGAATAATTAGCGGCGGCTAAAGGTGTGCATTGCACCAGTGCTAGCGGGGGTCCCTCTAGGGAGTTTAAAAGATGGTTAAATTTCTCTATATTCGAAATATTTGTGTTGTCAACTAGCGCATTAAACATGTCCATAAAATTTCTAAATTGTCTAATATCGCCGGAAAATTTTGGAACTTTCAAATTAGTCAAGTTTGGCGGTCGATTACCACTAGATAGTCCCGAAGCAGAGGATGCGTCGGTTTCAACCTTCAGTGTTGGCTTTTCAAACAGCGCGGTATACTTAGCGTAATTGTAAGATCGTAAGTATTCAAAGTCTTTTCTCACTCCTTCTTCGGTATCAATTTCAAAATCGTCGGTCGCTGACATTAAAGATATAAGATTTTGATGATATTTAGCAAAATCGTTAACCACTTGATCAATTTGAGCGTACATAATTTTAAACTGAAGTTTAGCCGTCTCGTCAGCATCAGAAGCCGAGTCAGCAAAAGTTTTTAATTCTTTCATTTGATTATGACACATTGTGCGAAGGGTCTTATACGATTTAATCTTAGCCGCGGACATGATGATCCTTTATTTAATGCAGATGGGTATAATAAAGAAAAGCAAAACTAAATTTTTAATTATTTTTAGCAATTTAGGGATATTACGCGGTATTTTTAACAATTTAGCCAAATAAAATCAATTTATTAAAATCAATTATTGGTAAAATTATCAATTTATTTAGTGATACTAATAAATAAAAGGGAAAGCGAATTATTAATAATATAATTTTTAATTGAATTTAACCATATTATTTTAGCGAATTAATAAATTTTTACAAATTAAGTAACGGTGAAAATAGCGAATTATTTATTTACCTTTGTTAGTTAATAAGAGCGAAAACGAACTATTTATTTATATTTACTAATAAATAAAAGCGAAATATTTTTTAATAGTTAAGGGGAATTGCGCGGTGCGAATTAGCGATAATTAATTAACTTAGCGACATGCAATAGCGAGTTATCTACTAGCGATCCCAATAATTTGTAAATATAGGCAAGTAAGAAGCTTAAATTATAAACCTCTTTACACAATAAATAATACTATGGCACCCATAAAGCTGCAATAAAAGTTCTAAACTAAAGCAGCAGTAATAAAATAAAATGCAGATAGGACCTACTGGTAAGCCTATATCATATGCCGATAAATTACGTGCAATTGTTTATGTATATGTAACCTGCCTAAAACCTACTACTCATTTTAGGAAAGAATGTTAAAGAAAAAAACTGGAATGATAAGTTCATATTCAATGACCTTGAATTTATTTCTCCGAAACAAATTACCTATTTATAAATCGTCAAAGACGGAAAACCAAAACACGTTGAAAAATGAAAAAAACCTATTATACTTTTTATTATTAGCGAAGCGAATAAAAACTTTCAAACGCGTCCGGCTCGTAGGGCCAAAAATGATTGGTATAAAGCGAAAAATTAATTAGATTGCTGGTTCATAAAATTAGTTTACCAATCACCTGCGAATAATTTAATTAATTATGAAATCTGAACTGAAAATAATTACGAACAGTTGAAGATGCACTTACCCCTGTTTTTGCAGCGTGTTGTTCGTGACGTCTTTCACACAGAAGTGATTTTTCGACAGCAATTGTCATATATCGAAGCGCGCACACCCCCAATGTACAAATTCAACTGGTTGAGTGCGCGAAGATGCAATTGAACATGCTCAGAAAGTAAAATAAAATAAAGTTTTCAATCGCATTCGCCAAAATTCTTAAAGACAAATACGAACGTATAAACGCGAGAAAAATATTAAAATAAAACAAAATTCTTATACCCAAAAGTATATTTACAAAGGCGAGTGAACTAAATGACCAAAGTTTATATTTATTTCTTTTTGAAAACTTTAGGTAAAATGGTTTTATAAGATCATCTTTATAAATCAGAAATCAATAAAACCTAAAGTATCTAAAAGGAACAGAAGGAATATCAGTTTTTTTAAACTCCCTTTATAAATCACTTTTTGGTTGTATAACACCCCTTTAGGTAATTGGCAATATAAATTACCTTTATGTAGCCAAATTGATCCTAAAACCCATAACAGCACCCTCTAAATAACCTAGGAACCAAATTAATAAAACCTTGAGTGGTAATAATGTTACTTGGGTGGTATATTCAAACACAGCAAAATGCGCGGCAGCCGCTGTGACGTCACTCCTTAGAAAAATCCCGGGCCCCTTATGAGTATAACGGCCATTCGGTTCATAACTTTTTTATTTATGAATTTTTTTTATTTCTGTAAAAACCTTCTTTAGGCACTTTTTTAAGAGCAATTCAACTGTCAAATTAAAGTTTATTTGTCACTTTTAGTTTTTGAGATATTACATAAGTTTATATTTTATTTATGGATTGATCCTTATTTTATTCGATTTTTAAAATAAGCGTAAAATTTCCTTTAAAATGATGTTTCACACTTAATATTTATATTTTTATATTTTTTAATATTTTTAGTTTTTGATTACTTCTTATTTTTTTTATATAATTTAAAAATAATTTAAACCAATTCTTATTCAGCAAACTAAAAAAAAACTTAAGAGGTAACTAAAAACTAAAAATATAAAAAACAATAAAAAAAATTAAAGTGTGACATGTCATTTAAAAAAAAATACGCTGATTTCAAAAATCGAATAAAAAAAAGGTCATTCCATAAGAAAAATAAAAACCTTATGTAATATCTCAAAAATTAAAAGTGACAGATAAAATTTAATTTGACAGTTGAATTGCTCTTAAAAAAGTGCCTGAGGAATCTTTTAACAGTAATAAAAAATATTCATAAATAAAAAAGTTACGAGGGTGGGTCGAAAATGCACCAAATTGAAAATATATATCTTGAAAGTAGTTTAAGATATTGATGTGCTAATGTTTTAACAAAAATCGAGCTCGTAACATGTAGGTTAGTTTTTTCTATCTCCTCTAGAAATGGGCGTTTCCTATCAAAAGTGTCCAATTTGGACCACTCTGTACCTATGTAGGTAGGTGTAAATGAAAATAAATCAGCAGTAGTGTTTATAGAGCTCATTCTAAACAGTGTTTTAAATAGGTTCACTTAATTAATATACAGTGAAACCTCCTATAAGCGGACACGCACGGTTACGTCGATTTTGTCCGCTTATTGGAGGTGTCCGCTTATGAGAGGGAACTGCGAAATTTTAATATATATTTATTAACAATTTCCGCTGCTTGCGTTTTTGTGATATTAAATTTTTTAGCGATCTTTCGTGCTGATAGATGTTCCTTCTCCGATACGTTAACAACTTCCATTTTTTTACGTAAACTAAGAATCTTTTTACTAGGCGCCACTTCACAGAGATCTATTACTACCCAACTGAACAATAAAAATCAAACATAGTCCCCCGGAATAAAATATGTTATAAATACGAGAGAAGTACTTAGTCTCCGCAATAAAACGGAAAGAGGTAATTTCCTGGCTGCAGAGTGCGTTGTTGCCAACATACTACGTAGTAGTTATGCCCATCAGATACAGCGCTCCGTCCCGTTGTCAGAGGTTCGCCTCCGGTTAAGGGAGGTTTCAGAATTTTTTAACCAAAAAAAATTGTCCGCGTTCGGTTATTAGAGTGTCCGGTTATAGGAGTGAACTTTACAGGTAATGAAATAGGGAGAAGCTTGGTTCCAACAAATTTGTCCGCTTAAAGGGAGTGTCCGCTTATTTCAGTTTACTTATTTTTAATAAGACTTACTAATAAGTGGTTATATATATTAATACATATATATATATATATATATATATATATATTTAAGGTTTGTAGGTTTCTTGGGAATGTGGTTCAGTAATCAATCAGCAACTTTTAATTTACATTTATTAACGTTTCGGTCTAAAGACCTTCTTCAGAACATTCATACATTCACAATTTCACCTTACATTAATCAAAACAACATACAAAAAACACAAGTTCAAAAAGACACCACATTATTTTACGAAACATTTTTAAAATCAATAATATTTAAACGAACTATACGACTATTACTTAGGTTACTAATTATTAGTATCTGGTTACTAATTATTAGTAACCTAATTATTAGTATCTGGCCAATAAATAACTTGCCGCAATCAGTTTGAATTTCTTATAGCTCTAGAGATTTTTAAACACGTTTTTCCGTTTTCCGTTGGCCTCTGCAAATATTTACAAAAATCATCAATTGATCAAAGCGAAGCAGTAAATCATGCTGGAATTTTGAAAGATAACGTCTTTTCTGCATTTTTCAAAAGTGTTAGCGAGAAAGCCGCAAGTTTTGACGTCGATGTAAAAATGCCAAGAATTTATTCCTTATCTTGATTCGTTCATCAATTACTTGCAAAGCAGATTTGTAAAAGAATAATGTTTTAAATAGTTTTTCTTTGACTAGACTCAAAAGCTGTGAGCGGTTTGTCTGTGGCCAAGAGAGAATAAATGGGTTGTCTTTTTTAAATATTTACCCAAAAGTCACAGCACCAATGGAAATAATTGCAGAACATTTTGTATCAAAGAGGAGTCAAATTTTTGTTTTTTAATACATGACATATTATAACAATTTTAAGATTATAATATAACTGTTAATAAAATTGTTCAAAAATCCTTGTATAAAGTTTTTGATACATACATACATTCATACTTTTAAAATCCTCGCCATTGGACCGGCGCACAGTGGTTTAAAATGGTTAAATTTTGGAAAAAAGAAGTTAATATCTTTAAGAGTATTTATCACATACACCTGAAATTTGTACATATATTCAACACATATTTACGAATTTATTTTACCTAAATCCCCTCTCCTCTTCCTTGCAGGGCAAAAGTTGTGTAATATAAATAAAAAGGTAAATAATTGCTCAATATTACTAGCAATGGTAACTAACTTAGTAACCATTGTTACTAGTTTGATTGATGATTGTTTTTTCAAAAAGGTGTACTTAGGGGAGGGAACTGGATGCTCCTGTGCCCCAAGGCCTTCGCAGTCCTTCTTTAAATTTTATTGTGGAATCAAACATAAAGTACTATAATTTTTGTTAAATTATTATTTAGCCCCTCCCCCCTTAAGGAATCTGGCAATTTCTTGTCGCCTACTTATTCCTATATAAATAAATTTATTTAGTGTGGTCAAAAGTAAACAAATCAATTTATTTTTGAAAATAAGGAAGTAATAATCCACAAATTTATATCTTAAACTCTTATTTTTCACAAGAATAAAAAAAATACTCTTTATGTTAAAAATATCCCACCAATGTACAGGATCACCGTTTATAAAGTTCCACATGGAAAAATTATGAAAAACATGAAGATAATTAAAAAATTAAATTACTCATAAAACTACATTGATTTTTGCCACATTTTCAGTTTTTTTCTTAATCACACTCCACAGACTAGAAGGTCCTTTTTTGCAGCAGAATGTTTTTTTTAAAATTTTGAAATAGATCATATCTGAATTCTTAAGCGGTTCTTGAGTAAAATAAAAAATAATTTGCCATAAGGGCAATGTGTTAGCCAAGGAAAAATAATATAGTTAATTCTTTGTTTAACACATTGCTTCCTCAAGACATAGGTGAATAAGAAACATTTGCGTAGCTAGGGGGGGGGGCAGGGGGGGCCTGGCCCCCCCTGAAGTCCCTCAGGCCCCCCCTAAGATATTTTAGGCCTCCCCTACCGACTAGTAGTAAAAGAACATGACGCTGAAAATACATACTTTTCTATTATTATTCGGGAAATATTCAAATAAAATAGGTGCATTAAAATTTAAAATCATTCAGATAATGTTTACATTTCAGGAAAAAGCCCTTGTCTTGCGGAATTAGGCTTTTTCTTTTTAAATTATCGGTAACTTTTCTGCACTTATGCAATTTCCCAAAAATATTTTTTAAATTTAAACATAATTATGCATATTGAATATTTCATAGGGTCACTGCATCCTGGAAGCCTGGCGAAAGAAGACACTACGTCTTCGTGATGCAGTGACCCTAATATTTCATACATATTGGCGACATCTTGTAAAATATTATAGAAGTGTAAGTTAAATTTCGCATTTAATAAAGACAGCGACCTTTGCCCCTCTGTTTTCGAAATCGGGTTGTAGATGTCGTAAGGTTATAAAAGACCTTTTTAAACTGTTTTTCTAAAATAAATATAATAATCTTTTTAGTTTTTTTGAGGTTAGCGTTTAGTGTCTTATGAAAATTTTCCGATTTTGGTGACAATTTCATAACCATTTTCATATTAAGCTTTCCCACGTCGTTAAACGGAATAAATTCGTCGAGCAATACCGGGAAATTTTTAATATTAATACTTCTACTCTAAGAGCAGAAATGACCGTTTTAAAGAATTGTATTTTTCGGTTAAATCAAACTGTTGGTCATGATTCTATCAAACAACATATAGCAGAAAACACCTATCTAAACCTCTACCAACTTTTTAAAGTTGCGAGTATTCTTCCAATTTCAAGTGCAACTTGCGAGAGGTCTTTCTCTGCCATGAGGAGAGTTTTTAATTGGCTTAGAACAACTATGATTCAAGAGAGACACTCAGGTTTGTCATTGTTATTCATAGAAAAAGATGTTGAGGTCGACTTAGACAGTGTGGTAGACGCTTTCACTCAGCGACGTAGAAAACTTTCTTTGTAGAATTGCTGAATTACATACTTCCTGTGTATACATATAAATAAGTTGGTAAATGTATTATTAAATTTGTTATATTAAAATATTAGAACATTTAATGCGCGTATTTTTTTTTATTCATTGCACACTTTGCACGACTCTTTAAAACCTATGTTTGCTTTTTGTTCAAGATAGACCGGGGCCACGGCCCCCCCTGAAAAGCAAGGCTAGCTACGCCAATGATAAGAAAGAAAAGATCTATCAAAAATTTTAAAAATATGCAGGGTGTATTATTAAAATAAGGACCCAATGGCCATCTTGCGTGTAAGGTGTGATCTTTAAAAAAAAAAGTGAAACCGTAATAAAAATATTCATTATTTCGTGAGTAATTCACTTTTTGATTTATCCGTTTCTGCCAAATAACAAAAAACTTTTCCAAGTGGAGCTTTATATACGGTCACCCTGTACATTACATCTTAAAAAATATAATTTGTAAATATAATGAATGATAACAAACTGATAAATTAACTGATAAATAATAAAATAAATAAATACTTCGAAATATATAAATATATCCATATTAACACAGCAACTAAAACCCTTTAATTGTGTGTATTTCTAGTATATCTAAATAACAAAGCTACAATTCTAGGAACCTAATTCATAGATAGACAGATATTGCCAGCTGTAACCTATGCAGTCAGAAAGATAAGACATTGTGGATTACAACCATAAAAAAATCTCATTGCGGGAGGCTGCGGGAAGACAACTTTTAGTCTGCAGAAATTTGCATACATCAAAATAACATAGTTTTTTCTATTATTATTTTTTTTTTTTGAAATTATGAATAAAACTATTTTTTTTCTTTTTAGGCTTACAAAACACTACTAAATATACGCACTAAACGAAAAATGGAAAATAGAAAATTGACAAAGCGGTTTTTGTTTAACAGATAAATAAAGGACGGGTTGCAGATTTACAAAAAAGGGATAAATCATTGTGCGCCGGCGCTCCGCTCCTGCTATATGTAAACATGCTTTTTATCATTTAAACTTAAGGTGATGGTAGTCAATTTACTTGCGTCAGTGTGGACCTATATGTACCACTTTAGAGTGTTAAATTTAACACTTTGTTTTTTTCTGTGAAGGGCCCCAAATATAGTTAGCTCACTACTTTTGGGATCCCTTCGGGTTCCCAAATACAAACCACTTTTTTAAGGCATCAAAGTATATTTTTTTAAGGCCTCTTCAGGGCCCCCTTGGGCCGGGGTCCCTCGGTGATCGCCAACTAGCCGATCTGGCCAGTTAGGGCCTGCATCAGCCAGTTGCAAGCTGAAAACTACATTTTAAAAAATACCTCCTCTGTTTTAGCATCATTTAAATTCTAACTAAAACTTTAATAACTTAATCGAATGTGCCAAAAGATTAGATCAATTCAAAATTGCTCAATTTAATATCTTTAAATTTCTACATTCCTTCCAATTCGCACATGTCTGAAAAATTTTGTTTCGTTTAAATTACTTATTTGATATATAATGTGTAATTATATTCCTCAAAAAACAGCTACTCCAGATATACGTTTTTCACCTTGTATGCAGCAATAATCTGGATATTCTGGATAGATGTTGCTTTGAGCAATTTGTTATAGAATAAACTTTGTTTCAAAATTATGGAGAGTAGATAATCGTGAGAACCCATTTGCATTGTAGTATCTGCATTGGCTCGGTCATAAAACGTGATAATTACAAAAGCAACAAACTTACGCAATAAAAAAAACTCTTGACCCATTTTTAAACATTTTGCAATTTTTCTATTCTATAATATTGGTTTCGTTTACAAAGTAAGGATTTCAAAAAAGTGGTTTTAAACTTACTGAATTTTAAATCACCTTATAAAATAAAGATTTATTTTAGAGAACGGCATTTTTACATTTTGACATTTTTACCTTCCTAGCCCGCGTAGCAATGGCTAGAGAAGGTATTATTTTCGAGGATTTTTTTTTTGAGATAACGCCGAAAATGTGTTATTTGGGTGTATTTTAACCTATCCTAGCAATATCGTCATGATGTGTCTGTGTGTGTGTGTGTATGTGTGTGTGTAGGTGTGTGTGTGTGTGTATTATTTCTGTCCGTAACATGATAGCTCCTAAACAGCTGAAGCAATTTTCATAAAATTTTTAGGTAAAATAGTGTTCGACACTATAACGAGCTGATTAGATTTTGGTCAAAATCCATAAATGCTAATGATTAATTTAAAACTTAAAAAAATGCTAACTTTTTAACGGATCATTTTATAAATATACATTTTTCGGAATATAGTAGAGTATATTTTGATCAATAATCCGTGTTATAACGAAAAACTTCGTGAGAGCTTTAGTTTCTGAGATATTTACAAAAAACTGTTTTCAAGGCTAATATATTAATTATCATGGCATCACTAGAATTGTGCTAATAGGCTAGCTAGGAAGGTATCAGATCCGTCAGGGATCCATTTATTTTAATCTCTTTTTTCTGCATTTTCGCGTACCGTAATGAAACTTGGAACATTTATAATACAACACTATGGTATTATTTTACGGAGTGGTGCTCTTCCCGAACCCAGTGCAGAGCAAAGATACAGAGTGTTTTATTTTTAATTGCAACTATCTCATTAATATTCTGTATAAAATTTAAATGTAAAGCTAGAGCAATGGAACTTGGCACCGATTATAAGGACATATACGTTTTTATTTTAAGTGATAAAAAAATGATATTGTTTAATTTTCTTCCAAGAAATAAAAAAAATAATATTTTTTTTTGAAAAATTTATGGTGTGGGTGCTGAGTAGCGGTTAGTTATGCAAGCTAACTTGCTAAAATTTTCTGTGAGCATTAACAAATTGTCTCTGTTTAAAACAAGTATTGCTGAACTGGTCTGACTTATACAGGGTCGGAGTACAGGGGTGTTTTAATTAATAATTGTAAATTGAAAAAATCTAAAAAGATAGAAAGTTATGTGGATTTCTTAGACGTAACGATATTTGCAAAAAATATATACCAAATAAGAGATACTTGACGTTTATTTATATTTTACGAAAAGAAAATTAACATTTTGTTAAACTGTTAAAAATACTCTGCCAATCTATGGGCACCTAAGCTCACACTAGGTACTATAGTTATAGTGTACGTGTGAGCTAATATAACTAAAAACTGAAATATATTTTATTCAACTCCAGACTCAATTACCTTTCGTTTGATACTACACAAGCCATGTTTTGACTTAAACTCTAATTTTTAAAATCAACCCCCACCCTTTTTTTAAAAACTAAGATGTATTTTGTTTAACTTCGGACTCATTTACCTTTCGTTTGATATCACACACGCCATATTTTCACTTAAACTCTAATTTTTGACATTTACCCCCACCCTTTTTTTTAAATAACTTAAAATTTATTTTGTTTAAGTCCAGACTTAATTACCTTTTGTTTGATATTACACACGCCATATTTTCACCTAAACTCTCATTTTTGATATCTACCCCCACCCTTTTATTTGGCTTGCGTTCGGTGGATTTCGTTTATTTTTTAACCACCACGGTCCAAGACCCAGTCTAGGTACCAAATTTCATTTAAATTGGACAAGCGGTTTTTGAGTTATGCGGGTTGGTCGTTACAGACAGACATACAGACAGACAGACAGACAGACAGACATACAGACAGACAGACAGACAGACAGACGGCAAGACAAAAAAGTTTCAAAATCATCTGAAACGCAAAGATATATAAAAATTTTTGAATTCGGAGCAACTTTTTTTTTCTTGAAAAAATTAGGATCACCATAGCTCACACTACTATAGTATAATAGTAGTGTGAGCTAATACAGGCTGTTTTTAAAAATAAGTTACATTTTTATGATCAATTTAAGTAGTTTTTTATGACGACGTTACAAATCTCTATGGACAACTCAAAGTCAGTACGTTACAACAACACTACTACAGTTTTCATTTTCTTAAATAAAAACTTTTGTACAGAGTGTTAAAAAGTAACTAAACAATAACGTTTTTTCCTAATTTTTTATTTTAGTGCTGAAGTTCAAATAACTCTAGATATGTCAAATTAACATCTCATTGCAATCACTATATTCTCCTTTATAAACCATTTATCGTACCCTATTTTTGTGATAAGCGCTACATCATTACCTTTTTCTGAATGTATATACTGGGCCACAACAACTTTGCTGTCATTTTTACTGTTTTTTACATTATTTATTTTAGCTACTGCGTTAATAAGAATTTTGCAATAAAACTTGGCACAATTTGTCGGCTTATTACAGGCTATGTCACAAATGTTAATATTTGGTGATACAATACAAGGTGATATTAAAAAAATCATATAAAAAGTAGTAGTCTCAAACTTTGGGTCATACCGGTCATGCAGTTTAAGATACTTTCTGAATTTTACAACTTTTTAAAACTAGAAGAACGGCTTTCTCACATAGTGTACATTGTTTAATTTAGCTGCTTTGTAATTGTGACAAATTTCTTTTGTCAATAAATATTTTTTTAATTTGTAAAACATTATTTCTAGCTCTTATAAAATTAGAAAATATACAGTAGAGAGTTAAACCGTTAATCACCTATGTAGCTGTTAGTTAGAGACTTTAAAACATACAGAGTATTCGATTTAAAGTCGGTAATATTGTTAACTTTGTTATTATCAAAAAGGTCGGTTAAGTTATTAGGCAAAATTTTAATTTTTTTTCCGCACTAAATTGGTGGAACAAGAATAAAATTAAACGACGCGTAGGTGAGTTATGGTAGAAAAATATATATAAAATATTTTTAGAAGATACACATAGTATACAGTACCAGCATTCGAAATTGTTTTTTATATATAAATAAAAGCATTCGGTTCATTCAAAATTATTAATAAAAAATACAGTAACTTTAATTTTATAAAAAAAATTTTTTACATAATGTGCATTTTCATTATTTCTCAAATATCTATTTAATTATCACTTCTGCCAACCAATCTCAAACAGGATGCAATTATGCAATTTTATTAAAAATGTATGCTTTGGTGCCCAGGAAATGGCAGATTATGTTAAACATTCAAAATTCTAGATACCTGATTTCACTTTTACTTAAGTTTTCAATTTTTATTAAGGCTTGGTCAGGTATTTTTAATAACCCCTGATGTAAAACCCGAGAATAGTTGGTGGCTCTTCTCGGATAAAACCAGATTAAGGTGTCAGTTTTGACATATCATGTGAACAGTTTGACGTATTGACTAAATTTGTACTATTTATTTTACTTTAGAATACTAAATGACCACTTTAGACAAAATAAGATTTGAACAATTTATCCCCCTATCGTTTGCTCCCTCTCCCCTTAAAAAAAAACCTTATTTCCAGTGTTTAATTTTAATAGATTTTTTTTAAAATTTATAAACTACATAGCTATAAGCTTAAAGAAACAAAAATTGTACACAAAACTAGTTTAATATTTAATTTATTAATTTTTCCTTTCCCGTCTTAAGTACGCCCCTGTATCTTGGCCCTGCACTGGGTTCCATCGGAGCACCACTTCTACAATGACATTCCTAGGTGTATGCTACCTCTGTGCCAAATTTCGTCAATGCAGACAAGCCCCTAAATTTCCCGCTAAGGCCCCGAACTATAAGGGAGCAAATTAGTGCTCAAATAATCAAATTTTCAGTTAGCATTGCTTTACTTTTTTGTAAATCATTATGAATTTAAGATAAATCATTAGTATATTAGGGAAATAAATTTGTCGGCAGAAAACTAAATTGGCAAATAAGGAGCACCTCTCACAAAACGGTAAAAACCCAAAAAACTTCGCGAGCATAATTCATTGAATTTCGCAGCAGCTAATGAATCAATTCCCATTCAAGTAACGAAAAGTAATCTGCATCGGCAAACGAGGAACAAGTACTAAGTAAGTTTAAAGTATTACAAGCTTTAGCATTTTTCACATACAACATACCTATAAATATATTTCAAAATTACTAAGACATGTTTTTACCTACATAGAAAAAAGGATTTTGAATTAACAGGATATGTATTTTATACAAATAAATACGTGCTTAATAATAATTATTATTAGGATTAACGGGCAGGGTATTATATACAGGGTTTTGCCGTATATTTTTAAACCATATCTAAAACTTTTATTTGAACAGATAACAAAATATAATAAATGCAAAGGTTTCATAATTTTTTACGAAGTTTCAGAATCTTTTGGTCACAATGTCAAAAAAAAATCTAAATGTTAAAATTTGACAGGTCGATGGTTTTTTTTTTTAAAACGGGAACACTTATTATTTTAGAATTTTATAGATCTTTTATTTTTGATTTCAAAAATATATATGTTGGGATCATTTCCTTTATTAATTGTGGAGATATATGCGTTTAAAAGTTTAAGAAACTTAAATTGGTGCTCTTTAAAACATCAAGGCAGCCATGAGAAAGATGATCGCATTTGACTTTATAATTAATCCATTTACAAAAAAAAAACAAATAGGTAGTTTAGGCTACGTAATATCGCCACCATTTGTCTCAAACTCCATCACCGCATTTCTGCCTTCTATTTTTCTGTATTCTGTCCTAATTGATTATTTTTGTAAAAAAGCATCATAAAAATATTTCATATAATAAAAAGTACGCGAAAATGGTATTCCGTAAATAGAATTGAGATAAAAGTAAAGCCAAGTCCTCGAATACAAATTGCAAAATGAAAAGTTCTTACTAGTTTGAAAATGTTTTTTTTAACTTTGCTCTTACTTCCAAACTTCTTTATGTTAAATTTAGCACTGTGCCTAACATTAATTTGCAGCCGTAATAGCCAAGTTTAGAAAAACATCTCCAAACTAGTAAGAACCTTTCATTTTAAAATTTGTATTAGATAACTTGGCTTTACATTTATCTCTATTCTTTATACGGAATACCATTTTCGCGTACTTGGCTTTTTTTACACAAAATGTTTTTTTAAAGGATAATTTTAAAGGATTTTTAAAAAGATAATATTTAAGTTTTAAAGTAATAAAATATGCGGAATATTTTTCAAAACTTTTGCAATGCCTTATTAAAAATTTTGAGGTTTTTTTATTTTTGCCTATGGTTTTATCATAGTTCCTATCATCGTTTTAAAGCTCAGCTCTCTAGTGTTCCTGGAAGTGGACAATATTACTTTTACATAACCTTACATTTATGGAAGAGGACAGTAAATTAAAATTTTGGTGCTTTCTTTGCTACAGTTTTATCATAGTTCCCATCAGTCTGTCAAAGCTCAGCTCTCTGGCGTTTCTGGAAGTGGGCAATGTTACTTTTACATAACTTTACATTTATAGGGGACGAAAGTTAATTAAAATTTTGGGGTTTTTTAATTTTTTTCTCTCTAGTGTTCCTGGAACTGGACAATATTACTTTTACATAACCTTACATTTATAGAGAAGGGCGGTAAATTAAAATGTTGGCGTTTTTAAATTCTTTCCAATAGTTTTATCATAGTTCCCATCAGTCTTTCAAAGCTCAGCTTTCTAGCGTTTCTGGAAGTTGGCAATGTTACTTTTACATAACTTTACATTTATAGGGCAGGGAAGTTAATTATTATAGAGGTATATCTGTGACTAGTACGCTAAGCAGAATATACGGTAAAATAATAAGACATAAAGTGAAGAGCGAATATAAAGACATGGAGGCAGAAGAACAAGCTGGTTTCAGGGCGGGTAGATTGACTTCAGATCATCTCTTTTGTATAACGCAAGTTATTGAAAAGAAAATGGCATACGGACAAGAGCTGCATCTGCTCTACGTCGATTTGCAGAAGGCATATGATAGTATACCACTAAATCTACTTTGGAAAGCGTTGGAAAACACAAACATAAACGTACAACTAATTAAGGCCATCAAAGAGTTATACCGCAATAGTAAGGCAAAAGTTAAAATAAAAGCAAAACTAACCAAAGGCTTTCAAGTAAATAAAGGTCTTAAACAAGGTTGCTGTATCTCGCCTAGGCTTTTCAAGATATACTAGGAACAAGTCCTTAAAGTATAGAAGAGAAAATGCCAAAACACGGAAATTCCGTTGGACGAAACCACCTTGTATACTTTATGTTTCGCCGTTGATCAGATAGTAGTGGCTCAGGATTATGACGACCTCGAATATATGACACGAAAACTAATAGAAGAGTACAATAAGTGGGGACTAGAGTTTAATCTCAATAAGACAGAGTATATGTGTATCGGTGGAATGAAACAGAATCTAATTTTAAATACCGGGCAGCGAATTCAGTCCTGTGATGAGTATAAATACTTAGGTCTAAAAATTACAGCTGACGGAACATTAGACAAAGCTATAAAAGATCGAAACGTACAAAGAAGAAAAGCAATAACTTTATTAAATGGAATAATTTGGGACCAAAGTATATCAAAACATAACAAAAAGCTTATATATAACACCATTGTAAAAAGTATTATTACATACGGCTCAAAAGTATGACCAATCAAGGATAGAACAGAAAAAATGCTTTCCGCTACGGATATGGACTATTGGAGAAGAGCAGCAGGGAAATGAAAAAGAGAAAGAATTACAAATCAAAGAATAAGAGAAATTATGACAGTGGGTGAACGTACTTTAGTGGATGATATAAGAACAAAACAACTGGTGTGGTACGGACATGTACAAAGAATGAATGATGAAAGACTACCTAAACAAATACTACAATGGAAACCATCTGGCCGAAGAAAACGAAGACGGCCAAGGAGAAGCTGGAGAGAAGGAATAGACAGTGAAATAAGAATAAGAGGCCTAGATGATGAATTATGGGCAAACAGAAACCAGTGGAGATTGGGTATCGGAAGACGTAGAACGTCGTGAGACCGATAAATATATAATGGCCCATCGCACCGACTCATTTTTTCGTTACTTAGCCTTAAGTGTTCCTTGTTACGTCATATTAAGATTATATTAAGAAACGCTTTAAGCTAAGTAACGAAAAAAAAGTCGGTGAGATGGACCCTAAGTTAATTAAAATTTTGGGGATTTTAATTTTTTCTATAGTTTTATCATGCTTCCTATCGGCCTTCCACAGCTCAGCTCTCTAGCGTTTCTGAAAGTGGACAATGTTACTTTTACATAAATTTACATTTATAGGGGTGGGAAGTTCATTAAAACTTTGGGGTTTTATAATTTTTTTCTATAGTTTTATCATAGTTGCTATCGGCCTTCCAAAGCTCAGCTCTCTAGCGTTTCTGGAAGTGGGCCATGTTACTTTCACATTACTTTACATTTATGGGGGAAGGAAGCAAATTAAAATTTTGGGAATTTAAAATTTTTTCCTAAAGTTTAATAGTATTTCCTATCAGTCTGCCAAAGTCCAAAGCTCAGCTTTCTAGCGCTTCTGGAAGTATGTCACTTTGCATTAATTTACATGTATAGGGGAGGGGAGTAAATTCGAATTTTGGGGTTTTTTGATTTTTTCCAAGGGTTTGGCATAATTTCTTTCAGACTGCCAAATTTCAGCTTTGTAGCATGTCTAATAGTACAGTAGAATTTTGATGATCTCTACATGAGTGCGTGAGTGGCAATTTCGACGTATTTTAAATTTCGTAACTACTTTACCACTTTATGGAAGTCCATGAAACTTGGAGGGGTTATTAACTTTATGAAGGTCTACGACTGCTAGCTCACCCAGAAGTAGAGTTTTAGATAGGTGAAATATGAGCTGAAATGTTTCAAGAAAAGATGGTACAGCAGTTTACGCCGCGAACTTGGCCGGGCACTGCCGTGCCCTCAGATAACAAAAAATTTTAGTTTCTTTCTAAATTTTTACTTTATGAAGAAATTTAATAAAAAATATCTAGACGTTCAGTTCTCTTACCTTATACACCTATACGATGGGGTTGAGTGCCGAGCCATTAATGAAATAAATTTCGCTCCAATGTTGATTTTATAGATACCATTTTAACATTTATAGGCATTTTAACATTTTGATGAAGACAATAGGGACCTATTGCAATAGTGCCAGGCACAAATTGTGCCGGGCACTATATTGACAGTTTCGCAGTACAAACTGACAGTTAATCTTTCAAAATTGACATACCAAAGTCGAATTTATAAATCCCGTCGTTTATTTTCCATTAATAGTGACGTCACTATTAAATCCGGCTCGTATAATACACAAAGGACTAATTTTGAAAGGACACAGCTGTTCTTATTATGAAAAACTGTCACTATAGTGCCCGGCACAATTTGTGCCTGGGACTATTGCAATAGGTCCCTAATTTAACCACCTTCTTAATTTCGTGCCATAGTCTTAATAAAAACTGACGAAATATACGTCACTGACAAGAATTGGGACTGAGAGAAATTAGCTTGGCCACCCAATTAGATGCGTGTGTGTTTGAGGAAGATTTTTCGTTACTCAAAAATTTTAAGAATAGCCATACTCTGGGAACATAAGAAAGATTGCTCAACATTTCATTAATATTTGGTAAGTGACGTGAACATGTGCAGAAATTTTAATTTCTTGATGAGATAGTATAATCTTATTGAAGAATTCATTAGCAATAGCAGTTGAGATAAAACCTTGTGTTTTACTGTTCTGATAATAATGTAAAAACTTTTTAGATAAATAACCTATTATGATTTAAATATTTTTGGGATTTAATTTGAATAGGAGTAGATAACAAATTGTATTACTAATAATAAGAAAGGAAGACACTGATGGCATTAGCTTTTTATACGATACAATGGATGTCCAACTTTTACAACAACCCAACTTTTTCATTAGTAATTACTATAGGACCAAAAGTCATAGGTTTAAAACTCTAAACCTAAAGGTCTAGATTTTGGTTAAAAGCTTAACTAATTTTTGCCTCGGATGCAATAGTTTTTAATATTTATATATATTGTAAACCACATAGGCTATCTTTTTCGTTGTAGCAAATTTAAATCAAACTTTAAAAAAATATTATATTTTATTATAAAGTCTGTGTCAGCTGTCCGCTATATTTTACTTAATAATTATTTGGACATGCTAGCATAGATAGAACTAGATAAAATCAATTTCCAATTGTTTCGTTAGAGTGTTACTGTAAAAAGGATTCTTATATATCTTGCTCTTCTTACGAGTAATAGTAGTAGTAGTGTGGGGTACGCTCTAGACCTGGCGACTAGGCACATGAAGCGCGCTTTTCGCCAACTTCCAGGGATCCACCCTACTGCGTCTTTCCTTCGCTAAGGTATTTGCCCACCTTCTCTGCAAAGGCCAGAATATTGGACCACCTCAGATCTCAAAGGCTTTCTTTTTTAATACCTCTCTTCATGCCTCGTTGTATGCTTCACATGATGAGAGGAAATGCGCCAAGGTCTCTTCCTCGGCCCAACATTGTTCGCACGTCGCGTCCTCCTTCACTCTCGTCTTTGCCTAGTGTTCTTGTAGGACTGAGTGACCGGTTAGGACTTCCCCTATGGCTCCCAAATTTCTTTGTGTTCTACGGAGCAGCCAGCCCCTACAGAACTTGCTGTACCCTGTTACACACTTCTTCGCTTGTCTGGCGTTTTCTGTGTCGGTCATTTCTTTTGTCTCTCTTTCTGGGTCCACTCTGTTAGGACCGACTTCTTTTGCTTTCTTACAAACCCTATGAAAGGATCTGGCCTGACTCATTTCTGCCGGGATCCAGCCCTGGCGAGTTCGCCCGCTTTCTCGTTTCCTGGGACATGGCTGGTTTGCACGGTTCTTTTAGCGCAGCGTGACTGTCTGATCAGATGCGTTTTCCTGTTTCATTCCTAATTTCTTCCTCCCATGTTACCGCCAGTATAGCGTAAACCTCCGCCTGGAAGACTATTGCATTGGATCCCAGCGAGTAGCTTTTTCCAATACCCCTGCTTTCCACATACAGTCCCTGCACTGGTCGAATTCCGGTCTGTTAGATCCGTCTGTATAGCAGACCGTGGCATTTCTCCCTTAACCGCCTCTCTGGCATCGCTAGGCTGTAAGTTGACATTGGAATTTCCTCTTCCGTCATATTCGCGATATCCGAATGTCCTTATCCTAAGGTATGCTGCCATCGCTTCCTTCTTTATCCAGGTAGAAAGCGATGGGAGACCTAGGATAGTATTCAGGGCTATGTTGGGAGTAGACCTTAAAGCTCCCGAGGTACTTAACCTCTTGCGATAGTGCAAGTGATTTGAAGCCTTCTATCTTCCTCTTCTTTGTAAAGAGAACCATTTACGTCTTGCTGGTGTTGACGGAGAGGCCGTTCTCTTGACACCAGTTCTCGATTAGTTTGCATACCCTTTGCATCTTTTCACAAATTACGCCTAGGTACTTCTTCCCTCGTACTATAACTAGTCCATCGTCGGTCGGCGCACGCTCTGCAGTCAAATCATTGTTCTTCCAGTTTGTTCCTTCCACTCCTTTGGGCAAACAGGCGTCTTAGGATTAAAAAGAAGGGGCGGGCCGTCACACCTGACTGCACACCAAGTAGTATAAGTAGTAGCCTATAGACAAGATTGTTTAATTTACACTTGAAAACAGTTAGTCAATGGAAGTCCGAAATTTTATTAATGCTAGTTGTGTCAAACAAGAACGAAAAATAACTTTTTATCTAAACTTCGGCCGCCATCTTAAAATGTTAAATGTCAAAGTGAATCTTTTTATGAATTTTTACGAAATTTGGCTGACGATAAAATCCAAAAATTTTTTTTGTAAAAATTTAATTTGCTCTAGTAAGGTGTAAAGGTCTCTTTTATTTTTGACATATTAAGTGCCACCTATGTGACGGCTGGGAAACTTAACATTTCTTCGGTAAGCTTAAAGAGCTGGTCATTAGTTTTAATATGAGGCATAAAAAATAAATATCGCGTAAAAAATAAAGAAAATATCGAAGAAAAACGATTTTTTAAAATATAGCCACCATTTTGTTTTGAATTGACAGGTGTAATTTTTTTATATTTTTAAATTGAGTAAGTCCCACTTAAAGTAAATTTTTTTAAATTAATTTCATTTCTCTTAGAACAAGGAATTCATTTTTTTCGTAATTTTGGCAGCCACCATCTTGGATTCTGACACCGAAAAATCGGGGATCCTCGACTGAAACTTTGGCTTTTGTTAGCTACTACCATGCCAAATATAAAAAAATATACTCTTTTTGCAGCTTTTTATTGAAATACCCTACAAATTTACTCTACTTATTGAGATCAAATTTAGGTTTCTAATAGCCCGTCGTACCGACTTTTTTTTTCGTTACTTAGCCTTAAGTGTTCCTTATTACGTCATATTATGATTATATTAAGAAACGCTTTAAGCTAAGTAACGAAAAAAAAGTCGGTGTGATGGACCCTAATATAATCATAATATGACGTAATAAGGAATACTTAAGGCTAAGTAGCGAAAAAAAGAGTCTGTGCGATGGGCTATAAGTTAGGGGCAGAGGGGTGTGCATGGCATATCGTCGGCGATCTGACAATACCTGCTAAGTGACATTTAATATTTGTATTTTATGCAGATAGCGCTAGACATTTATTGTCCATATGGTGAAATGGACTGCTAACTGCAGATTAAATCCTTGTTTACTTTATAAAAGAAAAACAATATCTGCTATCAACTCTACTAGTTGTTGGGTGCAAGAACATCTGCTATTTATATTCTGTAGTAGGCATTTTTAAATAATCAGTGGTTGGCGCCAAATCCAAAATAGTCACATCATCATTATTGTAATAGCTTTCATGTTGGTCTTTGGTATATGACTCATATAGAGGTGCATGTTGAGGGGCAGATGGTGCTAAAATAAATTCGTCTAGTACGCAATATTCAGGGACTGCGAGTACGATTTAGTTGCCTGTGCGAGTTCCGAGGTTCATGCCAATCAGACAAATACCATCAGATCATAGTAGTTGTCTCTGAATATTGCGTACTAGACAAATTTATTTAAGCGCCATCTGCCTCTCAATATGGTAAAGCTCGCCGGTGGCACCTCTATATGGGTTATTTACTCAATGTCTTGGTGGATTCAAGGGCAGATTTCTGTAAAATCAAAAACAGCAGGCATCTTGTAGCCATCTTTGATAAAAGCTAAAAATTATTACTCCCTGTATTTTCCCCCACTTTTTTAAATCGTTTACTTGCAAAATCAAACAAAAAATATTGCCCGTTTTCCAGCGGCGTAGCGTGGGGGGCGCGGGGGGTTCGTCGCCCCCCGCCCCGAGGGTAGTGGCGCCCCATTGGTGGCCGAAGCGCCCTCAGCTTTATGAAGGCGGGCCGGTAACGGCCAATTGAGTGGGCGCCAAAGGAAACTAACGACATGAAGACCTTTTTTTTTTTGGTCGCAAGATTTGTGAGAGGCGCTCTCGTGATGTCGGCTGCCCCTCACACATGATGACCTTTTTTTTTTTTTTTGGCCGCAAGATTTTTTTAGTTTTCAGAGGCGCCCGTTTTAGCTGTCGCCCCCCCGCCCTTTCGGGCACGCTACGCCGCTTCCCTTTTATACTTTAAGCCACCGCTGAAAGCACAGTTATAAATTAAATCATGTAAGTCAGAAAATAATACAACACATTTTACCGCAAATGGCCGTTTAATTTCAAAAATATTACCATCAATTCCCTCCTGTAAAAGAATCTAACTGGCACTTAGCAGGTATTGTCAGATCGTCCACGATATTTGTATTAAATAATTTTTTACTTTTACCTATTTCAGTGTTATATTTATGTTACTTTTTCATTTCTATTTTTTTTTAAATATATTAGTCTTTTCATAAAGATTATGTCATATTATATCAATCAAATCTCCCCTACTTGCCAGCGTTGATCAATATCGGTTTGTGATAATATCAGCTTTTTTAGAAAATAAAATAACCAAACTTGACTATGTACATGTTATTTAAGCTGCTGTTAGCAAAACAAAAATTTCTGAGTAAATTCTACCATAACGGCCAATGCATTGGTGACTGGAGGTTATGACGGGTTATGATTTCCAACATATAGTCTATGGACAAATCAAGTTTCGTGTGCAACTCGTGCCAACTTTCTGCCGGTAAGCTAACTTTGTTAAGGGCATCCCAGATATCAGGTTTTGACTTGTTGTCATTCTGGTAAATGCGTTTTTTGAAAGATATGGATTCAAAATGGCGGAAAGGCGTATCTTTAAAAAAATTGTAACTTTTTTATTTCTTATCCGATTTTCATGGAACAAAGTTTAAAATACTTGCTTTATAATTTATTTAAAAATGTTTTGGTGAGAAAATATGTGTCTGTGACCTATTCTTAGCTAGGATCCATTGTCAAACTGCGGTCCTCATATTTTGCATACTCAACTACCTCTAGCACCTACACTATATTGTAAAAACATTCGTAGATTGATATTTACTTTCAAAAATAACAATGACAACGTTGTTTGATAATGTCCATCAAACAACGATAACAATAATAATAGAAATCGCCTGTTTTACTAGACGCCTCAGCTGCGTAAAGCCGCGCACCGCCTTCTAGGCGTCCGTGTACGGTAATACTCCTTCGGTAGTCATTTTGGTGACATTTTTTTTTTATTGAAACAAATATAAAATATACATCTATATAAGACTTATATACACCAAATTAAAGAAAAAGGTTCGTTCTATAACTTTTATTTAAACTTTTTTAGAAAATTTTGCTTTGGTATTATTAAAAATGTAGGTTAAATTTTACTAGCTATACAAAAAAAAAGTAAAAATTCAGTTATTTTATTTTTTCTAAAAAAACGAAGCAAAATTTTGAGAAATATAACAGAAAGTTATTTTATTGCGGGTGTTTACTGATTTATTTGCCATTTTTTGCAACCCTCTACGACTATTTTTAAGAAAGATACATCGTTTTAAAAAGTATCGTGCAAAAAAAAAGTGGTGGGGGACATATCTTTAAAAAAACGCATTTACCAGAATGACAATAAGTCAAAACCTGATCTATAAAGTGCCTTTAACAAACTTGGCTTATCGGCAAAAAGTTGGCACGACGTGCACACGAAACCCCTTTTAGGCCGATTTGTCCATAGACTAATACGCTAGGACATTTATTCTTGACTGTCTGTGACGTGAGGTGAGGTGAGTGCTCACACCGGTGGATTAATTTCCCGTGCAAAAAGGTGGTGAAAGTATTCAAAGTCCACCCGTGAAAGTGCACTTTTCGCTCACCTTACCACACGGGCAGTCAAGAATAAAAGTCCAGGGCTATAGAGACACCATAAAAACTAGAGGTTATAAAAAATGTTTGAGAAGAAATTGCCGGAGCTGCAGCGCGGTCTCGATAGCGAAAAGTCGGCTCTATAAAATGAACGACATGGCAAACTCGAGGTAAAGTCTTTTGTTAAATAATGATAATAATGATAAATGGCGTGCTCTTTTTTCTCTTGCTCTCAAAAATTTTATTTAATGGCACAATAGAACAGCAAGCCCTGAAGTGTATGGTCATGTATTAAACATTTTAAACCAGCTGTTACTTTGTTTATACCTATTAAAGAACTTTTATACACAGTGTTTCACGCACATCGAAACAGAGCTCCTTCGAGGGGTATACTTTACCCCTATATTTGGAATAGGGAAATTGTGTCTAGTGATACCTTGTTTTGAAGCTCTCATGAATATATTTACAACCGTGTAAAAATTTCGAAAATCCATCGATTAGTTTTTAGATATTTGCTTTCAAATTTAACATGGAATGATAAAATAAATTAAATCCGAAAAATATAAAATTCTAATTAAATTTGTATTTCATCAGTTCCCGTTAAATTTGAAAGCAAACATCACAAAAACTAATCAATGGATTTTCGAAATTTTTACACGGTTGTAAAGATATTCATGAGAGCTTCAGATTGCCTTCAGACAATTATCTCAAAAACTAATGAATAGATTTTTGAAATTTTACGATTGTAAGGACATTCAAAAGGCTTTCAAAACAAGGTATCACTAGATCCAGTTTCCCTATTCAAAATATAGGGGTAAATTATACCCCTCGAAGGGGGTTCGTGTTACAAAAACTTTAAGATAGCCAAAAAGTGTCCCCCTCGCAAACAAAATCGACGTATCCGAGCGTTTCTCTTCAAATTCGCACTCTAAATACCCAAAAAGGCCTCTTTCGATGTTCGTGAAAGGACGGGTTCAAAATGTTGACGCATAAACAATATTAAAACCTTAGAGTAATAAAAATATAATTACTCTGAGATTAAAACCGTTTTAAATACTAAAACCGATTTGGGTCGATTAAGGTGAAAGACCCTAAGAATAATACCTACAATTTTTCCAAGTTTAATGCATAATTTCTTTTTTTTTTATTGTATTTTACCAAAAACAATAAAAAAAGTAAATACTTAATTTTATTTGTATTTTGCAAATTTTATGTAAATATAAGGTAGATTAATTGCCCTT
Organism: Aspidapion aeneum; assembly: GCA_963576565.1. Classification (NCBI taxonomy): domain Eukaryota; kingdom Metazoa; phylum Arthropoda; class Insecta; order Coleoptera; family Brentidae; genus Aspidapion; species Aspidapion aeneum. The sequence continues at coordinate 73,170,411 of OY755044.1, forward strand.
ATTTTCCCTTACAAATCAAACCTAACCAAATGAAAACCAACCAAGTCACTCCCCACCCCTAGAACCGCAGGTATTTTCTAAAATGAGTGATAAACACTATTGATCTGATCATACTTTAAAGCGTTGTATACGAATATTGTAATCTGTCTTCATTTATTTTATTATAATCCGTTGGGTCATTACGAGCTGTCGTCTTCCCTTATCCTGTTGTACGATCCGTCCCATGCTGAATGCGACACAAAAAAATTAAAATCTTTTTCAGTTCTACATAACCGCATTAATAATATAGGTATTATTAATTTTATTAATAATTTACCAGTCCTTTCATGGAGAATTTTACTTTGGCTAACAATCATAATTATACAGGGTGGCCCACCCAGAAACGTACCGGAGGCCATTTCAAGTATTTAAAGTTAGTTTTTGAATAAACCCTCAGACACGTCAATTTTGTTTTTATGGGGAAAACTTTTTTGTTTTCTTAAGATATTTTAATCTATCAACCTCCAGCCATGGTTCGCAATTTTAATTTTAGAGGTCACTTGCCCCTAAAATTAAAATTGGGGACAAGTGTTAAGTGGTACCTCGTTAGAAAGGTCTTTGATTGGCCTTTCTTTTTTTCTTTTTTAACCGAATTGTTTTTAAGATATTTGCATTTAACATCAATATTTTAGATTGTTTGAATGCGAATATCTCAAAAATTGATCGACATTTTTTAACTAATATCAATGTTGTAAAGGAATTTAACAAGCCCTTCCAAACAATGTATCACTTGACCCACTTTTCCTATCTAAAATCAAGGAATAAGAGCTACCCAGCTAGCGGTTGGTAGATTAAAATATCTTAAGATCACCAAAAAGTGTCGCCTTTAAAAACAAAATTGATGTGTCTAAGTGTTTTTGCAAAAACATATTTTAAATACTTGAAATAGGGTCACTCTGAAAATTTCTCTTATTATCATATTTAATATACTTGCACCTATCGCTGACGAAGACTCTCAATATAGTTAAATATTTGGTGGAGCATATCCAACGAACTGGCTATCGCGTCGCCAAGCCATGAGTGCTTTGTCTTCTTCATTTGCTTCAAAGCTTTATATGATCGCAGCTATCATAAGGACTCTTTGAGATTTGTCTACTACTTTTCTAAAGAGTGTTGAACAAACATATACTATTATCTTCGTTGTTATTTTATAATATTCTTCTGCTTCTTGGACCTCTTTAGCAGTTGTTAACTTTATGTTTTAAAATATAACTAAAATATTCGTATTCAGTCACAATCTCCCACTATAAACATGATTTGGCGTTACTACGGAGACAGATATAATCAGTTTCATTAAATATCCCTGCACAGAATTATATAATAAAATAAAATTAATATTGCGAGGAAATAGTGGGCGATTGTGTCTAAAGCTTCAACTTGAAGTTGATTTTCTGTATTAAGTATCCTTATTCTATGACTCCTTTTCATCACCATTATCTTCATCTCCATCTCATCCCCGCTTTAACTGATGAAAGGAACACCTGTGTCTACAGGCAACTCTGTCGCACCTTTGAGGAACTGCTCACAAACATATTTTACAAGTACTATTAATCCTAAAAACTAACGACAAACTAAAACGCACGTTAATTAAAAAAATCACCAGCCCCAGCCAAATAAAAACATTGTCATCAATTTTAAAAACACTTAAAATTAACTTGTTTTAATCCATATTTTATAGCATTTACCAGATAACATATAACTGCATTTAGCCAAATCTCTCCTAAAATTTTCTTAAATTTAAAAACTTTTATTACTTCTACTCAGAAGCGTATCATTACTAAAATTTTTTGATTCATAGAAAAAACGGCTTGTTAAGAAGTAAATGTCAAAAAACATTTTGTTTTACATATATATTTTTTAAAACAGTAGGTATAATTCGATACCACGGTTTTCGAAAAAAACTTTATTCGATAAAAATGACATTCGAATAAAATTTTTTAATAAAAGCGTCTTCGATAAATTTGATGCGGTAAAATATTTTCTATAATTAACACGTGGTGGGTTTACCTTTATAGTGAATAAAAAAATGCATTTTTGTCAAAACAAACTTTGACATTTGCAACTTTAGCATAGACAAATTAAGTTATATTTTCGCTGCGTCTGGACAAAAATCAACCAAAGTCACTTCTGCTAATGTATGGTCAGTTTAAATATTTAAAAAAAGAATGCTTTTTAAAACACTTTTAGTCAAAAAATACTTTGTCAAAAAGACGCGCTTGAGAAAAATATAATACATTTACATATTTAGAAAAAAAAATTGTTTATCCAACTAAAAAAATAAATAAAATAATAAAAAAACCTGTTTGGAAAAATGTATAAACTGAAAAGTATTGACACTAAAGTCACTAGGAATACTGTTTCGGGCCGGTTCATCAATACAAGGTTACCCCATGAGTTAGGGATAATCCTAGGTCAAAGTTGTGACAAGTGTTTATCCATTCAGGGTTAACTGCTAACTCGAGAGTTATCATAGGTTAAAGTTAACCCGCGCTCTCACGGCAAGTTAGCGTATATAGTCCTGTGTTAACCTTAAAATTTCGTATAATTTTGGAGTGTTTTTTTATTTTGGCTATTTTTTTTTCAAAGCATAATATTTTTTTTATGTACTTCAATTTTATAAGGGAAAAATAAGATGCTCCGAAATTTTTAGAACACCAGCGGCGATACTTGATGTGGTGTGAGGCTGAAATGATAGAATTTCCAATAGACATGGAGATTTTTGCAATGGGAGTCTACCAAGTTAAACTGAAATAAATATTATTTTTTCAACAAGAGCAGCCAACCTTTCAGCCTGATAATGTTTAAAAGAATATAGCACGCCATGAATAACCCTATAAATATCCCACCTGCCAACAGTTTTATTATAATTATTAATTTATGGTACGGCCATGTTTCCAACGGATAAACGACAAAAGATTACCAAAGCAGGTCCTAGAATGGCAACCAATAGGGCGCAGAAAAAGAGGGCGTCCTAAACTAGAATGGCAACAGTCAATCCAAAGATCAATGTGTCAAAAGAATCTGACAGAGGATGACTGTCAGGATCGAAGGAGGTGGAGAATAGGCGTCGGATACGTAGAAAAACGTTCTGAACCGGCATAGTAGTAGTAGTATTTATGTAATACGAAATAAAATAAAAATATATATAACACTGAGTTTATTTAATTTTTATTTGGCGGTCCCTGAAAATTGTCATAGGACAGTATTCTAGGAATCAGATATAATCAACAATTAATTTTTAGAGTAACATAAAAATAGAATAAACTAAATTGATTTAAACATGCTAGAACACTTTTATATTAAAACAATATATCACACTAAGGTTTTTAAACACTTTCTGTTCAGCAAGGTTGCACAGGGTTTTTATAAATCAGTCATTCCAGGATAACAGTTTGTGAGTTTAGTTGATATATCTTCATTAAAATGCCCAAATTTATAGTAGTGAAGTGTGCTTGTTTCCTTGTTTTCCTTGACCGGAGCTCTGGGTCAAAAAGGCGTGGATAAACACTTTTCTCTTAAACTCGCGGCTTACCTCAACGCTAGAGTTGACCCAGGGCTTGCTAACCCGACGAGTTACCCTCCATTGATAAATCGGCCATTAGTGTTTATTGTTGCCAAAAAGTGAAGTGGAAGGACAAACCCTTCAGAGGCTCCGCTATACGACGACGCTGCTTAAGGTCGCCTTTGAGGACAGGCAGGCAGGCACTCATCGTTTCTCATAAGCCAAAGCACGAAGTTTTCTAATAATAAGACAGCAAACAACCATGCAAGACAACTTTTAAAAGTTCCTTCCGAAGCCAATTACTTCGCACTCTTCTGTTATCCAAACTAGATAGTATAAGCCTTAAGTATAATCAAAAGAAAGTTTTCCTGTTTCGGTTTTATTCGAGATTTTTTATTGTAAAATTAACTTCATATTATTCTATCTGCTTGCACCATCAAGGTAGAATAAAGGGCAGCCGCTCCAAGCATTTGTATAATGCAACAGAAAGTGGGACCCCCAGGCGTGGCTTAGAGTCGTACCAATATGTCTGCTTAACAGGGCTGCACTCAATCCATTTGTTTATATTTCTTTTTAAGACAAGCTGACAGTTTCTTCTCTCTAAGGGATATCTAGAAGGGTTATACTTAAGTTTGTGAAAAATTGATGTTTATTGATTTAGGGATGAAAGTTACGATAAGATTATTTTTTTTAATAAAAAATTATGTTTATAAAAATACCAATAATATTAACTCACTCATAGTCAATTTGCTAATCAAAATGTGCCGTATAAAATTTTATTTTGCCGCGGTAATATTTGGTTTTGAAAAGTAACAGCGACTTCTATCATTGTAAATCATTATAAAATAGATAGTCCGGGGCCATAGCGTATTTTGTGGGCTTTTTGGTGAAGATTTTACAACACTTGCTTGAGTTGAGTACTAATGATCCCACCAACACTGCCTGACCTGTTAACAGACCCAAAATTATCTTATTCAAAAAGTAAGGTTAGGTGTCAACTTTTTTTTTAATTCTGAACGATTTGGCCCGCACATCAAAATTCAGGTATTTATTCATAAAATGTGTTTTTAGATTATGCCTTATATCTTCTAAACTATTGCACGTGCAGAACTATGATTTAATAAATTAGTAGCTCACACAATTACCCACAGGTCGGCTTTGTATAAAAAAAATTCGAAGCTGTTTCGAGGCCACGAAAAATGTTTGTAATTTACAATAAAAAAATACTCTGCGCTGTCAGCGAATTTGCACCAAACGGTTGCGATTGACTACTTCTTAATTTTATATAAATTGCCCCCGGTTTCTAGGGGCCGTAAGGGGCTAATACCTAATATTAACTCACTCATAGTCACTTTGCTAATCAAAATGTGCCGTATAAAATTTTATTTTGCCGCGGTAATATTTGGTTTTGAAAAGTAACTGCGACTTCTATCATTGTAAATCATTATAAAATCGATAGTCCGGGGCCATAACGTATTTTGTGGGCTTTTTGATGAAGATTTTACAACACTTGCTTGAGTTAAGTACTAATGATCCCACCAACACTGCCTGACCTGTTAACATACCCAAAATTATCTTATTCAAAAAGTAAGGTTAGGTGTCAATTTTTTTTTAATTCTGAACGATTTGGCCCGCACATCAAAATTCAGGTATTTATTCATAAAATGTGTTTTTAGATTATGCCTTATATCTTCTAAACTATTGAACGTGCAGAACTATGATTTAATAAATTAGTAGCTCATACAATTACCCACAGGTCGGCTATGTATAAAAAAAATTCGAAGCTGTTTCGAGGCCACGAAAAATGTTTGTAATTTACAATAAAAAAATACTCTGCGCTGTCAGCGAATTTGCACCAAACGGTTGCGATTGACTACTTCTTAATTTTATATACATTGCCCCCGTTTTCTAGGGGCCGTAAGGGGCTAATACCTTATTTTGACCCACCGCACTTAGTATGTAATCCTCTAATTTAGTGAGACCTAGTTGTGCAGGTGCAGTAGCGTGAAAAATAAATGGGATGGTCTAAATATATATTGTACCCCTGACATCCCCTAGGGGCCATTAAGATAATTTTTTATTATAGGTAATGGATCAATACCCAAAGTCCGATATAAGTTGCCACAAAAATTAGTTTTTTTTAAATTTAATTTGATAAAATTGCTTGAACTTTAAAATGTATAACCTCTATGTAGGAGCCGCCTCTAAATATGAAAATGTTTATTTGTGATATGTGCCGGACCCAATAAATTATATGAATGAGTGATTTTCTAATTTTGCGGTGGGTTCAACATAAGATATTACAACCCCTAGGATCCGGGGGAAAGTATAAAGTATACAAAATTACCGTTTGGTGCACAGCTGACATAGGGCAGAGTATAAGTCAACTAACCTTTTTTTAATTTAAATTAAAAAAACATTGCCTCTACCTAGGGGGACTCGATTTTTCTTATATGACAAACCTGTGGATAATTGTATGGCCTACCAATTTGATAAGATATAGTTGTGAAGGTACAATAGTTTAGAAGATATAAGGCATAATCTTAAAACATATTTTGCCTCCTTGCGCGCCCTAGGGCCAAAGTATATAAAATTTTTTGACAGTTAAAAAGCCAATGCGTAAAGGCCAATGTGCCTGCCAAATTTCATTATTATAGCTTAAACAGTTTAGAAATTAAAAAATATTTTGACACCCTAACCTTGCTTTTTGACTAAGACAATTTTGGGTCTGTTAACTGGTCAGTTGGTGGAATTATTAGTATGCGATTAAAACTGGTGTTGTAAAATCTTCATCAAATCACCACCCAGAAAGGCCAAATGTTGACGCTAGGGCCTGGACTACGATGTGGTTATTAAAAAGCAGTGTGCAGCACAGTGGAAATAATTTTTTCATGATTGTATGACATCAAACGGTCCTAGGCCTGTAAAAGTGCTATTTTCGACAGTTGTTAAATAAACTCTTATTATGTAGATAATGTAAAATTTTTGACAGAAATCAATATGAGAGGGTTATTAAGAAAACTGAACGTATAAAGTCACTGGGATGTTCTGTCAAAACTTTCTTCACAAAAATGCTTGGAACAAAGCACACTATATTTTGTAGGCTGCCAGCTTCCCCTGCTTACGAACTTCTCTGAAAAAGTCAAATAAATAACATTCATTTATCTATTCTTTCTTAAAGAGATATCGACATTCGGTATTTAAATACAAAAGTTTTATGTTTTCGTTTAGTATTTTAATCGCAATTTTTTTACTAGCAAAAGTGGCATGATTTTTCTGAGACGCCGCCGCGTTTTTGAGCGCTCAGACATGCGACTAGGGGCCAAACCTTTAGAGCAGTGGTTCCCAAATCAGTGGGCGCCGACTAATATTGGGGGGGGGGGGAAGGCGCAGGAGTCCTGATATAATTTATTTGTTTAAATAAAATTTGTTTTATTTAGTAAAAATAAAGTTTGTGTTTATATAATCGTGGAAAGGACGGTGCAACCAATTCGTTAATTCAAAAAGGGGGGGCCAGCGCCAAAGAAAAAAGTTTGGCTGTAGAGTAGGGTAGAATGTGTACCGGCTGTAAGATTTAGGTAAGCTAGATAATTATTTTTCGAAAGTTTTGTTCCATAAAAAACACAAGTACGGTTCTGTTTATTATTTATGCTCACCTATGAAATGTTATTCCTTTTGATATCTTCTGATCTACACTGCTTCTGCTACCATAACTACGTAAAGCACATAACACAATGTTCGTTTTCAAAAAAACTAGCAAGAATGCCACTCGAATCTTTAAGAAAACACAATTTAAATGAAAATAAAGATCGATCGCGTGTCTAAACAATATGGCCGAAGGGGGACATGTAAGTTACGTCAGCTCCTCTTTATTCTACCTCGATGGCTTGCACCAACAAGCGGATATGAGACAACTCGATTGAGTATTTTACGTTGCAATAGATCAACGTTACTTATTTTTCCCTTAAACTCAGAGGTAAATATGGTTTTCCAGAATAAAAAATATTTTTAAGTAAATGTATCATTTTGCTAAGACATTTGAAAAATCCTCCTTTAGAATACTACACCGATTTAATATTTGTACATCTAAGGGCCGGTTTATCAATAGAGGGTTTGCCCAAACCCGCGGGTTAGAAAAAGAGATGACTGACATATTTACCACATGCCAAAAAAAGACAGCTATCAAAGATAACCCACGGGTCAGGGCTAACCCTTTATTGATAAACCGACCCTAAGTCATTATGGATCCGTTTAACGCCCGCGGGGTAGAAATAGAAATACGAGCCGCCAGTCGAAGGTTTTTATACGCCGAGGACGTTAAAGGAAATTTTATGCGTTACCATGATTTTAAACCAAAATATTATGACCTAATCTATTTACTATTTTGACAATAAACAAATCTTCAATTGATAAACATTCCAAAATAGTCTATAATTTTCACACCGGCCAGCCTGAAAATAGGTTTTTACGGCGCGTTTTAGTGCTAAAGGATTGTTTTCACACCTATGGGCGTCAAAGTGTCTTATTAGGCTCTAAAATGCAGACATGTAAGTGCACTTTAATGCTTGTGCATAAACAATTTAAACAGCGCCGGAAAACATCAAAATAATAGGTACCTTTTGAAAGGACTCATTGACATTTTTTATTTAGTAAATACAATTTATTTTTCCGCCTGGGGGCCGATTTTTTCAATTAGCTTTCCGATCGTTTTGGCCGACTAAAAAATTTTAGCCACAAGATTTAGCCTGAAGCCCGGCAACGCCGCCGGTATAGACTCCACAGCACCCCTTGGCAGTGGCGATGAATAGCGTGGAGGGTCGTCGCACAGTGGGTCCAATTGTTATAATTTAGCAGTTTTGTATTACCAGATTAAGGGGTAGTAAATCCTCAAAATTTTAGCTACCGATGTACCGAGTGACCTACAAAAACATTTCATATTTGAAATGCAGCTAAATATTTGACTAGGTACTGATTTAAAATATATGTAAAGTAAATAATCTTTTAAATCCAACTAAACAAAAATGATCGCAAATATAAAATAAAGATAGCAGACAATTAAAAGCTGAGAGGTATTTATATATTTTCTTTCAGTTAAAAAACTACGCTTACATCAGTATATCAATACAAAAGGTACATGGTTTTTTATCGCTTATTTCAGATACTAATTAACCAATTTTAATAAAATTTGGTATACATGTTTTATAAGCAATTCTCCCTTGTTAAGGCGATTTTTTTACGCTATGATACGTGCAAGTCAGGCCTAACCAGCAAAGCCGGTTATTGTTATTTTGGTAGGTTAGTTATTAATCAATTGGAATAAGAAACCGATACCTTCCTTAAAGCTTTAAATGCAAATAAAGAATAATAGGGATTTTTAAAATTCAAGATGGCTACTAATACGCTAAAACTATACAACTTATTTGTTTAAACTGACGGAATATTTATATTTAATTTGGTTACACGGTTACAAAACTATTAATTTAAAGAGAATGTCACATACTTGGATTTATATAACGATACTTTTTTTAAAAATAATTCCGCATTTTTAGATTATTTATATTTTTCTCCTGATAGCTTAGGCCGGGATGTGGGTATAATTGTTTTTTTTCCTTTAAAATCGGTTTAATTTTAAATTTAATCACTGCTCAAAAGTCAAACTCCCAATATATCCAAATATAAAATAAAAATAACTACATTTTGATGGTTATATTGTTATAATTGTGAAAATGCAAACGTGAACTTAATTAAAGTTTTTTTAAAATAACTAATTAAATCACTTTTTAATTAATGTTTTAGTAAAGTTATTTCTTAACCGCCATTCTTTATATACAATTTGTACGGAAAAATAATAAAAATTTGAACTAATTTGAAAAATAATATTTATGTTTACTAATACTTGTCTACTTTTTAAAAATCTTGGTCATCTTTAATATGTATGAAATAATGTCTAAAATACTCGTAGTAAGCACTTGTTTAATCGAGTAATTAGGTCAAAAGTCATAAACCTAACCGAACCAATTCAAAAAAAGTGCGGAAATTTGTAGCCTAGCCTACAATTAGTACCATAGACTATTGCGCCACCGAGGGAAGCGACTTGTCCGTTCATTTAATAGGTTTAATTTTTAGATCGGAAAAAGATTTAAGTAATGGAAGATATAAGGAAACTCGTACAAGGGGGACGAGTGTGATAGAGTTTAGGTAGGCTAGATTAGATTACCTGCTAGTACCTAAAATAAGTATGTATTGGAAAAAAATACAAAAAATAAGAAATTTTTTTCTTCTACCCTCCCACCCATTAACCTTATTGTGCACATGACAGAAAATATTCAATGAAAAAAATTTAGCCGCGTACAAAAATTTTAGAAAAATTAAGCACTATTAGAAAAAAAATTTCGCTTCAAAAATAATTATTAGAAAAAATAAATTACAGGAAAAATTGAACAGACCAAAAAGTTTTCGGAAAAATACTGATTGAAAATGTTTCACAATCAGACAAAGCGTATTACCTGAAGATTACCGCATCCAAATCGATGTTTTTCTTATAGTATATAGTAGGGTTACACGTACATATTTTTGTAAACTATGTTAGATCTGTCTATTTTTTTCTTAAAAATTAGGTAATATTTTGTCGCATGTTCAATTTAATATTACAAATCCCAGTTTTCCTTTTAAAACTAATAATAGAAAAACTAACTGTTATAAGTTTTTGAACTTTTTAAATATAAGGCGGTAGGTTATGTTTGAAACTTGGTGCTGAAATTAATTTGACATTGTTGCTTATATGTTCCACCTTCTTCAGATAGCATATTGGTTCTATAATTGGATTATATATTCTAATGGTTATTTAATTTAATTAAATTTACGGCTGCTATTACTAGAAAAACGAAAAACAATTAGGTACTACATAACTGAAGTATTCTAAAAAAGGATAAGGAATATGATGTTATATTTCTGAGAGAAATAACCACAAAGCGACAAAAATCATATTTTAAGTTTAATAATAATTAATAATTAATGTTTGTATTGTCACAAAAAAAAATATAAATGCATATGGTTCGTATATCTAAAACTAGGATGTGTGGCAAAGGTCAGAGTTCGCGCTGCCTACTAGTTTGTTTAGCAGGCTCTTCCACCCAGGTTCATATATACAGGGTGTTTCAAAATTCAATAACATAATTTTAATGTTAAATTTCTTGAGTGATTTTAAGACAAAAAGTTTATATAAACAAAGGTCTACATACGCTTAGTTTTCGAGATAATATTTTTTATTTATTTTGATATAGTCGACATGCTATACCGAAGTATTTTTTATTTTGATAATAGCAGTCTTTGGTGCAAAAGGGTTTTTTTTAAACGGTTAGAGATGCGAAAAAAATGCAAGAGACAAAAAAGTTTGCAAACGAAACAAGGATTTTATTTCTTGATTTAGAATCTACCAGTGGCTTATAAAAAATATCCCAGGAAAAAGCTGACATGACCCCTGAAAAAGTATAACCTTGTAGATTTTTACTATCGTTTGGCATGTCTTATAGAGTACTGACAGCAGCTAACTATACGTGTTAAATTTGAGCGGCATATCTCAAAAACTGCAGGAGCTATAAACAAAAAACAAATATATGAAATTTTAATAACCTGTATCTCGAAAACAAAGCGTTTGCGTGTCTATGTTTATATAAACTTTTTGACTAACAATTACTTAAGAAATTAAAAACTAAAATTATTTTATTGAATTTTGAGACACCTTGTATAAATAAAAAATTGTATATAATCCGATTTGAATTAGAAATTCAGTAGAAAAAAAACTGTGTACTAAGTAAAACATAGTACATATATAAGTTTGAAATACATATTTAAATCCTACAAGTTTCTTAAAACATTGTTGCAACTCTTGTCTTATTTTGGAACACATGTTCCACAACGGCACAGAATTTTGTCTTCTTTTTAAAAACATTTTTTGTATGAGAAGAGGACACTCTGATCTATCTTTTATATATCACCATAAAGATTTCGTTGAGCCTTTACTTATGGAAAATAAAAACGTGATCTGGTTTATTTAGGAAAATACCTGTTATGTCTGATCGTGGACACATTTCCCTACCCAAATGCAAAAGTGAGTTTTAAAAGTTATGTCATATCATTAAATAAAAATCTTCAGTCCTTATGATATCGGACGGGGGGCAGATTGTGGTAGGTTGGTTGTGAGGGGGCTGGTTATGGGGGGAGGGGAATCTCTTACTTTACCCCTTCCCATAGAAATACAGGCAGTTATCCTTTTGTAGGAATCTATTTGTATATTATTATTAAACTACAAAAACAGCAATTAAAGTAAAATAATGTTTTATTTTTTAGGGGAGCTTATTTTTTTATAATGAGTCACAAAAACAGAGCAGGAAGGCCTAGTCTGCATGTTATTTGTGGACTTGGTCAGCGCACCTGATAGATTATGTTCATTTCGTTTGAAGGGGGCTAATTTTGATCGTAGAGGGCTTACCCTCCCTCCCCCAAACTACTTCCTTGGCGTATAAACATACATTCATTCCATTCTTTCAAAAAATTTTGGTTTTAGTAATATCTAGTTTTACCAAGAAAAATTGCATTGGATATCTGATTTGGCCCACTGCGCTTGTTGCTACGTCATCTAAGCCCCGTCAGACTGCATTTCACAACAAAAAATATGCTTGGTGTTATAAAGTTGGTTAGGAATTTAATGTTTATAGTCAACTAATTTATTATTTATGTTCAACGTTCGATAGTTTTGATTTTGTAGCTGTTGTGCGATATGTTCAAACGTAAGTTTTAGTCTAGTTTTGTCTAGTAATTTCGCTAACATAAGGTAGAATCAGAAATCATAGAATTATTGTTTCAACAGTGCTTGAATAAATTATTATTTACTTGTATAATATAATTCAATTTTTTTTTGTTAATAAATTATTTAGAAACCTTATGCAGTAGGTACTTTTTTTCACTTTTATTGGGTCACTGAATAATGACTTTTCAGTCCTTTATTTTAAATCAAAAACTTTGAGTTTTTGGTTACTATAGAAAAAAAAGTTATGTAAAAATTTTAAATTTTTTGTAACAAATATTGTTCGGATTTCATCCTCAATTTATTAGCTAAATAAGTTAGAATTTTTTGTTTATTTTATTTCGTTTTATTATTTAAATTATAACTATAAAATTACGCCTAATAATATAAGAAACCTTTATTTCCCGCGCCGCGACTTTTATTTAAATTTCTCGTGTATCCAATGAAAGGACTAGAGCGAGCACAGGAAGAGCCCTCTGGTGGCGAAGAAATGCAACGTAAAAAACGGCGCAAGAAAGTGCGCATGAAACTGGACTTGAGAAAGGAATGTCAAGCTAACCGCGCGCGGAGTGAAAATAAAACTTCAACATTCTAAGAAAAACTCCGTCTAAAAAGTGCCAAAACGTTCTCTAAACCCAACCCGCAGTTTGTTCGACTCAGCATATGGACATTACAAGACTGGTAAGTGTGAGCTCTGTCCTCGCTATTTTTTTTCTATAATTAAAACGTTACGCAAATCTAAAATTGATACTTATCAGTTGGTAGTGGACCTATATGCTAGTTCATATTGGTCCTTCGCAGCCATAGATGCTCAAAATTTCTTTTAAAAAAAATAAAGGTTTCTGCTAATTAAAAGCATTTTCTTTTACCCTAATTAAAATTATAGTACTATCTTTGTCCCACACATTGCTATAAATTTTTATATTTTCGTCCAAATAAATTCAAGGCCGCGCTCGACGCCGGACAAAAACCATTTTTTGTGGGGAATTCCGAGTTGCAATTTTTTGTGGTATATTCCTATTTCTTAAGGTGTTTCCCAAGGAATTTGTAAACAAACAATCTAAGCTGGGGATTCCGTTTTTGTTTTGATATTTATAAACACTTTTTTATAGGGTGTTTCCCGAACGCTTTTATATACGTTTGTATTGGGTGTTTTAAAAATTAAAAGTCGCTTTTCTTGTTACCTATTTAAGCCGTTAAAATGGCTAACGTAGGAAAAATCAAACAGCATAAAGTCTTACGGACAATGGCTTGTAACCAAATGATAGAACTAAAAGCTCTTGCTGATCGTATTGGTGAAAATGAGCACACAAAAAGGCAGTTTAAGTCCATGTGCATTCATTACGATCAAATTGAATCAGATTTTCGCAAAAATCATCAAAGCCTTTTAACTTTACTCGCGCTTTCAGAGGCTGATGAAGTCTTAACCGAGGAAGAATCAGTACGCACACAGTTTCAATTTAATGCTTCTTATGTACGCGCTATTTTCGAAAATTTGGATGAAAGCCAAACGGGGTCGGAACCTCAAGGGGCGTCTTCTGCATCTCAGAGAAAATCATGCAATGTCAGACTCCCTAAGATTGAGATTCCGACCTTTTCAGGTGATCCAAAAACTTTTAGATATTTTCGAGACGTTTTTAAATCTCTTGTACACGAAAATTCTGATCTCGAAAATATTGAAAAATTTAACCACCTGCTTTCAGCCCTCTCAGGGCCACCTAAAGACCTGGTTCAGTGTACTCCTTTGGAAGCTGACCTATACTCAAACGCTTACCAATCATTAATGGATCGCTATGACGTCCCCAGACTTATAGCATTCGCGCATCTTAAAGCCATTGAAAACGCTCCTTACGTAACCAATTGTAAAGACGCAAAGTCACTTCGCACTCTAATTGATACTTTTTCTGAAAATCTATCTGCGCTAAAAAGCATGAAGTTTCCTGTAAATGAGTGGGACTTCCTTCTATTTTATATGTTATCTAAGCACTTAGATGAGGATACTATAACTCGTTTTGAATTCGAAGAAAATAAAAACAGCAAAATTATCCCCAAATTTGATTCTCTAAAGATATTTGTTCTTAATCAATGCAACGCCCTAGACGCCATAGAGTTTTCTACATCAGTCAATTCGAAATCAAATTATTATTCTAACCCGCAATATAGAAAATCCAAACCGCCTGCGCAAGCAGTTCATAATTTCAGTCCAAAACCGCGATCAAATTCTTTCTTTACCGCACCAAGTGCCTCTCGCTCTACTCAAAATAACAATTTTGTTCAGAATCCATGCCCTTGCTGTGGTCATTCTGATCACACAATCTATAGATGCCAAGAATTTCATAATAAGTCTCCTCAAGATAGATTTAATTTTGTACGGCTTAAGGGTTGGTGTACCAACTGTTTGAGTCAAGGTCATCGCTATAAGGGGTGCAACTCTACCCATTTATGTCGTTTCTGCAACGATAAACACCACAGTCTTTTACATCATGACCGCACTAATCAAAATATTGATCACTCTTCGCACTCGCAATCTAGTCCGCCGCAAGCCACACCGCCAAACCAAACCACTCAGCAACCCCCATTTTGTGGAGTAAGTTCTATTCCTACCAACAACACCCTCTTATCAACCGCTATAGCTGAAATTTCTGACAAATATGGTAATTATCATAAAGTAAGGCTTCTTTTAGACAGTGGCTCTCAGCTAACATACATTTCTGAAAATTGTGTTAATAGACTCGGATTAAAAAGGTTCGATTGTTCTATGTCTATTTATGGCTTAGGACAAATGAGTCAACACACATCAAAAGGAGGTGTTTCATGCACTCTTAAACCTGTGGCAAAAGATAACCCTACTTTTTCGATAGACGCCATTGTAATGGCTGATCTTTGCCCAATGTTACCGATCGCTTCTTTTCAAAAAACTTCTTGGCCGCATATTTCTCAGCTCAAGTTATCAGATTTAAATTGGCATAAAACATCACCTATTGACCTACTCATAGGTGCGAATCTTTACCCCTATATTCTCCAACAGGGTCGTTTGTCAGGCCAACCTCACGAACCTGTAGCTTTAGAAACTTCATTTGGCTGGGTTCTCTCGGGAAACATTGTGCCGTCCATAAAAAATGTTAGCTTTTCATATTTTACGCACTCTCAAAGTGACCCCTTGTCACTAGAAAGAACTATGCAAAAGTTCTGGGAGCTAGAAGAGTTGCCAAGTATCTCTTGTCTCTCTCCCGATGAAAAATTGTCTGAAGAAATATTCTCTAAAACGCATATTCGCACCGAATCTGGCCGTTACCAGGTTTCCTTACCATTTAAGAATAAGTCAGAACCGCAATTTCAAAGAGATGAATCCCGAATTCCCGCACTTCGTCGATATTTCATGCTAGAAAAAAGATTATTATCAAATCCAGATATCTACAAAAAATATATTGACTTAATTCAAGAATATATAGACTTGGATTATATCGAGGAAGTACCTAGTAATTCAAACCCCTCTACTTCTTACATAATTCCCCATCATTGCGTAACAAAGGGGGACTCTATACGCATAGTTTATGATGCTTCAATGAAAACTACTATTCAACATACATCCCTAAATGATACCTTATTAGTAGGTCAAAAACTCCAACATGACCTCGTAAAAATCTTATTAAATTTCCGTCTCTATCCTGTGGTTTTTACATGTGATATCAAAGGCATGTTTAATCAAATTCTAATCACACCACCTCATAGGGACTTTCAGCGCATATTATGGCGTTTTTCGCCAAACGAGCCACTAAAGGAATACCGCTGGAAAAGAATGATCTTCGGTCTGTCTAGTTCGCCATTTATTGCTAATAGAGTGATTGTTCAATTGGCTGAGGATGAAAAATCTAACTACCCCCGAGCATATGAAGTTCTAAAATCCTCAATTTATATTGACGACTGTGTCACAGGCTGTTTTTCACTTTCTGAAGCTAAGCTGGTCCGTGACGACCTTATAAATTGTCTAAAAACAGGTGGGTTTGACTTAAGAAAATTTAGCAGCAATAAATTATCTTTTTTGTCTGATCTTCCCGAGTCGCATATTCAATCAGGTTCTCTTAATTTTGACGATGATTCTGCTACAATAAAAATTCTGGGCCTTCGATGGCAACCATCTAGTGATGTTTTTCACTATTCTATTCAAACCTCAGATAATAATTTGACTTGCACAAAAAGGGCAATATTAAGCCTTGTCGCACGCATTTTTGATCCAATAGGATTTCTCGCTCCTGTTACTTTATTCGCAAAACTGATTATCCAAACTCTCTGGATGGAGGGTTTAGACTGGGACTCTATCCCCTCTGCTGAAACAGTAGAACGCTGGACAAAATTCAAAGAACAATTACCCGCTTTATCACAAATTGAAATTCCCCGCCAAATGACGCTTATCAGCACAAAAACTCAGTGCGATCTAATAGGTTTTTGTGACGCTTCACAGCGTGCAATTTCTTGCGTTACATATCTCCGATTTTTTGATAAAATTACAGGCATGTTTCAGACATTTTTTGTAATGGGCAAAAGCAAAGTAGCTCCTATTAAAAAACAGTTATCTATACCCAGGTTAGAGCTCGAAGCCGCATTGATGGTGACCCAACTTATTTCTTATGTCACTGAACTTTTTAAAGACAAGCTTCAAATTGACAATATATATGTTTTTTCTGATTCAACCATTACCTTATATTGGATAAAAAGTCCTCCCTATAAATTTAAAACATTTGTTGCAAATCGAGTCTCCCGAATTCAAGAAATTCTCCCTCCTTCCATTTTTTATCATGTAGTATCAGAATCGAATCCCGCCGACTGTGCTTCGAGATCCCTTCTTCCGAATGAAATTTTAAACTGCAGTTTGTGGTTTAAGGGACCCCAATGGTTAAAAGGGTCTAAAGACGACTGGCCAAAATCTATAGATATTAAATTAGATAAGGAGCTAATCTCCTGTGAAGAAAAAAACTATCTCTCCTTCGCCGCCTTTGCGGAAGACCCTAATTGCTTCGAAAATTTAATAAACAAATTTTCTTCACTGACAAAAATTTTAAGAATCGTTACTTATATACTACGTTTTATCAAACTTTTACGCCGTAAGAAAAATCCATCAGACTCTAACTTACCTAAAATTATTACTCTTCAAGAGTTAGATAATTCTTTGTTCATGCTCATAAAATTCATCCAACACAAATCGTTTTCTGAAGATATTGCAAATCTTACCGCTAAAAGGCTGCCTGTTAAAAATCTTCGAAAACTAGGTGCTTTTCTGGATGAAAATGGTATCCTTCGCGTCGGCGGGCGCCTAGTCAATTCTAAATTACATTATGACCAAAAACATCCCGCTATTTTGCCGCGAGATTATCGCCTAACCACTCTTGTTATTGAATATTACCACAAGGTCTATCTGCATCCAGGAAAACACACCCTCCATTTTCTTCTTTTACAGCGTTTCTGGATTTTGTCTGCGCGACGCGCAATAAACTCAGTAGTTGCAAACTGCAGAAATTGTTGGATTCTTAAACCCAGGCCCTATGAGCCTGGTCCCATGGGTAACTTACCTACTCTTCGCGTATCTCAAATCAAACCTTTCAGTGTCGTGGGTATAGACTACGCAGGCTTTTTTACGACAGCTCTATCAAAAACCCGCAATCCCAAGACTTCAAAGTCTTATGTCTGCATTTTTAAATGTTTTGCAACCACTGCAACTCACCTAGAAATAGTCTCGGATCTTACTTGTGAAGCTTTCTTGGCAGCACTACGAAGATTCACTTCGCGTCGTGGTAAAATTTGCAAAATATTCTCCGATAATGCAACTTGCTTTACGGCTGCGGAAAAACAGCTGCGAGATATGTTCAAAACCTCAGTCGAATCCCAACATATCGAATGGCATTTCCAGCCACCTTCTGCACCCCATTTTTCAGGCTTGGCAGAAGCAGGGGTAAAATCTTTTAAGACCCATCTCCATAGGATTATCGGCGAACAAATTTTAACATTTGAGGAGCTTTATACTGTCATTGTGCAGATTGAGGCTCTTCTGAACAGTAGACCGCTTTGTCAAGTCTCTACAGACCCTCACGACTTTTCAGTGCTTACGCCTGGGCACTTCTTGACCCTCGAACCTCTTTCTGCTTTACCCGATCATGATTTAACGCATCTTAAATTAAACCGCTTAGATAGGTGGCAGATGTTGCAGCGAATGCACCAGGACTTTTGGTCAAGGTGGAAAAACGAGTACCTGAACACATTACAACAAAAGGGCAAGTGGTTAGAACCTTCTTCTCCTTTACCCGAAGTTGGAACGCTAGTGCTAATTAAAGCAGATAATATTCGACCTTCTAACTGGCCATTAGGCCGAATTTCCGCGTTACATCCTGGCAAGGATAACATTTGTCGTGTAGCGACTGTGGTAACTAGTCTAGGGACTTTTAAGAGACCCCTAGTAAAATTATGCCCGCTACCCTTTGCAAAATCTGAATGAAAGAAATTACTTTCTTTGGGGGTGGAGCATGTTCGGATTTCATCCTCAATTTATTAGCTAAATAAGTTAGAATTTTTTGTTTATTTTATTTCGTTTTATTATTTAAATTATAACTATAAAATTACGCCTAATAATATAAGAAACCTTTATTTCCCGCGCCGCGACTTTTATTTAAATTTCTCGTGTATCCAATGAAAGGACTAGAGCGAGCACAGGAAGAGCCCTCTGGTGGCGAAGAAATGCAACGTAAAAAACGGCGCAAGAAAGTGCGCATGAAACTGGACTTGAGAAAGGAATGTCAAGCTAACCGCGCGCGGAGTGAAAATAAAACTTCAACATTCTAAGAAAAACTCCGTCTAAAAAGTGCCAAAACGTTCTCTAAACCCAACCCGCAGTTTGTTCGACTCAGCATATGGACATTACAAGACTGGTAAGTGTGAGCTCTGTCCTCGCTATTTTTTTTCTATAATTAAAACGTTACGCAAATCTAAAATTGATACTTATCAGTTGGTAGTGGACCTATATGCTAGTTCAAATATGTTCCAATGAAAAATTCGTTCAAAAACATTTTCTTTAAATGGAAATTTGTTCGAACAAACTTCTAATCGAAGAAAATGTTTTTGAACAATTTTCTGTATATAGAAAATTTTATTGAATGATTATCCTTTTGAAGAAAATGTTTTTTTAAATTTAATTATTGATTTAGAATCTTAATAAGGGACTTTATTTTTTTTATGTGTTTTTGGTGATTATAAAAATACTCTGCCAATATATGGGTACCTAAGCTCACACTAGGTACTATAGTTATAGTGTACGTGTGAGCTAATATAACTAAAAACTGAAATATATTTTATTCAACTCCAGACTCAATTACCTTTCGTTTGATACCACACAAGCCATGTTTTGACTTAAACTCTAATTTTTGAAATCTACCACTACCCTTTATTTTAAACTAAAATGTATTTTGTTTAACTCCAAACTCAATTACCTTTCGTTTGAGATCACACACGACATATTTTTACTTAAACTCTCAGAGCAACTTTTTTTTTCTCAAAAAAATCAACATAGCTCACACTACTATGGTATAGTAGTATGAGTAATAAATTTTAAAATTAGGATTTTACAGTTTTTGTAACATTTAAAAAAATATGTTCAAATGGAAAATTCTTCTAAATCATTTTCTCCTAAAACATTTTCCTTGGATGGAAATTTCTCCAAAAACATTTTCTTTAAATGGAAATTTCTGCAAACAAATTTCTATTTGAAGAAAATGTTTTTGAACAATTTTCTCTTTGAAGGAAATTTTATTGAATAATTATCCTTTTGAACAAAATGTTTTTTAAAATAAAAAGTGAATTAATTATTGAAGAAACTTCATCAGGTACTTTATTTTTTTAAATTAAAATAACGACTATACAGTGCTTACTTAAAATCAACAACTGTTTTTGGTGATTATAGAAAAATAGTTCTTAAAATTAAGATTTTACATTTTTTTAGAACATGGGGCATGTTCGAAGCATTTTTTGACATTTGAGTAAAAATATGTATGTATAGTAGTTATTTTTGTTAACCGTCATAGAAAAGAGTGGGTTGCAGAAACATCTTTAAAATTAATTTTATTGTTTAAATGGAAAATTGTATGAAATCATTTAGTGCTAAACATTTTCTTTGAACATTTGTTCAAAAATATACAAGAAAATTTTACTGTATAATTATCCTTCTGAAGAACTGAACAAAAAATGTTCTGTAAAACATGTACTCAAAGTATGTAGCAGGCATGTAGAGAGCTTTTCTTTCTGGGGGGATACTCCCATATAGAAAGTCCTGTGTTGTTTCTCAGTGACAGTGCATGATGTTTTGGACAGGGTAGGCAGAAATGCTTGCCGGAGGCAAGTCCACTGAATACAGAACATTTTAGTAGTGAAGTGCCCAACACTAAAATTTCATAATAAAAACTTGTTCAAGGAGGGGGGAATTGTCCCCCCAGTTCCCCCCTTTATATATGTGCCTGGTATCTATTTCTCACAAACTATTATGAAACTGAACTTCACTTCATATTGCTCAACTGTTTTTGTTTGTGGAAATGTAATCACTTTACGCACTTTTCTTATGAATAATATTATTTTTAATAATAATTAACAAATAATATTTGATAATACATTGTATTCTATTTCACATTCACATAGTTACATTACTATAATCAAATAAATCACACAAGAGATTTGGGTGGCATCTAATGGTCTCGAAGGATGTTTATTTCTCTGCAACAAGTTTTTTATTTGGACCAACATAGCAGATGATAGGTATTGCTTGCAACCTTGAGAAGTTTGTTGTTGCTGTAGACACATAAGTAACCTGTAACAAAAAAAAATCCTATATTAAAAACTAATATTTTTCAAGAAGATGCAAATTTTCCAGCACTAATTATTTTTAAAAAGTACTAGGTATGCAAACAAAAGTTTTGTAAATTTTAGGGCCTGAGTCTCAAGACCACCTTAAGCTGAAATTTTATGATTCCTACAGTTTTTACTGGTATTTTACGCACAGGAAACAATTTAGCTATGCCTTTAAAAATATTTCCAAGTGAAAAAAAAAATATTTATTTGGCACAGGGGCTGCTTGTTACCGAAATTACTAGACAAAACTAGACTAAAACTTACGTTTGAACATATCGCAAAACAGCTACAAAACCAAAACTATCGAACGTTGAACATAAATAATAAATTAGTTGACTATAAACATTAAATTCCTAACCAACTTTATAACACCAAGCTTATTTTTTGTTGTGAAATGCATTCTGACGGGGCTTAGATGACGTAGCAACAAGCACAGTGGGCCAAATCAGATATCCAATGCAATTTTTCTTGCTAAAACTAGATATTACCAAAACCAAAATTTTTTGAAAGAATGGAATGAATGTATGTTTATACGCCAAGGAAGTAGTTTGGGGGAGGGATGGTAAGCCCTCTAGGATCAAAATTCAAACGAAATGAACATAATCTATCAGGGGCGCTGACCAAGTCCACAAATAACATGCGGACTAGGCCTTCCTGCTCTGTTTTTTCTAGAATTTTAGTAACATAATTAAGTGACTCATTATAAAAAAATAAGCTCCCCTAGAAAAAGAAAACATCATTTTACTTTAATTGCTGTTTTTGTAGTTTAATAAAAATATACAAATAGATTCCTACATAAAAAGTTTAACTGCTTGTATTTCTATGAGAAGGGGTAAAGTGAGATATTCCCCTCCCCCCATAACCAGCCCACTCACAACAAACCTACCACAATCTGCCCCCCGTCCGATATCATAGGGACTGAAGATTTTTGAAGTTTAAACTTCTTTAGGCGCGTTTAGCAGTTTTTGTGGGCACTGAATTGAACTGAGCCGTCAGGCTCGGCAATGTAACGTTCATTCGGGTGAAGTCGACTCAAGTGGACTGTGAAAGTAACATTCAGCGAGCGACATGATGATGCAGATGAAGGCCAGTATTATTAATTTCGCCTTGTTGAAGTTTACACTTCTGCCGTATGGTCTTAAGCACACACAATAATTTTTTATTTAATGATATGACATAACTTTGTAAAACTCACTTTTGAATTTGGGTAGGGGAATCAGACATAACAGGTATTTTCCTAAATAAACCAGATCACGTTTTTATTTTCCATAAGTAAAGGCTCAACGAAATCTTTATGGTGAAGCATAAAAGATAGATGAGAGTGTCATCTTCTAATACAAAAAATGTTTTTAAAAAGAAGAAAAATTCTGTGTCGTTGTGGAACTTGTGTTCCAAAATAAGACAAGAGTTGCAACGATGTTTTAAGAAACTTGTAGGACTTAAATATGTGTTTCAAACTTATGTATGTACTATGTTTTACTTAGTACACTGTTTTTTTTGTACTGAGTTTCTAAGTTAAATCGAATCATATACAAATTTTTAGTTATACAATGTGTTTAAGTAATTGTAAGTCAAAAAGTTTATATAAACATAGACACGCAAACGCTTAGTTTCCGAGATACAGGGTGTGAAAATTTCATATATTTTTTAGTTTTTTGTTTATAGCTCGTGCAGATTTTGAAATATGCAGCTCAAATTTAACACATATATTTAGCTGTTGTCATTACACTATAAGACATGCCAAACGATAGTAAAAATCTAGAAGGTTATACTTTTTCAGGGCTCATGTCACCTTTTTCCTGGGATATTTTTTGTTGTAGCCACTGGTAGATTCTAAAACAAGAAATAAAATCCTTGTTTCGTTTGCAAACATTTTGTCTCTTGCAATTTTTTCGCATTTCTAACCGTTTAAAAAAAGCTTTTGCGCCAAAGACTGCTAGCATCAAAATAAAAAATGCTTCGGTATGACATGGCGGCTATATCAAAATAAACAAAAAATATTATCTCGAAAACTAAGCGCTTGTAGACCTATGTTAATATGAACTTTGTGTCTTAAAATCACTCATGAAATTTAATACTAAAATTATGTTATTGAACACCCTGTATATATGGGTCTGAGTGGAAGAGAGTGCTAAACAAACGATTTTTTTTCTAATAGTGCCTAATTTTTCTCAAATTTTTGTACGCGGCGACATTTTTTTCATTGAATATTTTCTGTAATGTGCACAATAAGGTTAACGGGTGGGTGGGAGGCATAGACGAAGTGGGAGGGTAGAAGAAAGAAAATTCTTATTATTTGTCTTTTTTTGCAATACTTATTTTAGGTACTAGCAGATGGAGCCCATCTTCAGTAAACTAATCTAGCCTACCTAAACTATATCACACTCGTCCCCCTTGTACGAGTTTCCTTATATCTTCCATTACTTAAATCTTTTTCCGATCTAAAAATTAAACCTATCAAATGAACGGACGGTGGTGCAATAGTCTAGGTACTAATTGTAGGCTAGGCTACAAATGTCCGCACTTTTTTTGCATTGGTTCGGTTAGGTTTATGACTTTTGACCTAATTAGTCCATTAAACAAGTGTTTACTATTTTAGACATTATTTCATACATATGAAAGATGACCGATAGTTTTAAATAGTAGACAAGTATTAGTAAACATAAATATTATTTTTCAAATTAAATCAAATTTTTATTATTTTTCCGTACAAATTGTACATAAAGAATGGGGGTTAAGGAATAACTGTACTAAAACATTAATTAAAAGTGGTTTGGTTAGTTATTATAAAAAAAAACTTTAATTAAGTACATGTTTGCATTTTCACGAATATAACAATATAACAAGTTATTTTTATTTTATATTTGGATTGCCTTAAGAGTTTGACTTTTAAGTAGTGATTAAATTTAAAATTAAACCGATTTTAAAGGAAAAAAACAATTATACCCACATCCCAGCCAAAGCTATCAGGTAAAAACTATAAATAATCTAAAAATGCGGAATTATTTTTAAAAAAGTATCGTTATATAAATCCAAGTATGTGACATTTTCTTTAATTTTTTTTTAATGTCTGCCTTTTTAAATTAGTAGTTTTGTAACCGTGTAACCAAATTAAATATAAATGTTCCGTCAAATAAAACAAATAAGTTGAATAGTTTTAGCGTATAGTAGCCATCTTGCATTTTAAAAAAAGCCGTATTAATCTTTATTTGCATTTACAGCCTTAAGGAAGGTATCGGTTTCTTATTCCAACCATATACGTAATATTCCAATACCCACGGTAATTTCCAGTTCTTGATGAAAACATTAAGAAATGGCAATATCAAATGTACATAAGAGTGTCCTTCTTGTAGAATTTAGTATAAAATGTCCTGATTGGTTATTTTTAAACACATGCTTTTATTTACTCATGCATATTATTTTATTGGTGTATATCGTCCCCACACATTTGACCCGTGTCGTCACATTGATTTATCGGCGCACAGTGGCCAAAAACCCTATCTATGTAAATGTACAACTACAACTTTAAATAACGATATAGAGATTTTTTTTAAAGAGTTTAATCGCAAGTAAGTTTTTTTTCAAATAAGGCAATTTCATTTGTGGCGCCTTTTGGAAGGCTTCACATCGTCTCCTGGATCAATAAATAATGTGACAGCTTTGACCAACGTCAAAAATGATGGAAAGGTTAATAGGCTAAAGAGGGCACTAAACTGAGAGATTCTCGTAAGACCTATTAACGGCAATAATCTCTATATGCAAAGTGAGGCAAAAATATTGATATTTTTTGTAGAGAGAGCACGCTGCGCAGGAGGTGCTACTGACAACATTGACAAACACTTTAATGACAAATCACAAATGACAATCTCCTTGAAGTATTAAGTTCACAGAATACCACAGGTGATTAGAACTAGAGAGAGAAAGATTGCAATGCTTAGCATTTATTGTATGTTGTCACTCTAAAAAACTGTTAAATTTTTGTCTCAGTGTCTCATATAGCCGTGGTCGTTCCAGTTACTTCGTATATAATTCATTAAGTTGCGGGTAGTATAATTTTTACATATAGATAATATTCAAAAAGTACTTACTATACAGGGTGTCCCAGATAAAAGTAACTACATGCGGTCTTATGAGAATTTTGGAAATGATAAGACATATTATAATTCTGGTTAAATGGAAAAAACTGACTATATTCTGAGCCCAATCAGGTGCTGTATTAAAATTTAAAATAGCCACAAGGGTTTTTCCAAATATCAAGCAAAAACTAAAAACTGCTTTTAATAAAAATAATTTATTTATTGCTTGATTTTTTAAAAGTCTTTATAGATATTTTTATTTTTGAAATAGACTGGGCTCGGAACAGCGCCAATGTTTACCCAATAATCCAGATTTGTGTGTATTACTGTTTTCAAAATTCTCATAAGAAACCGTGTAATAACTTTTATCTGGGATACATGGTATACCACAACTATTTTTTAAAGTTTCTAAACAAGTAACGATAACTTTCAATGTGTTATGCAAAGTTTATATAGAAAAGAAATATCGAGTGTGCACAAATCTATCTTTCACATGGACTGCCTAGGCTTATCGGGGCAAATAATGTGTTTGCGCTTGCCTTAAGTTAAAAACAACGTGATTGGAAAGTGACAAAGACAGAGTAATAAATAAACTTGTCACAAAAAATTATATTAAAAATAAATATATATCACGTGACTGTCCCAAACCTATTTTGGTTTCACTTCTTATATCATACTAATAAATATAATTTTGGCTTTCTTATTTGTTCTGCACTTAAATCTTATTTACACTCTGTATACAGTGGCGGATCCAGAATAGAATAGAATAGTTTTTGATAGAAATTGAGATGTGAAATTTAGTAGCTAAATAAGAATAATAGCGCCGCAGGCGAAATTAAAAAAAAATAAGTAGAATTTTTGACAAATTTTAAATAAATGATGCTGCTAAACTAAAAAATAAATTATATGTTTGGGTGGTGACCCTTCGTCGCATGTCTAGGATCCGCCGCGTTCGTCGCGTCATGGCATCACTCTTCGCTACTTAAAAAAATACTCTGCCAATATATGGGCCCCTAAGCTCACACTAGGTACTATAGTTATAGTTTACGTGTGAGCTAATATAACTAAAAACTGAAATATATTTTATTCAACTCCAGACTAAATTACCTTTTGTTTGATACCACACAAGCCATGTTTTGACTTAAACTCAAATTTTAAAAATCTACCCCCACCCTTAAAAAAAGCAAAAACTAAAATGTATTTTGTTAAACTCCGGACTCAATTACCTTTCGTTTGATATCACACACTCCATATTTTCACTTAAACTCTAATTTTTGAAATATACCCCCACCCTTTTTTTAAAATAAATTAAAATGTATTTTGTTTAACTCCAGACTCAATTACCTTTCGTTTGATATCACACAAGCCATATTTTCATATAAACTCTAATTTTTGAAATCTACCCCCACCCTTTTATTTGGTTTGTGTTCGGTGGATTTTGTTCATTTTTAAATGGGACCATCTCGACCCAAGACCCAGCCTAGGTACCAAATTTAATTAAAATCGGCTAAGCGGTTTTTGAGTTATGCGCGTTGGTCGTTACAGACAGACATACAGACAGACAGACAGACATACAGACAGACAGACAGACAGACAGACAGACAGACGGCGCAACAAAAAAGTTTCAAAATCGTCTGAAACGCAAAGATATATAAAAAATTTTGAAATCGGAGCAACTTTTTTTTTCTCGAAAAAATTACCATATCACCATAGCTCACACTACTACAGTATAGTATATGTGTGAGCTAAAACTATGCGTCCGATTGACATTTTTCTAAAACCGTTGTGATCCCTGATCTTTGATACACAAAGTTTATAGAAGGTGTTTTTTGATTAAGCAAAGGGTTCTCGAGTTATAACAAGTTATAAATTATTGTAAATACGCGTTTTCAGGGCGAGCACTTGTTTAATAGGGAACTCTTTCTGATAGAAATATTACTATATGCTTTTGGTGGAATCATGAGCACAGTTTATATATTTAAAAAATGCAAAAAAAAAAATTTCAAAATTTTTGGAAAAATTACCCCCACCACCTCCTGCACACGACGATTTTTGGACGACCAATCGATTTTGCATTCTTAGGGTGTAAGAAATGATTTAAATTGTATCTTACATTTTAGCAATGAAGTGCACACGAAAATCGGTTCTAGAAGCCTTTAACGCGCTTTAAAACTCTAATAGTCATATACGTAAATTACTTATATGCTAATAGTAGGTAACGCATTTCTGGCATAGACCACTGTGCCTTGCGCTTTCACTTCGCCTCCAGAGCCGTTTTAGCTCTCGTCACGCCCGAGGAAAACTATAAAAATAGTGTTTTGAGGAAAGAAACCTATTCCGCACTAGTGCGAAAAACAAACACCATAACAAAAAATTAAAAACAAACGTGTCAGACAAAACAATATACGTTGTCAAAATTTAATATAAATAAATACTTGTAAAATTTTGTTTCACTTAATTGCTGGCCCGGCCATCTAAGCGCGTTGTTCGGCCATCTACAATTACATGCGGCAAAGTAATATTGTTGTACTTGTTAAATTTACTATTTTCTACTAGGATGTGGAAAACTTCACCTTTCTGCGCGCAAGAAGTTAGTTTTTAGGGAGTAACTGACAGAATAATTAAATAGTCTGCTATAATTTTTAATAAAATAAAGAGAAACTATATAATATGTGTTTAAACCATTTTGCGAAAAGATGATTTTGCATATTGGGTGTACCGGACCCGCACCACTTGGAGACCTTGGAGCAACGCGGTAATAAGACAACTTCAATATTTATTTACATTTCAATTTCGTCTAATTTGACATGTTTATTTATAAATTACATTAAATTTTTTGAAAAAAAAGGTACTCATAGGTAAAATATTGTACCTAACACAGGCGGAAAGTGTCTCTACTTACCGCCGTTCGATAAAGGTACTTTACCGGACCCGCACCATTTGGAAACCTTAGCAACGCGGTAATAAGAAAACTTCAATATTTGTTTACATTTCAATTTCGTCTAATTTGACATGTTTATTTATAAATTACATTAAATTTACAAAAAAAGATACTCATAGGTAAAATATTGTACCTAACACAGGCGGAAAGTGTCTTTTTAACCCTTAAATAACATAAGGAGCATCCAATTTACAAAAACTATCCCGAAGCCTCATAGTGTCGAATTTTAAGCTATTTTTTGTGTTTTTTTTGAAATATGTCGAAAATATGTAAAAAAATCTAAGGCTTGGGGGCCCCCCACCTGGGTGCGCCCATGAATTGATAAATAAACATGTCAAACTAGACGAAATTGATGAAATGTAAACAAATATTGAAGTTGCCTTATTGCCGCGTTGCTAAGGTCTCCAAATGGTGCGGGTTCGGTAAAGTACCTTTACCGAACGGCGTGCGGTAAAGTAATTACTTTACCGCACGCGAGTAGGTAAATTATTTTTCCACACACGACTGCTTGCCCGAACTTCTTAGGTGCAACATGTCGTCAACGGCTTAAGGAAAAAACCAAATACGTAATATATTTGGAAAAAACCTTAAATTGTATTTCTCCCCTTTGGTGCACTAAAGGCGTAAGTTTCCTTTCATTACACGCGCAACTGACGTCCTTATTGTTTGGTACAATAAGTGCGAAGGCTACGTGTGTAATGAATGTGACTTACGCCCTTAGTGTACCAAAGGGGAGATTTCTTTGTATTAAATTTTGTCAAATTGGGGTTTTTAGTGATTTTTATGACTATAACTTTGTTGCTACGGGAAGGTTTCTTTACGAATTAGTGCGGAAAAGTGCAATTTTTCGCACGCAAAATGCATGATGATACAAAACAATATTATTTATTAATTTTTGAGAGAGATATTTACTAGAGGCAGTAGTTTATTTTTCACGCCTGTAGAAAAATAATATACCTATCTACCTACCTTGTTCGGCCATTTAGAAATGCCTACGTATTTTATTATTTTCTGCTCGCATGCAAAAAATACCTAGGTACTTTGGGAACTGTTTAAGGATAAGTTTGGTGCGAAAGGTAGAATTTTTTACGTTGTCATTAGATTATATAGAAAATCGTAAAATTAATTGTTTGAGTTTTAGCACTTCTATTGTAAACTAACACAGCACCATTTTAAAGACAATAGTGTATCTGTAGCGTAATATAAAATTTTGAATCTAATAATTACAACAAATTTAATTCTATAAACTTTTTTATATTCTTTATGGAATTTTTAAAACATAATTAAAAAACTATTCTTCAAGGGAATACCCATAGTCTAGTGACGGCGCTGATTCGTTCGGGCGTGGCCGTTTTCGTATACGTGTAAAGGACAGACTTATGCAATTTTCGTATTGTCATCCTTTAATGTGATACTCAAAATCCACTTATAGAGTAAATAGCTAACCGGGTGTATTGGAATATTACGTATATGATTCCAACTGATTAATAACTAACCTAAAAAAATAACAATAGCCGGCTTCGCTGGTTCGGCCTGACTTGCACATGTCATAGCGTAAAAAAATCGCCTTAACAAGGGAGAATGGCTTATAAAACATTTATGCCAAATTTCATTAAAATTGGTTAAGTAGTATCTGAAATAAGCGATAAAAAACTCTCTACCTTTTGTATTGATATACTGATGTAAACGCAGTATTTTTTTAATTAAAAGAAAATATATAAATGCCTCCCAGCTTTTAATTTTCTGCTATCTTTATTTTATATTTGCGATCATTTTTGTTTAGTTGGATTGTAAAACTTATTTATTTTTTTTTAAATCAGTACCTAGTCAAATATTTAGCTGCATTTTAAATATGAAATGTTTTTATAGGACACCCGGTACATCGGTAGCTAAAATTTTGAGGATTTACTACCCCTTAATCTTGTAATACAAAACCGCTAAATTATAACATTTGGTCCCACTGTGCGATGACACTCCACGCTATTCATCGCGACTGCCAAGGGGTGCTGTGGAGTCTATACCGGCGGCGTTGCCGGGCTTCAGGTTAAATCTTGAGGCTAAAATTTTTTAGTCGGCCAAAACCATCGGAAGGTTAATTTACAAAAATCGACCCCCTGGGGCCGATATTTTTAGCCTTGAGATTTTACTAGATATGGCCCGAAACCGATCAACGCCGCCGGGATAGATTTCATAGCACCCGTTGAAGTCATGATGCCTCGCCAGGAATGCCGTCGCACAGTGGGACTTTGTAATATATGGATTAAGGGTTGGTTTTTTTTTTAATTTTTTTTATGGGTATGCGCACTCGCAAGGAGATCCCTATCACGCTCGACAAGCGGCAAGTGCGCGGAAATGTTGGTGTGTGTTGGTTTTGAAACGGTTCAGGTTGTAACCTGCAGGGAAAACTGTCGCAGGGAGTTTATTCCACAGCGATGCTGTTCTCCAGAGATATGAATTCTGATATAATGAGGTTCTTGGTGCCTCTATTTTGACAGTAAATTGATGGTCACCGTCTGTTTGACGTGTTCGCCTAGTAGCTGCTACTCCCGGGGGGATCATACGTGCCAACTCTTTAGAGCATTTTCCGTGATAAAACCTGTAGAAGAGAGAGAGAGAGATCGCCCACAGTTCTTCGATGTTCGAGACTATCCAAGCTACGGGTAAGTGCGGGGTCATTGATCAGCTTGATAGCTCGCTTTTGCACGGTGTTCAAAAGCATTAAGGTATGTTTGGGTGCCGCACTCCATATATGTGAGCAGTACTCCATAGTTGGTCGAATCTGGGCTTTGTAGAGTGTCAGCAGTTGGCTTGGTGTATACAGATGTCTTGTACGAAATAGCACCCCAAGCTTTTGGGACGCCCTTTTAGCTATATCTGCCACGTGACTGTGCCAAGATATGTTGGTCTCTGCAGTGACTCCTAAGATGTTCAACTGGCAATGTGACAGCACTTCCAGATAGCATGATGTTTGGCTCACCGGTGCTGGTTTTTTTTGAAAACAGGGCTGCTTGGGTTTTCTGCGCGTTGAACTGTACAAGGTTTTTGTTGCCCCAGTCCTCTATTATCTCCAGGTCGTTATTTATCTGCGATATTTGAGTTAGTCTAAGATGATGGAATTCACGTGCGGATAGACACTGAGTGGGTGGTATGACTGAGGAGACTACATTGCCATCATCTGCAAAGCAATAAAGTGGATTTACTGTTTTATCTATGAGGTCATTTATGTAAATCAGAAAAAGTGTTGGCGAAAGGATTGCTCCCTGTGGCACACCAGCATTTATTTGGTAAGAGTTGGAGTTCCGGCCATCCAGTGCAACATAAATGGATCTATCCTTAAGGTAACTTTCAAACCAAGTGCAAAGTCTCGGCGACAATCCCGTTGCTTTGAGCTTGTTGAGCAGATTTTCATGCCAGACTTTATCGAATGCTTTAGATATATCTAAGGCAATTGTTCTTGTTTCACCTCGCAACTCAGTCGCTTTTTGCCATAAGTGAGTGACGTATGTAAGTAAATTGCCAGTTGACCTATATTTTCGAAATCCGTATTGCTTGTCGTTGATAATTTTGTATTTTTCCAAGTACTTGGTTAGGTGATTGTTAACAACTCTTTCCATTACTTTTGATATCACCGGAAGTAGAGCAATTGGTCTATAGTTTAACGGATCTGTCTTTTTTCCTTTCTTTGGAATGGGTTGTACTGCGGCAGACTTCCATGATGATGGAGTGCAGGAGTATCCTTGCCTATAAGATAAATTGAATAATTTTGCGAAAGTTGGGGTGAGTTCGCTAGCACAATTTTTGAGTACTATCGCGGGAATGCCATCTGGACCCATTGCTTTGTTTGTATCCAACTTTTTAAGGGATTTTCGTATTTCTCTGTGACAAAAGGGTACCTCTGGCATACTGTGGGAAACCCTTTCAATGAACGGTGGAGTTTTTCCATTTGGCACTGTTAGGTTTGAGTTGGAGGAAAAGATTTTGGCCAGCATATTGGCTTTTTCCTCTGATGTTGTGGCTAAGTGAGTATTTTTATCTGTAAGTGGTGGTATGGATGACTTGGTGAAGTTTGATCCAACGGCTTTTGCAAGAGACCAAAAGGACCTAGAACTACTTGGACAATTCAGCAACCTGTTTTTTATTCTTTGATTGTATGTTTCTTTGGCGGCGTCAATAGTAATTTTGCAACTATTTCTGGCTTGTATAAATTCTGTGTGGTTTTAAGCGGTTTGTTGTCGTTTCCAAAGGTTATATGCTCTGTGTTTTTTCTGTACAGCCGTTTGACACTGGCTGTTGAACCAAGGTTTTGCATTAGCTCTGCGTTTTATTGTATGTGGGATATATGCATCCATTCCAGATAAGATTACTTTTGTTATTTCATTACAGCAAATAGTGGGATCAGCTGTTTTAAAGCAAACCTCTTGCCATGGAAAATCCAGGTAAAACTGTTTAAGGTCATTCCATTTTGCCGATTTATAGTGCCACATTTTACGAGGAAGTGATTGTTGGCTTGGCGGTATGAACATTTCGCACTTTGTTCTTATAAGTTTATGATGGGATGAACCAAGTGGGGGAACTACTTGAATTGTGTACAAGTCAGGATTTGTAGTTAGGAACAAGTCTAAAAGCGCTGCAAATTCACCCCTTTCTGAGATACGGGTAGGTTCATCGACAAGCTGCGTTAGACCACAACTTATGGCAAAAGCTTCTGCTTCCCTGCCTTCATTATCTGTTTTGTTGTGGTGTTTTAGCCAGGGTATATTGTGGACGTTGAAATCGCCTAAAAAAACAATTTCCGCATGTGGATAGTTAGACTGTATACTATCATAGTTTTCGGATAATGTAGCAAAAAAGTTTTGATACTCGGTGCTACTTGGCGGTCGGTAGAGGCAGCAAATGAACTTGGTCGATGACTTTGAGGTGAATTTCAGCCATATGATATCGAGGTTCGCTGGTTCTAGCTTCTCCTCTCGATGACATGAAAGGTCATTTTTAATGTACACACAAATCCCAAAATTATGTCGAAATCGGTGGTGTAGGTCATAGCCGGGATAAAGATAGTTCACAATTGGTGTTGCAGAACTGATTTTAGTTTCGGTAAGAACAAGGATGTCAGGTCTTTGTTCTTCAAGATGTTGGTGAACTGAATTCATGTTGGTACTTAATCCTCTTATATTGCTAAAATCAATTCTGAGTTGAGTTTTTGGTCTTCTTTTAATATCTTTGCATGAAGGACCCCCAGGATCACCCGACGCCCGGAGATCCGAGTGGTCGGGTATTTTACCTCCGGAATATTTTGATCCTGGAGGCGCCATCATGCTATCTGTTACTCATTGTTGGAACCGGACTGCCAGCGCAGTAGCGGAACGTGGTGATGCCACTTAGCGCTACTCACTTCTGGCATGGTGGTATCTCACCGGTCGACGCCCAATGAGTAAAAAGCGTCTACCACCTATTGGTTGGGTTCGGTTCGGTTAATTGTTTTACTTTACTTTTAGCTACCGATATACCGGGTGTCCTATAAAAACCTTACATATTTAAAATACAGCTAAACATTTGACTAGGTACCGATTTAAAAAAAATTAAAATATATTTAAAATTAAGAAATATGTTTTAAAAGCCTTAAAAAAATTATCGCAAATATAAAAGAAAGATAGCAGAAAATAATTAAAAGCTGAGAGGATATTCAAAGGTATTTTATATGTTTTATTTCAATTAAAAAACTGCGTTACATCAGTACATCAATACATATTATAAAAACGAGCAGAGCTTTTTGATCGATTATCTCAGAAACTACCTATACAATTTTAATGATATTTGGCATACTTGTTTTATAGGCAATTATTCCTGGTTAAGACAATTTTTTTTACACTGTGACACGTGCAAGTCGGACTAACCAGCGAAGTCGGCTATTTTTGTTTTTTTGGGTTAGTTATTAATCAATTGGAATAAGAAACCGACACGTTCTTTAGGTCTTTAAATAATAATAATAGGACTTTTTAAAAATTCCAGATGGCTATTATACGCTAAAACGTTACTATATTTCTTTTACCTGACGGAATATTTATATTTAATTTGGTTACACGGTTACAAAACTACTCATTTAAGAAGGCAGTCACAAAAATATTAAAGATAATGTATACACACATACTTGGATTTATATAATGATACATTTTTTACAATAACTCCGCATTTTTAGATTATTTATAAAATTTCACCTGGCAGCTTCGGCTGGGGTGTAGGTATAATTGATTTTTTCCTTTAAAATCGGTTTAATTTCGAATTTAATCACTGCTCAAAAGTCAAACCAGGCTGCTCTTAAGGCAATCCAAACATAAAATTAAGTAACTCCAGTTTGATCGTTATATTAGACACTCATTGGGATAAAACCCGACTTTATTTTAAAATCGACCGTATTGTGACAGATTTACATATAAAAAGCAGCTGCTCTCTTTCAACCCTCGGTCTTTGTGTATTTAAGAACCGGATTTATTAGTGTCTCTATTTATTAAATTTGACTTTGGTATGTCAATTTTGAGAGATCAGCTGACAGTTTTCTTTGTAAATTTGTCAGAATAAAGTCGACTTTAAAATAAAGTCAGGTTTTATTCCAATAAGTCTCCATTATTATATTCTTGAAAATGCAAACATGTAGTTAATTAAAGTTTTTATAAAAATAAACTAACCAAACCATTTCTAATTTATTTTTAGGACAGTTATTCTTAAACCCATTTGTTTATGTACAATTTGTACAGAAAAATAATAAATATTTCATCTAGTTTGAAAGCTCAAATTGTTGTTTACTAACACTTGTCTACTTTTTAAAACTAAAGTTTTCCTTTATCCACCCTCCTACCCATTACACGGCAGAAAATATTCAATGCAAAGAATGTCGCTGCGTGTAAAAATTTGCGAAAAATTATTCACTATTATAAAAAAAATTGCGTTTCAAAAAGATTTTTTTGACAAATTAAATAATCTACAGGAACAATTGCACAGATCAAAAATTTTTCGGAAAAATAGTAGTGGAAAATGTTTCATATTCAGACAAAGCGTATTACCTGAAGTTTACCGCCTCGAAATCGATGTTTTTCGTATAATATATAGCGGGGTTATACGTACAGTTTTATGTAAACTAAGTTTAGCGGATGTTCTTTTAGATCTGTCAATTTTTTTATAAAAAAATAGGGTTTTTCCCTTTAAAACTAAAAATACAAAAACAAACTGTTATTAGTTTTTAGGCTTTTTTTACGGCATTATATAAGCAAGTAGGTCATGTTTGAAACTTGCTGCTGAAATTAATTTTACATTGTTACTTAGGTTCCTTTTTCAAACAGTATGTTAGTTCTACAAGTGGACTATATATGTATTGTTTTTTGTTTTGATTGAATTTACGGCTGTTAGTAAAAAAACGAAAAAAAATTTTACTACATAACTAAAGTATTATCAAAAGACAAGGAATATGATGATATATATCTGAGGAAAAGTCGCTTCTAAGTATGATAACAATTTTTTTGGGGTGCATTTAGGAACCACAAAGCGACAGAAATCATATTTTAGGTTTAAACTACATATTTAAGTCCTACAAGTTTGTTAAAACATTGTTGCAACTCTTGTCTTATTGTGGAACATATGTTCCACAACCACACATAATTGTCACTGCACCGAAATATCACTGCCAAAAGTGTCACTATTGCACTTCACGAATTGAAGGCCAAATTTGGCTGCCCAAGACAAGCTTTGAGTAACAATGGCACTCAGTTTAAAGGAAAGACGCTCACTCAATGAACCTTATAGGACAATCCGATCAAACTTACCAACAGAACCATGAAAACCAGTTATCGGAAGATAAGCACCGTAAATGGGACGATACTTACGTGGCTTGATATTTGCCTATAAACTCGCAAACTCGATTCTACTTGGTTTAATCCAGTATTCCTAAATTTTAGCCCAGAGCTAGAAGCTTTCAATGCTTTAATACGTGAATCTCCTAACGAGTTTATTAACGATTTAGAAGAACCCGTTATTTTAGTTATTCAACATGTGCACCTTCAAAAGCTAAAATATGTCTATGAGCTAGTCCGTGTAAAGTTAGACAGGGCCCATACAACACAAAGTCATAATTACAATATCCGTAGACGTGAACCGCGGTGCCATATCGGGGATAAAGTATATAGTAGAACATCCGTTGTTAAACGCTTTAAAAGGTTTTGCTGCGAAATTAGCACTAAAGTACTCTGGCCCCTATACCGTGTGCAAAGTTGTAAGACCCGTGGTGTATGATCTTAGAGATAAAAACTGCAACAAGCTTCGTCAGATTATAGGTGCTTCGCAACCGGAAACAGGCGAACCACCAAAAAAAAATATTAGACCGAAAGAATCTCTCCGCCATCTCTTCTGCTCGGATACAAGAAAGAGGAAGTCAAAAAGTAGTTTCTCGAAACAGACAGAATTCACCTCCGGCTACTCAAAAATGTATGAAAAGGCAAAGTCGAAACAGAATCCAGCTCCGGCTACACAAAGTTTAATTAAAACTACTTATCCCCCTATAAAAAGACCCCCAGATTCCAGTTTAGACCTCAAACTTAAAAAACTAGCCATCCTTAATGCGGTGCCTGCGATTCAGATTGCGAATCAACATGTTTTCGTAAAGCAAGAAACAAAGCCAATAGCTAAGTTTAAATAACCTGCTATTCCACCTGTAAAAGCTTTAAGTGAACGGCCAAAAATAAATATCTTGTAGAACGTAACGCTTTTTGCTATCACCGACCTTTAATGAGCCCACTTCAAAAGATCTGGAATAAGGAGGAAAACATATATCTAATATCCGCCTACTCAGCATTTTGTATCGTAAACCACAATGTAAACTAAAAGAGTGCAGAATTTAAGATATTGACCAATGCCGACGAGAAAATGAAATACTTTTTTCAATTTTACCAGTAGCGGTGGTATGGTGTGCTCATTCTCCATTCATTGGCTTCAAAATTCTATCAAA
The DNA here is from genome assembly GCA_963576565.1 of Aspidapion aeneum. Classification (NCBI taxonomy): domain Eukaryota; kingdom Metazoa; phylum Arthropoda; class Insecta; order Coleoptera; family Brentidae; genus Aspidapion; species Aspidapion aeneum. Next base: position 73,207,650 of record OY755044.1, read on the forward strand.
ATTCTAATAAAAAATATGGTCGACTTTCCGCAAGGAAAACTGTTTTCAAACCAAGGTGTAGATACCATAATGACCGAAAATTCTGCAGCATTGAAAGTCATAAAACTCTGATTTAAAAGATAATCCGTCTGCTATAACAGCTACAAAACGTTTTGAAAATGAAGTTGAGCCAGTGCTGATCATAGAAGGTGAGAAGAGAAAATTCGAGAGACAATGGCCGCTCACTAAAATTGCCGATGCTGATTTTGCACTGCGGGATAAACAGTCGTATCCACTCGAGTTAATCGCTCGACTTAGAAGATTACATCCTCCCCATCGCACCCTTTGACTTCCACGAGACTTGCTAACTTCACAGGGCGATTGGGTTGTAGTGACGATTCCCAAATAAACTTCTTATGATTTTTATTGCCGAGAATAATTTTTTTTTCGATTTCCTAGAAAGTGGTTATTTTAAACCCTAACTTGCAAACTTCGCGGGTTAGTAGGTTGTTGTGATACTCCCAAATAGATCTTATGATTCCTTTTAAAGGGAATATAATTTTTTGCAGAGTTCCTATGAACCGTTGTGGTTTGATATTAGAACTGAAGTTTTATTTAAGTTTATTATTGAATTAATTAAAAAGCATTAAATGCCATAAATGCAACAAACCTTATTTTTTTATTAAGCTGACTCCTTCGGCTTAAAAAATAAAACCAGCAGAAGCGAAGCTAAGAAAATGAAAATAAATATTTATTAGGTACTATGAGCTTTTGTTTTAGAACATAAGTTTTACGACCTTGGAAATCACGACCCCTCTGTTTGGAATTGGGAAAAGATATTTTCCACAAGACTATTTTTGTTTTATTTTTTTATATTTTTTTAAAATTATTTTTCTTTTTACATTTTTGGTAAAGTTTAAGAAAAAAGGATCACCATTTTTGTTTTGTTTTGATCAATTTGAATTTTAAATTACGCACGCAAAATGGCCGTCAAAGTTTCGATGACACCTGTGCGCCACCGCCGCCATGAGGCGACAATTAACTGCACTATCGCCGTTCTGTTCGAATCCAACAAGAGAGTTGTAAACATGTGGGGAAGAGAATAGGAAATTTCAAGGTAAGCAGGGTCAATTTTGACGCCATACGATCTATATTTTATTGTAACAATTAATCCATTTATTAACTAGTGATTTGGTTTCCCTACTGACCGAATAATAGGGTGGTCCTTCATTTCTTTAACCTATAATTTATTACCATTCCAAACATTTGGTCCTTCAAGCCGGATCGAATTAGCTCATGGAAACGGTTTGCATAGAAATTCCTTCCGAAACGTTAACAGCTTCCATTTTGTCACATAAACTAAGACGTTTTTTACTAGGCGCGATTTCAAAGAGAACTATTACTACCCAACTGAACAATAAAAATAAAATACAGCAGTCCCGCCGAATAAAATATGTTGTAAATACGACAGAAGTATTTAGTCTCCGCATTAAAACGGAAAGAGGTAATTTCCCTGCTGCAGAGTGCGTTGTTGCCAACATACCACATAATATTTATGCCCATGTCGTGCAGCGCTCCGTCCCGTTGTCAGAGGTTCGCGTCAGGTTAAGGTTTCAGAAATTTTTAACCAAAAAAAAAAAATAGGAGTGATTTTTACATGTAAAGATATAAAAGCTTGGTTCCAACAAATTTGTCCGCCCAAATGGAGTGTCCGGTTAACAGAGATGTCCGCAAGGAGAGGTTTCACTGTATCTCAAAGCTTCTTTGTTGTCTTGTGCGTCATAAAAAATTATATACTAAGAACAGATAAGAAGTATAAAAATATTATTTGTCTTTTTTAAAGTACCAATTGGTTGATACCGCATTGAACAACCAATCAACCATAATAAAAAGATGACTAAAAATTATAATTTATTTAAGCAAGAAAAAATATGATTCAATTAAACCAATAATTAGCACAAACATTTTGATAATAAAAAAATTAAAAAATTTTTACATTTATTTTATACATTGAAGTAACAATGGAAAGCACTAAAATACAAGAAAATTGAAAAATAAACCGAACCGACAATAATAATGGGCCTCGCTATCCCTACGCTCGTGATACAAATTTTTCGCCTCGGTATAAAACGTCCTATTTTGTACAGAGTACAGCTGGTTCGAAAAAAGTAGACAACCCTGACGTTAAGTTCTTTACGTAGGTAATCCATTATCAGTCAATTTTTTTCCGAATCAGGTGTACAATACAGTGTGTCCAAGAAGAATCACCGATTTTTTGAAAACGCCGTAAATTTTGGAGAAAAAAAAACAATTTCGATTAAAAAGTAGTGCATTTTTGTAAACACTCGGTAATTATATAATATCTATAGTATTTTTTCTTTTGGGATGCGCCCATTGAATTTTTTACCTAACTGCAGCACGGCGAAAGGAAGGGTAATGTTTTTCGATTGTTGTATTATGTAATTAAATATGTTTGTGTCACGCTAGAGGCTAAAGTGCTACTGACCCCGAAGGTGCTATAGGCTATATTTTTTTAAACAGGAATCAAGATGGCGGTCTTCAGACGCCATTCTGTCACATTATGTAGGCTTTAAGGCATACAAATTATCTAAATTTCAGGGGATTTTATTGTAATTTCTTTAATTACCCATTGAAAATGTCCTATAAATTACTGTACTTACTTTGTGTCCTCCCTGCTTCCACCCATCTCTCCTCCTGTCATTCCATCCACCCCATTCAAAAATCATATTCTCATCATTTTATCATATATAGAGCGATTTCAAAAATTCTTTCTGCTTACGCTTTCAGATTTTTTTTCACCATTTCACTAGTCCCCCTGCCTCGCCCTCTCTCCTCCCCGCCATTCTTATTAGTAGTAGTTATAGCTATAAGTTTCACAAAAATCAAGCGATTGCAAAAGTTCTTTTTGCATAGAAATTACGACAAAAGGGGAGTAGTATAATTTTTAAAATTAAAATTAATATTTCCACTTTTCAAGGGCATTATTTTCATGCAATCAAAATCTCGGTTTTCTGACTTACTTATTTTTACCTTATTTTTGTTTCCATTTGGCCCATTTCGTAAAAAAAATTAATTGTGTATTTGGCCTCTCTGTGATTCTCTTTTGTGTGGTATTTAAGCAGCGCCGGACTCTCAGCTGTATGTTCTAGTAAGGTTAAGCTACCTTTTGTTTATTTTTTATATTTTTGTGTAAACTTTTCCATTTATCTTGTTGATTTTATGGCGCTTTGATTCATGAGAACCTGTCCGTGAATATTTCCTAAAAACAGTTACTTATGGTGTTTCTTTTAGTCCCTATTCATCCCTCCGTTGTCTTTGCAATTGATGGAAGATCATGGTCAAGATCATCCTCTGGCTTGTGACATTTTGAAGGATCAGGCCTATATTGGTGACTGGACTAGCAGTTTCTGTGCAAAAAGGCCTAAAAATGCAAACACAGCTGATTTCGCTTCTTCAGAAAGGTTGTTTCGAGCTCAGAAAGTGGGCTAGTAATAGGCCTGAGTTGTTGGTGTCAGTCCCTGAGAGTCATCAACAGCCCATTATATTTTCCGATAAGGAATGTCCTAATTTGAAAGTCCTTGGCTTACAGTGGAACCCAAGTTCTGATTCTTTTTGCGTGATGTCTATTGATCGAGTTTGCACTAAGAGAAATATTCTAAGTGAGATAGCTCGACACTCCTGTGGTGTTTTGGTGGCTTATTTAGAGCAACTTCCTGTTTCATCATCTCGACTTCAGCGATGCCTCGACATCTGCTGTAGGCGCGTATGTATATTTGAAGCAGATTGACACAGCTTCTCTTCTATGTACAAAAAGCAAGTTTGCACCACTTAAGTCTGTTTCTCTGCCCAGGCTGGAGCTATTGGCCGCTTGTTTGTTGACAGATTTAATGTGTTTTGTTCGTGATAGCTTGAAAAATGTCAAGGTGGACAAAGTGTATGATGATGGTCCGACTCAACCATAACTTTATACTGGATTCATTCATCTCCACATCATTGGAAGTTGAGTTTCATGAAGAGTTGACTAGGCTAAAAAAGGGACAACTTTGCTCAATGCCACTCAGATAGTTGTGTTGCTTCATAGACAAAGATGGAGTCATCAGAGTGGGCGGCAGGCTTCACCATGATGACTTTTCATTTGATTATAAACACTCTGTTTTGCTACCCTGTAGTTTTCACAAGGATAATTGTCACCCAGGTCCTCGTACGTTGCAATACTTATTAATGCAACAATTCTGGATATAGAAATAAAATTTCGGACTTCCAATGTCTTTGTTTATTTTAAAACACGACGTTTCGGTTACTAAGTATCTCTAACCATTATCAAGTGTAAACTAAACAATCTAGTCTCTAGGCTAGTACTTATACTACTTGGTGTGCAGTCAGGTGTGACGGTCCGCCCCCTTTTTAATCCTAAGTCACCTGCTTTCCTTAAGGAGTGGTTTCCATATGTTTGGTATGTCCGTGCTTGGTTGACTGAAAACTTCTTTATTCTGCATTATAAACGCAGCTTCAATAAACTTTCGTTTTCGTCAATGCGACTCCTTATGCAAAACTTTAGCTTTTGACCACTGAATCCTGTGATCATTTGACGATACATAAACCGGATTTTTCAATATCCCCTAATTGGGTACTTTTTAGATGTTCATTTACGCTAACCTAAAGAGGGCGTTTCGTTTCACCTACATATGATTTACCACACTCACACGGGATTTGGTAAATACATTCCTTATTATTTGAGGGATTATCTGGTTTTGTTTTAGTTACAAAACTTCTTATCGTATTTCCCGAAGAAAATACTGTAAATAAAATTTTTACTTGAACAAATGAAACCCAAGCATTAGATTCAGTCTCATTCATTGATGTGGTGAACTGTGGATCTTTAATAAGTTGCCTTATTTGAGGACCATCAAATATAACAGCTTTTAGTTTTTCCATGCCAATCCCAGGAAACTTACGAGACAAGTACTCAAAACAATATCCATCTCGATCTATCGCTTTCACAAACTGCTTCATAAGCCCAAACTTGATATGCAAGGGTTCATTCACTACTTTTTGTTTTCCTTGAACGAGTATCTCTTAAAGGCCAATTTCTCTTAACCCAGTACTGATCTTTAGCTCTGCTGTCCCAAAGACATAAAAAACAGGAGTATTTTGTATATCCACTTTGCTGTCCAATGTGAAAGTTTACCATTTTTATATCAACACAAGTTGCCCACTGATTTTCTTCGTATTTAATTTGTTTCCAAACGTGTTATAATGTTTTATACTCCTCTTTCATGGAAGTAGAATGTCCAATAGGAATTGAGGCATATTTGTTACCGTTATATTAAAGGACACATTTTAAACTACGTTTTGAACTGTCAATGAAAAGGCGCCAATCGTCTGAAGTGTATTCTGGCAAACCCATTTTTTATATCATTACAGAATACCAGCTTATTTTCCTGAGTGCAAAAGGGCAGCAGGTCCTCTTAGGATAAAATGTAACCTTAGTGCCTGGATAAAGAAGGTTCTTTTCTTTTAATCCGAATGCAAGTAACTTAGCACACTCCTTTGAGAGGTATACGTCTCTAACGAGATCGTTCAGTTCTTGTTGATTAAAACACTCAAGAGTTGTTAACTCTGCTTCAAATTCACTGTCGTTTTCTAATTGCATTCATTGAACTTCATCAGACGTTGATGTTTCTGTATCATCTTCCGGGATTTCAGGAAGACTGCTGAAGGTTGGAATGGGTATTTCCTTAGCGTGCGGTACAGGTGTTCTTGCAGAATCCAGATTAGGATATGTCCATTTATGTCGATTGTTCCTATTTATGCCTTTAATATTAAGGATACAAAAATAGCAGCCATCATAATGGTTACGTGGTCCCTCCAAACCATTGGTATTTTCTGTTTCCAATTGTCCACTGTCGCAAATGTTCAACAGATATTTTACACACCACATGTGGAGCTCAAGATTTATCTTAATCTTCCAAATAAACGCCAAAATAGGCTAGATAAGACATTTTCGCAAATTCAGAAATAGTTTTTTTCTACTTTCTTTTAAAGTGTATTCGCCACATACATAACAAAAATATCTGGATGGTTAATACAGCTACGCCTGCTAGTGGATGCCATTGTTATAGTTTTAGCACTATAAAACGACGAAAATGTACACAAAATCATCACAAAACTATATTTACAAAAACTACACAATATACTAATAAGTCGAGAAGGATTAAGGTAGACAAAAGGTACTAAGATTCCAAAACCAATTCGTGGGTGTTGAGCAGGTATGGGGAGATCGGATCATAGGGAATTCCAAATATAAAATAGCTAATAAAATTAGTAGGATTTACCCAGGTCTTTGAAGATTGGTTTACTGATAATTTCAGGTATATTTGGCTAATTAGATCCTAGTTTTGAATACCAAATTTCTATTTTGAATCTTAAAGAGATTTTTTTTTATTAGAACTAAATTCAATTAGTCTCTATCTCAAAAACTAAAGCTGATAGAAAAATCTGCTGCCAGTTTTAGAATCAGCACATTAAGTATATCTAAAATCAGTTCTTAGATCTGATGCAGCATTTTTTTAAAATTTTGTTGGCCTGTGTAATTTATTACCATTCCATATATATATATATATATATATATATATATATATATATATATATATATATATTTATCGGTTTCAGAACGTTCTACGTCTTCCGATACCCAATCTCCACTCGTTTCTGTTAAGAATTCATCATCTAGGCCTCTTATTCTTATTTCACTGTCTATTCCTTCTCTCCAGCTTCTCCTTGGCCGTCCTCGTTTTCTTCGGCCAGTTGGTTTCCATTGTAGTATTTGTTTAGGTAGTCTTTCATCATTCATTCTTTGTACATGTCCGTACCACACCAGTTGTTTTGTTCTTATATCATCCACTAAAGTACGTTCACCCACTGTCATAATTCCTCTTATTCTTTGATTTGTAACTCTTTCTCTTTTTGATTTCCCTGCTGCTCTTCTCCAATAGGCCATCTCCGTAGCGGAAAGCATTTTTTCTGTTCTATCCTTGATTGGCCATACTTTTGAGCCGTATGTAATAATACTTTTTACAATGGTGTCATATATAAGCTTTTTGTTATGCTTTGATATACAATGGTCCCAAATTATTCCATTTAATAAAGTTATTGCTTTTCTTCCTTGTATGTTTCGATCTTTTATAGCTTTGTCTAGTGTTCCGTCAGCTGTAATTTTTAGACCTAAGTATTTATACTCATCACAGGACTGAATTCGCTGCCCGGTATTTAAGATTAGATCCTGTTTCATTCCACCGATACACATATACTCTGTCTTATTGAGATTAACCTCTAGTCCCCACTTATTGTACTCTTCTATTAGTTTACGTCTCATATATTCGAGGACGTCATAATCCTGAGCCACTACTATCTGATCATCGGCGAAACATAAATTATACAAGGTGGTTTCGTCCAACGGAATTCCCATGTTTTGGCATTTTCTCTTCCATACTTTAAATACTGGTTCCAAGTATATCTTGAAGAGCGTATGCGAGATACAGCAACCTTGTTTAAGACCTTTATTTACTTGTAAGCCTTTGGTTAGTTTTGATTTTATTTTAACTTTTGCCTTACTATTGCGGTATAACTCTTTGATGGCCTTTCCAAAGTAGATTTAGTGGTATACTATCATATGCCTTCTGCAAATCTACGTAAAGCAGATGCAGCTCTTGTCCATATGCCATTTTCTTTTCAATAACTTGGGTTATAAGCTAAAACTCGTATAAAATTTTATTATATCGTTCCTAAATATGATCATATTTTACATTTTTCACAAATAAATTAACGAAAACGTGATTGTTTTCAAGTTACAATAAAATAAACCACCCCCGGAGGTAGTTTAAAATTTAGGACGATTTTTACTCGGAATCCCGTGACCTAGGGTGTTAAAGTGACGTAAAAATCTAAATTTGACAGTTGTAGGAAAATCAGTTTTCCATGCTCTCTTTTTTCTTATGGTCTATATACATCACATTTCAATTTTTAGGACATTTTATGGTCTATATAGGTAAAAATACCTAATCAATTGCGGCCTGTTTCGGCAAAAAATCAATTTTTTCAAACCAATGCACATTTAAACTTTAAACCTGAACCTTAAACTTAAACCAAAAATTAGACATAAACTTACGCCTAAGTAAATACTGGTATAGTTTTTGCAAAGTCAGTTGATAAAAGCCGACCATCGGCATATCCTTTATAGAGTGACATGGGAGGCGGTAGATATACTCATGAAAATTATTTCATTTAATTATGGCGTAAACTAAAGAAATAAAAATAGATATTAAAACTTTTTATTCCTACACCTACAGGCAAGAGACTGATTTATGTTCTAACTCTGCATACTGCCAACTAAAGGGGTCCCGAAAAGCACACCCGAAGGCAATTAAAAGCGCATCTCAAAAAAATCTGTCAATCAGGTGCCGTCTGTCCACCTGGGCTCGGTCCTTCGGAAAACAAATATTTTGTTGACGGACCGCAAAGAGCTGCGCCTCTTCTCTGTCGGTAGGGTTGAAATTATACCAGGAAGATTTTATATGAATTTGGATAACTTTTGAAGGGCAGAATGAAGCAAATCGAGAGAACCCCGTATTAGGAGTTATTCAAGTGACTGCAAAAACTATATAAGAGATTTACAATATGCAGAATTTTGAGTAATAAAAGTAGTATTTTGTATAAACTTTGGTTTTTATTTTAATATAAACTTAAAAAAAGTATCCACGACCTTTTTTCGCTGAATAAAGGCTATTCGTATGTGGCAAACGGGGCCTCTATGCTCCTTGATTTCTTATACTGGTGCCCAAGGTTCTGCACTGATTGCTTCATCAGTGAGGAATTTTCCGTAGGAAATCAGCAAGGCATGTTTTTAGACTATATTGTGTATCCATTTGGATTCGCAGGCCTTCAGATTGGATACCCAGTAAACAGGAAATGGATACCTACTTTTGGGCCTTGGCCTTTTATACAATAAAATTAAAATATGATACCTAAAATACAGGATGGTGCGGAAGGTCCAAAGCAGAAAAAAAGTTCAAATAACTTTTGGCCAAGTTATAGCATTTTTTAAGTTTAGAAAGTAGGGAAAAACGATGAATTTTTAAAATATCAAATTGAACAACGTTGCTTTATTTCAAGAAAATATAGATAGGTTAAGGATACAGTGTGGCCAAATCGAGGGGTCATCAGCTTTCAACAGTACTGTACAAATTTCACAACAGTACCCGACAGTACCACGACAGGATCCAACAGTACTCGACAGTACACGACAGTACTCAACAGTACTCGACAGTACCACGACAGGACCCAACAGTACTCGACAGTACACGACAGTACCCAACAGTACTCGACAGTACACGACAGTACACGACAGGACCCAACAGTACTCGACAGTACACGACAGGACCCAACAGTACCCGACAGTACTACGACAGGATCCAACAGTACTCGACAGTACACGACAGTACTCAACAGTACTCGACAGTACCACGACAGGACCCAACAGTACTCGACAGTACACGAGCACGATAGGACCCAACAGTACACGACAGTACCCAACAGTACACGACAGTACGTAACAGGACTTAACAGTACACGATAGAATCCAACAGTACTCGACACAACCCTCTTACCTGAAACAGTGGCGTAGATGCAAAACGACAGGATGACCTTTTTTTTTTTTTTGGAGACGGCGCGGTTCAAATTTCTACGGCGCGGTTCGGTTAATTCATTCATATATGAAACGCGCGAAGGCCCTATCGGCCTTCCCCAGGATGACCTTTTTTTTTGGTCGCAAGATTTGTGAGCGCGGCGCGGTTCCCCAAAGATGATGACCTTTTTTTTTTTTTGCTCGCATGTTTTTTGAGGGCGAGGCACGACGACAGTACTCAACAGGACCCAACAGTACACCGCCAGGACCCAACAGTACACCGCCAGGACCCAACAGTACTCGACAGTACACGACAGTACTCAACAGTACACCGACAGGACCCAACAGTACTCGACAATACACGACAGTACCCAACAGTACTCGACAGTACACGACAGTACCCAACAGTACTCAACAGGACCCAACAGTACACGTCAGGACTCAAGTCCTGTTGGACGCTGTACAAAATTTTAGGGTGCCGATGACCCCTCGGGCCAAATAATCTTTGGAATAGGTATAAATTTCTCAATTCTTTTAAGAATAACTATATTTATGAGCTATTAAATTTACACAAAAGATATTGAAATAGATTTTTGTACATGTCTAAAAGCCCCTTAAAACAAATATAAAATAATAATATTAGCACTATATTTTAACGATTTTTTAAAATTTGTTGAAGAAAAGAACAGATTTTTATTTTATAGTAAGAATTTTAAGATGATATTTGAAAGTATCAAATTGGTCTGAAAAAAAAAACAATTTATAAAAGTGAGCGCTATTCAAATATACCTGGGCAAAAAAACCCGACAAAATCTTTTTCGTTATAACTTTCCAACTATAACACGAATTTTATCAAAGCAAAGAGTAGTTGGCAGGGATTTATTGATCGGCCATTTGTGTAAAAGTATATTTTTGTCCACCATCTTGACCTTGGAAAGAGGCTTGTTTATTCTTATGTTGGAAATGTGTGGAAATTTTGGATATTTTTTTTTGTAGAAAACGTTTCTCTATCTTTGTTACGCACAACGAGATATAAATCGTTAAAAACTATTTCGGTCCCTAAAAATTAATTTTTGCTTCAACTATATTGTTTTGCAGGTTGTAACGATTGTCTTCTAAATCCTGTCTGTATTAATTTCCTCATAAATAAATTTTTGCCGAACTGATTTTAATAAATCATAAAGTGGAACAGATTGATTGCTTTTAAAAGATCACTATTAAAATTTGCCGTCATTGTAAAATCCAAAATGGCGGACATTAAAACTTTTTAAAAAGGCTGTTTATTCTTATATTTTTGGAAAAAAAAAATTCGGAAGCATAGTGTACGATTGCCTTGCCATTTCTATGTGCATTCATTTCCTCATAAATTTATTATTACTAAACCGACAATAAAATAAAAAGCATCATTGCGAAATTCTTCGCCATCTCTAAATGTAATATGGCTTACTAAATCGAATTTACCCTCCATGAAGGATAGTTGTTTCTTATGTTACGAGAAATTTTTCGACCCTTTTTTGAATTTATTTATAAGATCTTGATCCACCACTCACAACAAAGTACTAATCATAAAAAAATAAATAAATCCTCGCAACATACAAAGAAGTGATTCTTCCAAGAAGGACAAATTCGACTTTTTTCCAACATCTTGAATTTAAAAATGTCGGAAAATTTCAATAATTTTGTTCAAAGAGCAATATTTCTTTTTTATTATTGAAATCGTTTTAGTGAATTTATAAGGAAATTATTGCAGACAGAAGTTAAAGCAGCAGTTGGAATAACAATTATTATTTATAGAACCACTAAACGGATTTTGTAGATTTTATAGAATAAAAGATTAATGAATTTATGAGGAAATGAATGTATACAGAATTGATAAGGATTAATTTTTCGAATGAACCACTAAACCGAATTTAATGATTCGTAACTAGTTGCATGTGGGTGGCGGAAACACAGCGTTTTTACGAATTCTAAAAATCATCCGAAATACAAGAATAAATAAGCTTTTTTGAAAAAGATTGATTCTGTCAGCCACCTTAAATTTTATAATGTCAAAAAAATCTTTCTGCTTAAAAGCGTAATCAATTTTCTGCAAAGTTCTGTCTGTTCCATTAACACTGCTAGTTTAGTTTAAAAGTTAGAACAAGAAACATTTTAGTAGTAGATATGAGTACCGGCTTTAATTACAGTTTTTGTTTTTTTGATTATATATAGAAACACACCCTATAATACTCCAAAAACTCTTTCAAGACTAATTTTCAACCAGTTTTGGGTTAAATCGGTGGGGAGGGGCCACACAAAATGGCGGCGGGCATTTTAAGGAATTTGGATACGCAGTAAAAAATCACTAAAAGATGCTCTGGAAATCAGTAAGACTCTTGTGAGCCAAAGAAGAAAATCCTCCCGAGCTACTAGCAAGGAAGGATTGCTTATTAACTCTACCGGGTAAACATAATACATTTCTCTTAAGCTAAAAGAAATTACTATTTTCATACCTATGACACAGAATTATTTTACTTTCGTACCTATAAGATATTATATGAATTCGAATAATATTATCGGCGATCTGATAGAGACCGTTTAAAACGCAATAAATGTCAAACACTGTAACGTTTTGTATAACATGAGTAGTAAAAACGTGGTCATGTGAAAGACCCATAATACATGCCTTGGATGCTCTTGAACTAGACCGACCGACCACCTATCGGTATTTCCTCTTTATCTTTAACATCAATCTTGAATTATTTATTGTACACGTAGGTATGGGTATCAACAATATATGCAACTAATTGCTCGAATTTTAAAAATCCTCAGTTGTACTATGTGCGTCAAAAAAACTTTCATATCAACTTCTAACTGAACTTTTGAATGGAATTGGATATCAACTTTGAATAAAAAATATGTTTAATCATGGCAGGGAAATCAGGGCGACCAACCGGGAGCAACGATTCAGGGGTGTCAGAATTGTTGAGAATAATGCAATTAGGATCTACAAAATTGGTTTAGTAGAGGCCGTTGCAATTTTTTTTTAAGGGGCGACAAATATCTGTTTTTCGTTGCGCAAAAATCTTTAGAGTCGGCCCTGGTTTAAAAGTAGCACTTTTATTACTTTTGTGTAATAATATAAACCAAAAATATTTTGAAAAAATAAATGTTACAATCTGATAGTGTATACTCTATGCTAATTTCATATCATGTCCTCTATAACTGCTGATAATTTTTTTTAACTTAATATAACAAAAAAAATGTTAATCTTGGACAATTTATCAATACTCTTTCATTTCGTTTTAAGCATTTAAATATTCAATTTAAAAATTAATGTTGACGATTTAAATAGAAGAAGGGTTCGAAGGGTATACCTGAATAAATTCTAAATAGCTAGAGCAGTGGCATTGATAGAAGTAGGCTGGCTACTCAAGACGGCGTGTAGCTCAAAGGCACAATGTTAGTCGATAATGGTATGGGCTGGTATAAATTTGACAGGACACACAGACCTTGTCGTGTTTCGAGAAGGAACTTTAACGGCTGTACGTTACATAAGGGAGATCTTTGAACCTCATGTTGTCCCCTTTGCCCAAAATTATGGAGCTGAATTTATTTTACAGCAGGATAATGCCAGACCGCACACTGCACGAGTAGTAAGAGATTTCTTAAATCAGAAGAATATCGATGTTATGAGGTGGCCGGCTAATAGCCCAGATCTTAATCCAATAGAGCATCTTTGGGATGAACTGGCAAGGCGCCTAAAAGAACATCAACCTTTCCAAAATCTTAATCAAGTTGCTGATGTGCTTGCGGAAATCTATGAACAATTACCTCAGCCTGTAATACAAAATTTGATCGAAAGTATGCCTCGTCGTTGTGCCAAAGTTATTAGAGTCAGAGGTGGACGTATTCATTACTAAGGTATTTCTTTATTATCATTTCTTATAAAATCAATTTTTGTTTTGTGCGTGTTTATTTTGAAGTTTAACTTTTTTTGCCGGAGCAAGCATTGAAAAATTATATAATAGTAAATTTTAATAAACACATTTATAAATTGTTTAAAAAATATAAATGCAGAAAAAAAGAATAAATCTCTATAAAGTTTTGGAATTTGAAATATATGTCTCTATATTCGTTTTGAGTTAATTCAGTTTCATAAAAATTTATTTACCAAAATATAAATTACAGTAAATGTAAAATCCAAAACTAAAAATCGCTAAATAAATATAAAACCGCCGCACGGTGGAATGGCTCTGTGTTACATGTTGGACAGTGGGTACAAAATTATAATCATTGTCTTGCGATAAAAATTAGTTTTTTTTCGTTTTAAGAAAGTTTTTTGAAATTTTTTGTCCGTGCAATTATATACGGGGTGAAAGTAAAGAGTTCCTAAATAGACAAAATTCAAGGAAAATGTATACTATATTATAAATTATGTAACACAAAACTTTATAGGCTTTTTATTTTTTTTTAATGCGGTATTAGGGTAAATGGTGCTTTATATTTGCTATATATTTTCATAGTGGTTATAACATTATTGGTGAGTTAACACCTATATAAGAATACCATGTTTTTTTTTTAAAAAATTTTTTATAAAAGGTCCTGTACAAAATCGCCCAGGAACGCCCGCAAAACTGTTTAGAAAATCTAATAAAGGAAGATGTCTTCCATCATAATCTAAAAAAATTGGCTTTGGCGCCACCTTTTAAGAAACTCTTGATTAAATTCGCTGTACACTTTAAAAATCAAGAATTTTGTGGGAACATACTACGAATCAATACAAAAAATTAATAATAATTAAGTTGACTTCAATTGTTTTTATTTTTTGTGTTTTAAATTCCGTTTAATGCATTTTACTTTAATGCATTTAGGGTCAAACTTGCTAGACAGAAGGGGGGGGGGGGTGGGGGTGGTTCGGTTCGGTTAACATAATACGGAATGTAAAAAAACTTAATAATTTCATTGGATAACTATTAACTCCATTCCCTAAATAAATTTCACTTTGTACAAGCAGTGTGCCGCTCGGGGTTTAATGTTCGAAGGATAAACCACTAAGACCTGTTAAAAAAGAGATTAAATAGATACTTACCTAATAAATAAAGATCCAAAACATAAAAGAGGATCCAAAATGATATTAAAATGTACGCAAATATTGATTTAGTTGCAAAAACAGTAATTTGTTTTGTAAAAAGCTCCGTCATAATTTGTTTGAAATAAACAGTCCAAACAACAACGAATAGAAAACGTCAAAGACCGACTAAACCAATATGTTCGTAACAACCAGATAAGAGTATATACGTTCCTTTCTAATGAAATCGTTTAGAAAAAGACATTAATAAAAAGCAAGTAAAATAGTAAGCTAATGACTAATTGGTGCATGCAGTGCCTCATTTTGGGAATCAATATCAATAAAAAAATTAAAGGAAGAGCGTGCCACACGGTGTCACTTTATTACAATATCATCTATAGTTATCTTATCTTCTAATTAGTTCCTTGCATTTATGCCACTAAATTCTCCCCGTTATAATATAATTTATACCAAGAGCGTTAAAACAAACCTTTGTGATTAAACTTCATATTTTTAAATAAAAAGAGGGTTGAGTCGGGATAACTAGGTTAAGCAGTATTTTGATTAAATATTTAAAATGTTTGGTTTGGTTTGATTTATTTAAATTCGAAGCAATACTTTCTGTTGCTTACTGTATTCGTTTATAGTATGTGCAACTGTTTTTTATAGTTTAGAATAAACATCACAGCTATCAAAAAAGTTTCAGAGAATATTCCGTAAACATATTTTATAATCCAACTCAAACTGCTCAACGCTAAGGTGCAGTTGAGTATACTAAAATCAAAAATACTTATATCCCGGTATACTTAAATATTAATTTTAAAAAGCTTATATATTTTAAATAGGCAATTATTGTTATTATTATTAGTGACTTTATAGTATTAAGGCAACATCATCAGGAGGTAATTAAAAGAATAGTCAACTTAAGGGACTTTTTTCCGTCCCTTATCCAATACGGTTGCGGTTCCTTAATAATTAACAACTGGAAAAAAAGTCGGTGCGATGCGATATTAATTTATCAAACGGCTTAAAGCTAAGAAAGAGCACTTGCGTACACTGTAATTAAAAACACACATAGTCTAATCGTTCGAGACAAAAAAATGCCGTTTTGGTTCAAAAAGCTCGAAAGTTTTGAAACTTGTCACGATTAAAGGGTTGATGATCCTTAGTATCCCAGTAAGTTTAAGACCTGCACCCCTTCCGAAAGGTGGTCCTGCTACATGTTAGACTTACATCTATCTAACATCGCTGTCGTCCCAGCAGAACTTGTTTATAGATAATAGACTTCTTTCCTTTTCAGCGCAACAGTCGTGAGTTGACTGTAGGAGATTTATGCTGGCGCCGTCCTGGTACCGACTATATAGCACTTATAGCAGGCTTCTGGGTTAATATTTCTAGTTCCTCCGCTGGCTGGGTGTCGACTCCTGGACTAAACCTGCGTATATTCTCGGTGTTCAAGGCCAACTTATATTTTGCGTGCATCGCATCGCACGGTAATTCGATGTCAACTGTTAAACGCTGAAAAAGAAGTGAGCGGCAGGGCAGACTTTCTTTTTTATTTTTGCATTGTTGTTCGGGACGCGAACCTGGTATCTTCTGCATGTAAAGCCAACGACCATACCAGGGCACCTTTATTCAAAGTAATTCACACGCGGATTTGAGGGAGGGGTAACGGGGTAATTACCCCCTCCCCTAGAAAAAAAACTATGCACTTTTTCCTAATAAAATAATGGAAAACAGGAAAATTACCCCACCCTAGAAAATAAAATTATATTGCAAAAAAAATTTCCCCCCTAGATTTTGACCCAGATCCGCGCTTGAAGTAACTTGATGATCTTTTTAACGTAAAAGGTAAAAACTACACAAGCGTCCTCTAACGGCCATAGCAAAAAAGTGTCCATATTCGAGTTCTACATCCCAAAAGCCCAACGGGTACCAAGTATAAAAACTATTCGTTTAAAACTGATCTTAATATTTAAAAATTCGATTTTTATTTTTTTAACACCCTGTATCTCGGAAACGGAGCAATTTGAGAACCCTAGTTTATATGAACTTTTATCTCTATTTTGGGCCTTAGAATATGCGATAAAAATATTGAGGACTAATTTTGGGCCACCCTGTATATTCAAAATTAACCGAAATTATTAGGTATTTTCTAATTTCCTCGAAAACTAAGCATTTTATAAAAAAATTATACATAGCGTTATTGTAGGAAATTAAAATTCAACGATGTATTCCTTAATTCCCTCTTGCGCGGGAGAACGGAGACAAGTCGTAAAATGTGCATTTTGAGTTAACTATAGCTTTTGCAAATTTTAAAGTGTTTTGTATTTTTTAAAGAATTTCATGTGAATAAAAACTGCTTTATAAATTAAAATTGTTATTATTGTTTTAGCTCACACATATACTATACTATAGTAGTGTGAGCTATGGTGATCCTAATTTTTTCGAGAAAAAAAAGTTGCTCCGATTTCAAAAATTTTTATATATCTTTGCGTTTCAGATGATTTTGAAACTTTTTTGTCGCGCCGTCTGTCTGTCTGTCTGTCTGTATGTCTGTCTGTCTGTCTGTCTGTCTGTATGTCTGTAACGACCAACGCGCATAACTCAAAAACCGCTTGGCCGATTTTAATGAAATTTGGTACCTAGGCTGGGTCTTGGGTCGAGATGGTCCCATTTAAAAATGAACAAAATCCACCGAACAGAAACCAAATAAAAGGGTGGGGGTAGATTTCAAAAATTAGAGTTTATGTGAAAATATGGCGTGTGTGATATCAAACGAAAGGTAATTGAGTCTGCAGTTAAACAAAATACATTTTAATTTATTTAAAAAAAAGGGTGGGGGTATATTTTAAAAATTAGAGTTTAAGTGAAAATATGGCGTGTGTGATATCAAACGAAAGGTAATTGAGTCCGGAGTTTAACAAAATACATTTTAGTTTTTTGTTTTTTTTAAGGGTGGGGGTAGATTTCAAAAATTTGAGTTTAAGTCAAAACATGGCTTGTGTGGAATCAAACAAAAGGTAATTTAGTCTGGAGTTAAATAAAATATATTTCAGTTTTTAGTTATATTAGCTCACACGTACACTATAACTATAGTACCTAGTGTGAGCTTAGGGGCCCATATATTGGCAGAGTATTTTTTTTGGCCAGGAAATGAACTATGAAATGTGCAAAAAACTTTAACTGGCAATTTCTCAAAAATGTGTTTTTCGACTTATCTCCGTTCTCCCGCGCAAGGTGGAATTAATAGTTAGCACTCCATTGGCGTATAAATGTTGGGGTAATTTTTATAGATCACGATAAAATTTTTTTTTAATTTTGCACTTTAACTAATGAATCTTCATTTCAAGAAGAGCAAAAGATTAACTGGTAGAATTACGACATCCATAAATCATATATAGTCTGTTCAGACCGTTTTACTTTTAGAGATTCATTTCCTTTTTAAAATGAAAGGCACAAACCGATTTCGGCCAAACTCGAATAAAATCCAGTGGTGGCTGTTCTAGAAGGAAAGGGGAGAAGGATATAGGTACATGGTTGGTGGGGGGGATACTTAAATCTCTAGGGCTATAAGGGATATTAGAGTCTAAGTAAGTTACGCCATTCTTGATATTTTGTATTTTTTTAAATAAAAACACTGGGTACTGAAACTTAGCCGCCGGCGTCGCTGGTAAGATAAAAGCCAATTGGCGAATAACCAATTTTAACCAATAGCATATTAGCGATCGCGGTTTGAACCAAAGTAGGGGAAATTTTCTCGTCAATAATCACGTTTCGTTCAAACCAAACGTGTATAACCCTGCTCCGGAACTGGGTTACCTTTGGTTAACTTAACAAGACAGTGTTGTTTGTGGTTTTATTTTTTTTTCCGACTAATTTTTTATCTCTCCATATCGCAAGAAACTTTTTTTCAATAAATAATGCGTATTTTATTACTTGTATTTATGTATTTTTGAAAATGAAGATAGGTAGTCAACATTTTCACGACTTTACATGAGTTTTGGCAGCCGAATTACACGATTCTCTATGCACTTCATCTGGCAACACTGTGTGTTTTTATAGGTTTTATTAAGTTTTCTCGAAAACTTTTTTTTTCATCGATAAAAATATCTTCTGTAGCCATTGCGGCGCGGGCTAGGAAGGTTAAAATTTTGCACTCTTACTAACGCATTTCCATTGTCAAGAACAGTAAAAGATTAATTGGTAGAATTACGATATCCATTACTCATCGACAAACCATTCATCATAAATCATATATAGTCTGTTCAGCCGTTTTACTTTTAGAGATTCATTTTTATTTTTAAATGAAAGACACAAACCAATTTCAGCCTACTTAACTCGAATAAAATCCAGTGGCGGCTGTTCTACAAGGAAAGGAGGAGAGGGGTATAGGTCTATGGTGGGTAAAATGGATAGTTAAATCTGTAGGGCTACAAAGGATATTAGGGCATAAGTAAGTTACGCCATTCGTGATATTTTATATTTTTTTAAATAATAACTTAGGTACTGAAACGTAGCCGCCGGTGCCGCTCGTAAGATAAGAGCCAATTATTAGCGGATAACCAATTTTAACCAATCTTAACCATAACATATTAGCGATCGCGGTTTGAACCAAAGTAGGGGAAATTTTCCCGTCAATAATCAGCTGTTTCACGTTTGGTTTAAATCAAAAGTGTATAACCATGCTCCGGAGCTGGGTTACCTTTGGTTAACTTCACAGGACAGTGTTGTTTGTGGTTTTATTTTTTTTCCCGACTAATTTTTTATCTATGCATGTTCGAAAAAAAAAAAGAAATCTAATTTTACTTTTTTTAATACTACTACTATGTCGGTTTAGAACCTTTTTCTACGTTGTCCGACGCCTATTCTCCACCTCCTTCGATTTTGACAATCATCTTCTGTCAGATTTTTTTGACTCATTGATCTTTGGATTGACTGTTGGCATTCTAGTTTAGGACGCCCCCTTTTTCTGCGCTCTATTGGTTGCCATTCTAGGACCTGCTTTGGTAATCTTTCGTCGTTCATCCGTTGTACATGGCCGTACCATTTCCATTTTTGTTTTGTATTTTTCTGTTACGCGAGAAGTCTATTCCATACAACAGCGTGCTTTTCACCATTGTTTCGTATATGTTAAATTTTACATTCTTTTTTTATTTTTCTGCTTTATAAAATACTGTTAAGAAATCAAATAACCTTTTTTGCTTTTACTATTCTTTTTTCCAATTCTCTACAGTCTGTTCCTGTCTTATCAAAGGTGACACCCAAGTATACATACTCATTGCATGGAGATATTGTTTGTCCATTTTCTAGTACTAACTCACTGGATTCGTTTCCAAAACATAAGTACTGTGTCTTGTTCACGTTCACTGTTAATCCCCACTTTTGGTATTCGTCTGTTAACTTTCTCATCATATACTTCATGTCTTCTTTATTATTAGTCACAATTACTTGGTCGTCAGCAACTGTAGTGTGTATGGTAAATCGGTCGTTAAGATGTATTCCCATGCCGTGCACTTTACGTTTCCAGTTTTTTAGAGCTACTGCGATATATATTTTAAAAAGAGTTGGAGAGATACAACATCCCTGTCTTAAGATTTTTGTTACCAGCAATTCTTTTGAAAGTCGATTTCCAAGTTTAATTTCAGATTTTGACCCTTTGTATAGTTTTTTTATCGCTTTTATGTATGTATGATTGATATTAGTTTGCTCTAACACTGTCCATAATTTTTCTACTGGAACGGTATCATATGCTTTTTGTAGGTCCACAAAGGTAACATGAGTCTCTATATTTATGGCGCTCCTTTTCTCAATTACTTGTTTAAGACAAAAAACATTATCACTACAAGATCTGCCTGCACGAAACCCACTTTGCTCTTTTTCTTCTTGTTCATGAAAATCATTCTCTATTAGATCTCTCAGAATCCTACCGTACAATCTACTTAGAGTACTGGTTACTGAAATTCCTCTGTAATTGTTGTAATCCAGCTTGTGTCCTTTTTTATGTATTGAGGATATAAATGCAATTTTCCAATCATTAAGTACTGGATGTCCGTTTATGTATTGATTGATAATATATGTGAGATTTTCGAGTAGTTTCTCTGATCCATATTTGAGCATTTCAGCATATACTCAGGTCCGCTAGCTTTTCCGGATTTAAGCTTTTTAATATTATTCTTTATCATTTTTTTTCGATGATTACTTCCTCTCCATGTACTTCTATGTCTCTCCTCGGAGAGGCTGCCATATATTCGGGTCTCGTCTCCTTCAGCAGTCCCTTGTAGTGTTCTGTCCATTGTTCTGGTTTGATTATCTGAATGTTTACTTTTTCTTTTGTTGGGTTTTTTACTGTAGAAATCCTACGTATGTATTTATGTCGTGGCACTTGCGCTCGAACATTTAATTTTTTTCTGTGCGTATCAAATTTCTTAGCTGTCTTCTGGTCTCTTTGCTCTTTAGTACTGAGCCATTTCAAGTATGTGCGTTTTTTTCTTTGACCATTTCTTGTATTTTGTCCGTCCACCACATCATCCTCTTATTTCTATTATCTTGGTATCCAACAGCTTCGTTGCTTGCTTCCTTCAAGCTTTTTATTATGTTTGTATATATTTCTTCAAATGAGTGAATTGTGTTTATTAATTTTTCATCTAATCGGTTCTGATACAATCTTTGAGTACTTTCGATTTTTAGACTTCTAAAATTGTATTTTTGATTGTCTTCGATGCATTCTAGGTTTTCATTTTCTCTAATACTTTCGTCCTTTTTGGTTTTTTTTAAAGGGAATAATATTTTTGCTTTTACCAGATGGTGGTCAGATCCACAGGCAACACCACGAAGTGCTCGCACATCATACCACCTTAATTGTGAGTGTTGGCCACCTGTAGCATAATCAATTATTGATTTAAGCTCAGCTCTCTAGCGTTTCTGGAAGTGAGCAATGTTACCTTTACATAATTTTACATTTATAGGCAAGGGAAGTAAATTATAATTTTGGGGTGTTTTAATTTTTTTCTATAGTTTTATCATAGTTCCTATCAGTCTGCCAAAGCTCAGCTCTCTAGCATTTCTAGAAGTGGGCAATGTTACTTTTACATAACTTTAAATGTATAGAGGAGGGGAGTAAATTCGAATTTTGGGATTTTTTCCAGTTGTTTTGTCATAATCTCTATCAGCCATATTTCAGCTTTGTAGCATGTGTACAGTAGAATTTTGATGATTTATACATGAGTGAGTGAGTCAGTGAGTGGCAATTTCGACGTTTTATGAAATTTCGCACTACTTTACTACTTTATGAAAGTCCATGAAACTTGGAGTGGTTGTTACCTATTTAAAGGTCTACGACTGTGCAAAGTTTGACATTCGTAGCTCATTTCGAAGTAGAGTTTTAGATAGATCAAATATGGGCTGAAATGTTTTAAGAAAAGATGGTAACTACAGCGCGAACGTATTTAAGCTATTAAATATATTATATATTAGCTACCAAATATATTATATATTAGCTATTAAATATATTGAATATTATATATGTACTATTCGCGCTGCCGTACCATCTTTTCTTGAAACATTTCAGCCCATATTTGACCTATCTAAAACTCTACTTCGGAATGAGCTACGAATCTCAAGCTTTGCACAGCCGTAGATCTTCACAGAGTTAACAACCACTCCAAGTTTCATTGACTTCCATAAAGTAGTAAAGTAGTAACGTAATTTTAAAAAACGTTGAAATTACCACTCACTCACTGACTCACTCACTCATGAGTGAAATTTAAAAAAACTTTTTTTTTGCTGATACCAATAGCCACTTGCCGCTTCTCGAGCCTGATAGGGATCTCCTTGCGAGTGCGAATACCCGTAAAAAAAAAGCCTACCATACCTATTGCTATGGTCGGCTAAAAATAGCAAGTTTTCCTTAATACTTAACAGTATCTTTAGTTTTATAATTACAAAAAAACAAGCAAATGGTTTTTAAACTAATGCGGCTTGGAACTTGCACGATTTAAGTAGATATTTTACAGCTAATATCCTTATGTTTTAATTCTTTTTGAAATTAAAATTGTCAAAACGTTAAAAAATATATATTTTTTTAAAACATCAAATAAAAATACACAGAATAATTAAATGAATTTATATATTTTTTTAAGTAGGTACCTAGGCGGCCAATTTACCTACATGGTTGCAGTGAAAACTAACCAGCCGGCCAATAATTAAAATGCATGTAATTTCTACTGATACAGTTATTAGCCGCACCGGCCAATAGCTAGACGGCGACAAATATGGTGACAGTTATAAGCCACCTAAAAAAACCGCCAAAATATAGGTATAACCTCACAAAGAATTCTATAAAATTAGTATAAATTAGCCTTATTACTGCTTGCCAAAGCACAAAATATTATCATTGCCCAAAATCAAGACAAAAATTACTTACCTGGTTCAGCCGATTGCTTAAGAAAGTTTGGAGGCGACCGTTCTCACTGCTTTATAAATTCGTACTGACATAACCTATCTTTTTAAAATTATGTATATAAATAAAGCGTAGTTACCGCTTCTTATGAATATTCTCAAGCATGATGTAACTCATTCAGAAAGCTTAATATTTCACAATTTAAATCTGATGGCCAATAACTAGTACATGGCTCACGACTGATGATTTTACCCTATGTCGTTCGGAATGGCGAGTCGTGCTCTTCAAACATTCAAAATTTGTATTTAAAAAAATAAAAAAGTAACCAAAATGTAAATATCTCTAAATGGGTTGAACCAACTGTCAACATACATGGTTTTGGATTCAGACTAAAAAGATCAATTTATTTAAAGTTTAATATGTTTTGTAAAAGTTTAACAATATTTGCGTTTTTCTATAACTTTGCGACATTCATTTGTTTTGTTAGATTGCATTTCCTGGCCGTTAAGAAGAAACCCTACAGCTTTTTTATTTACACTTTTTTTGAATCTTTTATTTTTACCGCAGTAGACTTTGGTAAAAATATAAGAAAACACCCTATAGCAACTGTTTTATGTAGGTACATATCTACAAAGTCTCATGAATGTACTACTTTACTATTTCTATTACCATACAACAGTCCAGCAAATCGGTTCATTTATGCAGGAAAAGCACATTCCATGTTAACGTTTTTCCAATTTGAATAAAACACAATACTGTCCCATTAATAAATTTCTCTAGACGGTTTTTCACTTTGCAGCAGAGTAGTCCTTCCATCTTTATGCCTGACCTTGATAGATTCTGTTGTCTCACGGTTTCTTTTAATAAATGTTTTTTTTATTTGTATCAAATCACTAGACTATACATAAAAATAACACCTCTCAACCTGCCGTGTCTCCGTTGAGAGTGAGTTTTTAAATAAGTAGTGTTTTAACATCGACTACAAGAGGATCGATTGTGGCTTACTATTGTTTCTACTATATTGTTACAAATTTAAGTTACTTAAATTTTATAGTTAGAATTTATTTAGGTTTAGTGTAGTATTAGCTTGACTTATCTTATGGTTGTATTCTTAGTCTAGGTTTTAGTTGCGTTATCTATGACACACTCGTGCACGGCCGCGCTGCCTTCTGGAAGAGACGAGAATGCTCGTGAATCGAAGAAGGATGGATGGTTCACGCATAGTAGGCAGACCCTATATATAGGGCCGGACGTCGCGCATCGAGGCAGTCAAAGATAACCAAAGGTAGTGATCGCGAGATGTTAACACGAAGTTAATAGACAGATTAAAGTAGTGAATTATTAGCAAGTTATTAGTAAGTTTAAGCGCGTGTTTTTGTACTTAATTGTCGAAATAAATTAACATATCGTTTTTTTTACATTTGCAAGTTTTATTTGAAGCAGTGAACCCATAACAATTGGTGTCAGAAGTGAGACTAAAGGAAATAAATAGTGCAAAAAATATCCCCGTAAATAGAACCACCGGCTAGGACAATTGGACAGAAGAACAGTAAGTGATTTTTCCAGAATATTCGAAGAAGTTCGATAGTGTTCTATTCAAAAACCAAAAGAGATATTTAATATTTAAAAACCAACTTCGACATTAACCTTAAAGCCCAAAAATTGATAATTAGAAAGATTTTCTAGAATATTCATATCACTTTCTACGACGTTCTATTCGAGAACCAAAAGAAATATCCAGAAAGCGACTTCGACATTAGCTTAGTTATATAAAAAGTAACAATTAGAAAGAATTTCTAGGAAATTCGATAACATCCTACGACGTTCTATTCTAGAACCAGAAGAGATATACAAAAACCGACTTTGACATTAGCTTAGCTATTTTAAAAGTAAGAATTAGAAAGAAGTTCTATAATGTTCTATAACATTCTACGACGTTCTATTCGAGAACCAAAAGAGATATCCAAAAAGCGACTTCGACATTAGCTTAGCTATTTGAAAAGTAAGAATTAGAAAGAATTTCTAGAATATTCCATAACACTCTACAACGTTCTATTCGAGAACCATAAGAGATATACAAAAACCGACTACGATATTAGCTTGATAGACCAAAAATAAACATTTTAAGTGATTTATCAGGAAGTTGATGCTTACTAGACAAGGATCAGCAAAGATGGAAGATCTAACTAAAACGATGCAGGCTCTCGCAGCTCAAATGGCTCAAAACCAGAACGATATAAGACAGACCATTGAGCAAAACCAGGACAATATGAGACAGACCATTGAATAAAACGAGGGCGATATGGAAAGGACCATGGACGACATGAAGCAGACCATGAAACAAAACCAGAACGACATGCAGGAAAACTTTGACCAAATAAAGAGCAACTCTAAACAGCTGAGAGAAGAGTTTAAGATTGCAACCGAAGATCTTAAGGAAGAAATAACTCAAAGAATTCATAGTGTGGAACAAAAGGTACAAAATAAATTGCAGAATGTAGAAGAAAAGCTACATAATGTTGAAGAAAAGGTACAGAATGTTAGGAAAGAATTTTTCAAACCGTGGAAAAAAAATTCCAGGACGTGTCAAAACAGCTTATACAGCTCCAAAAAGAACATAACAAAATGAAAGCTCAGGGATGTGTTGTGAGTTCCAACCCAAACATTAAGCCTCCAAATTTCGATGGTAAGTCTCCCTGGTCCACCTACAAACAACAGTTTGAAGCTGCCGCTGCTGCAAATGGCAGGGACGATGACGAAAAAGTTAGAGCCTTGTTAGTAGCTCTACGAGAACCTGCGCTGGGACTTTTAGGGTCCATTTTAGCCGAACAAAAACAGAATTATAACGTTTTAGTGGCAGCATTAGAAAGACGGTATGGACATGAACACTTGCGAAATTTACATTGGTCAGAATTAAATATTTGTCAGCAAAGAGCAGGAAAATCATTACAAGAGTATAAAGCGGATATAAGGAGGCTGATGTACTTGGCTTACCCAGAAATGCCAGAAAATTACAGAGATCCCTTCACGATAGATCGCATTATTAACGGCTTGCGATACTCAGACTTAGCAAAGTTACTTCGCCGAGAACGCTTTCATAACAGCAGTGAAGTGTTGATTCGAGCCCTTGAAATTGAGTCATCAAATAATATGTCCAGGACAAAAGTAAGGGCTGTTTCAATTCACGAAGGTAAAGAAATAGGCAGTGATTAAGAGGTTTCCTCAAAGACGCTAAGTGAAATTCTTCAATCATTGATAGAGAAGATTGACTCTTTAAAGGAAAACAGACGTCCCTCTCCAAATAGAAAGTGTTTTAGATGCGGACGTACAGGGCATATTCAACGCGATTGTCGGGTCTAAATGAGGTCTCGCCTACCATCTAGCGGGACAGAGTACGGAAGAGGAAATCAGGAAAAACTAAAACTTTTCAAAACGGAATGGCGGGTGTTAACTAATGGAAGGGTAGCCACCAAAATTTTCTCTATTAAGAGTTTGAAACAAACTGCTGACACTCTCAACATTGACGGACTTATAAATGGAAGACAAGGAATAAAGGCATCACCGATGATGTGGCATGCCGCATCGGTCCAACAGCCGACCAAAATGCCAAAAAAGGTAAATCACACCCATATTTTATTATTTGAATGATAAAATAAACTTCTAACACTTTTAAAACATGTTTTAAAAAAATATACGGAAATTTTATATTATAAGGTCCAAAATTTTTAAAACGGAACTTGAAAAATCTCCGCTCCCGCCGCCATTTTGGAAAAATAGCGCTCAAATTCAGTTTTTTTAAAATAACTTGGTTTTTGAAGGTTGTATAAAAAAGTTTAAACAAGAATTGAAGGCAAAAAAAATTTCTATAAAAAATGTTTAAATTCGTTTTTGTGTCAGAATTCTTATTAGGATATCACCATTTTGAATTTGGTCCATTTTTTTTTAGTGACCTGTAAATTAAAAACTACCAACTTACTCTTTGGAATAATTGTAATAGCATAATATCAAGACTAATACATAGCATACAAAACAAGATGATTTACCTAGGTAGAATACAAAAAGTAAGCATTTTATAGAATAATCTATTAATAACTTTCAGACAAAATTAAATGACTTTTTAAATAATGTATTATAAAGCGGCATAGAGTTAATGGTTAGCACTCCATTGGCGTCTCAATCTTGAACAATTTAGAGAAAAATGTCAAGAACACAATTTCTTTAGATTTAAAATTTTCTATTAACAAGTTTATTAGAAAGTCGAGTTATAGCTAACATTGAAACTTCAGTAAAGTCTGCATATAAATGGTATTTTTTAAAACTTAAAAAAAAACTTTTTAAAAAAAACTAAACTGTCTGAAAAAAATCGCAAAAAGGCTATGTGCAATAAAATTTTCTTTTAAATACTGTGTAATTTGTTAAGGTTCCGTAACATTTGTTTAATAGAAGAAAAACATTTATCATATCATATCATAACTTCATTAAATTTTTTTAACACAAAGCTTTATAAAAAATCCTTATATTCTCTGTTATAGGTCATAAATTTGCCCCTTAGATAACACATAAGAGGCGTCTGCATACTGGGACTATTTTTTAGGATTAAAAATAACCCCAAATTAAGGACGCCCATGAAGTGTTAATGGTATATTAGATCACCCTATAATAACAATTTGATTTTCTATAACAAGGTCTTTTTAGGAAGTTTAGATTTTAGAAAAATCAGATGAAATTTATTAATTTCAGTATAAAAACTATCCTTAATGTCACGCTGGACTATCACATCGAAGTTTAAGACCATCTTGTGATACATTGTTTACAACAAAATTTTATTTGCTAAAAAAAGTGTTTGTTTAAATTGCTTAGTTTTTCAGAAAATTAAATAAATCTCAACATTTGGACGCCAATGGCCAAGTATCACAGATAAAACCTAATAATTTCGGTTAATTTTGCATACTGTAGAAGTACATCTCTCATAACAATTAAGATGTATTTTATTTTTTAAACCTGAAACAAGAGTTTTCTCATTTCCTCAAAAAATAATAAGTGTGCAATGTTCAACATCTTTCAATGTCACTTAAGAGCATTTGATCTTTTGCTCTGGCGTGCTGTGATGTAATGGGCCATTGAAAAGCGCCTATCGTTCTCGGTGCTCGCTTGTTGCAGCTTTTTTTAAACCAACATATTTGAATTATTTTAATGATGAGTCGTCATCCACTTCTTGTATGTACATTATAATGCAATCCCAAGCATATGCAATTAGCAGTCACACACATATTTTCTATTATATTATATTATTTTCATTTATACTAAAAGAAAACTCATCATGTCTAGGTAAATATATCGTTTGATCGTTTGGCCTCGCAACGAGGAATGCAAATTCTGCCTCCAATAAATCGTGTTTCTTGTTATCATATTGTTAGATTTTCATATACATATAGTTAGTGACGGCCCGTGAGCTGTCAAACGTGGAGAGGGGGCGGTCGCAAATGGCTTTCATCATGAGTCGTCATCTGCTTCTTGTATGTACATTATAATGCAATCCCAAGGATATGCAATTAGCAGTCACACACATATTTTCTATTATATTATATTATTTCCATTTATACTAAAAGGAAACTCATCATGCCTAGGCATCATGCAAACGAAACGGGGAATGCAAATTCTGCCTCAATAAAGCGTGTTTCTTGTTATCATATTGTTAGATTTTCATATACATATAGTTAGTGACGGCCCGTGAGCTGTCAAGCGTGGAGAGGGGGCGGTCGCAAATGGCTTTAGAGTGAGGGTTCTGGATTTTTATTTTTAATTAACATAGAAAATAAATGGATCCATGACGTCTCTGATACCTTCCTACCTAGCCTATTAGCACACTTCAACTGAACTCCATGATAAATCAGCTTTCAAAAGTTTTTTTTGTAAATATTTCAGAAACCAAAGCTCCGACGAAGAACACAAATTATTGAGAAAAATGTGCATTTTTTAATTTTTTTTTTGTCAAAAAAGTGTCATTAGCATTAATGGTTTTTGACCAAAATCTAGTTAAAGTATCGAGCACTATTTTACCTGAAAATTTTATGAAAATCGGTTTAGCGATTTAGGAGCTATTGTGTTACGGGCACACACACACACACACACACAGACAGACATCACGAAGATATTGCTAAGATAGGTCAAAATACACCCAAATAACACATTTTTGGCGTTATCTCAAAAAATTGTTTTCGTCGAAAATAATACCTTCTCTAGCCACTGCTGAGCGGGCAAGAAATATAAAAAAAAACAGAAATTAAAATCAACATAGGATTTACCTGCTTGTACATTGTTTTTAGTTTTCTTTTTTATTTTCGTAGGAGTGAAAAAATCATCTGATCATGTTATTAATTAGACTGGCCACAAAATAAGTGCGCCCTTCGTTGCATTAAAACAAAATAAGTGCGCCCTTCGTTGCATTAAAACAGCGTATCTTTAATGGCTTGCGGCATGAGAAACCGAGCGGCTAGCAATCGGGCGTCGAGGCGAAGGGAAGAATGATAGAATAAACAAAATATTTGTTAAAAAATATTTTAACTATTATCTAATTTTTTTGTATTTTCTGAGGGGCGCGCGACCATGCGGCTGTAAAGAGCATATATAGTCATGTCATGCCATATTTATGACCATGAAGTTAGCGAAGCACCCATCGCAAATCGAATCGAGACTAGCTGGATAATTTGCCGTTAATTAGTCGTGAATTAGTTGTGGAAAAATTAATTTTGTCGCTCTAATTTTTGATCGTTTTTTGGGTGCTTCGTTAACTTCATATGAATGACCCTTGTCAAAAATGGCTTTAGACATGACCTATCGAAACCGAATATGGTGGATAATTTGCAGCTAATTAATCGTAAATAAGTAGTGGAAAAATTAATTTTGTTCATATGTTGGCACCCATTGCAAATCGAATCGCGACTAGGTGGATAATTTGCCGTTACTTGGTCGTGAATTAGTTGTCGAAAAATTAATTTTGTCGCTCTTATTTTTGACCGTTTTTTTGGGTGCTTCGCTAACTTTATATGAAGTAAGCGAAGCACCCTTGTCAAATGGCTTTAGAGATGACCTATCGAAACCCAATATGGTGGATAATTTGCCGCTAATGAGTCGTGTATTAGTTGTGGAAAAACATCCTTGTCAAAAAGGGCTAGACATAACCTATCGAAATCGAATATAGTAGATAATTTGCCACTAATTAGTCGTTAATTAGTTGTGAAAAAAATAATTTTGTCGCTGTTATTTTTGACCGTTTTTTTGGGTGCTTCGCTAAATTCATATGTTGGCACCCATCGCAAATCGAATCGCGACTAGGTGGATAAATTGCCGTTAATTAGTCGTGAATTAGTTGTGGAGTTAGCGAAGCACCCTCGTAAAAATTGCTTTAGACATGACGTATCGATATCGAATATGGTGGATAATTTGCCGCTAATTAGTCGTGAATTAGTTGTGGAAAAATTAATTTTGTCGCTCTTACTTTTGACCGTTTTTTTGGGTGCTTCGCTAACTTCATATGTTGGCACCCATCGCAAATCGAATCGCGACTAGGTGGATAAATTGCCGTTAATTAGTCGTGAATTAGTTGTGGAAAAATTAATTTTGTCGCTCTTATTTTTGACCGTTTTTTTGGGTGCTTCGCTAACTTCATATGAAGTTGTGGAAAAATTAATTTTGTCGCTCTTATTTTTGACCGTTTTTTTGGGTGCTTCGCTAACTTCATATGACGTTAGCGAAGCACCCAAAAAAACGGTCAAAATTAATTTTTCCACAACTAATTCACTAACTTCATGCTCATGATTAGTTATTGTTAGGTTAGTTGGACAGAAATTTGGACTAAAAAAGTTGCTTTGTCAATAGTTTCCCTGAAATTTAGACCATAAAGTTTTATTTGATTTGATTTGATTAGGTTTATTTCAAAAATCACAATTGGCAAACTTTACGATCCAAAATTTATTAAATATCGGTTTTTAAATAAAAAAGTCCAGCCATTTTGGACTTTTATTTTAAATTTAATTTAAAACTAATATTTAGTGACCGTAAACTGAAATAACATTGTATTTTTACATGTTATTTAATAAATAAATAAACACAAACTTCTAAATTTGATATAGGTAGGTACAATGGCTACTACATGGAAAATTCCACCATTTTGGAAGCGCTATTTTGTTTTTTTTTAGTCTAAAATTGTATTACGTAGCCTTAACACGATAGTGTTCAAAATTTGAAAAAAATTG
Source organism: Aspidapion aeneum (assembly GCA_963576565.1). Classification (NCBI taxonomy): domain Eukaryota; kingdom Metazoa; phylum Arthropoda; class Insecta; order Coleoptera; family Brentidae; genus Aspidapion; species Aspidapion aeneum. The sequence goes on from OY755044.1 coordinate 73,239,038, forward strand.
GTTTATAAATAAAAAGCTCCGCCAAGTTAGATACGTCATTTTGAATTTTTTGTATTGACAAAATCTGTCTCGGAAAATAGTTGAAAAAGCTCTGTAGCAAAATTTTAAGCAAAAGCATAAATAAACAGTTTAATAAACAGAATTGCAAACAAAAACTAGGGCGCTGCCCGGCGCCGGCGGCGTGTTGTCTCGGCGGCAAGTTGGCCCAACGGCTAATCGGGTCAGTTGTGAGTTAGCCCGGCGGTGAAGGTTGGCGGCGAGTTGGCACGACGGCGAATCGGCTACGGCAAGTCGGTGGCGGCAAATTGTCCTAGAGCCTGAGCAGAAGGTGTATTCTACGTTTTAAAACTATATATATTTTGGAAATATCCCCTTCATCCCCTTTCCAGTAGATCCGCGCCTGCGATTGTTGATGCCCTCACAAGCTCGCAAATGTTCTTTACGCCAATAGTTTAAACCGAGGTTCAATCAAGATTTTTTTAACGATCAGAAAATAAGTAACAAATTGGAATAAATAATTTGATATTATGAAAAATAAAAGACAATGGTTATAAAAGACTTTTCTGTAAGATTTAATTAATACCTTGCAGGGCGTAAAAGTACTATTTCACGTCCTCTTTTGGAAACCATAAAATATTTCGAAAAAGATTGTTCATACAAAAATTAGTTTTAGATGATAAATGCTCAGCCATGGCATTTTTATGTATTTTTCGACGCTGGGGAAAATTCCAAACGTCTAGCGAATTCTGGCTTCGGATTCAGGGTCAAAAAATAGATAGGGATATCGTGGTCTGTCTTACGGATCTCGGCATTTTTGTGGGGATGATGATTTACAACTTTGTTAAAAATTATGGACAAAATTATTGCACCACTTGTCTTGTAGAGATTTATTTTTATTTAGAATAATTAACATTGTTAGCTATCCATTATTTATTAGCAAAAAAGAATAATATTCTATTCAACAAAACAAAACAACAAATAACTTTTTAAATTGATATTTTGTCCAGGAGTTTATATTCTTTTTTCATGAAGTGCCAGATCACCCTGTCCAGGTCCCTGAATCGTTAGTGTTATTTATCCTTTCCAATGATTCTTTCCCTGTAGTTTGTTTTTTAATTTATTAAACTGAGACTACCCTATGCGTGGCAATATCCTTGCGCCTGTCATTGTGATGGACTGCTTTTGTTTTCCTTTCCAATTCAACAAAAACCCGTAAAAGTCACCATTACGGACTAAGCGTATTTTTTCACACAGAACCGGCTTCTACTGGTTGAAAAACCATATTGCCTGAAAAAGGTTAAAATTATTTGCTTCCTCCTCGCTCGATGATCTGCCCACGGACACATTGGCACGTTGTTGTAGAAGTAGTATGGGCGCTTCAGTTATATTTATATTAAAGACAACCTCCTACTCAAATAAATGAATGAATTAAATAAATTTTTTTAGACGCTACCGTTGAACAATCTCTTAAAAGTGTTTTAGCCCTAGAAGCCCGCAATCTTGGCAAATAAATTCCTGAATACAACCGTTGTGGTAGCGAGAGTAGAAAAATTTCCATCGCTTCTCCACTTAGAACTAAGGACATTCATCGTAAAGGCAAGCTTTATAGGAAGCGAAGCTAATATCAGGCGTTCTATTTTTTGGTTATTATTTTTGACATGTTTTCCTCGGTTTCGCATTGGCGGTTCTGTTTGAAGGTATGAAGTATGAAGGTACCTAAACTATATATATTTATGTATTTAGAATTAAAAAGTTGTGCTGCAAACTATCTTGAAACTGTATCATTATTAAATAGATCTTTAGACTGTGTTAAAACCACATTTTTAACATAACAACGAGCCGCCAATGCGAAACCGAGGAAAACATGTCAAAAATTATAACCAAAAAATAGAAAATTAGAGTTAGGCTTCGCTACCTGTAAAGCTTGCTTGACGATGAGTGACCTTACTTAGAACCCTTAAAATACATATGTACCAACTTTTAACAAAAGTGGGACATTTTTAAAACTACACACACCTATTAGGCTTCCCAAACATATTTTCTGTGTGCGCCACTGACTGAGGCCGGCCCTTGTACCACGACCTTAATTTTAGAGGGTGGTGCATGTGCATATTCTAGCAAAATAAATGGATCCATGACGGATCTAAGACCTTCCTAGCTAGCCTATTAGCACATTCAAGTGAACTCCATGATATGAAAACAGTTTTTTGTAAATATCTCAGAAACGAAAGATCCGACAAAGATTTTGGTTATAATAGAAATTATTGAGAAAAACGTGTTCTACTATATTCCGCATATTGATCCGTTAAAAGCTTGATATTCCTAAAATTTTTTAGCTGTCAAAAAACTGTCATAGCACTAATAGATTTTGACCAAAAACTAATCAGTGTCGAACACTATACAGCGGTATACAAGTTACTGTGTTACGGACATAGATACATAGACACAGGCAGACATCACGACGATATTGCTAGGACAGGTCAAAATATACTCAAATAACACATTTTCAGCTTTATCTAAAAAAAATCCTTCTCTAGGCGTGCTAGAAAGGTCAAACCTCAAACAAAAGTCACGAGATAAGTGGAGCTTTATAAAGCACGAATTTAACCCCCTCCCTCCTCCTACTTTGGATTCTAAACATAACATTGACAAATGTGAAAGGTACATTACTAATATTGCCAAAGTGCGCTAAAAATAGTATACTTCTTGCAAAGTCACCTGAAATGCTCCTAATACGGGGTTCTATCGATTTCATCAAATTTTGCTTCATTCTGCCCTTCAAAAGTTATCCAAATTCATATCTTCCTGGTATAATTTCAACCTTACCGACAGAGAAAAGGCGGGTCCGAGCACAAAGTCTTTGTTTTCTGACCGACCCAGCCCAGGTGGATGCACGACACTTGATTGGCAGATTTTTTTGAGATGCGCTTTTAATTGCTTTCAGGTGTTCTTTGCGGGATCCCTTTAGTCGGCAGTATGCAGAGTTAGAAAATAAATCAGTGTCGTTTCTGTAGGTATAGAAATAGAAAGTTTTATTATCTATTTTTATTTCTTTAGTTTACGCCATAATTAAATGAAATAATTTTCATTAGTATATCTACCGCCGCCCATGTCACTTTCTTTAAAGGATATGCCGATGGTCGTGTTTAACCTTTGTTCAAATGACTTTGCAAAAACTATACCAGCAAACAGAGAGCATCTTTTAGTGATTTTTTACTGCGTATCCAAATTTCTCAAAAGGCCCGCCGCCGTTTGGTGTGCCCGCCCGATTTAACTCAAAACTAGTTAAAAATTAGTCTTGAAAAAGTTTTTGGTGTGTTTGTTTAACTAATTAAAATGAAAAGAAACTCTAATTAAACCCGGTACTCATATTATCTACCGGGTAAAAACACGGACAAAAGGTTTTTTGTTATAACTTTTGGACTATACTACCAATGTTATTATTAATCAAACAGACCGAACTTTGCAGAAAATTGACTAGGCTTTCGAACCGAAAGATTTTTTTTTAATTATAAAATATAAGGTTCAATCAATCTTGCTTGCCCTTTTTATTATTGCATTCCGGAAATTTTGGAATTCTTAGAAACGCTTTGTTTTCGCCACCCTCATGCAAATAGTTACGAATCATTAAAATCCGTTTAGTGGATTCCGAAGCATTAATTTTAACTACTTACGAATGATTAAAATCGGTTTAGTGGTTCCCGAAAATTTAATCCTGATCAATTCTGTATACATTCATTTCCTCATAAATGAATTAATACTGAACGTATTCTATAAAATCTATAAAATCGGTTTAGAGGTTCTTTAAGTAATAATTGTTATAGCAACTGTTATTTTAATTTCTCTCTGCAATAATTTTTTTGTAAATTCACTAAACCGATTTCAATTTAAAAAAAAGAATTATGGTGATACTCGATTGCTCTTTTAACAAAACTATTGAAGTTTTCCGACATTTTTAAATTTAAAATGTTGGAAGAAAATCCAATTTGTCCTTTTATGAAGGATTGCTTCTTTGGATGTTGCGAGGATTAATTTTTTTTTGATTAGTACTTTGCAGTGGTGGGTCCAGGATTTTCAGGAGGAAAGGCCAAAGTGGCAGAAAATATCAAAATATTTTTTATTAGCGGTTTTTGATAGGTCTGAGGTGTAAAATTTAGTATTTAAAGGAGATTAATGGCGCCGCAGTGGAAACTGTGACAAATTTTAAATAAGAGATCCTGCTAAACTAAAAAATAAGTTATATGTCTAAGAGGGGGGGGGGGAGCCTCTGGACCTAGATCTATTTAAAAAAAGTTCAGAAAATATATTAAAGTTTTTTATGTCCACCATCTTGGATTTTACAATGACGGCAAATTTTGATTGTGATCTTTTAAAAGCAATCAATCTGTTCCTTGCCGCTTTATATTTTATTAAAATCGGTTTGCCACAAATTTATTTATGAGAAAATTAATGCAGACAGGATTTAGAAGGTAATCATTAACCTGTAAACAATATAGCTGAAGCAAAATTAATTTTTAGGTACCTAAACCGATTTAAACGATTCATATCTCGTTGTGCGTAGCAAAGATAGAGCTTTGCTACAAACAAAAAGTATCGAAAATTTCCGTAACATAAGAATAAAAATAAATATACTTTTACACAAATGTCCGATCAATTCCCTGCAAACTACTGTTTGCTTTGGTAAAATCGGTGCTATAGTTGGAAAGTTATAAAGAAAAACATTTTGTCCGTTTTTTTTGCCCACCCGGTATATTCAAAAAGTGCTCATTTTTAAAAGTTTTTTTTTCAGACCAATTTGATACTTTTAAATATCTAGAAATTCTTACCATAAGATACAAACTTTAACATAAAGTTACTGACTTTACATAATTAGTATTTTCTGACACAATAAATATATATATATATTGTATATTTGTTCTTTTTCTTTTGCACTAATATCATGGTATAATAATAGCAAACTTTAATATGAAAGTATCAAAATAAGAATTTTTTTCTTGTTACATTTTGCATCAAACCTCTTTGTTTTTTAGATAAAGGATGCCAAACTTAACAGCTTTTATTTTAATTTTTGTTACAACTTCCTTAAAAATTACAACAGAAATCGAGATTTTTTGAATGATGATAATAGGAGTAATAATTAAATGGTAAAATTATTTTAACATAAATAGAAATACTCAAAATTATTACCAAAAATCTGTTTTTTTTTTTAACAAACTTAAACAAATCTGTAAGATGTAGTGCTAATATTAGCATTTTATGTTTTTATTAAGGGGCCTTTAGACATATACAAAAATCTATTTCAATTTTTTTTGTGTAAATTTAATTAAATTAAATTAATTAGCTCATAAAAATATTAATTCTTAAAAGAATTGATGAATTTATAACTATTCCAAAAATTATTTGGCCACACTGTATCCTTAACCTATCTATATTTTCTTGGAAAAAAAGTAATAAAATATTTTTAACTGGTATTAAATTTATTTAACGTTGTTCAAATAGTCATTTTAAAAATTCATCGTTTTTCCCTACTCTCCAAACTTAACAAATGCTATAACTTGGCCAAAAGTTATTTTAACTTTTTGTCTACTTTGGACCTTCTGCAACATTTCTTAAAGATTGGTTCCTCATTTAAATTACACCCTGTATTTTAGGTATCGAATTTTAATTATATTTTTTAAAAGGCCAAGGCCCAAAAGTGGGTACCCATTTCCTGTTTACTGGGTATCCAATCTGATGGCCAGCCTATCCAAATGGATACACAATTAAGACTAAAAAGATGCCTTGCCAGCAAATACTTCAATCTTTATTTATGCAAGCGCGGATTTGACGGGAGGACATGGTGGTCCCCCTAGAAAAAAGTTATGGATAATACTAAATGGATAATTACACCTTCTCAGAAAAAAAAAATCCAATAAAAAATCTAAAGACAAACGTCAGATCTGCCCTTGGTTTTTAATATAAATTTTAAAGTCTTGTAAATTCTGAAGAATCAGAAATTGTTTTTCGCCGCATCTTTTACTATATTATCAAATTTTTATAGTCGTCGTTTGATATAATTTGCACAATTACAAGTATTTTAAATCATAGGAAAACTCTTAAGATATATGCGATTTTATAAGTTTTTTTCAGAGTTTTAAACGAGATTCTTTTGGCAGGTTACCTCTATTTTCAGTTTCAATTTTTCCCCATAAACCGCACTGATGTTTTTAATTTTTGGAGCATTTCAAACTGCTAAATTGTAACTGCATTAAGTAAAGGATAATTTTTGATAACTTGTAGTTTTTTTAACAAAATCTGTTTAGAAGTATAGCCCTCTGGCGCCGTATTCTTTAAAGGTCGGAAGGGAGTGTTCCCGGGAACGTTCCTGGGAAATGAAACTCATTTTGCTTCCCGGGAATGAAAATTCCGTATTCTTGAACACTCGCAGCTGTTCGTTAGTGCAAGGTTCAGAATACCGCCGTGCGACATCAGTGCATAGTGTTGCCTCGAATCTTTTTTACAGAATTTGTTGCTTAAATAAGAATATATCCTTCACATCTACCTTTTCTTTGCAACATAAGTTCCTATCAACTGCGCTAAGTGATACTTTCTCGCACTCATACGCAGTTAACGAATGACGCGAAGCAGACAGAAAATAACTGTGTAATATACATTTGTTTTTAGGGGTCAAAAAAGTTTAAAGAAACAACAGAATATTTATTTACTGATTACAGCAATATTATGGGTTACTCAATTGCACAGCAGATTCCCCACGGAAAATTTAGCGACACGATACATAGGCTTAATTTACCAATCATCAATTGCTTACGTAAACATAACTTTTATAACTATATATCTGTTTATTTCCCTTTAAAAACTACCTATCCATAAGTTATGCGTATCTTTATGCCCTGAGAGATTCTCATTCTCATACGACATTATGAGGTGTCGGGCTCCGCCCAAAGGCCTGCCCCCCCCCCCCCAAGCCATATTTCTGGATGCGTCACTGAAACATTACATGACAATCCAAACAAATCGGTGTACCGTACACTGGTACACGTCAGAGGAGTGTGTAACGCCTAGGGCGCTGACAAATTGAATTCAACGGTGTAAAGCCAGAGTGTTTTTGTGGTCATTGCTGACTTTAATGCAATTATATTTCAGAAACCATGCCTAAAGGTAAAAAATGCAGGTGCTTTAGCAGCAAAAAAGGCTAATTTCTATGACAAAGGCTTCAGCTAGATGGCTAAACTTTCAAGCAATGTGCATTTGAAGCGGTACTTGATTGACTCTTAAGGAACGATAGAATTTTAATCGAATTAAAACACTTTTTATTGAGTGTGTGGTGCAATTTCGCCACTGTGTGGTGAGTAGGTAAAGTTTAAACACTAACCAAAACAGCTGGCAAAGTAGAGTGAATATTTTACGGGGAATCCGCCATCCAGTCATATACGTAAAATATTACGTATATGCATGCATTACGTGATTGATCACTAATTTGGCTGGTTCATATCGGAAGCATTTTCTCGCGCCCAACTATTTTAAAAAAGTTTTTAAACGGTGACGAAACGTTTGACGTCATTAGTTTGATAGATTTGTGCCCGTCAGGGGTTCTATTCCCGACCATACACGATTTGAGTGTTATTTTTTAGAGCGGGAACAATCTTATGTAGTTTGTCCATTAAGCGTATTATTCTAGCGGATTTTTCTTTTCTTTGCGGCTCTGATTGGTTGATTTAAAAATTTGAACAAATCAAAGCCTGAGAAAAAAAATCCGCGCGAATAATTCGCTCAATGGATGGCCTGCTTTATCCTATACCACGTTATTAGGGACTTATTGCAACAAAGCCAGGCACTAATTATGCCGGGCACTATTCTGACTGTTTCGCATTATAAGCTGTCTTCTTTCAAAATTAGGCCTTTTGGTATTATAAGAGCCGGAATTAATAGTGCCGCTATTATTAATGGAAAATAAACGACTGGATTTATAAATTCGACTTTGGTATGTCAATTTTGAAAGATCAACTGTCAGTTTTCAATGGATCAAAATAGTGCCCGGCACTATGGAATAGAGACTTGTCGCGTAACACAAAAATACAAAGCAAAAATGGAAAGTGTCGAAATGGATGCAATAAGAAGGTCAATGAGAATATCTAGCACAGATCATATAAGAAATGAGATGTACAACGGATGAACGACGAAAGATTACCAAAGCAGGTCCTAGAATGGCAACCAATAGGGCGCAGAAAAAGAGGGCGTCCTAAACTGGAATGGCAACGAAAGATCAATGAGTCAAAAAAACCTGACGAAAGATGATTGTCAGGATCGAAGGAGGTGGAGGATAGGCGTCGAACAACGTAGAAAAACGTTCTAAACCGACATAGTAGTACTATTACTGCCTGGCCTTATTGCAATAAGTCCCTAACACGGATCACCTAACAAATATCACGGTTGCGAAGCACTGAATTTTTAAAAAATGAGCTTTTCTTCTATTACGTTGCCTATGGAGCGTTTTATCAGCTCGGATTTATCTTTTATTGGGCTCTGATTGATTGATTTAAAAATTTCAGCAAATCAAAGCCTGAGATAATGAGCTCCTTGGACAGCTGGATTATTTGGAGTGTTTTCATGACTATTTCCTGTTCTGTGAGCTAACGCAAGAAGCTGGTTGATTGAAATTTGTTGTTTTTTTTCTTGTGATTTGGGGCAGTCAATAAATTACATAGCGGGTATAGCGGTGGGGGTCTACGAAGTTTGATAAGGTGTTAAACATTGTTACGTAACATTTGTTAGCCTACATAAAAATAAAGTAATCTCAGCTCCAACGCATGTGGACTATTAGCTGGATAAAGCTAATATTTTACTAATAAAAAATTTTACTGTGCAGTTTTTTTAGGGGTCAGGACAATTCGCCGGGGCCGATTTACTTTTACTTCTTTTCAATTTTATTTGTTTGGTGTCCTAACATAAATTATGTCCAGATACCACTATCTTCCTCAAAAAAATAAGAAAAATCGTACTACTTGCAGAGGCAAAGGAAGATACTTGCAAAAATTAAGTTTCGACATATAATCTTTAAACACGACATTTTTTTTCCTTCTAGATTATAAAAATATGCAAAATATAAAATCCGGCAACGCTAAATGATTATCTTGCTCATTATGATTAGAAAATGTGATTTTTTTTTGCTAAAATGGCAAGTTCAGGAAATAGTCAAAGCTACCTCCTAAAATGATAAAATTATTTTAATAAGCAAAAAAAAGTTTTTCTTCAAAAAATTACCCTAATAATTTTTTTTAAACCATTTTAATAATTTTTAAATATTTTTTCTATTTTAATTACACCTCACCAAATTTTATATATTTGCTGTGTGTCTTAAAGAAGTTGTACCCAAAAAATATCTCGAAAATATGTGTGTGTTTTTTTCAATGTCTTATGGTTTTTTTTCTTATTTTGACCTCACGCATTAAAATATTGTTACTCATACCATTTACACCCTGTAAATTAATGCAAACAAAAAACGAGATTTTAAAAACTAGGTAACATTGGTATTTTTTGCAAGTACATTTTCTTTTCTTTGCAGAGTAGATTTATATTGTTACGAAACAGAAAAAAGTAGTTTTTCCGTAACTAAACGAAAGGACAAATTAGCAGACACAGGTGAAGCTGTGAAAATTTACACAATTTTTAGCTACTAGTTCGTGACCACCCTGAAGATCACGTTTACAATAAAGGCGATTTTCGCGGTGTTAATACGCATGCTTTTAACACAAAATGCCTTTGTTCTACTGGGTCGACCAAACAGAACAAAGTTCTCTTAAAATTTAGTAGAAGTAATCTCTCCTATAGGAGCTCAAGAATACGGATTGTGTGATTTCAGTAGAACCTTCCTATAAGAAAGATTTCAAGAATGGACGTCCAGGGACCCAATTCTTGCAAAAAAATCCGTGAACGGATTCGGCGAAACGTATACGGATATTCAACATTCGAATTCTTGAAAGCTCGTATACGAGTTTTTCGTTCGGAATTAGAGTCGAGTGGTAAAGCCCACTCGAATTCCAATTTCCGCATACGAATCCTCCCTGGGTACAGCCCTGTCTTCTTTTTCTTAATTTTTGGATAAATCCCCAGCTTGTAAATAAACAAAACCTTACTGCAACCCAGTTTCTGTATTTTTTTAAAACTTTGTCTATGTTGGATATGAAAACAGTATTTTTATTTATTTACATTTCAAAGTGCATAATAAGTACTTAGATAATATATAAATTAGGGCCCATCGCACCCACTTTTTTTTCGTTTCTTAGTCTAAAGAATACCTTATTTCGTAAAATTTCGTTGCACCGAACGTAAAGGCAGACTTATTCCTTCCTTAGTGTTGTTAAAATTAAGTCAGCTTTTTACCCGTCTGGCATAGCCATAGCAACTGACAAGACCTACAAATGAGCAAAGTTTTGTAAAAAGTGAATTTTGTGTATTTTAAGTAAATAAAGGAAAAAGTTTTTTAAAATAAATAAAAATGATTTTGAAAAACTTTATTGCACAAGATAACGGCTAGATTTTGGTTCTTTTCCCATAATGTTTTTGTGAAAAAATATACCTCTGTATCGTTTACAAAAAGATTTATAAGGAAGAAAAATAATTTAAATAAAGTTGAGTCTAATTTTTATTACAGTATTTTTGTCCGATTTTTGGGTTAACTGTTGTTCACAGCCTGGTGAGTACAGCGGTAAGGGTAGAATAGGACTGACCAGTGTAAGAAAACGCTTACACTGCATGAAATAACAAGACGATTTTCCTTTCTGCCTTTACATTTTACCCTAATTATATTATAATTTATAATCCTTTGGTTGTACCCAGGGACCATATGGGAAAATCAAAAAAATCCCGGTGGGCCAGTGCTTTTTGGGCCGGTACTTTTTGGGCCGGTGAGTTATGGGCCAGTCCTTATGGGTCGGAGCCGTATGGGCCGCTGCCTTATGGACAGGAGCCTTATGGGCAGGTGCCTTATGAGCAGTAGATTTTTGGGCCGGACGCGCATTTTTCCGGGGCTGGATAGGAAACCGAAAACCAGCCCGGGAAAATATACACAACTGTACCAACAAGGCGACAACTTGACACATAAAATTGATGGGTTTTAACAAAACTATTTTGGGACGTACTGGGTGTTGTTGTTGTTTCTTCATTGTTTAAAAATGTTGTTTGTTGAAACAGCGGGGTTGCCTGATTTGCTCGGTGCAACAAATTTAAAAATAAGACATTCTTAAAATTAAAGCAATCCATAGTTAAGAAAGGGAATTTTAAAAGTCGGTGCGATGGGCCCTAAGTTTTTTAACGATTAAACTGAATAAAATATCTCTTGTGTTCCCTACATTCTCTGAAGCAGAAACTGAACTGTAGAGTGCATTAAAAAAGCTATGCAATAGGACTCTACTCTTTTATGTAAGGAGCTGTATACTCTTTTTTTACAATAAAAACCACAGTAAACTTATTCATAATTCACTATTTCCATCTGAATATTTCTAGTAGGATCATCGTTGCAACAAGACTGCTTGGCAAAAACTGCTTTACACCTCAAATGTGATCTTCATGTCTTTACTGAGAAATCTGTAACAAAAACTGTTTTGTTATTGAGCAGACCCCATCGGACCTCACAGGATCAGTATTACTGGCAGGATTTTTATATATGTCTTTGTTTATAACTTTTGACAAAAAAAGACATGTACAAAAATACTGTATACAAACTGATCATGTAAGGGCCGCTTAAGTTTTTAACAATTTTTAAATTTTTGGAGTTAATTGACAGGTGGTAAAGGCATAAAACAAAAACTTTATTCAAATTTAAAAAAAGGAATGGTTTTTTAAACAAAGTTTACTGATTCTGTCAATTTTTTTAAAATGTTTATGATGCTTATTGGCCTAAAAAACTGTTCTACTCAAGAACAAACTGATAAAACAACACTGGGAGCATGAAATGAAATTGTTTCTATCCTAAGGAAAAAAAGAACACTCCAAATGTTTCAGTGAAAACCTTTATGTTACTTTATGGTTGTACAATTTTTGTCAAAGCACAGATGTATGAAAGTTTGTCGAAAACAGGCCACTCATTACAAACAAAGCCTCAAGTTCAAGACCCCTTCAGAATACTTTAAATTTTATTTGTGTCCTTAAGCAGTCCCAAAATTCAACTGCAAATTTCACTCCCAAAACTGATACACTTCCTAAAGAGGTTAGATGCCCCTAGGCCCCAAATTTCCATAAGTATAATTTGGTACTGACCTGACAAATGATTACACAATCATTGCCGTTACCAAAATAAAACACAGCTTCCTTTTTTTATTAAAAAAAAAACACATATTTTGAAAATAAATCACTATTAAAAAAACAAAGGCGGTAATGTGTCAATCTACTGTCAAACTTACTTCATCGCGGCAACTTTAGGCGGACATACCGGCCAAAATTATACAAAAACAGCGTTGCCAAGTAGTTTAGTCGAAAAAAAAAGTCGTACACGGAAATGGCGTTCGAGTGGCATTCAAGAATAGCAATTTTTTCGAGTGCTCGAAACTACCATTCGAGTTTTACTTGTATACGACAAAAAATCCGAGTGGTTCAAGAATTGGGTCCCAGAACGGAAGATTTGTCGAAAAAAATATAACAGTATTGGACGAGAACTTAGCGGCCATGGTTAGTCCACAGCAATTGGCTTTTATTTCTGTCTTTGTCGAAAAGAGTGAGAAGCATTATAAAAGTTATAAAAAAAGTAGCATGTGGACTTTAGGCAAAAAACGCATGCGCTGGTTTGAAACTAAAGACAAGCTAGTTTCAAAACCATTGAAATTGGTTCAAACGTGACGTCATTGCTAACGAGTGGGAAATATCATTATTTAAACTGAAACAATAAATAATTAAAAAAACAAAACTTTTTTTAAATTTTTTGGAAGATACCAAATTGTTGGGAGGAAATACAGATGGTATTGGGTTTCCAATTGTTTTTGAGTATTAATAACACGATATTTCAGAGTTGTGACTTCACCAATCAATAACGTATTTTATTGAAACAGTGTTTCAAACCCGGTTCGACTGACAAAATACCTCGGTTGCCTAAATAAGGCAAACACGTTACATTATCAAGGGTCTATTCAGCCCGAAAAAGAAGGGGGCATGTTTCTGAATTCCATAAATTTTAACTTATAAATTCCATAAATTTTAACTTATGGGGGGGGGCAGATTCATTATATAGTTAAATTTCATTATTTGATTTAAAAAAATAAGTTTAGAGAGGGGGGCTACTTTCATTTTAATTGATTATACAGGGTGTTTTAAAATTCGATAACATAATTTTAGTGTTGAATTCCTTAAGTGATTTCAAGACAAAATTTTTATATAAACATAGGGCCCCTTGTTTTCGAGATACAGAGCGTTAAAGTTTCATTTTTTTATAGTTTTTTGTCTATAACTCGTGCAGTTTTTAAGATATTTAGCTCATTTTGCACGTTTATTTAACAATAGGCACTACACTATAAGATATGCCAAATAATGGTAAAAATCTGAAAGTGATACTTTTTCAGGGATCATGTCGCTATTTCCCCCCGGATTTTTTTTGTTGTAACCAACTGGTAGACTTTAGAACAAGAAATAAAATCCCTGTTTCATTTGCAATTTTTTTGGTTTTTTGCAATTTTTTTGCATTTTCAACCGTTTTAGAGAAAATCGCTGTTGAAGTAAAGACTGTTTTCACGACAATAAAATTTTAAAATTTTATTAAAATCTCTGCCGTGCAAAGCAAAAACCTAGTAATTCTACTTACTCGAAAATGAGATTTTTATATCATTGAAATCGCCGTAAAAAACGGCGCCAGCCAGTCTTTCTAGAATGTGGCTATGTTGAAAAACAAGGAAGTTATGTAGTTAGTATATAGTTAAATAAACAATAGTTAGTATGTAGTTAAATAAACTTCAAACTCTGTTTCCCAAAACACTAGTTTTTGACTTACTAGGTTTCTGCTTTGCACGGCAGATCTGTCAAAAATATTTTGTTCTACAAAACTGTGTACAAAATTTTTACAGAAGGAGCCGCTACAACAATTTTATTAAATACATTTTTAAAGATGGGGAAAGTGCATTTAGAAAGTACACATATTTTTTTCAGACATTTTAATGTAACTTGTGACTCTTTTAGGTGCACCGTGTTTACTTGTAGCCCCCCAAGCCTAGGGTTTCTCTTAGATATTTTCCACATATTTCATGAATAAAAAATAAAATAGCATAAAATACGACATCATGAGACTTCGGGCCTTCTAGAGGCCTCGGACCCAATCCAGGACATACTCCTGGGTGCACTACTCGATAAATAATATGCTTGGTAGTTTAAACGAAAATCAAAAGAAGTTTGACGATGAAAAGTAACGAAGAAATCGTATTAGGAGTTGGTCCAGTTACCCTTTTGAATATTAATCGAATGTTAATTATTTTATGTTTAGCGTAAACAAAGATCCCTTTGTGCATTCCCCTTCATTGATTTAGAGTCGGTTGAGTGGGTTCCGAATCCAGAGAACTAAGTATGTCAACAAGTTATAGTCCACAATCAAATTTATCGCGGCGACCCTGTTCTCCCGTGGACCGTAATAATGAAAATGTACTCGACGTAGCCATGTCCCATTTAACTTAAATTGTGTATCCTCTTAACAACAATTTTTTCCTACTAGCTTACTTGATTTAAAGTACGTATATCAAATAAAAAATTATGTTTTTACATAAATACAGTGTGTTTCAACGAAAACTTAATTTTAGTGGCCTTTTGACACGCCAATTCAGTTTGTGAGTGCGGGACACCTTTTGGCTTTTTTGTAGCACGCACCACCTTCAAGGGGTAAACTTTACCCCTATATTTTGAATAGGAAAATTCGGTGGGGTAGCCAGACTTCATGATTTAGACGTGACTAACACGCTTTTCCACTGGGTGCCATGATTCACTCCAAGGTACCCAATTGCCACGCTTTTTAAACTCAAAATTGGAGATTGAAGAGAACACAAGTATATGAGTAATTGTTCAATCCGACGATGCTGTAAAAAGTCATACGAAATAGATACTGGATAGAGCTCTGTGGAAATAGTCCCCACTATAAACCTTTATCTATCATAGTGCGGATTTAGCAAGCCAGAGGCGAGATGGTCCAATTTTTTGAACGCACTTATTTTAACCACAAAATTTGTTTTGTTAAATAGCAGGTTTCAAATACCCGCTTTTTAGGTAATAAAAGTTTTCACAACTGATGTTTTGGGATAAGGTCCTAACCAAAATTTTCTGAATCACATTCCAAAATAACTTTGCCCCTTGAGACATAAAACTTGCCTCAGAAAAAATTTGAGGACCAAAAAAACTAAAAAAGCTCATTACCCCTTGAAAACTATTTTTTTTTGTTTAACCCACGGTACGTAAGAGGAATCAGCAATTGCATTGAATTTCATAGCGGGTTTGTATATTATGTTTGTTTTGAATTTGCAATTGTTTTAATAATATTTCTGTAGTTGCTATAAATTTCATAAAGACTATAACTAAAAGAAATTTTCTCTTCTCCAATAGTCCATCTCCGTAGCGGAAAGCATTTTTTCTGTTCTATCCCTGATTGGCCATACTTCTAAGCCGTATGTAATAATACTTTTTACAATGGTGTTATATATAAGCTTTTTGTTATGTTTTGATATACTTTGGTCCCAAATTATTCCATTTAATAAAGTTATTGCTTTTCTTCCTTGTACGTTTCGATCTTTTATAGCTTTGTCTAGTGTTCCGTCAGCTGTAATTTTTAGACCTAAGTATTTATACTCATCACAGAACTGAATTCGCTGCCCGCTATTTAAGATTAGATCCTGTTTCATTCCACCGATACACATATACTCTGTCTTATTGAGATTAACCTCTAGTCCCCACTTATTGTACTCTTCTATTAGTTTTCGTGTGATATATTTGAGGTCGTCATAATCCTGAGCCACTAATATCTGATCATCGGCGAAACATAAAGTATACAAGGTGGTTTCGTCCAACGGAATTCCCATGTTTTGGCATTTTCTCTTCGATACTTTAAGGACTTGTTCCAAGTATAACTTGAACAGCGTAGGCGAGATACAGCAACCTTGTTTAAGACCTTTATTTACTTGAAAGCCTTTGGTTAGTTTTGCTTTTATTTTAACTTTTGCCTTACTATTGCGGTATAACTTTTTGATGGCCTTAATTAGTTGTATGCTTATGTATGTATTTTCCAACGGTTTCGAAAGTAGATTTAGTGGTATACTATCAGATGCCTTCTGCAAATCGACGTAAAGCTGATGCAGCTCTTGTCCGTATGCCACCAAAAGAGATGATCTGAAGTCGATATACCCGCCCTGAAACCAGCTTGTTCTTCTGCCTACATGTCTTTATATTCGCTCTTCACTTCATTTCTTATTATTTTACCGTATATTCTGCTTAGCGTACTAGTCACAGATATACCTCTATAATTATCACATATATATTTCCTTCCTTTTTTGTCTATTGTGGATATATATGACGTTTTCCACTCAGTTGGCACTATAGTTCCATTTAAATATTTTTGGAAAAGATTCCGTAATCTCCAAAACAGTTCTTCAGTGCCATATTTAATAAGTTCGGCTGGGATATTTCCGGGTCCAGCAGATTTATCGCTTTTTAAGGTTGTGCACACGTTTTTGACCTCAGAGATTTTGAGGGGTACTGGAGATCCCATCGTTTTAATTATATTGTCTCTTGCGCCTTCTTTGAATTCTGCTCTATCTTCAGTTAAAAGTTTTTTAAAATGCTCATCCCATTCTTTGCCTGGTATTGGTGAAATGATATCTCTGCATGTTTCTTTTTTAATCCATCTTATAGTTTTCCAGCTTTCAGTACTTCTCCTACCTCCTAAGTAAGAATCTATTTTCTGACACTTTTGCGTCCACGAATGATTTTTCTTATCACTGATCATTCTTCTCACCTTTGATTGCGCGATTTTGTATTCTTGTCTGCTTCTATCTGTCTTTTGGGATAAGTAGGTGTTCGGTTCGGTTCGGTTCGGTTCGGTCCGGTTCATTTTCCGAACCGAACCGAACCGAACCGAACCGAACCGAACACCTACTTATCCCAAAAGACAGATAGAAGCAGACAAGAAAATCAGATTGAAAGAGAAATAGAGGAAAAAAGGAAATTATATCCCTTTTTTCCTCTATTTCTCTTTCAATATCAGCATCCCACCAGTATGGTTTTCTTATTTTGGAAATTTCTTCCACTAATCCTAGTGCTTCTTTGACAGCTTGGTGGATGCTTAATGTAATACATTCGTATTCCTCATCTGGGGTTTCACCTGAACTTGTATTAAGTTTTTTGTTCAGTCTCTTTTTGTCATGTTCTAGGCTTAGTAGATTATATTTACAGTGATCAATTTCTTCAATCACTGTATCATCAAGATGTTGTTGATGCAGGCTTCGGCCTTGATAAGGAAAGAGAATTTTGGACTCCAGAAAATAGTGATCACTTCCGCATGTTTATCCACGCTTTGTTCTGACACCTTGAATTTTTAGTTTTGTCTTTTGTTTAGTGATAAGATAATCAATGACGGATACTTATTTCTAATAAGTTAATTATTATTAACCCGCTAGAGGCAGCGTTCCATTCAAAGTCGCCACCCTTTATACGCTGCTTAATACTCAACCGCTCAAAACAAGATTTTTTTAAAATTATTTATTTAAATAAAAACATAGTATCATGCAGTGCCAGCGAAGCGGGTTTGATTTATTTTTTACCTTCCTAGCTCGCGCAGCTATGCTAGACAAAGTATTATTTTCAACAAATTTATGCATTAATGCTAACGACTCTTTTTTGAAAATTATAAACTTTAAAAAATGCTACCTTTTAAGGAGCATCGAATCAATATGCGGTTTTTAGAGTATAGTAGACTACATTTTGCTCAATAATTTGTAATATAACTAAAAGCTTTGTAGGAGCTTTATTTTTTGCGATATTTACAAAAAAACATTTATTTTTATTTAATATCTTAACCAAAGTTTGGTACGGGCTTTGTTAAAATTGGTTTATGATTATAAGTTTATACAGCGCAGATATATCTCTAACTGTCGTGTGGATTAACAAAATCACCGAGTTGTATTTTAACTTTTTCCGGCTTTTGTTTCTATTACAATGTAATGTAAATGTCTCTGTTTATTTTTTTGCATTGATCGTGCAGCCGTTTAGTTGCCGCGTCATAAGCTGCCGAGTTCTGATTGGCCAAGAGTTACCAAATATTCGTTTCTTTACGGACTGTAGATTTAACCCAAGGTCTCTATACTTTTACACAGGTTGCCTACAGAATTTGAAAGGTCGTTGAAGCTGACAGGACAACTGTTATTAGATCAAAAATGTAGGTAATTGGGTTGCCATGAGCCATTTGTTTTATGGAAACCCGATGACGCAGCTATTTCACGAATTCATACTAGAAACCTTTGACATTGCAACCCTGAATATTTATACTTGTAATAAATAGGTTATCATTTTCTTGTCGCTTATTGTTAACATTAAGATAAGTACGTGAAATACTGCTGAGAATTGGAAAATTTAAACATAAATCGAGAATGGGCCATTCGCGAATTGGACTTTCGGTTTATCGGCGCTGCTATTATGTTGTAAAATAGCGTTACAGTTCCGCAATGTCACCACTAATAAAAGATATTGCTTTGGCTTTGGGCATTTATTATAAAGTCACACCTGTGACGTATCTTAAAGTTACATTTTTGCACAGAGAAAAATGTATGTAATTTTTTTTCAACAATTGCTAATTTTTTTTGCACAATTTGTTTAAAAAATGGGTATAAAACCAATTTGTGCAAAAATTTTGCATAGATTTGTGCAATGGAATTTGTTGTAAAATTTTAAACAATTGTGCAACTATTTTTTTGCACAATGCTTTGCAAGATGTTATTGCACAGGCCTGTATAAAAAATGTTACATATTTTTGCACAATTTGTTGATAAATTTTGCATAATTTTTTTTTAAATTTGGAAAAATTGCATAATTTTGTGCAAAAATTTTGTAAAATTTTGTAAAATATTTTTACACAACATTGTGTAGTTTTCTTATTCTGTTTTGTGTAGTATTTTTCTGTACATTGTGGTGTTATATTTTGCAATCAAATTTTTATTTTTATCACAAAAAATATAATTTATCAATATAATATGTTATATATTTTACACTAAATAATTTGAATTATATATTTCCTACAATTTTATGTAAAAATAGTTAAACATATTAAATTTTTACATAATATTCGGTAATTTTCTTTAACAAATGAGATGTATCACTGAATGTGTACACAATATTGTAGATGTGATTTTTTTAAATCGATTGTTAAAATTGTCATGTTAACTTATAATTTTAACTGCAATTATATATGATTTTGCATTTTGTTTTAATTTTTCTGTATATTTTTTTAAAAAACACTTTTTTTATGACAAGTACACAATATTCAATTTTTATTTGACAAAAAAATACCAAACTAAAAAATAACTTGTTAAAAACCTTTCTTATATTATGAGTACAAACAATTTTAACACATTAGTTTTTTAAATTATTTAACCAATAGTATTATGATTAATGAATTTACCTGAACATGTAAAAGATATCTATTTAAAGATTCTTGTTTGCGCGGCTTCAATCGTTCGGATTTTCCATTGTTTGGGAATTGCAAGGAAGGCAGCGAAGACAAAATAGCTGCTTGTCAGCTAAAAAAAATAGAACTAAGTTTAACGAAGATGGAAGGATTTCTATGTAATAGTCAAAATATTATGATTGATATTTACAGTGATTTGAATAAAGGTTACAGTTTTGTAGATACCGTGGACTTCTAATTTATCAATTATTGTTTTCTTTTAGTTAATCAAAAATAGTGTTGCAAAAATCAGTGGCGTATATAAGGGGGGTTCGGCCCCCCCCCCCGAAGCTAAGATTTTTTTAGATATTTTCCACATATTTCCTGAATACAAACATAAAATAGCATAAAATGCGGCCTCATGGGGTCTCGGCCCCCCCCCCCCAAACTGCCTCGGGCCCACCCTGAAACTTTTTTCTATATACGACACTGGCAAAAATTATCATTTTACCTTCGTCTGGTTTATTGAAACCCTTTTAAACCGCTGTATCTGATCTTTGGAAAATTGATCAGCCTTTTATTTTAACAGCACCCAAGTTTAGAACAAACTTCTCTGCACATTTGTCAAAAAACTGGCTTTGTTTTTCGGATATGCCATTGCGAAATCGTTCAAGCTAACAAATAAAAAAATTTGTTTAAATTTTAGTATCGGCCATAATAAAAAAGCGAAGTTTAGACCAAAAATAACTTAAACGATGAGTAACAAGCTGAAATTTTGAAAATAATTTTATTTGGTCAAGAGGCCCAATTTTTTCTCTACGAACATTTTTTAAGTGATTCCTAAGAGAGTGCGCGGCCGCAGAAATGTTTCTAGTATCGGACTGGGTAAACCAAGCCAATTTCGGGGACGATTTTGTCATTTACTTTCAAACACATTTTTTAAATCACAGAAAAAAAATCGGTTACTTATTCGTTACTGTAACTTTTTTTATTTTGTAATTTATAAGACGAAAAAATAACCGAAATTCTCTTAAATATATTTTACACTAAAAAAAAAACAAATTGTCTTGCACAATTGTTGAAAAATTTTAAATTGCTAAAAAATTCGCCTAATTGCATAAAAATTAATAAAATGAGGGGATACACTTAACTAACGATTAAAACAAAAAGGAAAAAAATGCAAAACAGGGAACGTCAATTCAGGATTTTTGACCCCCCCCCCCTCGTACGCATTTACAAGAAAAAACACATTAAAAAAACTTTGTGTAACGCAAGGCCAAACCCCTCCTTCCCCTCTAGATCGTTACGTAATTTGAGGACAGGCCCAAATCTCTGAAAATGTTTGCAAAATTGTTTGAAAAGATAACAAAATATAAAGTATGGAAAGGATTTGATAGTTAAAAAAGTGACACATACTGTCTTGCACACTGTTGAAAATTTTTGTACAATTCCTGGACGAACTGTTGTTGAAAATTTTTTAAAAATTGTTTAAAAAAAATAACAAAATAGTATGGATTGCACTTTGGGATGCATTTTACGCTATAAAATGAAAAGAAAACATTGTATTTTTTTAAAATTGTTGGAAAATTTTGCACAATTGTTGAAAAAGACTGCAAATGTGTATGCACAGTTGTATTCAACTTTATTTCTTTTATAGTTTTCTCAGCTAGGTCCAACAAATATACCTCTTATTTAAAATCTGGATAGTAGGAACTTCACTACCTACCTATACAGGGTGTTTCCTAATTGAATGTCAATATTTATGGGGGTAATTTTTGGGCCCATTCTAAGAAAACAACTTCATATAAACATATGTCCTAAACGTCTTACATTTTGAGATACAGGGTGGTAAATTTTTCAAAAATAAATCATTTATTATTAATATCTACAATACCAAGTGAAGCGTACTTTTTAAATCTGTATTCAATTATGAGCAAATTTGATCTCTTGAATTTTTTTAGTCCGACGCACGGGTTTCATCTAAGAAAATAAAATCTACATGTCTCTGCATTATGATATTGTCATAGTAACGATATTATTATGATCATGCAGAGAAACGGTTTTTATTTTTTTAAGCAAAAACCGTGCATCGGATTAAAAAAATCAAGTGATTAACTTTGGTTAGAAATTATTGGGGATTTCAAAAATAATATTTATTTCAGAAAAAATCAGTGGTGTGCCATCAATGTCTGCCAAAATAGGCAGGTCAAATTACGTACGAACGCAACTGATGGAAATTAAAAAATAAGTGATACATTAAAAAATGCCTCTTGATTCATAGTACATGTATGACAAATTTCATTAAAATATCTGAAATGGTATTGTAGATATTAATAATGATTTATTTTTGAAAACTTTACCACCCTGTATCTCAAAACGTAGTTTTTACGTTTAGGACATATGTTCATATGAAGTTTTTTTCTTAAAATGGGCCCAAAAATCACCCCCATAAATATTCATTTAGGAAACACCCTGTATAGTTCCAGTTTATTTATTATTATTATCCCAAAGAAAATGGATCAACTATACTCAAAAGCTTGGGTAGACCTATGTGTAGTAATTTACTTACCTGGAAATCTCTCTTTGAGGACTGCAAGTAGCCACCCATTCCTCCAGTTTTTCGAAAACTAATTCCACAAAATCCATAGCATCCATCACACACTTTGACGGAAGAACTTATCAAATAATAATAATATAACCTTATACGGATCACCTCACTGACCAGGCAAAACCCAAATTTAAACTGAAGGAAGCCCGATGCGGCGGGGCAATCGCTTAAAACGACTGTTACCGAATCAATTCGACGACCATCTTCTACAATTTGGAGTATATCATCACAAATTTTCATTAAAAAAATTACATTTATCTGTGTAAATTTATTACACATCCGCTTTTCCCCAACGCTGTTGAGATTAATGGTACAGTTGTGTAACATTTTACACACAGTAAATTAGCCAATCCAATTGGTAAAATTAACACAGAGGTATTCGTTCTTTTTCAACAATTGTTTTATATTTTTGCACAATTTCAGTTGAAAATTATTGGCCTATATTTATGCTTATTTTAACTGGATTTTTGTTATATAATGGAACTTTCCATCCACTCTACATAAATCGCTTAGTTTCGCAAAGTTGTAGCAAAGTTAAACCATTTTAAAACCAATCACAGTCATCTAGGTACCTAGCCAGAATTAGAACTCGGACGGTCCAAGCGTAAAGCAAATGTGCTACTACTGCGATATGGACGACGACAACCGACTTGGTTTTTTATTAGGGCATTAGAGACTTGGAAGTGGAAAGAAGGAAATTAAGGCGAGCAATAATAAGGCATTTGTGGTGCTCGACCTTAACGAGGCTAAGGAAAAAGACCCAGTGTGCAAAACCTTGTAACTTAATATTGCATTAATAGGTTTTTGTTAATATATTACGTAACTAACTTAGTTAACGTTACATTGTTACCTTGTGGCAATTCAGCTTTGCTTAGGAGCTATCGTGCCCAACTAACATTTATAGTAGCGGCTACATGTTCTAAAGGCTTTGCTACTTTCTTATAGTAGAAATGTGGTGATCCCAACCAAAATTTGTTACTTTTTAGTTCTAACTACTATTTAGTATCAGGAAATAGTAGATTTTTCGTAAAAACGACCCTCTAAACTACTTCATAGGATTGTTTCTTGATAGTCGATTCTGATAGTCTTCTCTACCACAATAGGACGTTGCTAAAGTTTTACTTTCTTTTTAGTCGTTATTTCGTAGTCGCCCTGACTTTTATATCCTACTTAATTACCACTAGAAAGTTAAGCTTCATTGGAGTCCCAAACAAGTGTATCCGACAACTACATTATAACTTTAATTTTTACCACAAAAGTTTGTGTCATCATAGTAACATCTGATGTAACAATGTAGACAAAATAACTTTTTGGATCAACTTTAAAGCCGCAACTACTTTCAAGTAACCTTTTCGACTATCAGGGAATATAGTTTGGGACGCCATGTTTTTATGTAAGAAAGAAAATTTAATATTTTTGTTGTCGTTTTATGAGCTCATATTAAAGAGCCATACTATTTTATAAACAAATTAGTTGAAGCTTACCAAAAATGCTCTTCTTAAGCACCATTTGTTGGAGTTAACTGTCGATTATGAAAACATAACCTCCAAAATCACAACACAAAAATTCCATCAGCTACCAGAAAACGGCTCAATTTTATGGGCGCACCGGTTTTTTGCAATATATATAATGCATGTTATACAAAAAACTTTGCGTCGCACTCGAATTTTGATCCTCTGCTCGTAAATTCTCACACTTTTGGATAACATAGTTCATATTATAACCATAACCAAACAAAAAAACTAAGCGAGTCTGTTTACTGTTGTGTCCACCATATTGTGTAACAATTCTACCAAAAAGAAACGATTATATTATTTGCAACTACATCGCAACTTTTATGCCATTACGGAAAAAAAAACAGCCTCTACGACGTAGTAGATACCTGGCTACGACGTAGTAGTGTAGTTGTTACTACAGTGACTTTAAACACTTGGCCAAGTAGTTATAACCAGAAATTGGTTCCCCACTTAGGGAATTATAACGTCGCTGTATGGTATACTGAGACGTAGCGGGAGTACGTTGCGGTTACTTTTAAGAAATTCTTTCTAGTTGGGGTTTCGTCGTTACAACTTTAATTGTTTGTTGGGTGGTACGGCCAAAAATAATATATACACACAAACAGACAGACATCACGACGATATTGCTAAGATGAGTCAAATTACACCCAAATTACACATTTTCACACATCTCAAAAAAAAAATTACTTCGAAAACAATACCTTTTCTAGTCATTACTACGCGGGCTAAGGAATTTTGACGTGGCAGCCTTACGCACCGGATGTCTTGTAATTAAATTGACGATTTTCAAAAAGTCTCTCTGCCGCGCCGCCACAAATTGTACAGGTTTATATTTGCATAATTTTACATAGCCTAAACCTTTTCGAAAGTTACCTACCAGATTTACATAAAATTGTGAAAATCAGAGATATTTTGCCTAATGTTGAAGTCTTGTCGAACACAGTGTGTCTTGACATCTACTAAATTGAACAAAAATATTTTAATTTTTAATACTAGTTTTATTTGTTTTATGTAATACAGTGAAACTTCTGCTTGCGGACACTCCCTTTAGCCGGACAGAGTTGTTCTAACAACAAACAAGCTTTTCCCTATTTCTTTACATGTAAAATTCACTCCAATAACCGGATACTCTAATAACCGGACGCAGACAATTTTTTTGGTTAAAAAATTCTGAAACCTCCCTTAACCGGACAAAAACCTCTGACAACGGGACGGAGCTCTGCACGACATGGGTATGACTATTTTGGCAACAACGCAATCTGGAGCAGGGGAATTACCTTTATCCGTTTTAATGCGGAGAATAAATACCTATTTATTCGGCGGGACTGCTGTGATTTATTTTTATTGTTCAGTTGGGTAATAATGAATCTCTTTGAAATTGCGCCTAGTAAAAAATTTACGTGAAAGTTTACGTGAAAAAATGGAAGTGGTTAACATTTCGGAGAAGAAACATCTAGCACGAAAGATCGCTGAAAAATTTAATATCGGAAAAACTCAAACAGCGAAAATTGTTATTAAATATATATTAAAATTTCGCAGTTCCCTCTTTTAAGCGGACACCTCCAATAAGCGGACAAAATCAACCAAACCGTGAGTGTCCGTTTATAGGAGGTTTCACTTTATTATTCATTTAACATATTATATTAATTATTTTCCGCTATAATAGCTGGATAAATGCTAGAAATTAAACATTTGTCCATTACCTACCTACATCTAATAATACAACATGAATTTATACATCACAGCCAAGGGCAACTCTACAAGGAGCGTTGGGCCCCCTCAATTCTTTTGAGTTAAAAATAATTTATTCTCAAATTTAGCAGTATGTAGTTGACTCAAGCCGATATTATACGGAGTGGGCAAAAAAAAGAATAAAATGTTTTTGTTATGGCTTTTGAACTACCTATACCATCAGTTTTCATAAAACAAACTGCCTTTTGCAAGGAATTGATCGCATTTTTGAGCGAAAGTATTTTTTTTGTCCGCTATCGGATTAAAATTTAAAATTGCAGACAGAATCAAACTTTGCCCTCCTTTACTCTTAAGTTCTAAAAAATGTTTAGGTTTCCTTTTTATATTTAAAAAAATCCCTATCAATGGCAGGCGCAACAAGGTGCAAATCATGGAAATGGGTTTAGTGGTTCCCAGAAAATTAATTTCCTTGTTTTACAGACATTGCTAACCGTCCTGTGCTTTATGGGACTGACCCGTATTCAGACTAAAGTCCCGCAGAAATTATTTATCAGAGAAACAAACTTAACCTAACAGCTTAATAACCCGAGCAGTACGTTTATTCTTGCCTGAGTAAAACTTTGCACCATGCTTGTCCATACAGTAAGACACAAAAAAAAACCTGGAGATGATCAGAGTTTCTCCCCCTCCCGCAGTTTGGGTCATAATTTCCAAAGGTTAAAAACGTTAAACAGCTGTTTTTAAGCAATATTCGAACGGATATGACGTCAGCAATATACATTAGATACCCCTCCCGCAGGTTGGGTCATAATTTCCAAAGGTTAGACTCGTTAAAAAGCTGTTAAAAAAATATAAGTAATATTCGAACGGGTATGACTTCAGCAATATACATTAGACAAACGGTATGTATTAAGAAAACTGAAAATATCTACTTTATGGATGTCATGATTGGATTTTTTGATACATTGTGAGTGTACAAATAAAGCCTATTTATTTAGAACAATAGAAATTACTGGTGGCAATATGGCTTTAAAAAAACGCTAAAAATAATATTTTTACGGCTTTTGCCAAATTGCCATCCGTGATGGAGATATCTCCATTTTTTATAATGCATACTCTTTGTAAAATGACGTCATCAGGAAGGAGGGAACCTGTTTAAGCAATTTTAAGACCAAAACAACTTGGATTTGGAACGAAATGCGATGCAGAAGCAGCTGCACATTCAATCCGTCGTTTTCAAATTTTTTCGCACCAATCCGAAAAGGATTTAGGTAAAATTGATTACTCAAACGCATTCAATATGGTTCATAGATCATTCTTTTGCGAATAAAATAATATTTTCCAGAATTTTTTCAATTCGTATTCAATTTTATCTTTTCGGGATAGGACAATACTTTCTCAACGAGGCGAACAGCAAGGAGACACTTTAGGTCCTGCATTATTTTGCCTAGCTTGAGCTAAGAATTTAGAACATATTAAAAAGTTAGCCCTAAAATGGGGTTAGAATGAAATTTTGACAAATGCACATTTTTAATATTATCAAAAAACAAATCGAATCATTCAAACAATCATCTTTGGACTCTTTTGAATTACTAGGTTGTCCTTTTACAGAAGATAAAACTGAAGAATCCTTGTCTATAAAAACAAAAACTCTACAGAAACTTTTACAAAAATTTAATAATATTAATGCACATACTGCTTTTGTGGTCTCGGGATTAGAGATGCAACATCTCATTCACTTTCAGCCTTCTTGGGATCTATATATGATCCTTTGGATTTAGTAAAAGAAATTCTTTCCTCTTACATTTTTATTTCATTATATATAGATTTTTCCGAGACATTAAGTCGTTGGTTAGCTACTTCAAAATTACTCCGCAAAATACTTTTATTAAACAAAAATTACTTGATCAAATCAACTGTAAATCACGTTTAGAAAATATTTTTTTAAATCTTCTGTCTGATGATTTAGAAAATGCTCGTTTGTTGGCCTTAAAATCTCCAGAAAGTTCAGCATGGCTTAATGCACTACCCTCGACTTTTACAGGGACTCTTCTGAATGACACCTGTTTTCGAATTTCGGTCTCCTTGAAACATGGTCTCTCTATGTATATACAACATACCTGCAGTTGCAACGAAATGGTCGATATTTATGGCTTTCATGAACCGAACCTGTCCAAGAAAAAAAAGATTCAAATATTACTTATAAAATTTTTTCCTACCTAAAATTTTAAGATGTTTCAATGTGATTCTAAAGTCTTAGATACGCCACTATTTGTAGAATGTTTGAGTTCTTTGCAAAACCAAACCTGCGACAGAGCAACTCGTTTGCCGACGAAACATTAAAGGATTTAACAAAAACATTATTAAAAAATACACCTGCAATAGAGCAACTTGTTGGCTGGCAAAATATCAAAGGATTTTGTTGCATGTTGCAACAAATGTTTTTTGATTTGGACGAAGAAATTTAACGCTAAATTAATTGGTAATGATTTTAAATATTGGTCGGAAATAGAAAACTGTTGGATACCAAAAAGTTAGCAGATTTTTAATAGATATTGAAAAATTCACAAATTCATTTTCAATTATTTTTTATGATATTTTTTGATACTTTGTAAAGGTTCTTTTTTTAGAACAAAACCTAAATTTGGCTGTTACCGGCCAAGAAAGAAATATTTATTGGACGCTTACCTAAGCTTTTTAAATTTTATTATAAATAATATGATTAACTTTAGATATCACTTAAAATCGCCAATTATTGAGTAGAAACCAACAAAAAAAAATTGAACCATGAAAATGTCCCGTCAGTAAAGTGTCACTAGGGGTTTGTTAAGTTTTAAAATACAAATATTGCCTTCAAAGTTATAGAGCTGATTACTAAATGTTACCTTTAATAAAAATTTAAAGTTTGTTGATATGTAAATATATATGGTTTGATTTGAACTTCGGTTCGGAAGTTTTTGACTTTTTGATAATAAATCGTTAGGTGTCGGTAACGTGAATTATCCGACGTACAACTTGATAAAAAAAAATTAATCAATATTTGAATTTGAAAACTAATCCATTTCTCACAGTGGAGTATTGTAAAATTACAAAAGAAAAAAAAAGTCGTCTTCTCCACTAGTACTCCACCCTCTCTTCATGCATCGAACCTATAAAGTTTCATCAGCAGGGGGGGCCTCGCATGTGCGACAAGGAGCTAAAAACTGACTAGCCACAGACACGTGTTTCGAACTTACTGTGATCTCCTCAGTGTGGCATAAGTCAAAAGCAGACCATAACGCCTGACAAGCATAATTAAAATTGAAAACTAATCAATTTCTCACAGTGGAGTATTGTAAAATAACAAAAGAAAAAAAAATAAAAAAAGTGGTCTTCTCGACTAGTGCTCCACCCTCTCTTCATGCATCGAACCTAAAACTTTTTAGTGGAGAAGACGACTTTTTTTCTTTTGTAAATCAATATTTTCCCAAACAAAGCTTAAAATCTTGAGCAAAACACAAAAAATAAAGTTGTTTCATAAATTTGGCTTGGCCGGCAAATGCTAAAATGTAAAGAAATTGTCCTATCGGTAACACGATTTGTCCCCTTTTGAAACGCTTTTAGCTCACACATATACTATACTATAATCATGGGCGCACCCAGGGGGGGCCCCGGGGCCCGGGCCCCCCCAAGCCTTAGATTTTTAATATATTTTCTACATATTTGATGATAAAACATGAAAAATACCTTAAAATTTGGCATCAGGAGGCTTCGGGCCCCCCCCCCCCAACCCCAAGCAGTGGCGTAGTTGCGAAAAGACATTGACCTTTTTTTTTTTTTTTTGTGGTTGCAAGTTTTTTGAGGACGCGCTTTGTACCTGTCGGCCTCCCCCACACATGATGAGCTTTTTGTTTTTTTGTGGTCACAAGTTTTTTGAGGGCGCGCTTTTTAGCTGTCGGGCCCCCCCCCAAGACACATTCCTGGGTGCGCCACTGCTATAGTAGTGTGAGCTATCGTGATCCTAATTTTTTCGAGAAAAAAAAAGTTGCTCCGATTTTAAAAAATTTTATATATCTTTGCGTTTCAAATGATTTTGAAACTTTTTTGTTGCGCCGTCTGTCTGTCTGTCTGTCTGTCTGTCTGTCTGTCTGTCTGTATGTCTGTATGTCTGTATGTCTGTCTGTCTGTCTGTCTGTCTGTCTGTCTGTCTGTCTGTCTGTCTGTCTGTCTGTCTGTCTGTCTGTCTGTCTGTCTGTCTGTCTGTCTGTCTGTCTGTCTGTCTGTCTGTCTGTCTGTCTGTCTGTCTGTCTGTCTGTCTGTCTGTCTGTCTGTCTGTCTGTCTGTCTGTCTGTCTGTCTGTCTGTCTGTCTGTCTGTCTGTCTGTCTGTCTGTCTGTCTGTCTGTCTGTCTGTCTGTCTGTCTGTCTGTCTGTCTGTCTGTCTGTCTGTCTGTCTGTCTGTCTGTCTGTCTGTCTGTCTGTCTGTCTGTCTGTCTGTCTGTCTGTCTGTCTGTCTGTCTGTCTGTCTGTCTGTCTGTCTGTCTGTCTGTCTGTCTGTCTGTCTGTCTGTCTGTCTGTCTGTCTGTCTGTCTGTCTGTCTGTCTGTCTGTCTGTCTGTCTGTCTGTCTGTCTGTCTGTCTGTCTGTCTGTCTGTCTGTCTGTCTGTCTGTCTGTCTGTCTGTCTGTCTGTCTGTCTGTCTGTCTGTCTGTCTGTCTGTCTGTCTGTCTGTCTGTCTGTCTGTCTGTCTGTCTGTCTGTCTGTCTGTCTGTCTGTCTGTCTGTCTGTCTGTCTGTCTGTCTGTCTGTCTGTCTGTCTGTCTGTCTGTCTGTCTGTCTGTCTGTCTGTCTGTCTGTCTGTCTGTCTGTCTGTCTGTCTGTCTGTCTGTCTGTCTGTCTGTCTGTCTGTCTGTCTGTCTGTCTGTCTGTCTGTCTGTCTGTCTGTCTGTCTGTCTGTCTGTCTGTCTGTCTGTCTGTCTGTCTGTCTGTCTGTCTGTCTGTCTGTCTGTCTGTCTGTCTGTCTGTCTGTCTGTCTGTCTGTCTGTCTGTCTGTCTGTCTGTCTGTCTGTCTGTCTGTCTGTCTGTCTGTCTGTCTGTCTGTCTGTCTGTCTGTCTGTCTGTCTGTCTGTCTGTCTGTCTGTCTGTCTGTCTGTCTGTCTGTCTGTCTGTCTGTCTGTCTGTCTGTCTGTCTGTCTGTCTGTCTGTCTGTCTGTCTGTCTGTCTGTCTGTCTGTCTGTCTGTCTGTCTGTCTGTCTGTCTGTCTGTCTGTCTGTCTGTCTGTCTGTCTGTCTGTCTGTCTGTCTGTCTGTCTGTCTGTCTGTATGTCTGTCTGTAACGACCAACGCGCATAACTCAAAAACCGCTTGGCCGATTTTAATGAAATTTGGTAACTAGGCTGGGTCTTGGGTCGAGATGGTCCCATTTAAAAAGGAACAAAATCCACCGAACACAAACCAAATAAAAGGGTGGGGGTAAATTTCAAGAATTAGAGTTTATGTGAAAATATGGCGTGTGTGATATCAAACGAAAGGTAATTGAGTCTGGAGTTAAACAAAATACATTTTAGTTTATTTAAAAAAAAAGGGTGGGGGTATATTTCAAAAATTAGAGTTTATTAAGTGAAAATATGGCGTGTGTGATATCAAACGAAAGGTAATTGAGTCCGGAGTTTAACAAAATACATTTTAGTTTTTGCTTTTTTTAGGGTGGGGGTAGATTTTAAACATTTGAGTTTAAGTCAAAACATGGCTTGTGTGGTATCAAACAAAAGGTAATTTAGTCTGGAGTTGAATAAAATATATTTCAGTTTTTAGTTATATTAGCTCACACGTAAACTATAACTATAGTATCTAGTGTGAGCTTAGGGGCCCATATATTGGCAGAGTATTTTTCGATGTTACAGAAATTATCCTGTGTTACTGATCGGGAATGGAATTAAGTTGGAAAATAGTTGTACAGTAAAACCTCTCCTTGCGGACACCTCTATTAAGCGGACACTCCCTCTAGGCGAACAAATTTGTTGGAACCAAGCTTTTCCCTACTCTGCAGCCGAGATATTATTTCTTTCCATTTTAATGCGGAGACTAAATACTTCTGTCATTTACAACATATTTTATTCAGCGGGACTGCTGTGTTTTATTGTTCAGTTAGGTAGTAATAGATTTCTTTTAAATTGCTTTAAGTAAAAAACTTCTTAGTTTACGTGAACAAATGGAAGTTCTTAACGTTTCGGAGAAGGAGCATCTATCAGCACGAAACAAAGAAAGATCGCTGAAAAATTTAATATCAGAAAAACTCAAGCAGCAGAAATTGTTAATAAAGCTATATTAAAATTTCACAGTTCTCTCTCATAAGCGGACACCTCCAAAAAGCGGACAAAATCGACGAAACCGTGAGTGTTCGCTTATAGGAGGTTTCACTGTATTTATATTCTGCCTTGATCGTTCTGACCATCTTTGTAATTTTGTTATGCCATAAATTTTGTACTTTTTATTGTTTATCGCTTCTGTAACGTTGATGTCCTTTCTGTAACACCTAAAATACCTGGTATTTTTGTTATATTTACAAGGCCAGTGTTATTTTTGACAATTTTTTTTTTAATTTAATTTTTATAGAAAAAGTTACTAGAAATACCTGATCCAAATCTCTAAAAATTAGTTTTAAATAAAAAAAAAATTTCACTAGCTAATTTAACACATTTGACATATTTTGAGTGTGTAATATAGCGTTACCGAAGGGACCAAAAACAAAACTCTTTATAAAAAACGCAACACACATATATCTTACTAGCTTTTGGTGAAACATAATAGTTAAAAGTCTTACACGTTCAGTTTACAACAATTTTTGCTGATACAAATGTTGGTTTTGTTTAGAAAAAAAAAAAAATTATGAACCATAATCCGCATTTTTGTCTAATTCAACCAGATATCAACCATTTATCATCGAAAATCATAAAGCGCTATTAGCCTACATAATAGGGTTGAGTAAATTCAATAATATCAAGTTGGCAATAAAATTCTTTATTTTTTAACGGATATTTAAAAAACGGAAATGTTTCCATCATTTTATTAAGGATGCCTAACCACGATAAAGGCTTAAACAAAATGAATCATTGTACTCACATAAGGCAAGAAGATATGAATTATCAAAGTTAGTCAATAACATTTTGAGACATTCTGGTTAAATCACATACACACCACGGACATATTTTCAAACTGTATAAATATAAACACTTGGTAAATTAAAAAATAATTAAATAAGTATTTTTCTGTAATTTTCACTGATTTTTGAAACAAAAAAAAATAGTTTTTTTCCAATGTTTGTACTGTTTTATTGCACTGTGTAACGCAATTTAATAAAACAGGCCCTGCCAGCGTACGAAAGGAAGGTCTGTTTTCATTTCAGGGATTTCTGGAGTTTATCTACCTAGGCCGCATGTTATACTGTATAGGAAGGGTAGCAAAATTTAAAATTAAAATTAAATACCTATAATACTTTGAGAGTTTTGCAAAAAGCGCCAGCAAAGGCAATACTCTTGGTTCCATCAAAAAATCTGCACAGTGCAAGGCCTAACGAATGCTTCGTTCGCATTCGTGCAGTGCCGCCAGTTCTTTGCTTCGGATTTATTAAAAATAATATCCTTACTCTAGTAGTTAAAGTTATGGTACCTGTGGTTAGAAACGCTGATATTTTTAATTTTGGAAAGAATCCAATTAATTGGTTTGCAACCACTTTTGGGAATTTTTATTTTCGTTTTGGTCACCTGACCACCGTATGTCTGTTTTCTGATCACGCCTTGGTTTTTTGGAGTACCATTCGCGAAGTCAGAGAATACTTTGCAACGAGTCGCCGCGGCAGTCACTACTCTTTTTTGTGATACGAGAAATCAAGCACGTGCCAAAGAAATTGTGTAAACCAGCTCTGCGAAACTGCAGAAGAAAGAAAGAAGGTAAGCCAGAGTTTGAATCGCAGTTTCATTCAAATAATTTCGTAATTGTCCTGCTGGCAAAAATTCCATTGTTTTTTCCCTTTACTAATTCCAAGGGGGAAGAGAAAGTGTTAAAGAAAAGTTTCAATTTCCTTGGACCCTTTTAGTCTGTAAACTACAGACCTCTGAACTCAAATTTTTTTGTACTGTCATCGCCATCTTTGCGATACGACGCCAAGCTAAACTTAACGAATCAATACTACACTAATTTAATTCAGAAGCCTGTAAAACTAATCGAAATGTTTTCTACTCTCGAGGGGAAAAACCTCCATGTCTGGTTTTTCGATCTTCTATTTTAATGAAATTTCGGTGCAACAGAAAATTCGGCAAATGAAAAAAAGTTTTTTTCGTAAAGAATTTTTTGTTTAATTTCTATTTTTGTAGCGTATATACTCGGAATTAAAGAGTATATTAGCATTTGGGTAAACATGGTTTACAAAAAAAATTAAGAGGTTTTTCATCATTTTTAAAGAAAAATCAATAAAAAACGATTTTATGTCTAAACTTAAAACGAGTAAAAATAAAAAATCAGAAGAAAAGAATAATTTGGATTGTGTTACCATCAGGGCAGTAGTACATAAATTGTACCCAAGAAAAAACGGGTCTATTGGGGCGGTTAGTTACAACAACAACCGAAGATGATTGATTTGTATATCTCTACCTTCAATTCAGTAATTGTCCATTAGTGGTCGTGTGGCTCTTCCGCTAGGTTCGCGTATTATTGAGGTTAAAATTTGTTGTAGAAAATATAAAATGCATGTCTGTTTTATTATTCTAGAGCAACAACATGTACAGGTAAATGAAAATAATTTTTTATTAGTATTAATGATAGATTGATTGCTTTGGAAGTTATATAGACAATATATGTATATAATTATCAAACAAAAATACCTGATATTTGTTTACGTTTAGAGGATTTCTGGTAATTGTTCTGGTACGTTATTTGTACCATCGCACTACAATACAAATAATGTATCATACAAACATATATTTTTTTTAGATAAAATGACTTATGATGAGCTCATGGATAAAGTTTAAGGTATAGATAATGTTCCCTTTGATCCAGAATCGGTCATAGATAAACTCAGATAAAGATATTGAAGAAAATGAAAACAAAAATAATATGGTCGTTATGGAAACCGAACTGGACAGCCATTTTGTAGATCTGCACCTGTCAGTTTGTTAGTTTTACGCACAGTATACTAATTATTTAAAGTAAAAAAAGCACCCCGGTCTTGTCATAATACTGTTATACATACATACCCCATGTATATATTAGTTCAGGAAACAAAGTTCAGACTTCTGTACTGTCGCAATGTACATTAGCCGCTTCTCTCGGTATATTTTGACATTCGTTTTTTTTTATTATGACTGAAATTGACCTTGACAAAATAGATAAAAATATGACGGTGATGAAATTCTAAGTCATTTTTCGTTTGTGAATGGAGTTTTTCATTATTTTTCGACTTATTACCTTATTTTTATAGTGTGTTTTGCTAAATTATGGCTAATTGGTATTTTGACCGTTTTGAAGGGGCGATCTGCCGCTTAAGAAATTTAAAAGAAAACAATGTTGTGTTCGTGGGTGCGAAGACTATGTGGCTAAAAATATTTCTTCGAACCGAAATTTACGTTAAATATATAGTGTGTGATAGACACTTTGAACCAGGACAATTTTAAATGTTTAGTTTTAAATTTTAATATTTAGAAAAACATAGATTATTTCATTATATTTATATACAGAGTCTGGCATAATGATCTCCCACATTCTATTTTTGTTTACTAAGACCCTAGTCTATACCATTCTATTCTATTTTATAAAGTTTTGACAATTACATGTATCGGCCATTTTTTTCGATACACATTCAAAGCTAATTTCTGAAAGTTTGACTCGTATAGTAACGCAAAAGCGATATTCCTGTTTTTTCTTGGCGTATTGCTGCTTTCAATTCGTCAATGGTTCGGGGATAGTGATCAGGTATCCACAAAGGATCTTGAACTAAAGCATGTCTACCAAGTGTAAAGTGAGTAAGAAAAGTTATTTGCGTCGTAATCACAGATTTGCTACCTACTTTAAACTTTTAAACCTTAAATTGAATAAAAAATTTAAGATTTCTTTTTTTTTTCTTGCTAGTAGTCGTTAATAAAAAAAATATTTAATGAAGCTTCCTTACTAATTGGTGTTTTTAAAGTGTTTTTAGGCAAATTGAGCGTTGACACAAAATAACTCATTCTTCTCAGCGCACAGCGTTTAAATTTAAAACTATTTAATTGACGAGTAAAATGGGTTTTTTGATGTTAAATGATTGCATTGATGCAACCTGTAGCTTAGAGACAACTGCGCAAGCGTTATATTGTGTCAAATCCCCCTGTAAATGTTTAGTACGGAGCATAACGTTGGAGAGGCGCTGGTTCTTGCACGACACCCCGGTATACTGCGCCAATTTATTAATAACACTCCCACCGTGTAAGCGTCTGCTCTATCTCTGTCATTCGTCTATGCACCACCCTCTGTCTATGGTTTTACGTCTGCAAATAATCGTCGTTATTGGTCAAAATATTCATGTTTTTAAAGAGCTTAATTATGGTTCCGGCTTGTATGGTACTAATTGTAGTACTTCAAAAAAAAACAAGCTAGGGCTGATTAAATTTGTTCAATCTGCAAAGTACAGTGAAACCTCCTATAAGTGGACACTCACGGTTCCGTCGATTTTGTCCGCTTATTGGAGGTGTCCGCTTAAGATAGGTAACTGCTAAAATTGATATATATTTATTAACAATTTACACTGCTTGAGATTTTCCGATATTAAATTTCTCGGCGATCTTTCATGCTGATAGATGTTCCTTCTTCGAAACGTTAACAACTTCCATCTTTCCACATAAACTAAGAAGTTTTTTTACTAGGCGCCATTTCAAAAAGATCTATGATTACCCAACTGAACAATAAAAATAAACACAGTAGTCCCGCCGAATAAAATAATGTTGTAAATACGACAAAAGTATTTAGTCTGCATTAAAACGAAAAGAGGTAATTTTCCGGCTGCAGAGTGCATTGTTGCCAACATACTACATAATATTTATGCCCATGTTGTGCAGCGCTCCGTCCCGTTGTCAGAGATTCGCGTCCGGTTAAGAGAGTTTTCAGAATTTTTTAACCAAAAAAAATTGTCCGCGTCCGGTTGATAGAGTGTCCGGTTATAGGAGGGAATTATACATGTAAAGACAGGCAAAAGCTTGGTTCCAACAAATTCGTCCGCCTAAAGGGAGTGTCCGCTTAATAGAGGTGTTCGCAAAGAGAGGTTTCACTGTACCTCTTTTCCTCGGAAAAAAAGACGTTTCCAAGAAAATCACTTATAGAAAAAACAATTGGGATTTTTGGAATTTGTACTTGGTGTGCAGTGGTCTAAAAAGTGATTTTGACAAGCTATCAACATAATTTTTTTTTAGCTTTTAAATCTTAAGACCTTTTGATTCAGTTATTTATAGACATAAAAAATTTATGCTCGTGCCCACCTAGGATTTTTTTTTAGTAGAAATCCTGCCCCTTAAATATTTAAACTGTAGTGGCAGTACCGGTCTGTGCACGTCAATTTTTTCTTATTTCACTTTTGGTTTGTCAATACTCGAACACATGACTTTATCCAATGCAAGATTTAGGTTTAGGAACCCTGTATTTCTAGTAGAAATATTGCTTTGTACGAACCAAATTTGGCGCTGGGTAAATACCGCGGATGTCATTTGCGCGCAGGACAATTGCGCGCGGAGAAATGCGCGCAACCAATAGCGCGCAACAACCGCGCATTGGGCGCATGTATTTGTATCAAACTCTTAACCAACCTATAACAAACTTGAAATGCCCTGTCCAGCCTAAGTTGACCCGCTTAGGTTTAGTATTCTAAACTGACTCGGTTAGGTTATTTAAAAGAAAACTTTCCTGACCAGATCAAGAGATTTTTTTTTGTAAAATAACCTAACCGGGTCAGTTTATTAGTTATTTACCTAACAAGTGCGGAAAGTAAAACTTTACTGCACGCCACAGCAGTTGGCCGAACGACGCGGAACGGAGTTCGGTCAATCCGTCAAGGGTAGTAAACACACTTTCCTCATGTGTTGGTTACAATATTTTACCTTTGAGTACTTTTTTTTGTCAAAAAATTGAATGTAATTAATAAATAAACATGTCAAATTAGATGGAATTAAAATTTAAACAAATATTGAAGCTGTCTTATTGATGCGTTGCTGAGGTTTTTAAGTGGTGCTCGTGCGGTAAAGTAACTTTACCGCACAGTCCTCGCGCAAATGTTCCGCGCCCAAATGACCCAGCGCTATTGACCCAGCGCCACCAAATTTAACCAAAAATGTATCCTTAGAAATAAAGTACCCACCGGCCTTTTACCAGCTTATAATAAATAAAACATATTTTTGTTTGTAATAACTTTCGTTACCTATTTAAGACTAATAACCTTGAACAAATAATTAACTAAACAAATAAAAAAAATCTTTTAATAAAAATTTTACACCCATTATCAAAACGGATAAGTAAATTATATTAAAGGAGATACACAACCTTCTACCCGGCTTTAATTAGAAAATGTAATCTAATTTAAGAAAGAAAGAAACCATCGCCTTCTATATGGAACAAGGCCAGTGTACATATTTCCATTCTTCAATTTAAAAAGAAAATGCTTTATTCTTTTTGATACAGTCATTTTTCGATATTTTATAGCTTCCAAAAGAGGGCGTAGAATGGTACTTTTGTGTCCTGGAGGCATATAAATAATACTCTAATCCAATATAACAGTAACTTTAATTTTGTGAAGCACACATTAAGAAATAGCAATAACAAGCACAAGTTTGTCTTTCTCGCGGACCAACGTGCGGTACTTGCAAAGAATATACATATGCAGTTTTCTGTGTCTGTGTATATCTGGGGGCACGGCAGTGCCCCGCCAAGTTCGCGCGAAAACTGCTGAACCATCTTTTTTTGAAACATTTCAGCCCATATTTGACATATCAAAACTCTACTTCGGAATGAGCTACGAATATCAAATATTGCACAGTCGTAGATCTTTATAGAGTTAACAATCCGTTCAAGTTTCATGGATTTCTATAAAGTAGTAAAGTAGTTATGAAATTTCAACAAACGTCGAAATTGCCACTTACTTACTCACTCACTCACAAACCGAACCGAACCGAACCGAACCAAACCGAACCAAACCGAACCGAACCGAACCGAACCGAACCGAACCGAACCGAACCGAACCGAACCGAACCGAACCGAACCGAACCGAACCGAACCGAACCGAACCGAACCGAACCGAACCGAACCGAACCGAACCGAACCGAACCGAACCGAACCGAACCGAACCGAACCGAACCGAACCGAACCGAACCGAACCGAACCGATCCGAACCGAACCGAACCGAACCGAACCGAACCGAACCGAACCGAACCGAACCGAACCGAACAGAACCGAACCGAACCGAACCGAACCGAACCGAACCGAACCGAACCGAACCGAACCGAACCGAACCAAACCGAACCGAACCGAACCGAACTGAACCGAACCGAACCGAACCGAACCGAACCGAACCGAACCGAACCGAACCGAACCGAACCGAACCGAACCGAACCGAACCGAACCGACCCGAACCGAACCCAACCGATCCGAACCGAACCGAACCGAACCGAACCGAACCGAACCGAACCGAACCGAACCGAACCGAACCGAACCGAACCGAACCGAACCGAACCGAACAAAACCGAACCGAACCGAACCGAACCGAACCGAACCGAACCGAACCGAACCGAACCGAACCGAACCGAACCGAACCGAACCGAACCGAACCGCACCGAACCGAACAGAACAGAACAGAACAGAACCGAACCGAACCGAACCGAAACGAACCGAAACGAACCGAAACGAACCGAACGGAACCGAACCGAACCGAACCGAACTGAACCGAACTGAACCGAACGGAACCGAACTCACTCATGTATAGGTCATCAAAATTCTACTGTACTTCCAGACATGCTACAAAGCTGAAATTTGACACACTGATAGAAATTGTGACCAAACCCTTGGTAAAAATCAAAAAACCCCAAAATTCTAATTCACTCCCCTCCCCTATACATGTAAAGTTATATAAAAGTAACATTGCCCACTTTAGAAGCGCGGCAGACTAATAGGAAATATGATAAAACTATAGGAAAAAATCTAAAAACCCCAAAATTTTAATTTGCTTTCCTCCCCTTTACTTTACTTTACATTTATAAAGTTTTGTGAAAGTAACATTGCCCACTTCCAGAAACGCTACAGCTGAGCTTTAAAAGACTGATAGGAACTATAATAAAACTATAGGAAAAAATTTTAAAACACCAAAATTTTAACTTACTCTCCTCCCCTATAAATGTAAATTTATGTAAAATTACCATTACTTCTAGGAACACTAGAGAGCTGAGCTTTAGATGGCTCATAGGAACTGTCATAAAACCATAGGAAAATATAAAAAAACCTCAACATTTAGCTCACACATATACTATACTATAGTAGTGTAAGCTATGGTCATCCTAATTTTTTCGAGAAAAAAAAAGTTACTCCGATTTCAAAAATTTTCATATATCTTTGCGTTTCAGATGATTTTGAAACTTTTTTGTTGCGCCGTCTGTCTGTCTGTCTGTCTGTCTGTCTGTCTGTCTGTATGTCTGTCTGTCTGTCTGTCTGTCTGTCTGTCTGTCTGTCTGTCTGTCTGTCTGTCTGTCTGTCTGTATGTCTGTCTGTCTGTCTGTCTGTCTGTCTGTCTGTATGTCTGTCTGTAACGACCAACGCGCATAACTCAAAAACCGCTTAATGATATTTGGTACCTAGGCTGGGTCTTGGGTCGAGATGGTCCCATTTAAAAATGAACAAAATCCACCGAACACAAACCAAATAAAAGGGTGGGGGTAGATTTCAAAAATTAGAGTTTATGTGAAAATATGGCGTGTGTGATATCAAACGAAAGGTAATTGAGTCTGCAGTTAAACAAATACATTTTAATTTATTTTAAAAAAAGGGTGGGGGAATAATTTAAAAATTAGAGTTTAAGTGAAAATATGGCGTGTGTGATATCAAACGAAAGGTAATTGAGTCCGGAGTTTAACAAAATACATTTTAGTTTTTTACTTTTTTTAAGGGTGGGGGTATATTGTAAAAATTAGAGTTTAAGTGAAAATATGGCGTGTGTGATATCAAACGAAAGGTAATTGAGTCCGGAGTTTAACAAAATACATTTTAGTTTTTTGTTTTTTTAAGGGTGGGGGTAGATTTCAAAAATTTGAGTTTAAGTCAAAACATGGCTTGTGTGGTATCAAACAAAAGGTAATTTAGTCTGTTGTTGAATAAAATATATTTCAGTTTTTAGTTATATTAGCTCACACGTATACTATAACTATAGTACCTAGTGTGAGCTTAGGTATTTTAATAAGGCTTTGCAATATTCCGCATATTTTACTACTTTAAAACTTAAATATTATTCAAATTATTTAAAAAAGGAGTGAAATCATAACAAAAACATTTCATGTAAAAAAAGCCAAGTACGCGAAAGTGGTAATCCGTAAAAAGAGTTGAAATAAAAGTAAAGCCAAGTCTCCAGAACAAATTTCAAAATGAAAGGTTTTTACTAGTTCGGCAATGTTTTTCTAAACTTGGCTATTGCGGCTGCAAATGACTCTTAGGCACAGTGGTAATATTGAACATGAAGAAGTTTGGCTGGAATAGCAAAGTTTAAAAAAAAACATTTCTAAACTAGTAAGAACCTTTTATTTTGAAATTTGTATCGGAGAAGTTGGCTTTACATTTATCTCAATTCTTTTTACGAAATACCACTTTTGCGTACTAGGCTTTTTTACATGAAATGTTTTCGTTATGATATATCGATTTCATGTTTGCTTCAAAACTAGCCCATTGTGTAAATGGGTAACCCGAAGATGTATATGCCTGTAGGGCGTAAAAGTGTTTTTACGCCCGTAAATATGTCGAGAAAATATCGAAATATTCAGCGGACTTGCGAATAACCTTCTTTTTAGCTCACACATATACTATACTATAGTATTAGCTCACACATATACTATACTATAGTAGTATTTATGGTGATCCTAATTTTTTGGAGAAAAAAAAAGTTGCTCCGATTTCAAAAATTTTTATATATCTTTGCGTTTCAGATGATTTTGAAACTTTTTTAGTGCGCCGTCTGTCTGTCTGTCTGTATGTCTGTCTGTCTGTCTGTCTGTAACGACTAACGCTCATAACTCAAAAACCGCTTGGCTGATTTTAATGAAATTTAGTACCTAGGCTGGGTCTTGGGTCGAGATGGTCCCATTTAAAAATTAACAAAATCCACCGAACACAAACCAAATAAAAGGATGGGGGTAGATTTCAAAAATTAGAGTTTATGTGAAAATATGGCGTGTGTGATATCAAACGAAAGGTAATTAAGTCTGGAGTTTTTATTTGCAATAACAAAATACATTTTAATTTATTTAAGAAAAGGGTGGGGGTATATTTCAAAAATTAGAGTTTAAGTGAAATATGTATGTATGTGTGTGATATCAAAAGAAAGGTAATTGAGACCGGAGTTTAACAAATAACATTTTAGTTTTTGCTTTTTTTAAGGGTGGGGGTAGATCTGGAGTCTGGAGTTGAATAAAATATATTTCAGTTTTTAGTTATTAGCTCACACGTAAACTATAAATATAGTACCTAGTGTGAGCTTAGGGGCCCATATATTGGCAGAGTATTTTACCTATCTTCCGTTCCGGACTGCCCATACTAAGCGAGGTGCTTATTATAATTATTAGCTCACACATATACTATACTATAGTAGTGTGAGCTATGGTGATCCTAATTTTTTCGAGAAAAAAAAGTTGCTCCGAGTTCAAAATTTTTTATATATCTTTGCGTTTCAGATGATTTTGAAACTTTTTTGTTGTCTGTCTATCTGTCTGTCTGTCTGTATGTCTGTCTGTCTGTCTGTAACGACCAACGCGCATAACTCAAAAACCGCTTGGCCGATTTTGAACAAAATCCACCGAACACAAACCAAATAAAAGGGTGGGGATAGATTTCAAAAATTAGAGTTTAAGTGAAAAAATGGCGTGTGTAATATCAAACGAAAGGTAATTGAGACCGGAGTTTAACAAAATACATTTTTGTTTTTGTTTTTTTTAAGGGTGGGGGTGGATTTCAAAAATTTGAGTTTAAGTCAAAACATGGTTTGTGTGGTATCAAACAAAAGGTAATTTAGTGTGGAGTTGAATAAAATATATTTCGGTTTTTAGTTATATTAGCTCACACGTACACTATAACTATAGTACCTAGTGTGAGCTTAGGGGCCCATATATTGGCAGAGTCTTTTAAATGTCTCAAATAGGGCTCAATGAACGTAGGTGGTATAATCGGTAATACTTATATAGTTCTATACGTGTTTTGTAAAAGGGGGTGACGCCTTTTGCGATAATATGTAGACTAAAAAAAGGTTGCTTAATTTTACAGACATTTCAAATATTATTCTTCCATTTCTCAATATAATAAAATATTTCTTATAATTTGTTTTCTTACTTATTTTCTGTTTGTACGAAAAATCTTGTTTGAACTACTGGCGTGAAGATTTTTTTTTGCCCTCAGCCACCTTGATGCTGTTAATTTACACGTCCTTGGTGAAAAAATTAAAAATTATTGAAATACAGCCAGGCTATAGTTGTGCCAGGCACTATTTTGACAGATTCACATTGAAAACTGACATTTAATCCTTCAAAATTGACATACCAAAGTCGAATTTAAAACTTTCGTCGTTTATTTTCAATTAATAAAAGAAGGCTCTATTTATTCCGGTTCATATAGTAAACAAAGGCCGTGTGTTGAAAAATCATAGCTGATATTCCAATGTGAAGACAAAATTGTGCCTGTCACTATTATAGCCTGGCTTTATTTCAATAATTTTCTAATAACTATTGTATCACTATATATAATTCTATTTTACTGCTTGTGCTAGCAGTTTCTTAAGGTTAATACTATACTAATAATACTAGTTTAGTGAGTATTTTAACATAATTGTAATTACCCCTTCACTCCTAGGGGATAATAGTAAAGCTTATATAGACGTAAACTATAAAATTTCATTATATTCTAACAAATAATATATAATATTAAAGAACATTTTTATTAAAATTTACATTTTTAAAAGTTTTGGCATATTTTTCAAACTTCAAATTTTTACGGAATTTTCTGAAATAAAATTATAAGTTTTGTCACAAACGTGATCGTTATGTAAACTACTATTATACAGGACCACTACCATGCGTGCCCCAGCGGGCCAGTGACACTGGTGGCAGCTACAGGTCATGTATAAATCAGCCTTTAGAATAATATAGGTAAGACTTTTTTCACTAAGGAAGGAATAGCACATTTTTTTTAGAAAACATTTTTTTTATGAAGCATTAAATTGTTTTTTGTGTAAAACTCTTGAAAATGCTCGTAAACCATGGGATATTAATAAATCTTTATTAGCACAGCTCAAATACAAAATGATATAAAAACAAAAAATATCATATATTAATTATCGCTAATGAGAAAGAAGACATGGAGTATATGATGAGAAAGTTAACGAAAGAATACCAAAAGTGAGGGTTAACAGTGAACGTGGACAAGACACTAGAAGAGAACTAGACAATGGACAAACAATATCTCCATGCAATGAGCATGTATACTTGGGTGTCACATTTGACAAAAAAGAATGTAAAATTTAACATATATGAAACAATGGTGAAAAGCACGCTGTTGTATGAAATAGAGACTTAGATATAAATTAAGTAAATACGTCAAACTGTTTACAGGATATGTCAAAAACGGGCACCTTAAATGTACCTGTTCTGAGATCTACGCCAGAGAATATTAAAACCATCTAACCAAGCCTATCTTAATAAAATTTGATAAATTCAGTAGAAGTGAGTTTCTGAAATTTAATATGTCGGGTGTTCAAAGTTAAGTGGGCACTATTACTTACTTCTTTAATATTAGAACTACAGGGTCGGTTAAATAGACAAAGTTGTCGTATTTTTTCCTCTGATTACGATGGTGATAAAAAGAGTATCAAATGACGAGTAGGTGAG
The DNA here is from genome assembly GCA_963576565.1 of Aspidapion aeneum. NCBI lineage: Eukaryota > Metazoa > Arthropoda > Insecta > Coleoptera > Brentidae > Aspidapion > Aspidapion aeneum. The sequence continues at coordinate 73,283,573 of OY755044.1, forward strand.
TTATAAATAAAGAAAAAACACATTTATTAAATGGGACACCCGGTATAGAGTTAAGTCAATAGAAAGAGCATTTGGCTTAAAACAAAAGTTATTTTATGACTTTTTCTCTTAAAGTCAAAAATAAAGAAGTTATTAACAACTTTCCTAATCATAGGATATATCGAAAGCTGTCTTTGTTTACAAAATCATAAATATTTTTTGTATTTGTGCCTTTAGAAAAAAATGTCCAAGGACAACTTTTGTTTAAAATTAAACTTTCTATCGATTGAAGGTACTATGTAACGGGTGTTAAAGCGATTTTTGTTTAATTTTACTTTTTACTGTAACTCATGTACGAGTTCCCCGACTTTTCTTTTATTTCCAAAATGTTATGTCTAAAATTTTCTCATGTCTAAGTGCACGTAAATGGTGCCAAAGAACAAAAACTATAAATCTTACGTGTTTAAAATTTTTTATATATTGACAAAAGAAATACCCTGTATTTTCTTACCATTACAAAACTAAGTAACACAGTGCACACCACCTTAAAAAGACGTGTCTCTGGTTATAACAAGTAGTAAAATAAATTAAGAAGATATCTTAAACTGCACTACCGGTATGAACAAAAATTTGAGACTACTACTTTTTACATGATTTTTTAAATATCACCCTGTATCTTATAACATATAACAAAATTACGCAAACTTTTTTGTTTTATAGCCTATGATAAGTCGACAAATTGTGCCAATTTTCATTGCAAAATTCCTATTAACGCAGTAGCTACAGTAGATAATGTAAAAAAACAGTAAAAATGACAGCAAAGTAGTTGTAGCCCAGTATATACGTTCAGAAAATGATATAGCGTTTAATACAAAAATAGAGTCCGATAAATGGTTTATAAAGGAGAGTATAGTGATTTCAATGACATGTTTATTTGACATATCTAGAGCATTTTAAATTTTTAGCAAAAAAATAAAAAATTGCGAAAAAACTTTATTGTGTAGTTACTTTTTAACACTCCGTACAAAAAAATTCATTTAAGAAAAGAAAAGCTGTAATAGTGTTGTTGTAATGTGCTGACTTTGAGTTTTCTATAATGATTTGTAACGTCCTCGTAAAATTTTTTTTAAATGATCATAAAAATTTTACTTATTTTTAAAAATCACCCTGTACTAACAGTTCAACCTAGCTCTTTTTTCTTTCTATAAAATATACATAAGACCTAAGTATCTTCTATTCGGTATACTTTTTTTACAATATCGTTACGTCTAATAAATCCACATACTTTTCCATCTTTCTAGATTTTTTAAATTTAGAATTAGTAAATAAAACCACACTGTACTCCGACCGTGTTTATGTCACACCCGTCCAGCAATTTTTGTTTTAAGGAGAAACAAATTGTTTATACGTACATTAAATTTTATTGCCGTATCCTGTATAACTAAGCTCCTGTAATTTTTAATTTCTACTTAAGACCCACACCATAAATTTCTCAAAAAAATATATATTTTTATTTCTTTAAAGAAAATAATTAAATATATTTTATTTAATGCTTAAAATAAAAGTGTATATGTCTTTATAATCGGTGCCAAGTTTCATTGCTCTAGCTTTACATTTGAATTTTATACAGAATTTTAATTAGATAGATGCAATTAAAAATAAAACACCCTGTATCTTTGCTCTGCACTGGGTTTGGGATAAGCACCACTTCGTAAAATAATGCTATACTGTTGTACTATATTCGTGCCAAGTATCATTACGGTACGCAAAAATGCAGACAAAAGTGGCTTAGGCTCCGGACTACCAGTCAATGATAATTTTTGCTTAATAAATATAAATTTGACTTAAAAAGTATGCTGGGTTGACTTATTTTTTAGCCATCCATAGGCAGGAAGACTATTGCGATGGGTAGGAGACAATTCGCCGCGGCCGATTTGCCGCGGGGACAATTCGCCGCGAGATTTTTTGTTTTATGATATTACCATTGGCAATTGTTTAAACATTTTTATTGTTTGTTTGTTTGGTTATAACTTTTTTCAAACTTTTCCAACCTAGTATTTGGTGGTCAGTATACAATTTAATATTTTTTTTATTAAAAAAATAAATAAAATTATGATTTTTAACTTAAACTTTAAAAAAATCAAAATGGCGGTTCCAAAATGGCGGATTTTTCCATTTATAAACCGATTTGCATCAAACTCGAAACTTTGAGATCTTTCAGGTCGCTGCTTATTATTTTAAACTGAAATTTTTGAAAAATGAAAAGGCGGATTTAAAATGGCGGACTTTTCCATTTATAAATCAATATGCACCAAATTCGGACCTTTGGGGTGTTTCAGTTCCGAATTTGATGCAAATAGGTTCACAAATAGGAAAATCCGCCATTTTCGATCCACCATTTTGATTTTTATAAATTATAAAAAACAATTATATTCATCGACCTGAAAGATCTTAAAGTTCCGAGTTTGATGCAAATCGGTTCATAAATGGGAAAATCCGCCATTTTGGACCCACCATTTTATTTATTTTTTTAATAAAAAAAATTTTGAATTGTATACTAACCACCAAATACCTAGTTAAAAAAGTTTGAAAAAGTTATAACCAAAATAATAAATATGAAGACAAGCCAAATAAAAATGTTTAAACACTTGCCAATGGTAATATCATAAAACAAAAAATCTCGCGGTGAATTGTCCCCGCGGCGGATCGGCCCGCGGCGAATTGCCCGCGGCCAATTGTCTCATCCCCATTGGGATAGTGAAAAATCTTCTTATCCCCTCTAAAATTTTGTCATGCCTACGGCCCTGTAGCAGTTTAACGCCTTTTGTTAATAGTTTTCAAACTTTTTCACTCGCTCAGTAACCCCACGCAGACTGTATTTGAGATAATCAAAAGTTTCGCAAAAATAATAATTTTGGCAAAATTATTTACTCAATTGAAGCATCTAAATAAAATAACTTAATTAAATAAAAAACATACTATTTAGCTAAATAATAAAGCAGCTACTTTTATGATATTTGCAAAAATCTTATCTTTGCGAGTTAAAAAGTGACCTACTAATTGCCTTTATCATGGTGATGCTTTGACATTATAATTACTAATTTTATTTATACATTCTAGTGCTATTGGATTGACGTGATGAGCCTTGTCCTGAAAGCAGTTGTTGGTACAGCACAGCAACTTTGTTTAGGAAAATTACATTTTAAAGCTATTTTATTACATTATTTGCCAATTTTCATAAAATTTCAAAGAAGCCGACGCTATCCTAATTGTGTTGGAAATCTTGGGATCCCTAAACATAACCTTTTTGAGAGTATTTAAACAGGGTGTCCCATAACTTAGGGGCCATAATGCAGCAGGTGATTGAGGAGGTTATTTCCGAGAAAAAAGTTTATATAACATTAGGATCAACACACTGTCACATCTATCTTTAAGATATAGGATTTTTAAAGTTACGCGGTAAAATTTTTTGTCTGCAATGAAAACACGTTCTTTTCTTGAAGAATTTGTTTTACCTTAAAACAATTTGTTTTGAATTAAAATAGGTATTTCTTTTTAGTTCAACGCAGCGTTTAATCTTGAAATGAGACTTTACGTTTCTCCTTTAATTGTTTTTTTTTCAGTATACTCCATTTTGTAAGAAACCAAATTGTCTTTATATAAGTAATATTTTGCTTCCAGAGAAAACAGTGCCTTAGATTAATTCAGTTCCAATAGGGAACTTGCCAATTTTTTTTGTATTTTACTAAAATGTGTGTTTCTGTATGAAAACGCATTATACCAAATATCAGCCCTTAAATCGCAATACTTATTTTACAATAAATAATTAAAGTTGGAATCGCTGACTGGTATATTCAAACACAGCAAAATGCGCGGCAGCCGCTGTGGCGTCACTCCTTAGAAAAATCCCGGGCCCCTTATGAGTATAACGGCCATTCGGTTCACAACTGTTTTATTTATGAATATTTTTTATTTCTGTAAAAACATTCTTTAGGCACTTTTTTAAGAGCAATTCAACTGTCAAATTAAAGTTTATTTGTTACTTTTAGTTTTTCAGATATTACATAAAGTTTATATTTTACTTATGGATTGATCCTTATTTTATTCGATTTTTAAAATTAGCGTAAAATTTCCTTTAAAATGATGTTTCAAACTTAATATTTAATTTTTTTATATTTCTTTATATTTTTATTTTTTATTACTTTTTTTATTTTTGTTTAATAATTTAAAAATAATTTAAACCAATTGTTATTCAGCAAACTAAAAAAAAAGTTAAAAGGTAACTAAAAACTAAAAATATAAAAAACAATAAAAAAAAATAAAATATTAAGAGTGACATGTCATTAAAAAAAAAATAAGCTGATTTCAAAAATAGTATAAAAAAAGGTCATTCCATAAGAAAAATACAAACCTTATGTAATATCTCAAAAACTAAAAGTGGCAGATAAAATTTAATTTGACAGTTGAATTGCTCTTAAAAAAGTGCATCAGGAACCTTTTTACAGTAATAAAAAATATTCATAAATAAAAAAGTTACAGGGGTGAGTCGAAAATGCACCAAATTGAAAATATATATCTTGAAAATAGTTTAAGATATCGATGTGCGGTTTTCGGCATTAATGTTTTAACAAAAATCGATCTCGTAACATGTAGGTTAGTTTTTTTTTATCTCCTCTAGAAATGGGCGTTTCCTATCAAAAGTGTCCAATTTGGACCACTCTGTACCTATGTGGGTAGGTATAAATGAAAATAAATCAGCACTAGTGGTTATAGAGCTCATTCTAAACAGTGTTTTACATAGGTGTGTACCTACTTAATTAATATACTTATTTTTAATAAGACTTATTAGTATGTATATATATATATATATATATATATATATATATATATATATAATTATTATATTATAGTACTTACAGTACTTAGATATTTATACTTACTTGCGAGCTTTTACACCACGAACTTCAGCCTGAGAAAAATTCCTCCGAATTTTTAATGTATAATGCAGTCATAAACATATCAACTGGTAAATTGTCTGATTGTCCGTTTATAAACCCCGCACTAAATTAAGAAAATTTAGACAAAATACGTCCGGAAATAACTGAACACCACGTTCAAAGCTCCAATAAGTACAATATCAATTATTTACGTGTTGTTTCAATGTCGGTTAACGGTCGCATGGATCGAGATCCAAAGACGTGACGTCACAACCAATGGCAGCCGGTTTCAAGAACAGGTCAGTTATTCAAATTTCAAACCTTTATTTCTCAGGTAATTTAAATGTTATTGAAATTTTTCTTTTTCTAGGAAGTTTCTTATGATAATAGCTTACGATTTTAATTGTTTTTAAAGGATTCGATTTTTTGGGCAAGTTCCCTAACAACTTCTGTTTCACATTAAAATAAAGAGATAAGACATGTTTTGTGCAAGAGAATCTTGGTGAATAGGAAAGCACAAATTATTTTACTTTAAAGCAATTTGCTTTGATCTAAGACTTTTTTTATCGTGTAGAGAAGTAGGGGAAAAAGGGTTTTACAAAAAAAAGAAAATCTGTCACAGCCAGCTAAGCTAAGAATACTATGCTAATTGTGATTCAAAAATGTGTGTGTTTTTTTTTTTTGATAAAATTACAAGTTGAGGAGATACAGGCTGTCAAATTAACCACCAAAAATTTATAAAAAACAACAACAAAAAAATTTTTTTTGCTTACTTATTCTTTAAAAAAATAAATGGATCCATAACGGACCTGACCTTCCTAGCCAGCCTATTAGCACACAGTGAAGCTTTGAAAATCAGCCTTGAAAACAGTTTTTTATAAATATCTCTACTAAACTAAAGCTCCTACGAAGTTTTTAGTTATAACACAAATTATTGAGCAAAATACAGTCTACTTTATTCCGACAACCGCACATTGATGCAATGCTCCGTTAAAATGTAAGCATTAAAAAAAAATTAATGGGAAAAAAACTGTCATTAGCATCAATGGATTTTGACCAAAATCTAATCAGCTCGTTAGAGCGTTGAACACTATTTTAGCTAAAAATTTTATCTGAATCGGTTCAGCGGTTTAGGAGCTATCGTGTTACGGATAGAAAAAAATACACACATACACACAGACATCACGAAGATATTGCTAGGATAGGTCAAAATACACCCAAATAACACATGATCGGCGTTATCTGAAAAAAAAAATCGTCGAAAACAATACCTTCTCTAGCCATTGCTGCGCGGGCTAGGAAGTTAAAAATAATATTTTATATATTGTGTCTTGCTAGAGACTTGTTTTTATTTAAAAAAATGTTTAAAAAACATTGCATTTAATATGGGATTTATAAAAGTTTATGCCAAAAAATAGTTTTTTCAAAATAAAATTGACCGATGAATTTAAAAAAAAATTTTTTTTTGAGATAACGCCGAAAATGTGTTTTTTGGGTGTATTTTGACCTATCCTAGTAATATCGTCGTGACGTCTATCTGTCTGTGTGTGTGTATTTTTTTCTGTTCGTAACCCGATAGCTCCTAAACCGCTGAACCGATTTTCACACAATTTTCGGGAAAAATAGTGTTCGATACTCTAACGAGCTGATTAGATTTTGGTCAAAATCCATTAATGCTAATGACAGGTTTTTGACATTTAAAAATTTTAAAAATGCTAATTTTTTAACGGAGCATCGCATCAATATGCGGTTTTTGGAATACAGTAGACTGCATTTTGCTCAATAATTTGTAAAAACTTCGTTGGAGCTATAGTTTCTGAGATATTCACAAAAAACTGTTTTAGTAGTAGTTAGTTATAGAAGTAAGCTCATAGGCTACCTAGGAAGATATCAGATCCGTCAGGGATCCATTTATTACTGCGTTTTTTTAAAAAGTAATAATCAAGAAAGTTAAGAAAAATGCCAACTTTGATGCTCTGTATCTCGACAAAGAAAGAGCTTTGACCCATGCATTATAGGAACTTTTTTATCAGACATATCCTGTATACTTGGGAAACAAGCAAAAGAATGCAACGCTGCATATCGAGGTCTCTTTATGAAACCATGAAAGTTGCAGTGTAGTCATTTGTTATGCAATAAATATCTCCTTTAAATTGCGTTTTTTACTTTTTCACCAGGGGGTCGATTTTTGTAAATTAACCTTCCGATCGTTTTGGCCGACTAAAAAATTTTAGCCTCAAGATTTAACCTGAAGCCCGGCAACGCCGCCGTATAGACTCCACAGCACGCCTTGGCAGTCGCGATGAATAGCGTGGAGTGTCATCGCACAGTGGGACCAATTGTTATAATTTAGCGGTTTTGTATTACAAGATTAAGGGGTAGTAAATCCTCAAAATTTTAGCGACCGATGTACCGGGTGTCCTATAAAAACATTTCATATTTAAAATGCAGCTAAATATTTGACTAGGTACTGATTTAAAAAAATTTAAAATATATGTAAAGTAAATAAGGTTTACAATACAACTAAACAAAAATGATCGCAAATATAAAATAAAGATAGCAGAAAATTAAAAGCTAAGAGGCATTTACATATTTTCTTTTAATTAAAAAAATACTGCGTTTACATCAGTATATCAATACAAAAGGTAGAGAGATTTTTATCGCTTATTTCAGATACTACTTAACCAATTTTAATGAAATTTGGCATACATGTTTTATAAGCCATTCTCCCTTGTTAGGGCGATTTTTTTACGCTATGACATGTGCAAGTCAGGCCGAACCAGCGAAGCCGGCTATTGTTATTTTTTTAGGTTAGTTATTAATCAATTGGAATAAGAAACCGATACCTTCCTTAAGGCTGTAAATGCAAATAAAGATTAATACGGCTTTTTTAAAATTCAAGATGGCTACTATACGCTAAAACTATACAACTTATTTGTTTTAATTGACGGAACATTTATATTTAATTTGGTAACACGGTTACAAAACTATTAATTTAAAAAGGCAGTCATTAAAAAAAAATTAAAGATAATGTCACATACTTGGATTTATATAACGATACTCTTTTTTAAAATAATTCCGCATTTTTAGATTATTTATAGTTTTTACCTGATAGCGTTGGCTGGGATGTTGGTACAATTGTTTTTTTCCTTTAAAATCGGTTTAATTTTAAATTTAATCACTACTCAAAAGTCAAACTCTTAAGGCAATCCAAATATAAAATAAAAATAACTACATTTTGATGGTTATATTGTTATATTCGTGAAAATGCAAACATGTACTTAATTAAAGTTTTTTTTTTAAATAATAACTAACCAAACCACTTTTAATTAATGTTTTAGTACAGTTATTCCTTAACCCCCATCCTTTATGTACAATTTGTACGGAAAAAGAATAAAAATTTGATTTAATTTGAAAAATAATATTTATGTTTACTAATACTTGTCTACTATTTAAAACTATCGGTTATCTTTCATATGTATCAAATAATGTCTAAAGTAGTAAACACTTGTTTAATGGACTAATTAGGTCAAGTCATAAACCTAACCGAACCAATGCAAAAAAAGTGCGGACATTTGTAGCCAAGCCTACAATTAGTACCTAGACTATTGCACCACCGTCCGTTTATTTGATAGGTTTAATTTTTAGATCGGAAAAACATTTAAGTAATGGAAGATATAAGGAAACTCGTACAAAGGGGACGAGTGTGATATAGTTTAGGTAGGCTAGATTAGTTTACTGAAGATGGGCTCCATCTGCTAGTACCTAAAATAAGTATTGCAAAAAAATACAAATAATAAGAATTTTCTTTCTTCTAACCTCCCACCCACCCATTAATCTTATTAAACCGAACCGAACCGAACCGCCGCGTACAAAAATTTTAGAAAAATTAGGCACTATTAGAAAAAAAAATCGTTTGTTTAGCACGCTCTTCCACTCAGACCCATATATACAGAATGTTCAATAACAAAATTTTAGTATTAAATTTCTTGAGTGATTTTAAGACACAAAGTTCATATAAACATAGGTCTACAAACGCTTAGTTTTCGAGATAATATTTTTTGTTTATTTTGATATAGCCGCCATGCCATACCGAAGCATTTTTTATTGTGATGCTAGCAGTCTTTGGCGCAAAAGCTTTTTTTTAAACGGTTAGAGATGCGAAAAAATTGCAAGAGACAAAAAAGTTTGCAAACGAAACAAGGATTTTATTTCTTGTTTTAGAATCTACCAGTGGCTTACAACAAAAAATATCCCAGGAAAAAGGTGACATGAGCCCTGAAAAAATATAACCTTCTAGATTTTTACTATCGTTTGGCATGTCTTATAGTGTACTGACAGCTAAATATATGTGTTAAATTTGAGCTACATATCTCAAAAACTGCACGAGCTATAAACAAAAAACTTAAAAATATATGAAATTTTAACACCCTGTATCTCGAAAACCAAGCGTATGCGTGTCTATGTTTATATAAACTTTTTGACTTACAATTACTTAAACACCTTGTATAAATAAAAAATTGTATATGATCCGATTTAAATTAGAAATTCAGTACAAAAAAAACTGTGTACTAAGTAAAACATAGTACATACATAAGTTTGAAACACATATTTAAGTCCTACAAGTTTCTTAAAACATTGTTGCAACTTTTGTCTTATTTTGGAACACAAGTTCCACAACGGCACAGAATTTTTCTTCTTTTTAAAAACATTTTTTGTATTAGAAGAGGACACTCTCATCTATCTTTTATATTTCACCATAAAGATTTCGTTGAGCCTTTACTTATGGAAAATATAAACGTGATCTGGTTTATTTAGGAAAATACCTGTTATGTCTGATTCCCCTACCCAAATGCAAAAGTGAGTTTTAGAAAGTTATGTCATATCATTAAATAAAAAATTATTGTGTGTGCTTAAGACCACACGGCAAAGTGTAAACTTCAACAAGGCGAAATTAATAATACTGGCCTTCATCTGCATCATCATGTCGCTCGCTGAATGTTCCTTTCACAGTCCACTCGAGTCGACTTCACCCGAATGAGCGTTACATTGCCGAGCCTGACGGCTCAGTTCAATTCAGTACCCACAAAAACTGCTAAACGCGCCTAAAGAAGTTTACACTTCAAAAATCTTCAGTCCTTATGATATCGGACGGGGGCAGATTGTGGTAAGTTTGTTGTGAGTGCGCTGGTTATGGGGGGAGGGGAATATCTCACTTTATACGCATTTATACTTTTTATACTAGGTAGGAATCTATTTGTATATTATTATTAAACTACAAAAACAGCAATTAAAGTAAAATGATGTTTTCTTTTTCTAGGGAAGCTTATTTTTTTATAATGAGTCACTTAATTATGTCACTAAAATTCTAGAAAAAACAGAGCAGAAAGGCCTAGTCCGCATGTTATTTGTGGACTTGGTCAGCGCCCCTGATAGATTATGTTCATTTCGTTTGAAGGGGGCTAATTCTGATGTTAGAGGGCTTACCCTCCCTCCCCCAAACTACTTCCTTGGCGTATAAACATACATTCATTCCATTCTTTCAAAAAATGTTGGTTTTGGTAATATCTAGTTTTACCAAGAAAAATTGCATTGGATATCTGATTTGGCCCACTGTGCTTGGTGCTACGTCATCTAAGCCCCGTCAGACTGCATTTCACAACAAAAAATAAGCTTGGTGTTATAAAGTTAGTTAGGAATTTAATGTTTATAGTCAACTAATTTATTATTTATGTTCAACGTTCGATAGTTTTGGTTTTGTAGCTGTTGTGCGATATGTTCAAACGTAAGTTTTAGTCTAGTTTTGTCTAGTAATTTCGCTAACAAGGAGCCCCTTTGCCAAAAAAATATTTTTTTTTCACTTGGAAATATTTTTAAAGGCATAACCAAATTATTTCCTGTGCGTAAAATACCAGTAAAAAAAAACTGTAGGAATCATAAATTTTCAGCTTAAGTTGGTCTTGAGACTCAGGCCCTAAAATTTAAAAAACTTTTGTTTGCATACCTAGTACTTTTTAAAAATAATTAGTGCTGGAAAATTTGCATCTTGTTGAAAAATATTAGTTTTTAATATAGGATTTTTTTTGTTACAGGTTACTTATGTGTCTACAAAAACAACAAACTTCTCAAGCTTGCAAGCAATACCTATCATCTGCTATGTTGGTCCAAATAAAAAACTTGTTGCAGAGAAATAAACATCCTTCGAGACCAGTAGATGCCACCCAAATCTCTTGTGTGATTTATTCGATTATAGTAATGTAACTATGTGAAATAGAATATAATGTATTATCAAATATTATTTGTTAATTATTAATTATTATTCATAAGAAAAGTGCGTAAAGTGATTACATTTCCACAAACAAAAACAGTTGAGCAATATGAAGTGAAGTTCAGTTTCATAATAGTTTGGGAGAAATGGATACCAGGCACATATATAAGGAGGGGGGCACTGGGGGGACATTTCCTCCCTCCTTGAACAAGTTTTTATTATGAAATTTTAGTGTTGGGCACTTCACTACTAAAATGTTCTGTATTCAGTGGACTTGCCTCCGGCAAGCATTTCTGCCTACCCTGTCCAAAACATCATGCACTGTCACTGAGAAACAACACAGGACTTTCTATATGGGATTATCCCCCCAGAAAGAAAAGCTATCTACATGCCTGCTACACACTTTGACTACATGTTTTACAGAACATTTTTTGTTCAGTTCTTCAGAAGGATAATTATTCAGTAAAATTTTCTTGTATATTTTTGAACAAATTTCTGTTCACAGAAAATGTTTAGCACTAAATGATTTCATACAATTTTCCATTTAAACAATAAAATTAATTTTAAAGATGTTTCTGCAACCTACTCCTTTCTATGAGGGTTAACAAAAATAACTACTACATACATATTTTTACTCAAATGTCAAAAAATGTAAAATCTAAATTTTAAAAACTATTTTTCTATAATCACCAAAAACAGTTGTTGATTTTAAGTAAGCACTAGTCGTTATTTTAATTTAAAAAAATAAAGTACCTTATGAAGTTTCTTCAATAATTAATTCACTTTTTATTTTAAAAAACATTTTGTTCAAAAGGATAATTATTCAATAAAATTTCCTTCAAAGAGAAAATTGTTCAAAAACATTTTCTTCAAATAGAAATTTGTTTGCACAAATTTCCATTTAAAGAAAATATTTTTCAAGAAATTTCCATCCAAGGAAAATGTTTTAGGATAAAATGATTTAGAAGAATTTTCCATTTGAACATATTTTTACTCAAATGTTACAAAAACTGTAAAATCTTAATTTTAAAATTTATTTTAGCTCACACTACTACTATACCATAGTAGTGTGAGCTATGTTGATTTTTTTGAGAAAAAACAAGTTTCTCTGAGAGTTTAAGTGAAAATATGTCGTGTGTGATCTCAAACGAAAGGTACTTGAGTCTGGAGTTAAACAAAATACACTTTAGTTAAAAAAAAAGGGTAGGGGTCGATTTCAAAAATTAGAGTTTAAGTCAAAACATGGCTTGTGTGGTATCAAACGAAAGGTAATTGAGTATGGAGTTGAATAAAATATATTTCAGTTTTTAGTTATATTAGCTCACATGTACACTATAACTATAGTACCTAGTGTGAGCTTAGGTATCAAATCACCAAAAACACATAAAAAAAAAAAAGTACCTTATTAAGATTCTAAATCAATAATTTCAAAAAACATTTTCTTCAAAAGGATAATCATTCAATAAAATTTTCTATATACAGAAAATTGTTCAAAAACATTTTCTTCGATTAGAAGTTTGTTCGAACAAATCTCCATTTAAAGAAAATGTTTTTGAACGAATTTTCGTTCAAGGAAAATGTATTTCAAATAATTTTTCATTAGAACATATTTGTTACAAAAAATGTAAAATTTTTACATAACTTTTTTTTCTATAGTAACCAAAAACTCAAAGTTTTTGATTTAAAATAAAGGACTGAAAAGTCTTTATTCAGTGACCCAATAAAAGTGAAAAAAAAAGTACCTACTGCATAAGGTTTCCAAATAATTCATTAACAAAAAAAAATTGAATTATATTATACAAGTAAATAATAATTTATTCTAGCACTGTCGATACAATGATTCTTCTCATCTCATCTCATCTTCATGGATAGTATAGGTATGCAAAGTTAAATTTAAAAAAATACAAAAAATGGATATATAGGTACCTATGTCACAGCGTTGCTATAGTCTATAGTTAAAAAAGCTATAGTAAGTACCTATTAGCAGATAGTGTAACTATAACCCTGCCAAATTAAATTAACAAAATAAGTATCTATTAAAAATTGGTAAACTAACCATGTATAACATGGGCGTAGTCAGGGTCTCACTCAGGGTGGGGCAAAAAAGCAAAAAATTTTATAGCTCCCCTTTAATTCTTGTATTACTAAATGAGCTAAAGCCAGGATGGTGCAGGTGACAAGGCAACAATATTATTTAAATGTTTTATTACCAAATTTGATTTAAGCCCCGCCCCACCCTGACTACGCCCGTGATGTATAACCATCCAAAGAACACCAATATTATTTAAATGTTTTATTACCAAATTTGATTTAAGCCCCTCAAAAAAATTGATCCAGTTATATTCCTTATAAGGAATATAAACACTCAAGAGGGGGAGATTGGCTTTGCGTCATGATTACACGCAATGTTTTTTTAATGGGTTTTTTTTTGAAAATTCGTTACGTGGGTGAGTTAAAAATCCTGACTTTTTGCATTGCATAATTTAATACATATCCATTATTTTGAATTTTTATGATAATTTTAACTTTGTATACTAACTATAGGTAGGTACGTTTCTTTTCATATTTCATCAGGAGATTTTATGAGTGAAGCTTCCAGACTATGTAGAACTATTCATATCTTCTCGTCTTTTGTGAGGGGCATATTTAAAAGAAATGGAGCCCCTCTGGGATGGAAAACTTTGTATACTATGTTTCTCTTCTTATATTTTTTTTATATTTTTTTTATAGGTGAGGCTTCGTGTAGAACCACAGAGGTTATCCAAGTAGAGCTATCCAAATCTTCTTGTCTTTTGTGAGAGGCGTATGTAAAAGAAATGGAGCCTCTCTCTGGGATAATAATCCGCCCCACAGAACACCATATCCGCACGTGTGAGAAATCAACTTATCATTTTTTTATAACTAGTAATATAATTTTAAAAAAAATTCTGTTTGTTTATTGTGAAATTCCTTCATACTTGTCTGTCAAAGTAAGTGTCATAAAAATCACGGCGAACTCGATTTTCTGAAATAAGTGAAAGAATTCTACCAAGCTGCACTGACAACACTGCGGCTCGCGATCACTGACTTGTATGAACACTGACAAATAAATTCGACGTACAATTCGTGTCGGAAAACGGTTTTTTTTTCCTTCATAGAATGAAATTCGTAAGAAAATTAGCTCTAGAATGTTGTGTTTACTAATATCTAAGGTTGTTTTGCCTTTTTGGTTCAAAATATTGAGCAGAAACCTTCCACGATATTTTGCCAGTTCTAGTTGAACTCAATGCAGCCCAATTTTATATGGCTAAAAATTTTAGCTGGCTAAAAACGATCGGAGGTCTAATCTACAAAAATCGACCCCCAGGAACGAGCGAAAATTGCTGAAGGTTAAGCATAAAATATCGGATAATCTAGGGTAGTTCACCTAACGTCATTGCATCCTGCAAGCCAGGATGTAGCGCCCTAATTTCACCCCTTTTTTTGTGTATTTTGAAAAAGATGGGGAAATAAAACTAATAAATAATGTCAAATTTGACGTTTTTTTGCGACTTTCGGTTGTGCGATAAATGGCCTCAGCTTTCAATTTAATTTTATAAATAAGATTAAGGCTTTGCTTTCCTGAAAACATTATGCGCCCAACAATAGCTCATATGTCTAATTCTGGTAACTTTACCAATCAAAAAAATATACATAATAAGTAATCTTTACTGTTCATAGAGAAGCCTGCTTAGAAAAAGAAAAACTATAATGACAGGTGTTTAAATATGAATAGGTACATAGGGATTTACACGGACCTTAGGCAATCATGACCTCCTTTGTAAGGCTCGAAAGGATAGGGGGAAAATAACAGGAGAAATTATACTGTGATGAGTAAAATTTCACAACAAACATCTGGCATAATGAAACCACGGGCAATCATGCCATTTTTCAGACCCCCTATTATTTTTTTTTGTGCCCACTGTAATTGATTTTAATCAATTACTTTGTTTATACGGACCTATTTAATCACTTTTCTATTAGGATTGTGTAAAAATGTTGTGGTATAAATAAGACCCATTTCAAGCACTAAAACCGACTTTATTTTAAACCGGTTTGTCGCATAAACACCATTAAAGCCGTTTTAAGCACTAAACCCGACTTTATTTTAAACCGCTTTTAGACACGTACAAACGTAGTAATTGACCAAAAGGTCACATCTTTGCCATGCACCGAAAGGTATCAAGTGAGAAAATTGGTTGGGACCAAAGAGCACGCGAGAAAATAATGCGTGAACAAATTAGCGCGTGGACAAAATGACTCACACTAGGTACTATAGTTATGGTGTACGTGCGAGCTAATAAAACTAAAAACTGAAATATATCTGTATGCACAAGACATACACCCGTGCGATAGCTTTAGGCGCTGGTTAAACTTATAACGCATTAAGGATAAAAATGGAAAATAACGCGAGAACCATACAAAATGTCGATTGACACCTACCCTGCTATTTCTCGGCGGTACAAATTCCATTCACTGGGCGCCCAGGCTTCCACCAGAGTTCTTGAGTTGATCGAAATCACTGTGAGGAGTTGAGGTAACGGATTGGAATGATTTTAGAATTGATTGGCACTAATTGCAAATGATTGAATTGTAGTTTTGGAAACCGAGTAAAAAACCCGCCGGTTTCAATATGGAGGTTACGATGATCTCTCTTATCATCGCGCCGGTGGGTTGCGCACTTTCTATCCGCGCACTTTGTGGTATCACGTGACAACCTGTATGGTTCAGTGCAACGGAATAATTAATATTTAGGAAAATTAACTAAGTATTATTTGTCTTCCACGTACATTTTCCCGGCCGCCCTAAAATACTATTTTAGAACCAGGAAAAATAATATGTATTATAACTAGGGAATACCAATTATTGTTTAACCAAAAAAAAATAAAAAAATTGCGACAAAAATGTTATTCTATTTTTTGCCGCGATAAAACAAAAAAAATATATTTCCCGAAAAGGAATAAAAAAAAAGAATAATTCTATGACGACACTGACATAGAATGAACATTGCTTGAGTGTTCAGTTAAAAGGCAAAGGGCACAATTTAACAATTGGACGTTTAAATAGCCCTTGTTGAGTCCTAATCGTGACAACTCTAACATGTCCATCTGAACCAGGATGCAAATCTACAATCCTGCCTAAAGACCACTGCAAGGGTGGTTTGTTTTCATTTTTTATGACTACTAAAGTACTTAACTCGACTTTAGTCGGTTTTTCTGTCCACTTGGACCCCTGCTGTAGAGTATGTAGGTACTCCTCTTTCCATCGGGACCAAAAATCAGTGTTCAATCGCTGAACAAGTTGCCACCGAGAAAGAGTGTTTAGTTTTAATTGTGATAAGTCTGGGTCTGGGACAGAGGTTAAAGGTTCCATGGTAAGGAAATGTCCGGGAGTGAGTGGACAAAAATCATTGGGATCGGATGATTGCGCAGAGATTGGGCGACTATTTAGCAATGCCTCGATCTGCACAAGCAAAGTATTTAGTTCTTCGTATGTAAGCTTCTGATTTCCGATCACTCGGTAAAGATGTGTTTTTACTGATTTAACACCAGCCTCTGATAAGCCATTGAAATGAGGACTAGCACTAGAAAAAAAATGCCATTTGATCTGAAGATGTTCAGAGGAAGCTTCGAAGAGCCTTTTAAGCTCAGAGCTTGCTCCTTGAAAATTGGAGCCTCTGTCGCTGTATAAAAAATTACAACGACCCCTTCTAGCTACAAACCTTCTGAATGCGGCTATAAAGCATTCAGAAGTAAGGTCTAAAGCAACTTCTGTGTGGATAGCGCGCGTACTTGCGCACACGAAAATGCAGATCTAGGGTTTTAATTCTTTGGTACCCCGGTACCAACGACCTGGTGAAATTTTTATAGGACCAGCATAGTCCAAAGTTGCATGAGAAAAGCACTTTAGTTGTGAAATTCTAAAATAAGGTAAGTCACCTTGATAAGGGATGTAAGCCTTTGGTCTAAGGCGATAACATCTTATGCATCGAGATAAAATTGACTGAATAGTTCTGCGGGATGCTAAGATCCAGAACTGTTGTCTTAGTAAGTACTGAACGGTATTTAGCCCTGGATGGCTATTTTCCTTATGAATATGTTCAATGATGAGGTCAGACAACCTGCCTGATCTGGGAAGCCATAGAGGATGTTTTGCATCAAAAGGTATAGAATTCGTATGCCTAAGATGACCACCTACCCTTATCAGTCCGGTAGTGTCCAAAAAGGGGCAATTTTTCAAAAAGCCTTGGGTAAAAGTTCGTTGTTTTTTAGTTGTTTTCGGAGGTCAGAGAAATGTAATTATTGGCTTCTTCGAACCAAGAGTGTTAAAGCATACTGAATTTCAAAAATAGAAATAGGACCTGTAAGTGGTTCTTTTTTGTTTTTAAAATTATAAAATATTCGTCGAATCTGACAAATTAATTTTTAAATGTGAAAAAGGGAAGAATATTTATTTACAAGGAAGTCTAGAATATGATAATCGATGTTTGTAGTAAGTGTTATTTTTTCAGGCTTTTCTTCATTTAAAATTTGCTGAAAATCGGTTTCTGAGTTTTGTAGTAATGCGGGATTTTTTAAATCCCATGTAGTACATGGTTGACTAAGCCAGGAAGGCCCTGTAAACCACAAGGGGTGGTTTATAAAATTAGAAGGAGTTGTGCCACGACTGGCGACATCCGCAGGGTTTTCTTGTGATTTTACATGGATTTTTGAACCAGTTTACATTAGAGAGTTTTTCTTGTACTTGGCTAACTCTGTTAGCAACAAAAGAGCGCCATCTATGAGGTGAGCTACAAAGCCAAAAAAGGACGACTTGAGAATCTGTATAAGCGTAAGTTTTATCTATTGAAATTAAAGGGGAATAAGTTTTTATAACAAAACTAAGAAGTTCAGTAAGAAGAACAGTACCTAAAAGTTCTAGTCTCGGGAGACTAATAGTTTTTAAGGGACTGACCCTTGATTTGCCCATAAATAAGGAAGTTTTTATGCTTTGATCTGACAGCTCGATACGTACATAAACGCAAGCTGCGTAGCCTAATTCTGATGCGTCCGAAAAAGCATGCAGTTGACAAGATATTATATCTTTAGAAAAAATGTGCCTAAGAAATTTAATATCTGATAAGCACTTAAGTTCATTTTGAAATTGTGTTTAATGCTGAAGAATAGATTTGTCCACGGGATCGTCCCATCCTATCTTGGAAATCCATAATTTTTGCATGAGACATTTTGCAAAAAATGAAATTGGAGAAAGCATTCCTAAAGGATCAAAAATAGAAGCAATAGCGCTTAGAATATTTCTTTTTGTACATCGTTTTTCCGATGGCTGACAAGAGAAAAACATATTGTCTGATTTTGGGTCCCACTGGAGTCCAAGAACCTTTATGGATATAGGATTTTCCTTGTCAAAAGAAAAGGGAATTTGGCATTCGTCTGGTGATAGAGAGGATAGTAGTTTTGGGTGATTACTAGCCCATTTTTTAAGCTCAGAACAGCCTGATTTTAGAAGAGCGATTAAATCTCGCTGTAGAGCTAGAGCCGACTCTATAGAGTTTGCGCCTGCGCAGATATCATCGACAAAAATGTCTTCTAGGAGCACTCTAGAAGCTTCTGGGTAGTTTTTTCTTGGATTTTGGCTAACTCTTGAATAGTTCTGATGGCCAAAAAAGGACTAGATGTGATACCAAACGTGACCGTATTAAGTCTGTATTCTTGAATAGGATCGCTTGAAATGAAACGCCACAGAAGACGTTGATAATCACAATCTTCCGGAGCTAGTTTTATTTGTAAAAACATTTGCGTAATATCCGAAAGCATGACTATTTCATTAAATCTGAATTTTAAAAGAATTGAGTTGATGTCAGTTTGTAATTCGGGCCCTGGGCGAAGGGTAGAATTAAGAGATATACCTTTTGAACCCGCTGTTGCCGAGCCATTAAAAACTACTCGAACGCGTGAACTTAATTTATCGGGGCATACAACGCAGTGGTGGGGTAAATAATTTATGAATTGATTTTTTGATTCTGATTCTAGAATTAAACTCATACGATCGTTTTTTAAGTAGTTATTCATAAATTCGGAATACTGTGAATATAGTTCGGGATTTTTTATCAGTCTAGACTCAAGAGATAAAAAACATTTGTAAGCATGTGAGTAGGTATCTCTTAAAATAGGTCTAGAGTGACGAAATGGCAATGAAACTTGAAAACGTCCCGAACTATCTCTCGTGACAGTTTTTTGATAAAATGATTCACATTTTTCCTCGTCAGGAGAGAGGAACTTCTTTGTTGGGAGAGACTCAACTTCTCTGACTGTGTACTCTGACTTTGACTTTGATAAGCCATTGTCAGAAAAAAATTTTAATTGTGATAAATGTCTTAATGTAGGTTTTTTAGAGTTGTCAATGTTTGATGTTTTTAATAAAATTGATATGTTAAAGAAAAATTTAGGAATGGGTCCTGATGGGATTCCTGTGTCTTTGTTACAAAACTGTAAGTATGTTTTATCTGACATTTTATGTAAAATTTTTAACTTGTCTTTAAGTTCAGGTGTTTTTCCAGATATTTGGAAAAGATCTTATGTGTCTCCTGTTTTTAAGGATGGAAACAGAGCTGATGTAAAAAATTACAGAGCAATAAGTAAAATTTCATTAATAGCAAAGATTTTTGAATCATTAGTAGCTGACAGATTGACTCCTCTTTTTAAAAATATTATAATTAATGAACAGCATGGCTTTATGAAAGGAAGATCCACTATATCTAACCTCTTAACATATGAACAAACTCTGTTGGGTGCCTTCGAGAATAAGTATCAGGTTGATGCTATTTATACAGACTTCTCGAAGGCATTTGACAGAGTGGATCAGAAAAATTTACTATCTAAATTAAAGGCAGTGGGACTTCATGGCTCTATCTTGAGTTGGTTTGAAAGTAACCTAATTAATCGCAAGAAAGCTGTAAAAATAAAAAATTATATATCTTCAGAAATCACTGTAACATCAGTTGTACCTCAAGGTGGACATCTGTCGACTCTATTATTCAACATCTTTGTAAATGATGTGAAAAATATTTTTTATGACTGCCAGTTTAAGGCCTTTGCAGATGACTTTAAAAACTTTAAAATTTATAAAATTATTGTTAATCCTACTGACTGTTAATCTTTGCAGGATCAATTGAATTTGTTTTCTTCTTGATGTACAGAAAATAGTCTTACCTTAAATATTAAAAAATGCAATATCATTACTTTTAATAAAATAAAACAACCTATTCTATTTAATTATTCTATTGACTCTGAAGAGTTAGAGAGAAAAACCTTAGTTAAAGATCTAGGAGTGTGGATAGAAAGTGATCTATCATTTAGCACACATATTGAAAAAACCACCAACAAAGCAATGAGATTACTGGGGTTTCTCTTTCGCACTCTGAAAGATATAGATAATATTTATGTGTTAAAAGATGTTTACTGTGCACTTGTTCGTTCGGTGCTCGAATATGCCAGTTCAGTTTGGCAGCCTTTTTATGGAGTTCATAAGGAGAGCTTAGAGAGAGTGCAGAGAAAATTTTTAAGAAGAGTGGGACTTAGGCTGGGTATTCTATGAAGAAGTTAATTGTAATGAGATAATGAAACTTTTAAATCTTGCTTCATTAGAAAGTCGAAGAACGTTTTTTGATACTTGCACTCTCTTTAAAATTCTGAACGGTATGATTGATGCCCCAGAGCTTCTTTCAGAGGTTAGCTTTCACATTCCACCTAGAAATAAAGATCTATTTAGTCTAACATTTCATAGAACTAATTATGGTACTAATATTCCTATAAATCGAATGTGTAAAACTGCAAATTTTGTAATGCAAGAAAATAATAACATTGACTTTTTTAATTGTAGTTACAATGTATTTTGCAAACAGGTTAACAAAATTTTATTTGCCTGAATTGTTATCTTTTTAGATTTGTTGTAAAAATTACGTTTTAATTGGGATGGTTCTTGTTGTTTATGCTGTCCTCTTAATTAAGTACATTTTTATGTGTTAAACCGCCATCTTGATGAATGAAGTGATAAAGTGTGATAAAAAGTTTTACTCCAACTGTGTGAGTTATTCTAACTTTTACTTGTAATTTTATTTTTGAAATGACATGACTATTTTTTAATGTGACACTATTAGTTAGTCCTACTTTTTTATTTGTAACTGCTATATGCGTTAATAAAGATTTTGATTTTGATTTTGATTTCCCAAAACTTGATCATGGTTTGATCTAGTGAATTATTTTGTAAAGAAGTAAAGTGACATGAATATGAAGTTGAATTGTATGTAGGTTGATTTGATATTTCCGTATTTCCCAGGAGCACCCAGCCGAACAAGGTTTCAAGTGCTATTGGCTGCCCCGGTTCTCCTGGAATAATGTTAGGTTGAATTATTTGAGAATAAACATGTGCTCCTAAAAGCATCTCTACAGGTGCGGGAATATTGAAAGTATTATCTCCTAAATTTAAATTAGAGATATGATGCCAATTGTGAGGATTAGCTTGAAAAGATGGCAAATTTGCACTTACCTTTGGCAAGACATAGACATCAAGAGAAAGCGTTGGATTATTTTGGCCAACAGGCTTAATTGCGCAATTTGTTATGCCATTGTTGGTTGAAGTAGATTGATTGATGCCTCGTATGGGGACTATGAATTTTTTCCTAGATAATTCTAGGCGATTAAGACAATTTTCAGAATTAAAATTGGGCTCTGACGCATTGTCGAGGACAACCCGTATAGTTTGATAGTATCCACGACTATCTAGGATGTCTACTTTTGTTGTAGAAAGTAAAATAGTACTTTGAGGATTTTAAGTGGTGAGTGAGGTGCACCCACAATTAATGTAATCAATGCCCTCATTGGGTGTTTCATTTTGTGTTTGATAGGGGTTTTGGGAATATTGAATTGAATTTTGATTTAAGTTTGGGGATGGTTGTACATTTGTAAAATACGCGTTTTGTGAATTTGATTGAGCAAATACTCGTATGATGACGCTGGCCACAGATACGGCAAGAAAAAGTAGATTGAAATAAATTTAAGGGATGCGATCTTAAACAATTGCTACACGCATTATTTTGCCTAAAGTAGGCATTACGCTCCTGTATAGTTTTTGATAAAAATACCTGGCACTGTGAAAGATTGTGAAATTGATTATTTGTACATAAACGACATTTGTATTTATTTTGATACAGATTCGAATTAAATTGTAAATTCGAATTATTTACTTGTTGTTGTCTATTTGAATTTGAGTTAAATTGATTTTTATTTGAATTTGAGTTGGTTTGAGTTTCTGGAGTGAAACTAAAACTAGATTGATTTCGTTGTTGATTTGAATTAAAGAATTTAGATTGATTTGGTTGGAATTGCGATTATTGCTAAATGAAGTTATTTTTGAGTTTTGAGGATTTTGAGTTGTATTTGCCACGTAAACTTGTGGTTGATATGGTTTTGAGTAACTGTTGTAATTATTATTTGAATTGAATTGTCGCTTAGGTGGATTTGGATTTGATTTTTGTAAATTGTCTGATTGCATAGTTGAATAAGAAATATTTGGCATGATTTGAACTGATTGTAAGGCCCTACAATGGTTTTTGAGGAACTCTGTAAGGTTTTCGTAGGTAGGAAGCTCCATTTTACTATATTCTATCTCAAAAGAAGTTCGTATGGAGGTAGTTAAACGTGAAAGAAGCATGTTCAAAAGTATGAAATCCGAATGTTGAGTTGGAAAACCTAATAATTCTAAAGCAGAGATATTTTCAATAAAACTATCAAGTAAAGTTCTAAGATCCTTGGAATAACAATTATTTTTAAGGGAACCGTACTATTTACGGTGTTCCAGTAGCTTATTGCCAAAAGTCTTTTGTTTTGGTATCGATCTACTAGTGTTTGAAAAGCAATATTGTAATTATTATCATTAATAGGCAAGTGTTTTATTAAACTGAGTGGTTCACCTCTTAAATATGAAATTAAATGTCTAAATTTCCTTACTGGAGGCATATTAGTGTTGTGCACTAATGAGCAAAACATATCATAAAAAGTGACCCACTTTAATAAAGTGCCATCGTAACATGGGACATTCAATTTTAATAGATCCTTGTATTCATGACTGTTTGTTTGATTTTGAAGAGATACAAAATTGCCTTGAAAAGAATTTTGTTCTGGAAAAAGTTGATTGAAAATACTATTAGTTTGAAAATAAAAATTGTCTGTGTCTTCTCGTACCTTATCTTGCACTTTTGCACTTTACATTCGTCATCGTTCTCCACTAGGCTAATGACGACATTGTGCAGTTTTTTAAACTCTTCATAAAACTCTTCCAAGTTCTCATACCTTGTTTTGAAAATAGATTTTGCATTTGAATCGGTTTTAGCCATTATGGCTGCTGTGTATGTTTCGGTAATCCGCGTAACATAAGCTGTGCGTTTTTGCACTGCCTTATCTAGGCCGGTTTTAGTCATTTTAATTGCTTAATTAGTAATAAGTATTATCACTGAACACTAAAACGTTTTTCACAATTTCCTTTAATTTATTTTATTTTGTACACAAAGTTTTTTATATTGACCTTCGTTCACTCGCCCGTAGGTAAACAAAAAACAGGTGTTTGTCGACCGCGATTTTTTAAAATTAGACTGAGAAAAATTGATAAAATTTTTAAACATGTGTGAGGAAAGTGAGTGGAGACAAAAGGCGTGTCGCTTCGTCACTGATAAAGCCTGCCCCTGCCCTGGCGTCGTAAAATTTTTAGATTTTTGATTTTTGAAGAATGAATTTTGATTTTTGTTGTATTTTTTTGAATATCTGGTTCGAAGGACCATAAAAATGTATGCACAAGACATACACCCGTTCAATAGCTTTAGGCGCTGGTTAAACTTTTAACGCATTAAGGATAAAAATGGAAAATAACGCGAGAACCATACAAAATGTCGATTGACACCTACCTTGCTATTTCTCGGCGGTACAAATTCCATTTACTGGGCGCCCAGGCTTCTACCAGAGTTCTTGAGTTGATCGAAATCACTGTGAGGAGTTGAGGTAACGGATTGGAATGATTTTAGAATTGATTGGCACTAATTGCAAATGATTGAATTGTAATTTTGGAAACCGAGTAAAAAACCCGCCGGTTTCAATATGGAGGTTACGATGATCTCTCTTGTCATCGCGCCGGTGGGTTGCGCACTTTCTATCCGCGCACTTTGCGGTGTCACGTGACAACCTGTATGGTTCAGTGCAACGGAATAATTAATATTTAGGAAAATTAACTAAGTATTATTTGTCTTGCACGTACATTTTCTTAATCAACTCCAGACTAAATTACCTTTTGTTTGATACCACTCAAGCCATGTATTGACCTAAACTTAAATTTTTGAAATCTACCCCCACCAATAAAAAAACAAAAACTAAAATGTATTTTGTTTAACTCCGGACTCAATTACCTTTCGTTTGATATCACACACGCCATATTTTTACATCAACTCTAATTTTTGAAATCTACCCCCACCCTTTTTGAAGAAAAAAAACTAAAATGTATTTTGTTTAACTCCATACTCAATTACCTTTCGTTTGATATCACACACGCCATATTTTCACATAAACTCTAATTTTTTTAATCTTCCCCCACCCTTTTATTTGGCTTGTGTTTGGTGGATTTTGTTCATTTTTAAATTGGACCATCTCGACCCAAGACCCAGCATAGCTACCAAATTTCATTGAAATCGGTCAAGCGGTTTTTGAGTTATGCGCGTTGTCGTTACAGACAGACATACAGACAGACAGACAGACAGACGGCGCGAGTTTCAAAATCATCTGAAACCCAAAGATGTATAAAAATTTTTGAAATCGGAGCAACTTTTTTTTCTCGAAAAAATTAGGATCACCATAGCTCACACTCACTCCTATAGTATATGTTTGAGCTAAAAATAGCGGGCGACAAAATAGCTTATAGAAATAAAATTTCGGACTTCCAATATCTTTGTTTATTTTTAACCTCGACGTTTCGGTTAGTAAGTATCTCTAACCGTTTTCAAGTGTAAACTAAACAATCCAGTCTACAGGCTACTACTTATACTAGTTGGTGTGCAGTCAGGTGTCACGGCTTGCCCCATTTTAATTCTAAGACGCTTGCTTTTCTTAAGAAGTGGTTTCCATATGTTTGGTATGACCGTGCTTGGTTGACTAAAAACTTCTTTATTCTGCATTATTAACGCAGCTTCAATAAATTTTCGTTTTCGTCAATGCGACTCCTTACGTAAAACTTTAGCTTCAGACCATTGAATCCTGGGATCATTTGACCATGCATGATCCGCTAAACCGGATTTTTTAATATACCCTAATTGGGTACTTCTTAGATGTTCATTTACTCTAACCTAAAGAGGGCGTTTTGTTTCACCACATATGATTCACCTCACTCACACGGGATTTGGTAAATATATTCCTTATTATTTGAGGGATTTTCTGGTTTTGTTTTAGTTACAAAACTCCTTATCGTATTTTCGAAAGAAAATACTGTTTTATATTATAGTGTTTGGCAATTCGTCTTATGTTTTCTGAAATTCCTTGAACATATGGAATCTTAATAACACCCAACGGATTAATATTTTGAGAATTTGCTACATTTGATTTGTTGTTAATTTTAGAGATAGTTGACTTTATTAATTTCTCGGAATAACCATTCTTTCCCTTTAATATTGTAGATTTCTGTGATTAACTCTTTATTATTACTACAAATATTTACGAATCTCAAATACAAACTTCTTATAACTCCTTGTTTTGTAGCAATGATTAGACTTAAAATTTAGGTACTGTCCCGTCTGTGTAGGTTTCCTATATAGGTAGGTTTGAATGTTTCTGTCTATTCGTTTGACAAGAACATCCAAAAAAGGTAAGGTCGAAACGACTACCGTTCAGATGGTGTAGAAAATTCTGCATTTCGTTGTCATTTTCCGGCCATATAATAAACGTGTCATGCATGTATCGTAGCCATCGTTTTGGTCGACTCTTGCTGTGTTGATCGCATGGTCCACGAACCATTTCATGTAGATGTTTGCTACCACTGGCGAAAGAGGCGAACTTATTGGAAGTCTATAATTTTTGACCCTCTCGACCGAGGCCGTTGTTCTCTCGTGAAGTGTATCATCAGTTTTTAATTGTTTTTTGATGATACTGAGTGACTTATTTATTGGCACGTTGGTGTAAAAACTTTTTACATCCAAACTTTCAAATCTGTCGTCGGGATCTAATTCGATTCTTTTAAAAACCCCGACAAAAGTTTTTGGCAAAAGATTTGGACTTACCTTGTAATAGTTAAATTATGTCCAATAAAGACCTCGCCAAAGTGCTGGTCGGTGAGTCCTTGGAGCTGGTAATGGGTCGGTGGTGATCCATAAAAATGTGGTGCCTTACTGTGGTGTGGGTCAGGGATATTTTGAGTATAATTCTCCAACTTCCTGTCGATGCGTCCTTCTATGGTTGTGGTTGGATATTGTGATAGTTGTTTGTAGTCTCCTTTCTCCACAACTTCTTCGATCTTCTTGTCGTATGTCTCGACATCCATGATCAGCGTCGCTTTTTCAGGTAGAATCTTAATTGATTTGTCAGTCTGCAGGTTCTTGATTGCTGGTTGTTCTTGACTGGTGATGTTTTACCACTGCGACCCATGAAAAGTGAGATACGACAAAAAGATCGAAGGATCCAAGATCCAACCACAACTATAGAAGGACGAATCTACAGGAAGTTGAAAAAGTATGCTGAAAATATCCCGGAAGCCGTTAGATCCCGACGCCACACCGCAGTAAGGCATCACATTTTTATGGACTACCAATCATCCATAGGGAGAATATACCACTGCGACCAATTACGACCTCCAGGGACTCACCGACCAGCACTTTGGCAAGGTTTTGGACATAATTCAACCATTACAGCGTAAGTCCGAGTTTTTTGTCAAGAACTCGGAACATTTTGTCAAGGCTTCAAAAAGGATCGATTTAGATCCCGACGATAGATTTGTAAGTTTTGATGTAGAATGTCTTTACACCAACGTGCCAAAAGATCAGTGACTAATTATCATCAAAAACACGTTACAAACTAATGATACTTCAGGAGAGTATAACGCAATCTATTGGAGCTCTGTCTCCGTAACTCTTACTTTCAAGTGAAAGATAAGTTTTACGCACAAAATCATGTACTTCCAATGGGTTCATCTCTTTCGCCAGTAGTAACAAACATCTACATGGAGTGGTTGGAGCATGCGATCAACACAGTAAGATTTAAGTCAAAACGATGGCTATGATACGTGGTTGACACATTTATTATATGACCGAAAAATGATGACGAACTGCAGAATTTTCCTAGAAATCTACATTATAAAAAAGGACTAACACCAGAATGGTTATTTTGAGAAATTAATAAACTTAACGATCTCTAAAATTAAAAACAAATCAAATGTAGCAAATTCTCAAAATATTAATTCGTTGGGTGTTATTAAGTTGTAATGGTCAAGGGATTTCAGAAAACATAAGATGAATAGCCAAACACTATAATATGAAAACAGAATTTTTAACGGAAAATACGATAAGGAGTTTTGTAACTAAAACAAATCAGAAAATCCCTCAAATAATAAGGAATGCATTTACCGAATCCCGGAGTGTGGTAAATCATGTCGGTGAAACGAAACGCCCTCTTTAGGATAGAGTAAATGAACTTATAAAAAGTCCCAATTAGGGGATATTGAAAAATTCGGTTTATCGGATCATGCATGGTCAAATGATTACAGGATTTAATGGTCTAAAGCTAAAGTTTTACATAAAGACTCGCATTGGCGAAAACGAAAGTTTATTGAAGCTGAGTTTATAATGCAGAATAAAGAAGTTTTCAGTGAACCAAGCACGGACATACCAAATATATGGAAACCACTCCTGAAGGAAAACAAGCGTCTTAGGATTAAAAGGGAGCGGGCCGTCACACCTGACTTAGAGATACTTACTATGTTTTGTTTTAAGTTAAATTACCTCCATCCAAGCCAAATATCCCTGTCCAGATTCTGAAAAAACTCTAATAGAAACTAAGTACTAATTGATGGGGTAAGTGTTCATTCTGAGTAATGAAAGCATTATCGAGAACGCCCGGCTCGTTAAATGGAGAATAAAGGAAATTGAAAATTTTCTTCTTTATGTTTGTGGACTGCCTTTCGCAGAAGCAATATTTTAAGTGAAATAATCACGATGCAGGCTGTTCGCCCCCTAATTTGCCAAATTAAAGCATTGGAAAATGTTTTTGTTTGCTTTAATTTTTATTGATTCAATTTTCGGACCACATAGGGCGCAGGTTTTTCCCGGTTAGGCAGCACAGCATTTCTGCGTCCAACCATTTTTTAACACGAAATCAATCAATTATCTTCAGAAGACCTGTGTCGACTGCGATTGATCTTGCAAAAATTTTTTTTGTAGCAATTACTTTTTTTTAAAACTTAGTAGAGCGATTAAAATCAACTAATAATGTAAAATTTCATTTAATACAAGTTTTAGGTAGAATTAAGTAGGGCAGCGGCGGGTAATCAGAAACAGCGTCATGGCGAACACGCATTTTACACCGCTAGTGACATCTTTAAAAATACATGTATACTTTGGAATATTGACCATGTGCGGAAGTGTTTAGAGAACCCAAGCAATTTGGCTTCATTTGAAATTCAAGCGTGGTTTGAACAGGTGTATGCTTTCTGCAGCTTTGTTTTTATTTTTATTGTGCGTAAAATATGTAAACAAATGTAACTAAATTTAAATATTTTTTATATGATTTACTCATACTACGGTTAAGCTCTAACCTGAAATGCATATTTCTAAAATTAACTAAAACAAAAAAATGTAACTACTAGTAGTATATATTTGTAAAATAAAGCTGCAAAAAGGGGTATTTTTCATATTTGGCATAGTAGTACCTAACATCAACAGCTAAATTTTCATTCGAGGATTCCCGATTTTCCGGCCTCCAAATCCAAGTTGGCGGCTTCCAAAATTAAAAAAAAAATTAATTCCTTGTTTTAAGAGAAATTTAATTAATTTTGATAAATTACTTTAAGTGGGACCTACTAAATTTAAAAATGAAAAAAAATTACACCTGTCCCTTCAAAACAAAATGGTGGCTATATTTATAAAAAACCGTTTTCTTTGATATTTTATTTAGTTTTTGTGCGATATTTATTTCTGATACCTCATATTAAAGCTACTGACCAGTTCTTTAAATCTACTGAAAAAATAATAAGTTTCCCTTCCTAAACAAAGATGGCGCTTAATTTGTCAAAAGTAAATAGACCTTCATAACATCTAGACCAAATTAAATTTTTACAAAAAAAATTTTGGATTTTATCTATAGGAAGCCATACTTTGTTATAATTTGACATTGACAAAAAGTTTTTGTTCTTGTTTGACACAACTAGTATTGCCGTGTAATATATCGATTTATTTTAAATAGGGGTCGCCGGTTTTAAATATTTCATATAATAAATGACATATCGTCACCCGAATTCTGACAAGTCGTAACCTAACTCAACAAAATTTTACAGGAATAAGAAAAGTTAGAAGCAAATTACATAGCGTTAGCATTATGCGACTCATTAAAAATCGCGGGAATGACCGTTTTATATATTTTTTTTTTGGTTGCGAGGATTTAGCAGCATATAGATAGCTATGCATAATTACTAACCTTTGACACAAAAATATGAATTTTAATTTTTTTGTGGGTTACGACGTTTCAGAATTTGGGTATCGATATGTACAAAAAAAATATAATCTATTTATTTTTTAAAGATGTCGGCCGAAAAAGTAAAAAAAAGCATTTTTGTTTTTTTTTCGAAATTTAACAAAAAAAAACTGGAAAAAACAAGACATCTCGTTAAACAAGACGCAGATATTTTAAAAATGTCAAAAAAGTTGACATATGTCACGTACCTGGTGATTTGATTGAATTGACCATATTTTACTTAATAGCTCGCTCCGTTAATATTGAACAGTAACGTTTAAACAAGTAAAGTTAAATAATTTTACAAAATCATCAG
This sequence comes from Aspidapion aeneum, assembly GCA_963576565.1. NCBI lineage: Eukaryota > Metazoa > Arthropoda > Insecta > Coleoptera > Brentidae > Aspidapion > Aspidapion aeneum. The sequence continues at coordinate 73,313,837 of OY755044.1, forward strand.
AATCTAATGTCAAAAGTGATATATGTCATAGACTTGTCAAGCTTTTGACATATGGTTTATTTTTTTAAATAAAACACCCTCACCAGTATTTACTAAAGGGTCTACAGTGCTAAGTGCTACAATCCTAGGTTTAAAAGTCTACATTTTGGTTGAAGGTTTAACTTATTTTTTCCGTAAATACAATAGTTTTTAATATTTATATAAATTGTTCATAAATACCTTGCGATATTCGTTTCGTTGTAAAAAAGACATTATTTCCACACAAATGTTATAAATAAATAAAAAGAATAAAATATTTTGATTTCAAAATGGTAGCCATATTTAAACCTCCAAACGTCACTAGGAAATGTCGAATAAATACGGTTTAAGTCAGTGTCAGCTGTCCGCTATATTTTACATGTTAATTTTTTAGACAAGTTAGCGACGATTAAACCGATGGTCGATTGTTTTGGTGAATGTGTAATTAAAAAGGGATTCTAATATATCTTGTGCTTTTTACAGTATTTAAATATTGATACGTATTTAATACGGTAATGCATCTACAGACATAGTCTTAAGTTATTTATGTATTATTTAACTTTGAATATTTTTGTATATAAGTTTTTTGTCAATCATGGATTATTTCTATTGTTTTTCGAACTTTAAACCACCCCTCAGAGGTGGTACTACAATTTGAGACTATTTTTAACGGGAATTCTACGACTGCACGGACTAAATTTCCAAAAAAAGACATTTTGTTTTTTTGTGGTTTTTCTTTATTTCTAAAGTTAATTGGAATTTATATGAGATGAAACTCACTGAGATATGTTTACTATCATATTGCACATTAGGGTGAACCAAATATTTGCAGTTATTTGTTGATGTTCCTGTAGTCAGTTAAGCATCTACAAAAAGTCATTTGTAAAGGCCGCTTGACATGGTGCATGCCAATAAAATTTGCAGGCAAATGGCATGAAATTTTGCCCAGGTGCATGCGCAGTACAAATCCAGCTGATTGTTGCAGGCAATCCATTTTTATCGGTCCGGTGCCATTTTTTTGCATGCAAACTGTACTTGCATGCAAACTGGGGAATTTTAACCTAGATTCTGGGGAATCCATGCATGGCCATGCACAATGTCAAACAAAAAGAAGATTTTATGCAGGCAACAATTTGACTGAAATTTTTTGCTTGCAATTATTTGCAGGGCGTCATGCACCATGTCAAGCGGCCTTAAACAGTTTTTTGCTGCCACTGAATATTTGGTGAAGGCTGGAGATATGTATACAGTTTGCTTTAGATTCCCAACCCTATATTTCTGGAGCTAGCTAATTTGCTAACCAAAGCTGTACCTAGTTAGCAGTGGCGGCTCGTAGAGTAAAAATCTGGAGGTTGCAAAGAAGAATCGTAATTTTTTAACACACAAATATACCGATCAAGCTTTAATAATAAAGGAATAAATTATAAAATTAACATTCAATACCCACCTATCGTGATTTACTTAAACGGACTACACGACAAATTAAAATAAGAAATTTGCATGCAAAATAAACAATCGGTTTGCAGTTGACCTGTAACCTCACTGAGTTTTACGGGACGGCCACAGAAGACCACGGTTCGGTCCGAATATGTTATGGGGACCGGGACGGCTTTGAAATCCACGCATAAAAACAAAATCTCGCGCGCTTTGTCATAAGAGAATTGGGTTGCATTCGAGCAGCGTTGCCACCTCTAACGATTTTTCGATAGATCTACCGATTTAGCCTTTTGCTTTACGACATACCGCAATACCATAGTTTTCTACCGATTTTTTTTCCGATAAAAACTTGTTTTTTTTTGACACGCCTCGTGATCGCGAATAAAAAAAAAACACCAAAAATAAAATATTCTTTTTATGTAAGACCCTTTGTAAAATAAACATTTTATTTCAAGCCATTGTTTTTAAATGTGTATTTATGGCGCCATCTCGCGCAAGCGGCATTAAAGATCACGCTAATATAAAAGGATGATGCGAGAAGCGATTCGATTGGCTCCGACCTTGTGATTTCCCTCAGGTTACTTGCCAGTAAATTGAATGATTCCCAGAAAAGTATTGATCACACGATTTTCACGTTGTTTACGCAAGCAATGTTTATTCGTTTCTCATTATTATTAATGCAAATTTGTTCCTTTTTATAAAAACTTTAAGTAGTAAGTAGGTGCTGTTCTAAAAGTGTGGTATAAATATTATTTTTAATTTTATGTAGGTATTTTACATTCTTCAATTATCTACTTCTTTAAGAAAACGTTCTTTTTTAGGATTTTTACCATGGACTCATCATCTAGGGATGAAAGTGAAAGATCTTCATCTTCAGTAGCAAAAAAAAGAAAATATACCCAGAACTACAGAGAAGAGTGGGAACACATTTTTGAATTTAAAAGTTGGATCGCAAAAAGTCGTAAGGGAGCGAACTATGCCAAATGTTGGACCTGCGATAAAGATTTAAATATATCAAGTGAAAAAGACGCCTTGTTGAAGCATGGAAATTCTAAATTTCACTTGGATCAAACAAAAGCCTTAAAAACATAACCATCCATCGGGAAATTTTGTGTTGATACTTCGGCTAAACTTGGTACCTATAAAACTGTTTGGTATTCACTATCTCCAACGTCGATCACAGGGATACGAGTGATCCCCGTCTGAAACACGTCCTGATAATCAGGAACAAGTGATCCATGCCAATCTACCTGGTCCATCGGGAAATTTTGTGTTGATACTTCGGCTAAACTTGCCACAGATTAAAGTATAAAAGAAGGTACCTATAAAACTGTTTGGTTTTCACTATCTCCAACGTCGATCACAGGGATACGAGTGATCCCCGTCTGGAACGCGTCCTGATAATCAGGAACAAGTGATCCATGCCAATCCACCTGGTGTTCCCAACGAAAGCATAAAGCCATCAGTATAATTCAATGCCGGTAGGGGTATTTTCCCTCGGAGTAGTTGTTTCTGTTGGTTTCACAAAGGTACCTATAGTTTAGATATTTTTTGTATGTAATCTACTTTAGGGATTGTTAATACATTAAATAATTTTTTTAGCTGAAATCAAATTATGTGCATTTGTGGCTGAGCATAATCTTCCAATAACGGTAATGGATCATTTGCCTCAATTGTGTCAGGCATCATTTCCTGATTCAAAAATAGCAAAAGGTTTAGCTTGCGCAAGAACTAAAACCACTGCAGTCATCAATAATGTCATTGGAGATGAATGCTTCAAAATAATTTGTGATAATTTAAGAAGTAAGAAATTCTCTTTAATAATAGATGAGTCGACAGACTTATCCACGCAAAAACATCTTCGCGCTGTTGTTCGGTTTGCAAAAGAAAATTCAATTAAAGCTTTTTAAATAAATAAAAGTAGAAGATTGTACTGCTCTGGGTATTTATAATTTATTGGATTTGCTTCAGACGCTGCCAATGTTATGTTCGGGTCTCAGCACTCTGTGATGGCATTATTAAAAACTGACATTCCAGGGTTATTTGCTATGGATTTTAATGCCATTCATTTAATCTTTGTGCATCTTATGCTTGTCTTAAGCTGCCTATGCACATAGAAGATTTGGCAAGAAATATTCACAATCATTTTAACAATAGTCCAAAAAGAAAATTTCAATTTAAAGAATTTCAAAGTTTTTGTAATGTGAAAATTCACAAGCTACTTCACCCATCTCAGACTCGTTGGTTGTCCCTTGAAAGTGTAGTTAAAAGAATTTTAGAGCAGTACGATCCTTTAAAATTATATTTCATAGATGCTGTCAGCAATAAAATGACACTTTACTACCACAAAATATTTTAGAAAATTTGCGAGATCTAGAAAATAAATTATATTTTCAATTTTTGGACTACGTTTTGCCCTATTTTAATCAACTTAATCATGAAATGCAATCGGAATCTCCCAAAATACATGTTTTATATTATAAAGTAACTGCTGTGCTTCAAACCTTTTTTGATTGTTTTCTTAAAAGAGAATATATAATTAAAACGCCAATTGAAGATATCAACTTTAAAAACCCAAGAAATTTTCAACCTATAGAAAACATGTACTTTGGACCCTTGATGGCAGCAGCTATAGTAACTTCTAATTTAACATCCACTCAAACCAAAAATTTTAGACTACGCTGCCTAGATTTCTTTATAGAAGCATATAACCAAATATCCTCAAGATTTCCTTTAAAAAACAATATATTTCAAAGGCTTCAAATTCTTGACCCTGATAAAGTGAAACAAGGTACTATATCGTTCATTGTTGATGTCGCTCTGTCTTTTCCCCAGACTGAAGAAAAAGATTTTTAAAATTTAGATGGGGAATGGAGATTGCTCAGAAACACTAAAGAGGTGCAAGACTTTAGTAATAATGTGGAATTATTTTTGCAATCGGTTGGGAAGATAATGTCAGGGGATAATATTCAGGTATTTAAAACCCTTCACATTCCTATAATTTATTAAAGACCAAACAGAGGAATCGCCTTGAGACAAATACAATTTTGGGCTTACTATATACCAAACAATATATCGACAAAGATGTATGCCACAGTTTTTCAATTAGAAATAATCTTCTTTCTAAAATGACGGATGTAAATATAAAAGGGAAAAATTAAAAATGAGAATTAAACTAAAACATTTTGTATTTTCCTACTTCTTTTTGTTAGTATTTTATTTTAACTATTATATTATGTTTTGTTTAAAATAAGTTTATTAATTACTGTAATAAATATACAGATTGATAAAAAGTTATTTAAGGCTTGTTTCTTTTTATAATATTATCTACCTAATATGTACCAATTTTTTTTTATTTAATTCTTAATTTTGGTATTTTGTCAGTAAAACCAAATCAATCCAAACTATCGATAGTTCTCCAACACTGCATGCTAAGATGATTAAAAATTCTACCGAAATCTACCCATTTTTCTCAAAGCCTTCTACCGAAGACCTCAGGGTCGAGGGTGGCAACGCTGCATTCGAGCTGCAAACCGCGAGATAAAGCCGTCGCTAAGGGCGGCGCGCGCGCCTAATAAGAGGTGCGGTAGCGTATAAATGTATATAATTATGGTGGTAATTTAAAAATATATAATAATAAGGTAGCTCTCAAAGGCGGATCCAGAGGTGCTTCTCGGGGGGGGGGGCACTTTAGGTGACATTCTCTGTTGGTAAAAAACGGCTACAAATTCAGGATAATTTAAAAGTGGTTCTAATTTCGATGATAATAACACTAGACACTTTCATGCGCCGCAAGCAAAAATTTTGAATTTTTGTCAGCAAAAACCTTAGTTTTTACTGATTTTTTGTACTATCAAAAAATTCTCGGGGGGGCAAGTGCCCCTAGTGCCCCCCCCCCTGGATCCGCCACTGGTAATTCTTTTATTATTTTACCTATATTTTTTGGGGGTTGCGCAAACCTGCAAACCTATGGACGAGCCACCACTGATAGTTAGTTGATAATATCTTCTAATTTATTGTTACCACACTTGGGAGATGCAACAATCGATCAGAGCAATATTTGGAGAAAGGTGATGTGACAATGTTTGCAATTCAAATAATAATAATGTATTGTTCGTCTTGTTTTCTTGGATATCTGCTAAACATTTTTTTAAGTCAGTAGTTTCATCTTTGCCTCTGATTTTATAAATAAAATGTGTAGGCATTTTGGGAATTTTCGTTTGCCGGGGAGTTATACCATTTTAGCAGGTATTCCTGTAAAGCAAGTTTTACTTCAGCATGCAAAGAGCGGGGATTGTAAAACAATTTAGCTGGTTTTTGGAGTTTAGCATGGGCGCACCCAGGGGGGGGGGGGGTCGGGGCCCGGGCCCCCCCAAGCCTTAGATTTTTTAAATATTTTCTACATATTTCATGATAAAACAGAAAAAATAGCTTCAAATTTGATATAATGAGGACTCGCCCCCCCCCCCCAAGCAGCGGCGTAGTTCGTCGCGTCCCGCGAAAAACAAGAAGACCTTTTTTTTTTGTTTTTTTTTTGGGCGCAAGATTTTTGAGGGGCATCCTTTTGAGCTGTCGGACCGCTCCTCCAATACACGATTAACTTTTTTTTTTTTTGGTTGCACGATTTTTGCGAGGCGCCCGTTTTAGCTGACACATTCCTGGGTGCGCCACTGAGTTTAGGCTAGTTTTGATAAAGCTTTATAAATCCTAGCTGACCCTTCCAAAATGCCTTCGATGTTTAACAATATTTCTTTTACTCTTAGCTGCTGCATTTCGTAGATTGAATATACATGAGTTTCTACTTCTTCCCTGACAGAATTTAAAAACAAAATATTGTGGGCGGGTGGAGTATTTGCGACCGAGATTACCGCAAAATCTATCTTCTACAATGATGGCTACATGGAGTTTGGATTTGCAGTGCTCACAATATTCTGTGATGTTTGCAGCGTTTTGATTCTACTTTTAGTCTTTAATTTAGTAACTTTATAAGACAATCTCTGGTTTTGGAATTGGAAAAAAGTAGTGAATTACACTAATTTAGATTATCAAAAGTAAAATAAACTAATTTTTTTCACACAATAGCGTCTTGTTTGTTTTGGTTGGTAAAGTTGGTATAGTAATTGAGGATCTTCTCTGCCACAAAACTTTATGCAGTTAAAGGATCTCATCAGGGAACGTTCTTAAATTACGTTACGCAAAAACTCAAGAATTTTTAAACCCCCCCTCCCCCCTCGTACCGCATTAGCAAGAAAAAACACGTTTAAAATCATTGACTGTAACACAAGACCAAACCCCTCCTCGCCCCTTTGTGCATTACGTAAATCAAGGATGGTCACTCAAAAACCATATCATAGTTTGTATTTGTGAAAATCTGTTTAAAAATTTCAAATTGCTGTATCTTTTGATATGTTATAGTTAGATGAACAAGTTTGATAAATACTCTGCCAATATATGGGCCCCTAAGCTCACACTAGATACTATAGTTATAGTGTACGTGTGAGCTAATATAAATAAAAACTGAAATATATTTTATTCAATTCCAGACTAAATTACCTTTTGTTTGATAATACACAAGCCATGTTTTAACTTAAACTCAAATTTTTCAAATCTACCCCCACCCTTAAAAAAAAACAAAAACTATAATGTATTTTGTTAAACTCCGGACTCAATTTCCTTTCGTTTGATATCACACACGCCATATTTTCACTTAAACTCTAATTTTTGAAATATACCCCCACCCTTTTTTTTAAATAAATTAAAATGTATTTTGTTTAACTCCAGACTCAATTACCTTTCGTTTGATATCACACACGCCATATTTTCACATAAACTCTAATTTTTGAAATCTACCCCCACCCTTTTATTTGGTTTGTGTTTGGTGGATTTTGTTCATTTTTAAATGGGACCATCTCGACCCAAGACCCAGCCTAGGTACCAAATTTCATTAAAATCGGCCAAGCGGTTTTTGAGTTATGCGCGTTGGTCGTTACAGACAGACATACAGACACACAGACAGACAGACAGACAGACATACAGACAGACAGACAGACAGACGGCGCAACAAAAAAGTTTCAAAATCATCTGAAACGCAAAGATATATAAAAAAATTTGAAATCGGAGCAACTTTTTTTTTCTCGAAAAAATTAGGATCACCATAGCTCACACTACTATAATATAGTATATGTGTGAGCTAATACTATAATATAGTATATGTGTGAGCTAAAAATAAGGGGCAAAAATGTGTTTTTCAAAAATTGACGGTTTTTTGTGGCCACTATTTTATGAACTGTTACACCAAGAGATAACGTAGGCATAACTATATTGTAGGGAATTCAATGCTCTTTATATTTTAATAAAACATTTTTTTTGTACAACGCGTAATCGAGTTAAAGGCAAAATCCGAAAAATTGCACCTGGTTCACCCCCCTCCGCCACTGAAGCGGGAGTGCTGTGGGTGGGGACTTTTGACACGTTAACGTCTCAACTACCCTAAACATAATCCCGAAAAAAAAAATTCTCCCCCCCCCCCACCATGTACTCTACAACCCCTCAATGGCCATTCATTGACGGACAGGATTGGCTTAGTCGGTTTTTTTAATAATGGCGGTTTGTCATTCTCATTTTATCATTTATACTAATGTAATTAGGTCATGAGGTAACCTCCAAAATAAAAAAAACAAACATAAAATATTTTAATTTAGTAAAATGGATTTTACCAATTTATTATTAAGAATGACTTTTTTTAAAATCAATTTTAAGTTCCCCAAATTTATTTTTTTACTCAACTTTTAAATCTTTCATGTATGAGTATATTAAAAATGAAAATAAAAAAAAACTTTATTATTGCATAAATAAAACTTGAAAAATGCCATGAATTTCAATGATGTATTTTATCATAATGAAAACATAGGTGTTCCCCTTATAGAATTATTTGTACATAAAAGCAATCTGTGAGAACTGCACGTCCAAGCATAAAGAAGAACGAAGATTAAACATTTTTTCCGTAACTAGCTCTAGTTTTTTGTACAGAAGTTATGTTTGTTATTTAAGAATACAGGGTGATCCATTCTAGCTTTAATTTACTTAATTGCTCTATCTGTTGATATTATTAAGACTGTTTATTTGTGCAAGCAAAATTCTAGCATTTCCTTTAAATCTTCAGAATCTGATGCCTCAAGCTTGATTCCCTCCACGGTCCCTGGTGATTTTAAACGGATTATGCTAACCACTTTGGCAAGCTGGAGTCAATTTTGGGTTGACTTCTGCTAAATGCGCGCCCGTACTACTGGTACCTCTTTCCAACAAATAGAGCTCCAAATTAACTAAATGACTGCCTCACTGACAATAACTTTTTCTTAAACTTAGAGAAGGCTCATTTTATGGTTATTCATACAAGTCAAACCGTAAAAGTCTGGATACTGATGTTCGTTGTCAAGAAACAAAACTTTTTAGACAAAAACAGTTGACAATACTCTCTTTTAGAAGGAGCATTGCAGGGTTTTGTCTTCAAAGCTCAGTGTGTGCTTTGCTATTCGAAACCTCAAATCCGTACTAGAAACAAAACAGTTAATAAACAAAACAGTTAATTTCTGTATATTACTCTATGACACATTCCCGTTTCTTAAACGAATTATTCTATGTATATCTTGTGTATTCTATATTAAAAAACTCTAAATATAAAATTTGTCATCTACAGTGTGTCGAAGGATTGAGTTCGGGTAAGGTACAAATGACAAAATATGTTCGATTTAAATTCTGATTTTCTGGGAATTGCGCCTGCCTAGTCTGAAACTAAGATATAAAAAAAATTTCTCAAATCAATTAATTTACACGGTGGTTTAGTAGACTGATTTGATAAAAAGAGTAAAATACCTTTGTTTTAAAAGATATCGGAAAATGTTATTAAAAAGAGTTGTTTAGATTTAAAAGTGACGGCAGTTTCTCAATTTTCAGAAAAATCAGCTATGATTTTATAATTCGATTTTGAAAATTTTGTTTCGTAGCTGACTTTTATGAAAATTAAGTTCTAAACAACTTTTCTTAACAATTTTTTCTGATATCTCTTAAAACAAAGGTACTTTACTCAACACTTTTTATCAAATCAGCCTACTCAACCACCCTGTATATTAAATAATTTGGCTCATTTTTCGGACATGTTAGTTTAAGCCAAGCAGGAGCGATTCCCAGAAAATCGGAATTTAAATCGAACATTTTTTGTCATCTATACCTTACCCGAACTCAATCCGTGGACACACTATATATTTTAGCTCACACTACTACTATAAAAAAAAAAGTTGCTCCGATTTCAAAAATTTTTATATATCTTTGCGTTTCAGATGATTTTGAAACTTTTTTGTTTTGCTGTCTGTCTGTCTGTCTGTCTGTCTGTCTGTATGTCTGTCTGTAACGACCAACCCGCATAACTCAAAAACCGCTTGTCCGATTTTAATGAAATTTGGTACCTAAGTTGGGTCTTGGGCCGTGATGGTCCCATTTAAAAATGAACAAAATCCACCGAACGCAAGCCAATTAAAAGGGTGGGGGTAGAAAATATGGCGTGTGTGATATCAAACAAAAGGTAATTAAGTCTGGAGTTAAAAAAAATTAATTTTAGTTTATTTTTAAAAAAGAAAATATGGCGTGTGTGATATCAAACGAAAGGTAATTGAGTCTGGAGTTAAACAAAATACATTTTAGTTTTTTTCAAAAGGGTGGGGTGTAGATTAAAAAAATTTGAGTTTAAGTCAAAACATGGCTTGTGTGGTGTCAAACGAAAGGTAATTGAGTCTGGAGTTGAATAAAATATATTTCAGTTTTTGATTATATTAGCTCACACTATAACTATAGTACCTAGTGTGAGCTTAGGTGCCCATAGATTGGCAGAGTATTTTTTATGTGTTCTGCGTTTATGTTCTTAATAATTAGAATTTTCTTTTAAAAAATAATACCTATCATAATTATACCACCAGAAAAAAAACGAGTTTTTAATTCCAAAGAATACATCAGTAAAAGGCAACTGATATGGTATGGCCATGTAAAACGGATGAAAGACGAAAGATTACTAAAGCAGCAGTGGCGGATCCAGGGGGGGGCACTAGGGGCACTTGCCCCCCCCCCGAAAATTTTTTAAATATATAAAAATTTGTAAAGTTATGTTTTTGCTAATAAAAATTCAAAATTTTTGCCTGCGGCGCTTGAAAGTGTCTGTTGTTATTATCATCGAAATTACAACCATTGACTAGTTCAATAAAATGCTGCTTAAAAAAATATATACCGTTTTTTACCAACAGAGAATATCACCTAAAGTGCCAACCCCCCCCCCCCCCCCGAGAAGCACCTCTGGATCCGCCCTTGTAAAGCAGGTCCTAAAATGGCAACCAATAGGGCGCAGAAAAAGAGGGCGTCCGAAACTAGAATGGCAACGGTCAATCCAAAGATCATTGAGTCAAAAAAATCTGACAGAAGATGATTGTCAGGATCGAAGGAGGTAAAGATAGGCGTCGGACAACGTAGAAAAACGTTCTAAACCGACACTTGTCACTCCTCGGATATTCGGGTGTCGTTTCCTGCAGCAGTGCCCTGTAGTGTTCTGTCCATTGTTCTGGTTTGATTATTTGGATGTTTACTTTTTTTTTGTTGGGTTTTTTACTGTAGAAATGAATTTCCTTACTTCAGAACTCTGCCGACCTCCTACGTCTGTATTTATATCGTGGCATTTGCGCTCGAACAATTCATTATTTTCTATGCGTGATAAATTTCTTAGCTGTCTTCTGTTTTCCCTGTAGATTTCTAGGTCTCTTTGTTCTATAGTAATGAGCCATTTCAAGTATGTGGTTTTTTTCTCTTTGAACATTTCCTGTATTTTCGCCGTCCACCACATCTTATTGTTATTTCTATTATCTTGGTAACCAACAGCTTCGTTGCTTGCTTGCTTTCAGCTTTTTATTATGTTTGTATATATCTCTTCAAATGAGTGTTCTGTGTGACGGTGTGATTTTCTTCACTTGTGAGGAAAATAGCTATTTTTAGATTTGTTACCCTCAAAAACATATAAATCGATACCAATCTTGCAAATCCCCCCTTGCATTTCTACCCACCTTCACACGGTGTCCTCACGGGAAATCCTGCAAGTTCATGCTTTGAGTCAAATTGATCATTTGGGTCTTAAGACCAACTGTGCTGAGTTCGTTGTGTAGCCAGCCGACTAGCCGTAATAACCAAGTTTTAAAAAAACATTCCCAAACTAGTATTAGAACCTTTAATTTTGAAATTTGTATTGGAGAACTTGGTTATGCTTTTATCTCAATTCTTTTTATTAAATACCATTTTCGCGTACTTGGTTTTTCTTTACATGGAATGTTTTTGTTATGATTTATCTTCCATGTTAAATAGTAGAGTAAATTTCTTAAACAAACCTGCAAAAGGGGTATGTTTTTTTATATTTGGCATTTATAGTACCTTACACCCAAAGCTAATTTTTCATTTGAGGATCCACGATTTTCCGGCTTCAGAATTCAAGATGGTGACCGCCGAAATTAGGAGAAAAATAATTAATTCCCTGTTTTAGAAGCCGGACCTACCCAATTTAAATCTGTTAAAAAACTTGACACCTGTTACTTCAGGACAAAGGGGCGACTATATTTCGAAAAATTAGTTTTTCCTCGATATTTCCTTTAATTTTTGTGCGATATTTATCTTAAAAGTCTCCTATTAAAGCTATTAACCAGCTCAGTCAATATAAAAAAAATAAAAGTTAAGTTCCCCAGCCGACACAAAGATGGCGCTTAAGTAAAGAAGTAAGTTTCTCTTAAATATATTCTGGGGTTGGGCTTTTTATCTTTACATATTTTGGCTCCCCGAAAGGCTAGACGCCTTTTTTTTACTTCAGTCCGCCTCTGATGCTTCATATACACCAGACAATAATAACTCTAAAGCAGCTCAGCTAAGCAAATTGAAATTTTACACCACAATGCGGCCATAAAGAAGGGAATTTTAATTAAAAAATGTATATCTGGAGTTTAAGCCGCATGGATGTGCCATAAAGGTCTAAAGTAAAAACGTGGTAAATTGACTGGATGAATTTTTAGGCTGCTTGCCTCCCCATCTTACATTTTTTATCTCCGGTTTTTTTTTTTAATTTATCAGACACTGTGCTTTTTATCATAAAATTTAGTCAGTATGACTCATTAACAATTTTGTTTTCAATTAATGTAATAGAACATTCAGTGGGCTGCTGATTTATTGAGCATCAGGGTTCGACCTCTTGGGAGGGCCCAACTCAAGTGAGCCCATACATGTTTACAAAGCGGCCCGTGGCGCAGACCTTGTGGGAGCCCGGGAATTTATCACGCCCTTCTCCCCTGCCCTGTCCTCAACTAAGGACAGTCAACAAAATTTAGGGTTTACTCTAGAGTTCACCTCCGCTTTAGTTCAACTGTAGCAGGTGCGTGCCAAAGGGTGAGGCAACGAGGCAGCCGCCTCAGGCCATGACCTTCAGAGCAAAAAAATTTTTATTAGTTTTAAAATTTTGTCATTTGTTAAAAAAATTAAATAACCTGAAATTAAAAAGTTAAGGTAAATTATGTGGTGCAAAAGAAACTGAGATATGAGAAACTGATGATGAGTGATGAGGGTCCTAAAACTTCTGGGCAAGTAACTTTGCATGTTTAGGTATTAATGGTATTTAATTGCATTTGGGTTTTTGAAAAAGCGAGTTCATTTCCGATGTTATATAAGAGGAAAGTATGCATATTTTAATAGTTGTTGGAATCTTTGTAAATAAAATTTGATTGATATACTTATTAGTGTCATATTATTATCACTGGAAATGCAGGGGCACAATTAGGGGAGCTTAGCACCCTTGAGCTCTAAATTGGCCTCCCCAAACAAAATGAGCAACATTCATTAGGGGCAAACTAACTATACATATAAGTCAGTGAAAATTTTCGACTCGCCTCTTATGAAACTTTTTTATTATCGACGCCCTTTTTTTCTCAAAATTATTTTATTTTTATGAAATTTTCGCTTGTCCCCCTTTTTTTAGGTTTTAACAAAAATAGTCTACTGTTGATCTCTTTTTTTTCTCAACTTTGCTCCTGCGGCGCAATTATTTTCGTCATGTCTGCAAAATATTCTTCATGACGCGATTTTTGTGCTGCCCCTCAATTTTTTTCATATTGCACATTTTTAACATTTCCTTCTGGGGGGGGTCAAATTTTTAGAGAAATCATTATATGATGTCGGACAAGTATAGTACATTAAAAACCTAAAGGCGAGAATGTTTTAGCCCAAGCGTAGGCTCCTCAAAGTTTCATGTATTGTATACTTACTTACTGGATTCTTGCATTTACTTTTAATCTCCGAAGGATTGAAAAGTATCTTTTAGTATCTCAAAATCTCACTTTTAATCTCCGAAGTGCATAAAACGAATTCTAGTCATCAGAAAAAACCGATTGCACGAGATGTTTGTTTTTATATAAGGGCACCAGTTTTTATCTTTGCCTTAGGCAACCAAAAAGTTAGGTCCGCCACTGACTATAGTCACATCACAATGTTGTGTTTATAAAATTACAATTTTGTTTTATTAGTTTATTTACTTTACTATCACTAGCTTACGGCTCTACTCTTTGAATCTTTATGCTATCAAGGTAGACAATACTAAAATTATTCGGACCAATAACGTTCTATTATTCAATTTCATAAGGAAATATTTTCAAGAAATTTGGGACCCTAATAAAAACAGTCGCATGAATTTGTAATGGGGGCGCGAGGTATCTAAGGGGGGTCCGAAGCTTTATAATGGCGTATTTTATGGTATTATATCTTTTCTCGAGCTGTACTAAAAGACGACTCATCAGTCAATATTATTTGATTTAAAATATCAGGATTTTCCTCTGAAGTCCGTTAGCATAATTTCACAAAATTCTATTCTTAGTATTTTGTCCTCTCCAGAGAGTTTTTGCACCAGCCTATATTTGTAGGCTATGTATTTATTTTTTCGAACAAATATCTGACATTTAGCACAAACAATATTTAGACTTAAAAAGCTCCCTTCAAAATAAAGCAATAGTTCCTCTTTTTCATTTGCTGTAACGTTCATTTTCTTTCTTTTAAGAGTAAAATTATTCCTGGTTAATTTCTTGACTATTGTCGCCGAGATAAATTGGCATCTTTATTGTTTTTTTATAAAAACTGAAAACAAAACTTTGTTTTTTCCGCTCGGTGAAAACCATTTTTCCTTTAAAATTAGATAAAAATACTATCTATCTATCTGTCGAACAAAACTGAAATTCCTGGCAACCTTTTTTAAGACAATAGATAGTTTTTGGTCATGCCAAAAACGGCCGACAACTAACGCAACTTGACACTGTTGACATTTGAACGTCACAGGTCGTTACCGGCTTCCGTGGAACGCCGCAAACTCACGAACGGTTAACATAGGATTTTTGACATACGCAGAACGTGCGCAATTGTGTTTTAGCGAGCTTCTATTAAATTCCGCGCCATTTAGTGGCGCAGGTTGCACAGGTCATAACAGTGTTGAGCGCACGGTCCCTATAGACCGCGTGTTGAGGGGAACCAGGGACAGATGGAAGATGATTAAGAAATCTCTGGCAGAACCCATTTCTTTCACTTAGGGGGTTATTGGGTAATAAGTAATAGGAAATATTTTTTTCTACTTTTCAGTTTGTCTTTTGTCATTTGAGATATCTGAAAAAACCTTTCAAATTTTCTACTACAATATTAATAAAGGTTTATATATACCTGGGCTGAGACAAATTATTAAACTAAAAAATAAAATTAAACAACTGAAATCAAGAGACGAGTAAGATTGGCCTAGGCAGCATTCTGTAAATTAAGCTACATATTAAAAAATAAAAAATATTCTCAGTAAATTATAATTTTGAGATAATTTAAGAGTTAATAGCTGTTTTTTTTCTCTTGCCTAAAAAATGGATGTGTTTAAAAGTAAATGGCAACATTGTCCCCAAAATCATGTGCTTGGTTTAGTTAGTCCGAAGCTCAAAGATGTCTGCACCCGTGCTTCTAACCGTCACTATTAAAAATTTTCGCAGAGGAAAAAGTTAGGCGTCTCGGCCGAATAAAGCTATGTACGAGAATTCAGCCTGTTAGTCATCAATTAAAAAATACACCGCTGTACTGTGGACTATTTGTGTTAGATGCCATTTAATATTTCTGCAACATGCCATTTTTACAGCTTTACATAAGGCACTTTAGTGAAATTTGAAGGTAACATTACTACTCAAATCAAAGTGCAACCAAAAAGATTATATTTCTTATTACCCCATTACGATGTTTCCTATTACCCCACGATGGTCAAAACGAAAAGGTAATACGAAACATTTCTATTCTAAACTTGTTGTTAGCTCCCGCTAAATTTCGCGGTTGTTTATATATTTTTAAAACCACACAATTGTATGAAGGACAGAGTGCATTTGCGCATTTTGGACATGCGCACCAACAACCGGGGAGATCCTTTGTCAAGCGCCTCGAGAAATGGCGTGTTAATTTCGTTCTCCAACTATTTTCAAATATCTACACCTGAAAGTGCTCGATTTTGGTGCACTGAAGCATAGAAAAGAAATTTCAGCCCTTCAGCTACGTGGTGACATCATTAGATCCAATCAGGGGCCCCTTAGAACGTGGAGAAAGTGGCTGCAAACTGGTGAGTGCATTTGTATCTGATTGCCGTTGTGTGGTTCCAACAATTTACCTATGTACCTTATTAATTATTTCGTAATTCATATCAATATATTTATGTTTGCTTGCGCTTCATTTAATTAAAATATTTACAGTCCATTGCAGTTATCGTTTTTCTTACTGCGGGCATAACATAAGTGTTCCTTGCGAGCCGAATTATTTTAAATTAAATCCATACGACGGTAATAATAGATCGGCCACTATTTTCACGCCGAAAACAAGGCGGCCTTGAATTTTTCGCATCGTATTGAAACGAGAGAAAGGTGTCGGCGCAGTACTTGTTTTCGCGTACCGCGTGGTATAAACAAAGCGAAGGAATCAAAACAAAACAAACAACAACATTTCTCATTTATGTGTTAGGGTGTTTCATATCATTTCGATATTTAAAACAATTTTCATCAATTGCGATAAATTAGTGCATATTTTCGACAATTCGTCATTTTTCTATTTCAGAAGCATTAATTTAGCGTTAATTGTATATTTACCGACATTTCTGTGATTAGATGTGTTCCATATCATTTCGATATTTAAAACAATTTTCATCAATTGCGATAAATTAGTGCATATTTTCGACAATTCGTCATTTTTCTATTTCAGAAGCATTAATTTAGCGTTAATTGTAAATTTACCGACAATTTCGTCATTTCAAAGGTAAAATCATGTCTGTCAAAAAATCCGTGCAAAAACGCAAGGCTTTTTTATCTGAGATAACCGAGTGTTATGTGTTTCCACAAACCGCGGCATCGGATGAAAGAGCGAGAAACGAGTTTCAAGTGAGGTATTCCGATTTGGATGAAACCTTCGATAAATGCATGCTGGCACATAATGACGTCATTATGTTGATAGACGACTCGGACGACGAGGAGTTTAAAACGCAGGATGCGATCCTTTCAGAAGCTCGTAAATATTTTTATGCGTGTAAGGGGGTTTACTCTAAAATATTTCCGGTTGGGGCCCCAACCCTTTCGGGATCATATGTTCGACAAAACGAATCTGAAACTCCAAAACTCAAAGAGAGGTATTTCCATATTTCGAGGTGATAAAAAATTATGGCCAAGCTTTTTCGATCTTTTTAATAACATTATAGATCAAAATCAAAGTCTAAGTAACGTTCGAAAATTTCAATATTTATTTTCATATCTCGAGGATGAGCCTTTAAAATTGATATCAGAGATTAGTTTATCTGATCAAAATTATAAAATTGCTTACGACAAATTAGTCAATAGATATCAAAACAAGCGAGACCTCGCAAATGATGCTTTAAGCTCAATTATGAACTCCACCTTAAAAACCGAGTCAGCTAAAGAATTGCGTAATTTAATTGACACCTTTTCTGAATCCCTAGAAATTTTAAAATCACTTAGCTTTGACGTTGACAGTTGGGACTTTATTATTTTTTTCATTTTATTAGAAAAATTGGATATTCCAACGCTTTCAAATTTCGAAATAAGTCACGCCAATACTAATACCGAAATTCCCACTTTTCAGTCACTTTTTCAATTTCTAGAAAAAAGATGTAAAGTTTTGGAATCACTTCCTCAATCAACAGCACCCAAAAAGGTGCCTATCTATCAAAAATCAAATTCTATGCAAAATCAGTCTGGGCAAAAGCCTACCTATCAAAATTCAAATTCTATGCGAAATCAGTTTGGGCAAAAGCCTACCTATAAATCATCCAATTCGCCTTTTATAGGACTGGCTGGCACCTCAACTATTTCAAGTACGGGAATAAAATGTTTCCGGTGTAATCAAGGTCACGTGCTTTCGAAATGTCAAACATTTCTTGATCTCTCACCTATCGATCGCCTATCTTTCGTCAAGCAGAAAAAATTATGTCTAGCGTGTTTTCATCCCTTGCAAGGTGTAGATACGTGCAAATCCAAATATTCATGCAGGACTTGCAATAGTAAAAGGCACCACACTTTAACTCATATCTTAGAAACTAATCAAGAGACTGGAAGCCAAGATACTAGTCCTGTCATTCACACACCAGCGTCTTAATCTTCCTAGGCGAAGTTACACCACTGAAATATTCGGATTAAATCAGATGTCTTCTTTTACTTTCAAAGGGCTCGTTCAATGTCACATTAAGCCACAAGGACAAGTCACTCCTTTACTTAATTTCGAAGCAATTGTTGTTCCACAACTATGTTACAATATGCCTACATTCTCTTTGAACGATAATCAGTGGAAACACTTGGAAAACCTTAAACTTGCCGACCCATCTTATTTCAAATCTAGACCTGTGGACCTAGTTATTGGGTGCGAGCTATTCGCACAGATATTTAAGGAGGGCAGGGTTCTTGGACAAATAGGGCAACCTTCAGCCCTTGAAACTATCTTTGGTTGAATCGTCATGGGAAAGGTTGACGAAGTAGGTAGTCTTACGGAACGAACCAGTTGTTTTTTAACGAGTCATTCACCTCCTTTAGAGGTCATTCTCCCTAGGTTTTGGGAAATCGATCATTTGCCTAAAAAACAAATCTTATCAACGGAAGAAAAACAAGCAGAATCAATTTTTACTGCTAGTGTAGTACGGCAACCGAGCGGTAGATTCATGCTAGATCTTCCGTTTAAAGATAAAATAAACCCTGACCTAGGAAATACTTATCCGCAAGCTTATCGTAGATTTTTACTTCTAGAAAATAGATTAATCAAAAATCCTGATCTGTACACTGCCTATTCGAGTTTCATGCAAGACTATATCGATTCTAATCATATGAGTTTAGTTTCATCTAGTCAACCAAAAGTCGACGTAACATGTTTTTTAGCACATCATTGCGTATTAAAGCCGGAAAGCTTAAGTACAAAATTAAGGGTAGTCTGGGATTGTTCGGCAGTCACCCCAAAAAATATTAGTCTCAATGACACATTGTTATCTGGACCGAAACTTCAAAAGGATATTGCTTTTTTACTCCTTACGTTTCGTCTTAATCCTATTGCCTACATTGCTGACATCAAACAGATGTTCCGTCAAGTCCTTATCAATCCTTATCACCGTCCTTATCAAAGGATATTGTGGAGGTTTTCTCCACATGACCCACTTTCAGTGTGGGAACTTTCTACTGTCACTTTTGGCATGACATGCTCACCTTTTCTAGCCATGCGTACCTTAAATGAGCTGGCAGAGAGAGAAAAGGAACGTTTTCCTATGGCTAGTACTGTTCTAAAAACGTCAATCTATATCGACGATATCTTGGGAACTAGCCCTTCGCTTTCTGAAGCTCTCTCCCTTCAAACAGAACTCAATGATTTGTTGAAGTCGGGAGGATTTGAACTTAAAAAATGGGCAAGCAATTGTCCTGAGTTATTGGCAACATTGCCAGAGTCCGATCGTCAAATGCCTCTCTCTTTCGACAAGGAGGAACCCCACTTTATCAAAGTTTTAGGACTTCAATGGCATCCAAAAAACGACATTTTTTCTTATCAATGCCGAATGAAGGACAAACCCCCAACCAAACGTTCTATTTTATCTATCATAGGAACAATCTTCGATCCCTTAGGTTTTCTTTGTCCCTTGTTGCTACAAGCAAAATTTATTTTGCAACAGTTGTGGATATCGAAAATAGGCTGGGACGAAGAACCAGATTCTTCTATCATCGACTCTTGGAACAAACTTCATTCTGAATTCCCGCTTCTTTCCAATTTTCAATTACCCCGACAAATCAAACTGTCAAAAACCAATACCTGTCAAATCATCGGCTTCTGTGACGCTTCAATTCGAGGCTACGCAGGCGTCGTATATTTTCGTGTAGAAGAGGAAAATAATATATCTGTTTCTCTCATATCTGCAAAATCTAGGGTCGCGCCTATAAAGTCACAAACTTTGGCTAGGCTAGAACTCCTAGGCGCATTTCTTTTAAGCGAATTAATTGACTTCGTTTTATCTAGCTATGAAGGAAAAATAACTTTTACAAATATCGTTACTTTCTGCGATTCGCAAGTCGTATTGCATTGGCTTTCATCCCCTCCTAATCGCTGGCAAACCTTTGTTGGAAATCGAGTCAGTAGAATCCAAGAAATCATTCCCTCAAACTCATGGCGCTACATTCCTTCTGCTTTAAATGCAGCCGATATTGCGTCACGAGGGGCCACCCCTTCACAGCTCATGTCACATGACATGTGGTGGAACGCACCGTCGTTTTTGTGGTCTCCCGAAAACGAATGGCCCGATTTTCATAAATCAAAAATGCCGATTGATTTCGAAGATATTAATCTGGAGGAAAAGCCAAGGGTCTGTTGCAATGCCATAATTGATGTCAACTTCTTAGATCAGCTTCTTATCAAATATTCATCTATATCAAAAATTCAACGTATCATTTGTTATGTCCTTCGAATAGTTAACCTTTTTCAAAACCATTCCTATAAAAAACCCACTAAGCCACCGGACCAAAAAATTATTTTTGAAAATATTGTTTTTCCTACCACCTGTGAGATGCAAAGTGCGTTATACCTTCTTATCAAACGCGTGCAAGGTTCTTGTTTTTCTGAGCTTTTTTCCGCGTTATCTAAGGATAAACCAATACCGAAATCTTTATGAAAACTTTCGCCTTTTCTTGATGAAAATAATATCATTAGAGTCGGTGGCAGATTACAAAAATCTGACCTTTTGTCTTATTCTGCAAAACCCCGTCTTACTTTCGAGTAACCATCGTTTAACTACTCTTCTTATCGAGTCCGCTCATCGACAATACCTTCATCCTGGGTTTAAAACATTACATAATCTGCTTTTACAGCAATTTTGGATATTATCTGCCAGACGGGCAATTCAAAGAACCATATCCAAGTGCTTGCAATGTTTTAGAATCAACCCTAAACCCTATAGACCGCCCATAATGAGTTCACTTCCCGCTCATCGAATCAATCAACTTAAACCTTTTTCGAGTGTAGCTATCGACTTTTGTGGACCTTTCTTTGTGATTCCTCATCGTTACCGTGGTTGTAAAGCTTTCAAATCGTATGTCTGTGGGTTTGTCTGTACGGCCACACATTGCGTGCATTTGGAATTAACCATGGAACTGTCCACTGAAGGGTTCGTAAGTGCATTCCATCGATTCATTTCCAGACGTGGAAGCGTGACGCAATGCTGGTCAGATCAAGGCAGTAATTTTATAGGGTTTCGTAACCAATTACTTGAATACGTAAGAAGTGCTGCCACCAGACTTTCTATTCGTTGGCATCTGGGACCTCCTCTCAGTCCACATTTCAATGGCCTGGCAGAAGCTGGCGTCAAAAGTTTTAAAACTCACTTTGTTCGAGTTGTCGGCGACCAGAAGTTGTCTATCATGGAGATGTCCACCCTTACCTGTCGCATAGAAGCCGTACTTAATAGTCGCCCTTTATCTCCTGCCTCTTCAGACCCACACGACCTTCAACCTCTTACCCCCGGGCATTTTTTGACCCTTGAACCCCTTAATTCAGAAATTCCGGAGTCAGATTTGTCCGAGGTTCCCATAAATCGGCTCTCGAGATGGCAACTAATCCAAAAACTACATAATGATTTTTGGAAACGGTATTCTATAGAGTATTTGCATACGCTACAACAGCGACACAAGTGGGTTGATTCGTCCCCAAATATCAAATTAAATGATTTGGTTATCATAACAAGTGATCACATTCAATCACCTTTGAAATGGCCGGTCGGTCGGGTCATCGAACTGCATCCCGGCGGGGACGGTCAGGTACGTGTTGCGACGATACAAACGGTTACCGGTGTTTATAAGCGGCCAGTTGTAAAACTGTGCCTTTTGCCAAATTAAAAGTAATTTTAATTTTTCTACCTATTACCGGGTAACAAGGTTTTTCTTTATTTTTCGTTATTTTTTTTTGAATTTTTTGTTTGTTTGTTTTGCCTTTGTCGGGATTTCGTTATCTCTAAATAAACTTACGATACTTATCTGTTTTCATTCATTTATATTTATCGGTCGATCCTTTTTTCTTATATCTATATCTGTCCGGTTGAGATTCTAAAATTGTGTGTTTTGGAGGGCAGTTATGTTAGCTCCCGCTAAATTTCGCGGTTGTTTATATATTTTTAAAACCACACAATTGTATGAAGGACAGAGTGCATTTGCGCATTTTGGACATGCGCACCAACAACCGGGGAGATCCTTTGTCAAGCGCCTCGAGAAATGACGTGTTAATTTCGTTCTCCAACTATTTTCAAATATCTACACCTGAAAGTGCTCGATTTTGGTGTACTGAAGCATAGAAAAGAAACTTCAGCCCTTCAGCTACGTGGTGACATCATTAGATCCAATCAGGGGCCCCTTAAGACGTGGAGAAAGTGGCTGCAAACTGGTGAGTGCATTTGTATCTGATTGCCGTTGTGTGGTTCCAACAATTAACCTATGGACCTTATTAATTATTTCGTAATTCATATCAATATATTTATGTTTGCTCGCGCTTCATTTAATTAAAATATTTACAGTCCATTGCAGTTATCGTTTTTCTTAATGCGGGCATAACACTTGTTTATAACAAGAAAAACCCCAAACAAAGTATGAAAACTGCAAATAAACTTTTCCTTTAGACAAAAACTCCCCCATCTTCCCCTAATGAATATCACGATATAGACTTGCACCCCAAACGACAGATAACCGCGGCGTCGACTGAAACTGGTACCAAAAATGCTATTTTGAACTGTCAAATATTGTTAAAGTTGTCGGTGAAGTTATCGGGCCTAAATTTGGCACGACCAAAAACTATCTATTGTTTAACCATTGAGTTGTATAACGCCCTAAAAGGGCGTTAGAGACGGAAAGACAAGGCATTTTTTATTGACCCTATCCAATTTGGTTCCTATGGTCGGGTATTTCTTTTACAATAAAAACAGAGATAGACATTATTGAACATGTGAAACGGACAAAGATAGGGTGATTTTGCATGCTAATAATACCCTAGATAATATAAGGGTACTTTTATCTCTTTCACACTGACGGCATAAGTGCGACAGAAAAGCAGCTGGCTACCTTTAATCCACCTGCCGTATTTTGAGTGATTCTACCTGTTAGTCCGTGTATACAGGGAAAACTGATAGACAATGTTGTCTAAGTACGGAAATGATTTTTTTTGAATTTTGTGCGGGAATATTACAAAAAGAAATCTTAAAACGTTTAAAAACAAGTTTAGAAGTAACTATTTGAGTTTAAACATGGTCCAAAATTGTTTTTTGTGCAAAAGAAGAAAAAAAATCCATAAAAAAACAACATTTCATGAGTAAGTCGTCTTGACAGATAGTTTTTCCTAAAACACGAGAAAGTTCAGTAGCGTCACGATAGATAATTTTTTCTGCGACCGTGCGATTTTACCCTCACACATTTTGATTCAGAAAGTGTCACTTTTTATTGCATTGCATGAAAATTAACAAAAAGTATTTGATTTTCTTAAAAATGATTTCTTTTTAAATTCTTACATACCGATTTTTATCCAGTTGTTTTTGTTTTTTCGAACCAAACTTTTGACATGTCACGGTCGAGTTTCATACATCTTGATGAATTGTTACACACACTGATCTATGTTTTTATAAATTTCGATAAATTTAATGTTTTTTGCGGA
Organism: Aspidapion aeneum; assembly: GCA_963576565.1. Taxonomy (NCBI): domain Eukaryota; kingdom Metazoa; phylum Arthropoda; class Insecta; order Coleoptera; family Brentidae; genus Aspidapion; species Aspidapion aeneum. Next base: position 73,337,570 of record OY755044.1, read on the forward strand.
CTTTACAGTAATTTTAAGTTAAATTTTGGTCTTTCATCGCGAAAGTATATATTTATTATTATATGACCACCGCGACCGGTCTACAGGCCGGTATCATATGTTTATGTCCTTCTAATGTCATTTGACTATCATGCTGTCTTACTTAATAAGGTCACTTAGTTTAATTAATAATTTTGTCCTACATAATATAAAAGAAGAATAGAAACCAACAAAAAATTTGTGACACTTCGATTACCCATTTTCTTTGATTGCGATGGATTAGGGTGACCAGATTACGGTTTATTAGAGTGCACAAAAAAAGATTTTGAAAAATTTCCCTAAAAAAATTGAAGACCAAACACTCACTCGCCACTCAATGTTTATGGTCGTATACACTAATCCTAACTCGATTTCCGACGATTGGTTAGGTTGGGTTAGGTTGGGTTAGGTTGGGTTAGGTTGGGTTAGGTTGGGTTAGGTTGGGTTAGGTTGGGTTAGGTTGGGTTAGGTTGGGTTAGGTTGGGTTAGGTTGGGTTAGGTTGGGTTAGGTTGGGTTAGGTTGGGTTAGGTTGTGTTAGGTTGGGTTAGGTTGGGTTAGGTTGGGTTAGGTTGGGTTAGGTTGGGTTAGGTTGGGTTAGGTTGGGTTAGGTTGGGTTAGGTTGGGTTAGGTTGGGTTAGGTTGGGTTAGGTTGGGTTAGGTTGGGTTAGGTTGGGTTAGGTTGGGTTAGGTTGGGTTAGGTTGGGTTAGGTTGGGTTAGGTTGGGTTAGGTTGGGTTAGGTTGGGTTAGGTTGGGTTAGGTTGGGTTAGGTTGGGTTAGGTTGGGTTAGGTTGGGTTAGGTTGGGTTAGGTTGGGTTAGGTTGGGTTAGGTTGGGTTAGGTTGGGTTAGGTTGGGTTAGGTTGGGTTAGGTTGGGTTAGGTTGGGTTAGGTTGGGTTAGGTTGGGTTAGGTTGGGTTAGGTTGGGTTAGGTTGGGTTAGGTTGGGTTAGGTTGGGTTAGGTTGGGTTAGGTTGGGTTAGGTTGGGTTAGGTTGGGTTAGGTTGGGTTAGGTTGGGTTAGGTTGGGTTAGGTTGGGTTAGGTTGGGTTAGGTTGGGTTAGGTTGGGTTAGGTTGGGTTAGGTTGGGTTAGGTTGGGTTAGGTTGGGTTAGGTTGGGTTAGGTTGGGTTAGGTTGGGTTAGGTTGGGTTAGGTTGGGTTAGGTTGGGTTAGGTTGGGTTAGGTTGGGTTAGGTTGGGTTAGGTTGGGTTAGGTTGGGTTAGGTTGGGTTAGGTTGGGTTAGGTTGGGTTAGGTTGGGTTAGGTTGGGTTAGGTTGGGTTAGGTTGGGTTAGGTTGGGTTAGGTTGGGTTAGGTTGGGTTAGGTTGGGTTAGGTTGGGTTAGGTTGGGTTAGGTTGGGTTAGGTTGGGTTAGGTTGGGTTAGGTTGGGTTAGGTTGGGTTAGGTTGGGTTAGGTTGGGTTAGGTTGGGTTAGGTTGGGTTAGGTTGGGTTAGGTTGGGTTAGGTTGGGTTAGGTTGGGTTAGGTTGGGTTAGGTTGGGTTAGGTTGGGTTAGGTTGGGTTAGGTTGGGTTAGGTTGGGTTAGGTTGGGTTAGGTTGGGTTAGGTTGGGTTAGGTTGGGTTAGGTTGGGTTAGGTTGGGTTAGGTTGGGTTAGGTTGGGTTAGGTTGGGTTAGGTTGGGTTAGGTTGGGTTAGGTTGGGTTAGGTTGGGTTAGGTTATGTTAGGTTGGGTTAGGTTGGGTTAGGTTGGGTGTTACGTTGGGTTAGGTTGGGTTAGGTTATGTTAGGTTGGGTTAGGTTGGGTTAGGTTGGGTTAGGTTGGGTTAGGTTGGGTTAGGTTGGGTTAGGTTGGGTTAGGTTGGGTTAGGTTGTGTTAGGTTGGGTTAGGTTGGGTTAGGTTGGGTTAGGTTGGTTTAGGTTGGGTTAGGTTGGGTTAGGTTGGGTTAGGTTGGGTTAGGTTGGTTCAGTTTGATTATGTTCGGTTAGGTTCCGCTAGGATTGTTTAGGTTAGGTTTAGCTACATTCGGTTAGGTTCGGTTTAGTTTAACCAAATCGAACCGAACCAAACCGAATCTAACGGTTCGGTTTGGTTTGGTTTGGTTGGTTCCACTCGGTTCGGTTCGGTTCGGTATGGTTCGGGTAGGTTTGGTTCAGTTTGATTATGTTTGGTTAGGTTCGGCTAGGTTTAATTTGTTTTGGTTAGGTTCAGCCAGATTCGGTCTGGTTCGGTTCGGTTCGTTTCGAATCGGTTCGGTTAGGTTCAGTTTTCTTCGGCTAGGTTTGGTTCAGTTTGATTATGTTTGGTTAGGTTCCGCTAGGTTCAGTTTGTTTCGGTTAGGTTTAGCTTCATTCAGTTAGGTACGGTTTAGTTTAACCAAATCGAACCGAACCAAACCGAACCGTTAGATTCGGTTTGATTTGGTTCATTTCGATATGGATCGGTTCAGTTTGGTTTTGTTCGGTTAGACCTTCGATAAATTTTAAAAAAGTAAATAATTATTAATTTTTAGTGTTTTATGGAATAAAAATTGATATAATGTTCAATTAAACTAATTTTTAATTGTAAAAATGTAGGAATCATAATTTTCTTGATTTTGTTTTGAATTTCATGCTTTTTTAAAAATTGTGCATTTTCATAAAAGGACCAAAAAAACTGACCCGATTTGGATCAGTGACATTAGTTATTTCAAGTTTTTGTTGACAGCTGATAGACGTCAGGGACCGTTTTGTTTCAGTTTGAAATGAGAAAATGCTTCTTTTGTAGCAATTTGTATGGGTTTTAATGGGGTTTTAAGAATGTTTCAATTTCAATTTTTTTAACAAAATCAACGAGTCCGTTCGTAGTTTTAAGAAAGGTGGTAAAACGTACCAGACCCCTGAAATGTGTTGCAGTCTAGGACAACTGGGCGCCGCCAACTCGGCGCCACCAACTGGGCGGCAGGCCAACTGGGCGCCGGGCCAACTTGACGCCGAGCCAACTGGGCGCCGGACTAAAATATTTTTTCTTGATAAAATGTGTAGATGAAAAACAACCTTAAAAAAATTAGTGGCGGATCCAAAATGGCGGACTTTCTTATTTATGCATCGATATTTATCGAATATGGAACTTGGCGGTGTTTCAAGTCGCAGAACACTACACCTACCAAATTTCAACACTCGACTTAATAGATGTTGAAAGTTTTGTATAAATAACATATTTATTTTGTTTTTATCTGCACATTTTATCGAAAAAAAAATAGTCCGGCGCTGAGTTGGCCCGGCGCCCATTAGGCCCGGCGTGGCGCCCTGTTGGCGGCGCCGAGTTGGCCCGGCGCCCGGTTGTCCCATTTCGAATTGAAATTTTTAGTTTCGAAATTTCATCTGACTCGAGCATAACTTGTAGTCCACCCAAGAAAAGAAGAGTTGAAGAAGACCCTTGTTCAAAGAAAGAAAATATTTTACCTGGAAGGTACAACATTTGTAAAGTTCTAAGATGAAAACAATAATTTTAATACATCCACTGCACTTAGCATGCTTAGAAATTCTTTTTACTCTTTTTTTTACTGAAGAGAATTTTGTAAACACACACAAGTAAGTATTCATGAATTATTTATTATTCAAACAGAAAATTGTTGATAAAAAAATTCTAGTGGAATTCAAAATTTTTATTTTGCGCCGCCACTGCCCTTTTTTATCCAAGACAAGCAAATAGAATATTTTTGCGATGTTGCATGTTTCCGGACTCACCAAACCGAAATTCTATTTTCATCCCTATTTTGCTCATTAAATTCTTACTTGTATTTGGTCAATTGCGATAAAAGCTTGATATAATGGCAATTTTGGCCCATGCCGGGTCTACCCGTAGGGTATAGAAGTCAATGTGTTTAACACTTAAATGGTTTAATTTTGACATGTGACGTTTCTAGTTGACGTATTTTAAAAAAGGCTTAAAAATTAAGAAGTTTTTGTATTTAAAAACATTTTCTATATTATATATTGGCGAACATAGATTTAAGTAATTAGATCGCACACGGTCTAGAATAACTGGGCGTCGCCAACTGGACGCCGGGCCAACTCGGTGCCGCTAACTGGGCGCTGGGCCAACTCGGCGCCCGCCAGAGCCAAACATTATTTTTTAAACAAATTGTGCAGATGAAAAACATAATATATTATTTATACAAAAAATATCTTTGACATCCTACGCAATTTTCTTCAAATTTGGTTTTGTTAAGTAGAGTTAAATCCATTAAGTCTAGTGATGAAATTTGGTTAAGGTGTAGTGTTCTGGTAACAACACAATATAACTTTTTTTTTATTACAGTATGTAAACCGATTTGTCTTAAACTCGAAAGAGTGCATTGTTAAAGGTCACTTAATACAATGTATGACTTAAACTTATTAAATGACCTTAAGCAATGCAATTTTTCAAGTTTGAGATAAATCGGTTTTTGGCTTGAAACACCGCCAAGTTCCCTATTTGATACATATCGGTTAATAAATAAGAAAATCCGCCATTTTGGATCCGCCATATTAGTTTTTTTTAAGTTTGAGGATAAAATTGTATTACAAAATCTTAAGTTCAAATCGGTTTAAAAATAAAAATAATCCGCCATTTTGGATCCGCTATTATTGTAATAAAAAAAGTAAATTGTAGTGTTACCAGAACACAACACAAATTTCATCACTCCTCGACTTAATGGATTTAGACAACCAAATTTATAATATATCAATTTTGTTTTTCATCTGCAAATTTTATTAAAAAAAATATATTTTAGTTCGCCGCACAGTGCTTCGATTATATGGCATACCTAATGGATTAAAAATCATGGCGGTTGTTCTAGGAAACGGAGATAAATAAGATAAAAACTTATATATAGTGGGCTTTCTTTTAAGGTAAAACATTAGAACTTTAGGTATAAACTAAATTTTTTTTATTACAAAACAAATATATCGCAATCAGAAATAAAAATATTTAAACTAAAATTTGCATTATTACTTTGTATACGGGGTGTTAATTATTATCAATCGTAAGCGAGTCATATTATTTTTCTAAAAATTTATGTTTTAAAAATAAGATAAGAAATTTATTCTTACTGGAAACTATCTCCTTTTAAATCAGTAATGCTTATTATAATCCCACGCTTTCTTGTGCATGGCTTGATATAATGATAATTATTTTTAAAAAAAATGTAAACAATAACTAAAATACAAAAAAAAATATTGGGTCTAATACGTCATTTTAAGAAAAATTTTACGCTGATCTCAAAAATGAAATAAATAGAGGGTTATTGTATAAGACAAATAACAATTTTATGCAATATCTCAAAAACTAAAAGAGATAAATAAAAACCGTTTACGTCTGTCAATTCCTCAAGAAAGCTATTTACACACAAACATAATTTTCATAAATAAAAAGGTTATAGACCCAGTCCCAAAATGCAGAGTTTTCAAAAAAACATAAAAACCTTGGGCTTTTCTTGAAATTTGGGCGTCGCAAAGGGTGGTCAGTTTTTTATCTCCCCTAGAAATACCCGAAGCCCCCCAAAAACATCGAATTTGGGACGCCCTGTACAGCTTCAAGGGTAGCAAATATTAGCAATAAGTTTTACCAAACTCGTGTAGCTAAAATATCCAGAAACCATATACCAAAAAAATCTAGAAAGGGATTTTCTTTAATTTTTTTAAAACTCAAGTGTAAATTAAGTGTGCATTTTTTTTTCTTTTAAACTTGGGGGTCGATTTGGACCACAACTTGTTAAATCTTTCATTCGAGATTTAACAGCGGTACAATATCTAGTAGTCAGCTTGGCCATGGAAATTTTAAAACTAGAATTGTTGCTAAAATACAGACTTTTATTTACCATTTTCTAAGTTGTTACATACCTTTATGGATTTTCCTATATAATTTGGCCCCACAAGTTTCCTTTTATCACTATTTTCCGAATTTTCCGCGATTTTCCGTGATTGTATTTCATTGTTTTTGCTTTAGAACTGTCACTTTTCTGATTGAACAAACACAGGGTAGGATTTATTATTTTTTAATTATAAATTTACCTTTACTTTATTATTATTAAATTAATAGCAACTTCACGCAATTTTTTCCTATTTTTTTTTATTTGTTTGATTATAACTTTTTTCAAACTTTTCCAACTAGGTGGTTAGTATACAACTCAACTTATTATTTATTAAATAAATAAATAAAATGGCGAATCCGAAATTCATTTATGAACCGATTTGCATCAAACTCGGAACTTTGAGATCTTTCATGTCGCTGATTATTATTTTGGACTTAAATTTATAAAAATCAAAATGGCGGATCCAAAATGGCGGACTTTCCCATTTATAAACCAATATCCATCAAATTCGAAACTTTAGAGTGTTCCAGGTCGCTGATTGTGATTTCTACCTTAAACTTTAAAAAATCAACATGGCGGATCCAAAGTGGCGGATTTTATTATTTATGAACCGATTTGCATCAAACTCGGAATTTTGCGATTTTTCAGGTCACTGATTATTATTTTTAACTTAAACTAAAAAAAATCAAAATGGCTGATCAAAAATGGCAGATTTTTTCATTTGTGAACCGATTTGCATCAAACTCGGAACTTTGAGATTTTTTAGGTCGCTGAGTATTATTTTTAACTTAAACTAAAAAAAAATCAAAATGACGGATCAAAACTGCCGGATTTTTCCATTTATGAACCAATATGCATCATATTCGGAAATTTGGGGTGTTTCAGGTCGCTGATTATGATTTCTAACTTAAACTTTTAAAAAAATCAACATGGCGGGCCCAAAATGGCAGATTTTTCCATTAATGAACCGATTTGCATCAAACTCGGAACTTTGAGATCTTTCAGGTCGCTGATTATTGTTTTTAACTTAAATTAAAAAAAAATTAAAATGGCGGATTTAAAATGGCGAACTTTCCCTATTATGAACCAATATGCATTAAATTCGGAACTCTGGGGTGTTTCAGGTCGCTGATTATGATATCTTTTTTGGAATTGTTCATAGTATTTTGGACAGGGAAAGCTGGGGAAGAGCAAAATGTTGGTAAAGGGGCGTACTGCAGTTTTACCTAAACTGCACAAGAATGAAACCTTGCCATTGTGGATTCGCCATTTTGATTTGTTTTTAACTTTAGGTTAGAACTCATAATCAGAAACCTGAAACAACCCAAAGTTCCGCATTTGATGCATATCGGCTCAGAATTGGGAAAATCCGCTATTTTCGATCCGCCATTTTCATGTTTTAAAATTTAAGTCATAAACTGTATTTTTACTTTAGGCGCCTCGATGTTTCTAGTTTGAGTCAAATCGGTTTATAAATAAGAAGGTGCGCCATTGTGGATCCACCATCAATTTTTTTTTTTTAATTTTAAAACACATTCGCTGCCAACTCGGCCTATATCTAAACAAACGTAGATAACTAAGGAGTTTCATATCTGTGAAACTTATTGAAGCATTCGAAGTAAAAAAATGGTTCACCATCACAAACTTTACAACACAAAATGAAACTTTCATGTCGCCTCGGTCTATGAGGCCAAATGACATTTTTGACAATTTTGACATGATAATGACATCTACAAAAAAACTAAGTGCAGGTGATGTAATAGCAGCTAAAGGACATTGATAGGACAAAGCTCCAGGGGAACTTCTTGTTTTTTTTTTGCCTTTTTTTTGTGGCGTTAGTGGCATAATTACGAATAACTTATCGGCAGCGAACGTGTTAAGTAGGAATCCATAATCAGCGATCTGAAACTCCCAAAAGTTCCCAATTTGATGCATATCGGTTCAGAAATAGGAAAATCCGCCATTTTCATGCCTTTAAATTTTAGTCAAAAATTGTATTGTTACTTTAAGCGCCGCGATGTTTCAAGTTTAAGTCAAATCGATTTGTAAATAATAAAGTGTTCCATTGTGGACCCGATATTTTTATTTTTTTAAGTTTAAGTTAGAACTCATAATTAGCGACCTGAAACAACCCAAAGTTCCGAATATGATGCATATCGGTTAATATTTGGGAAAATCCGCCATTTTCGATCGGCCATTTTCCTGTTTTTAAATTTTAGTCAAAAATTGTATAGTTACTTTAAGCGCCGCGATATTTCAAGTTTGAGTCAAATCGGTTTATAAATAAGAAAGTGCGCAATTGTGGATCCACCATTTTGATATTTTTAAAGTTTAAGTTAACAATTATAATCAAGGACCTAAAACACCCCAAAGTTCCAAATTTAATGCATATTGGTTCAAAAATGGGAAAGTCCACCATTTTGGATCTGCCAATTTGATTTTTTCAAAGTTTAAGGTAGAAATTATAATCAGCGACTTGGAATACAAAAGTTTCGAATTTGATGAATATTGGTTCATAAATGGGAAAGTCCGCCGTTTTGGATCCGCTATTTTGATTTTTATAACTTTAAGTTAAAAATAATAATCAGAGACCTTAAACACCCCAAAGTTCCGAGTTTGATGCATCATAGCATCATAAATGGGAAAGTCCGCCATTTTGGATCCGCCATTTTGATTTTTTTAAAGTTTAGGTTAGAAATCAAAATCAGCGACCTGGAATACTCCAAAGTTTAGAATTTGATGGATATTGGATCATAAATGTGAAAGTCCGCTATTTTGGATCCGCTATTTTGATTTTTATAAATTTAAGTTAAAATAATAATCAGAGACCTTAAACACCCCAAAATTCCGAGTTTGATGCATATTGGTTTATAAATGGGAAAGTCCGCCATTTTGGATCCGCCATTTTGATTTTTTTATAGTTTAATTTAGAAATCATAATCAGCGACCTGGAACACTCCAAAGTTTCGAATTTGATGGATATTGGTTCATAAATGGGAAAGTCCGCCATTTTGGATCCGCTATTTTGATTTTTATAAATTTAAGTTAAAAATAATAATCAGCGACCTTAAACAACCCAAAGTTCCAAGTTTGATGCATATTGGTTCATAAATGGGAAAGTCCGCCATTTTGGATCCATCATTTTGATTTTTTAAAAGTTTAGGTTAGAAATCATAATCAGCGACCTGGAACACTCCAAAGTTTCGAATTTGATGGATATTGGTTCATAAATGGGAAAGTCCGCCATTTTGGATCCGCTATTTTGATTTTTATAAATTTAAGTTAAAAATAATAATCAGCGACCTTAAACAACGCAAAGTTACGAGTTTGATGCATATTGGTTCATAAATGGGAAAGTCCGCCATTTTGGATCCGCCATTTTGATTTTTATAAATTTAAGTCAAAAATAATAATCAGCGACCTAAAAGATGTCAAAGTTCCGAGTTTGATGCAAATCGGTTCATAAATGGAAAAATCTACCATTTCGGATTCGCCATTTTATGTATTTTTTTTAATAAAAAAAAGTTGAATTGTATACTAACCACCTAGTTGGAAAAGTTTGAAAAAAGTTATAATCAAACAAATAAAAACAAATAGGAAAAAATTACGTGAAGTTGCTATTAATTTAATAATAATAAAGTATAGGTAAATTTGTGTTCGTTAAATCAGAAAAGTGACAGTTCTAAAGTAAAAACAATGAAATACAATCACGGAAAATCGCGAAAAATTCGGAAAAGAGTAATAAAAGGAAACTTGTGGGGCCAAATTATAAAGGAAAATCCATAAAGGTATGTAAAAACATGGAAAATGGTAAATAAATGTCTGTATTTTAGCCACAATTCAAGTTTTAAAATTTCCATGACCAAGCTGACTACTAGAAATTGTACTAGAGATTGTACACTTGGGGACTAATTAAATGGCCGCTGCCGTTTTCAGAAGAGCTAAGATGAGAATCCGAATTTAATAGAATTTTGATATTACCCAACCCAGCAATATTTGACTGCAAGCCAAACGAAATACATTGAATAGCCCTGAGTTAATGCTTAAATTAAATTAAATAAGGGCCTAGGTGCAAATTTTAAGAAAACGAGTTTATTTAAAAAATTTAATGGTATATTTAAAAAAATATTAATTTAAATAAATAATAATGCCCTTAGAGGAACTCTAGCGCAATTCTATCAAATTCTAATCAAAAAGTTATTAATTCTAGACATTTACATTTTTGGAATAAATTGCATATTAATTTTAAAAGTACTTTTTTGCAGATAGGCCCTTTTAGCCAAAGAATGATGATTGTCGCGTCTGGCAATACCTACAGAATTTTCAATTGTGCAAAGAAATATTTCGTATTTTATTATTACTTACAAGCTTTTATTTAACTTCACCTGTATGTATGTATGTATGGATGTAATCAAATCTTGCAACTCATTTTTAAAAAACTTCCAAACCTCCGAATGACTTCAAATTTCGCATAGCGTCTTAGTTCCGATGACAATACAATAATACGGTTTCATCGGGTACTTACCTCCCCCCTAATGTTGGGGGTGGAGAGGGGGTAAAACTTTAGTTGGTCCGATTTCAACCAAAATTGGTATCTGGGGGTTTTTGAGGATGAGAATTACGAATTTTTGATCAGATTTCCAAAATTCAATATGGCGGATTCAAAATGGACGATTTAATGTCAAATTTTTCTGATTACTTTCAACTGACTTCCACATATCCGATTGACTTCAAATTTCGCATACCGTTATAGTTCCGATGACAATCCAATAATGTGGTATCACTGACTGCCTACCTCACCCATAACCTGCAGGGCGGAGAGGGGGTAAAATTTTAGTTTGTTGGATTTCCACCAAAATTAGTATTTGGGGGTTTTTAAGGATGACGATTACGAATTTTTGCTCACATTACAAAAATTCGATATGGCGGAATCAAAATGGACGATTTAATGTTAAGTTTTTCTGATTACTTTCAACTGACTGACACATATCCGATTGACTTGAAATTTCGCATACCGTTATAGTTCCGATGACAATCCAATAATGTGGTATCACTGACTGCCTACCTCCCCCCCTAAAGTGGAGGGCGGAGAGGGGGTAAAATTTTAGTTTGTTGGATTTTCACCAAAATTGGTATCTGGGGGTTTTTGAAGATAAGGATTACGAATTTTTGATCAAATTACAAAAATTCAATATGGCGGATTCAAAATGGACGATTTAATGACGAGTTTTTCTGATTACTTTCAACTGACTTCCACGTAGGTATCTGATTGATTTCAAAATTCACATGCTCTCCCACTAAAAAGGGGGGGAGGGGCGTAGAAGAGGTATGGCTTTAGTTTGTTCAATTTCGACCAAAATTAATTAATCCTTGCGTATAATGATCATAATAATAACGAACAGTTTTAGGGAACGATCTCAACGATCACACAGTGTTTTTCTATTTCAAAATTCGGTAAGATGGGCGTCGCTAGCACTGTTAATGAAACCTGTCTAGGAGGAAACCTATAGACATAAACTTGGACAAATCTAAAAATTAAAAAATAAATTTACTAAAATGGACTAAAAAGCATAAAATAATTTTTTGAGTGTTCTGATATCATAATAATAAAAGTGAAGGTTGGAATGAAGATAGCAAGTTATTGGCGGATCCGTGATGTCCGGGGGAGGGACGAAGGCGGTTTGGTTTCAGGGGTCAAGGAGGCAGCAAAAACCATTTTTGTACGTTTTTAATAAGTTTGAGCTCTCAAGTTCAGTGCAACAATACACAGATAAAATGCACTAAAATTTGTCTGTTTGATACCGTGCCACAAAGGAGCTACTAGGGCCGCCATATTAGAATCAAAAATTGGAATTTAAAAAAAAATTAAAAAGTAACTTTTTTGTGTGTGTTTTCGGGTTAATGCATATGGTATTTTTTTTATCAGAACTAAAAAGTACAGTGAAACCTCTCCTTGCGGACATCTCTATTAAGCGGACACTTCCTTTAGGTAGACAAATTTTTTGGAACCAAGCTATTCGTTATTTCTTTGCATGTAAAATTCACTCCTATAACCGGACCCTCTAATAACCGGACGCGGACATGTTTTTTGGTTAAAAAATTTTGAAACCTCCCTTATCCGGACGCGAACCTCTAACAGCGGGACAGACCGCTGCACGACATGGGCAACAACGCATTCTGCAGCCGGGGAACAAATACTTCTGTCGTATTTACAACATATTTTATTTAGCGGGACTGCTGTTTTTTTTTATTGTTCAGTTGAGTAGAAATAGATGTCTTTGAAATGGCGCCTAGTAAAAAATTTCTTAGTTTACGTGAAAAAATGGAAGTTGTTAACGTTTCGGAGAAGGAACATCTATCAGCTTTGCGAATGTGACTGTTTTTGTTTATAGAGTTTTGGTGTCCAATATAATTTATCATAACAAAAACATTTCATGTAAAAAAAGGCAAGTACGCGAAAATGACATTCCGTAAAAAGAATTGAGATAAAAGTAAAGCCAAGTTCTCCAATACAAATTTCAAAATGAAAGGTTCTTACTAGTTTGGAAATGTTTTTTTAAACTTTGCTATTACAGCCAAACTTCTTTATGTTCAATTTAGCACTGTGCCTAAGAGTCATTTAAAGCCGTAATAGCCAAGTTTAGAAAAATATTTCCAAACTAGTAAGAACCTTTCATTTTGAAATTTGTATTGGAGAACTTGGCTTTACTTTTATGTCTATTCTTTTTACGGAATGCCATTTTCGCGTACTTGGCTTTTTTTACATGAAATGTTTTTGTTATGATTTCACTTCTTTTTTAAAGGAATTGGATAATACTTAATTTTTAAAGTAGTAAAATATGCGGAATATTGTTTAAAACTTTTGCAATGCCTTACTTAAATATTTGAGATTTTTTAATTTTTTTCCATGGTTTTATCATAGTTCCTATCAGCCTTTCAAAGCTCAGCTCTCTAGCGTTTCTGAAAGTGCATAATGTTACTTTTACATAACTTTACATGTATAGGAAAAGGAAATAAATTAAAATTGTCGTGTTTTTAAATTTTGTCCTATAGTTTTATCATAGTTCCTATCAGTCTGCCAATGCTCTCTAGCGTTTCTGGAAGTGGGTAATGTTACTTTTGCATAACTTTACATTTATAGGGGAGGAGAGTTAATGAAAATATTGGACTTTTTAAATTTTTTCCCATGGTTTTATCATAATTTCTATCAGCATTCCAATGCTCATCTCTCTAGCGTTTCTGGAAGTGGGCAATGTTAGTTTTATATAAATTTACATTTAAAGGAGAGGGAAGTAAATTAAAATGTTGGTGTTTTTAAATTTTTTCATATAGTTTTATCATATTGTCTTGCAGTCTTAAATAGTTCAGCTCTCTAGCGTTTCTGAAAGGGGGCAGTGTTAGTTTTACGTAACTTTACATTTATAGGGGAAAGAAGTAAATTAGAATTTTGGGGTGTTTTAATTTTTTTCTATAAGTTTATCATAGTTACTATCGGTCTTCCAAAGCTCAGCTCTCTAGAATGTCTGGAAGTATGCGATGTTGCTTTTACTTAACTTTACATTTATAAGGGAGGGAAGTAAATTAAAATTTTGGGGTTTTTTGATTTTTTCCTATAGTTTTATCATAGTTCCTATCAGTCTGCCAAAGCTCAACTCTCTAGCATTTCTGGAAGTGGGCGATGCTACTTTTACATAACTTTAAATGTATAGGGGAGGGGAGTAAATTAAAATTTTGGGGTTTTTTGATTTTTCCAGGGGTTTGGTCACAATTTCTACCAGTCTGCCAAATTTCAGCTTTGTAGCATGTCTGGAAGTACAGTAGAATATTGATGATCTATACATGAGTGAGTGAGTGAGTGAGTGGCAATTTCGACGTTTTTTGAAATTTCGTAACAACTTTACTACTTTATGGAATTCCATGAAATTTAGAGGGGTTGTTAACTTCATGGAGATCTACGACTGTGCAAAGTTTGAGATTCGTAGCTCATTCCGAAGTAGAGTTTTAGGTAGGTCAAATATCGGCTGAAATGTTTCAAGAAAAGATGGTTACGGCGGCGAACTTGGCGAGGCACTTTTGTTGCGCTGAAGTGTTGCGCTGAAGTTTTGGAGAGGAACATAACGTTCTGAACTGGTAACCGCCCTAGTGACTATAGTGTGTGTCATAGAATGGGGGAAAAATTTATTTTTAAGGAAGAATAATGCAGCTCTATATACAAAAAGCTCTCTAATTTTAAGCTTCTTAGTACCTTGAAATAGTTGTTTAGACGGATACATTCTTGGTTTGCAATACATCACTTTTAATACCTATATATACAATGAATACACAACTATGTGTATTCATTGTCCGAGCTCTTCTGTACTTTCAAGAGGCAGCGTGACCTTGGCGAAGGACTACCGTGCCCTCAAATATAATCAGTGACGGATCTAGACCCCGAAAATTGGGGTTGCCCAAAAATAATATTTAATTATTACTTTTTGCAAATTTGTTAAGTACTATTAGTTAATTCATGAAAGTATATACCAGGTGGGCCAATTTTTGTTATAATGTTCGAACTATACTACCGATTTTTGTAGGATAAGCGGCAATTCATTTAATTAATTAATATTTTAAAATCGGTGATATAGTTCCAAGGTAATTATGTTTCTTTAGTGGCCATTTTAACAAAAAATAGGGAGCCATGGACGAACCAGGGGGGGGGCGGCCTGGCCCCTTCCCCAACGCTAAGATTTTTGTGCCACATATTACATGAGCAAAAAACTTAAATTCCATAAAATCCGACATTATGGGGTCTCGCCACCCCTCAGGCATATTTGTCGGTGCGCCACTGACTAACCTCTTTAACCCATTTGTTCCCAAGCAGTGGCCTATCTAGGCCCTTAAAGTTGGTGGAGCCCTAAAATAAAACTAAATTATGACTTTTTTACAGATAAAACTGGAGTCGGGCAAAAGTAAATTCGAGGAAAAATTATTTTTTTGTTTTATAGTTTAAAAATTTTAAGCGTTGCGAACAAAGCATCGAAACACAAAATATCAACAGTTCAAAGTGTCGAAAACACAAAAAAATCGAAATTACAAAACACCGAAAAGACAAAATGTCGAAATGCAAAATAAAAGATAAAACCCAACCTAACACGATCTGGTCAGGTTAGATTTTGTGTAATAACCTAACCTTAGTACTTTTTGTTTACTAACGTAACCAGGTCAGGTTTAAAACCTATTAATATTATACAAAAAAGTTAACCTGATCTGGTCAGGTTAGTTTTTTTTTATTATAATAACCTAACCAGAACAGGTTTTTTTTTAAATAACTTCGTCATTTTGTACTTTCGTCATTTCGTGTTTAAACGTTTTGTTCGTCACCCCAAAACGCACTAGAACAATATAAAAAATAATATATTTTTCCTGTCTTTTTTAGTGTTTAATATGTATTTAAAAGGAAACAGCTACCACTAACACCTTTGACACCAACATAAAAAACTCAAACTTTTATATGCTTTATCCAAACCATCTCTCTCAGTCATGGCGCACCCAAGGTGGGACACTCGGGGTCCGGGTCCCCTCCAAAACCTTCGGATTTTTTGGATATTTTTTACATGTTTAATGAAAATAGCATAAGATACGGCATTATCGGGTTTTGAGCCTCCCCCAAAACGTATTCCTGGGTGCGCTATTGCTTAGTTACACGTATTTAAAACAAGACAAATATTAAGCACGATCTTCTCGCACAAATTTGCTTTTAACCTTCAGATACACCGTAACAAGGCTAATCCATTCTCCCTCTTTGTAGTGTTGTATGTGAAGAACAAGGACTTAATCGCGATTAAACCCAAAATTGCGCTTAAGTGCATCTGAGGGTAAATCGTGTATAATTTTCAGAAGATATCATTATTGAATACTGATACAATTTTGGTAATAAGACCGTAGGCAAAATTTTTGCTTTTTTAGTTGAAAAGATGCACTTGTCCGATAAACTATTACTTGGTTTCTTTGCAATTTACCAAACTTGGGAAGATTAAGTACTCTATTACCTCCCTTTGTATATGCCGGTGTTCTTAATAATAGCAAATAAAAATTTAATTTAACGTTCCTTTCAATATGGTCTCAATTTAAGTGCAGGCAGCCTGCAGACCAAATACGTTTAGATGCGTCCTGCAGGCCGGTTGCCCCGCTCTGTATACCCAGCCAGATCCAGCCATGATCAAACAAATGAAAAAATAAGCGGGCAACGTTCGAAATTACGTAAAAATGCACCCCCCGTATTCTCACTAAAGATTTACCTGCGTGAAACAAATAAAGAAAAAACCCCAAACTCACAAAGAAGGGTGATTCTTGAGCGCAAAGTGTAACGTTCGAAATTACGTAAATTGTGTCAGACTGACCAATAAATATTTAACTGTGTGAAACAAATAAAGAAGAACCTAATAGGTATCACCGAGTAGCCTATTCTTGATCGCAGAGCCTTCAACTTTCATTGATAAATGCAAAATCACTAATATTTTTAGGCTGTATAGTTTGGTATAGTGGCCACATGGATTCATTCATGCTTTTAAATTAAAAGGACTAAATTAAAAGTCCGAAATTCTCATCCCAACTTGGTAGCGGCCATTTAATTAGTCCCTGTCTGTACCTATGTTAAATCTCCAATATGAGATTTAACAAGTTGTAGTCAAAATCGACCCCATGGGGTGCAATTACAACGATGTTACCCTGTAAGATACAAATTATCAAAACATATTCTTAACAAATCGCTTGCTTAGAATTATGAGATTCTATATTACAATTCTGAGGCTCTATGTTGCAAATTTTAATATATTGACATTTTCATACCACAACGTTCTATGTTGATTGCTCTTGCTGCTCATAAGACACCCATAGTTCTGTTGCTTTTTCGCTAATTTTGCATGGTCAATCATTTCAAACGCGATGTTCTCGAAAAGTTGTTTATATAGAACTTTATAACTCTAGGCAAGCGAAATATTAAAATATATACTTTTGGCACATAATCCGTTCAAACTTTTACTGAAAAATGTAAATAAATATCTAGATTTTTTTGTTAAGTATTTTACAAATCTTTATGCCGTCTTTGCTCTATACAAATAAGACAAGCGAAAACAAATACTATTCACAAACACACTGGTTATTTCTTTTATATTTAACATACTTTTTTTTGATATTGATGAAAAATATTTTTTAGTACATAGCAAAGCACTGTGCGCCGCCGAGTTGGCCCAGTACCCGGTTGGCGGTGCCCAATTGTCCCATTCCGTTTCGCGTATTAAGCTTATTATCTCAAAACCTAATCAACGAAAAGTATACATTTAATATATTTTTTGAATTTAGAAGGTGAGCTCATCTGACAAGTGAATGAAAATAGAAGGGGTTTCATCTAATTCAAGAAAGTGAATCTGTCACTTGTCATATCTAAGTCTAAAAAATGCAAAATTTTTTTAAAACTTTTGTGTTTAAACCATTTTTCTATCTTGTATATTAGCGCAGAGGAGTCAAAATATAAAACTTAAATACTTAAATATGCTGATTTCATAAAATACTAAAACTCAAACAAAAGTTTTTTATACTAGACATAAAACTATTATATTTACCAGCGTAAAAGAAAAATATCTTCTTATTTACCTGTCTACTGCACTGCGTTTTCACAATTTCCTTGTTAAAATATTTTCTTGTATAAACACAAAATTCAAATCTGCACCTGAGCTTAAAAGAAATTTGTTACTGACGAAAATGAGAAAAAGCACTGGATGTTTTTTAGTCTGAAATTTAAACTGATATTGTAGCTTCAAAGATTTATGAACGTGCAAACTAACAAAAACACTGAAAAATACTCTGCCAATCTATGGGCACCTAAGCTCACACTAGGTACTATAGTTATTGTGTGAGCTAATATAATCAAAAACTGAAATATATTTTATTCAACTCCAGACTCAATTACCTTTCGTTTGATACCACACAAGCCATGTTTTGACTTAAACTCATATTTTTTTAATCTACCCCCCACCCTTTTGAAAAAAACTAAAATGTATTTTGTTTAACTCCAGACTCAATTACCTTTCGTTTGATATCACACACGCCATATTTTCATTTAAACTCTAATTTTTGACATCTACCCCCACCCTTTTTTAAAAAATAAACTAAAATTCATTTTTTTTAACTCCAGACTTAATTACCTTTCGTTTGAAATCACACACGCCATATTTTCACATAAACTCTAATTTTTGGAATCTACCCCCACCCTTTTATTTGGCTTGCGTTCGGTGGATTTTGTTCATTTTTAAATGGGACCATCACGGCCCAAGACCCAACTTAGGTACCAAATTTCATTAAAATCGGACAAGCGGTTTTTGAGTTATGCGGGTTGGTCGTTACAGACAGACATACAGACAGACAGACAGACAGACAGCAAAACAAAAAAGTTTCAAAATCATCTGAAACGCAAAGATATATAAAAAATTTTGAAATCGGAGCAACTTTTTTTTTCTCAAAAAAATTAGGATCACCATAGCTCACACTACTTATAGTAGTAGTGTGAGCTAATAGTTTGTGCAGAATTTTTTTGACGTACTGGATTTTAATGAGATGGATTCACAGGCTTGCATTTTTTAACACGTGTAATGTTGATTTTAAATATTTTAGCTATTTTCTAGTAATTAGGTCACGCTCATTTCAAATCTGCTTTTAGTTTTTTTGTATCACACAAGGTTATTTTTCAAAACAGTTAAATCCAAAAATATAAAAAAAACACAATTTTTCATTTTCTACATTGAGAAAATACATTAAAGAAAAAAAGGACAAAAACATATAAAATATACACCTTAAAAGTATTAGAAATATTTGTTTACTCTTTGCGCTTCCTAAAAAAGCGTTCTCTTTTTCCAGAAAAACTCCTTTTGGTTGTTGTGCAATTTTCAGCTAAAGAAAGATCCGTCGATATTGCCCAACAGTAATCCGTCATCATTTTTGTATCCCAACGCCCTTGGTACCTTTTTTCCATCTCTTTAATATCTTGATAAAATCTTTTACCTTACTGTTCACTTACGTCACCAAGATTTTCCGGAAAATAGTCCAAATGAAAATGCAATAAGTAAATTTTTATGCTCATATTACAACCAAGAATCCTGAATTTTTCCAGCTTATTTTCAACAATCTCGACATAGTTTGGATCTTTATAATTCCCTAGAAATTTATTAACTTCTTTAAAAGCACTCCATGCCTGTTTCTTATTCTCTTTTATCATATTCTAAAATACTCTATCTTTCATCAAGCTCCTAATCTGCGGCCCCACAAAGTTTCTTCCTTTAATTTTGCGTCTGATGCAGCCGGAAATATTACTTGTTGACTGATCAAAACTCAAAACGTAAATAAGCCAAACAATATAAATTTACCCGTGAGTGATACACTTGAAACCCTTCTTTCCTATTACTAATTAAGTTAGGCGTAATTAATAGGACTGAAGAGGTCAAAATTCCCAAAAATGTTGCCCAAATTACAATAAATTTAGCAAATTATGCATGAAACAAAAAATTCCAGGCATCATTTTTGTGGTAATTCATAGAACTTAAAGATACTACAGTCATTTTAAAATGTATCAAAACGCCTCTGATAAATAAATTTGTTTAATTTTTTCTTTTTTGGGCAAAAACATCGCAAAAGATTGACGCAGAAGACCACAAATTTGGTGATTGAGACAAATTGCAATTTAATTAGTTATTTTTATATAAAAACTAAGCCCAAGAAACAAAAATCGGTTCATCACAAATATCATTTACAGTCTTATATCGTAGGCCTGCAGGCCTATGATATAAGACTGTAAATGACATAACCGTTGCAATAAATAAATATACCCCTTGGATCGGAAAATAATCAGATTTTGTCATAATTTTCAATAAAAAAATTATAAGTGTAAATAAATATTAAAAAAAGTTAGAATGAATATTTCCTCATTCTTTAAACAATAAAATCGATTTCCTCATTCTTTAAACAATAAAATCGATGATGCTGGCCGATTTGGGCTAATAGGAAACGACTTACGACAGTGACAATTTGCATTAGTTCTTCCCTGTCTTTATGAAGCACTGTGTGCAAACCAAACATAAAAGCAAAAAATTTTAATAGAAGGCACCCTAGCAGTAAATATTGGCAGTAGTAACACCACATAACCAATAGTATAGGACTCGGCTAACAAATTATTAGACTGGTGGTTTTATGCAGCCAGTAGGACACAAAGGGTTAAGACATTTATTTTTGTTACGCGTCATGTCAGTTACTGACGGGTAAAGTATTGTTTAACCTAACAGTGAAATGCAAGTTGCTAAGAATTTTAAGAATATAAAAACAAATCATACAATATTTTCTTCAGGAAATAGTCTACCAAATATCCCTTGTGCATAACAAATTATGATAATTTTTACCTCAGCACCCGAAACCATTCGCGTTCTCGTTCTTCGGAAAAAATTATGAACAATTTGCTATGCACAGGATATTACCTATGATGATTCATTCACCGTAAGTCAAGATAAGTATATGAAAACTAATAATAATCCATTTACTTAGTATCTCATTTCGAAAAGCAACTTCATTTCTCGTCGTGCAAACAGAACGCTTAGAGCAGCATTTTAATGAATAAATTGTCAGAAAGCCAGGAACACTGCGTTGATGGATTACCTGTCTTCGCAAAACTGTTTAGATTTTTTTCGTTTCAGCATTTGCACCCATCGATCACGATATAAGTGACTGGACTCCCTGATATTACAATGTGGATTTCTACAAATTTTCAAAAACGACAAATTAACTTTGTTCTAGACGAAAACATGGTGGCAAAGTTTTATTTAATTAAAACATATTTTTTACCTTACACTTATAAAAAAAAATTGGGTTAAACAAAAATGGTTTTGAGTCAAATAAATATTTATTTAAATAGACTGAAACAAACGTGTTGTTGAATTAAGTTGGTTATATTTATTTGTGTTAAGCCTCAAAAGCAAACAAATTTATCTTTAATCTAAACAAATTTTCATTTATAACAAATAAGTTATGTATTTAACTTAACATGCATGCGAGATTGTACCAAAGGTACTTCGGTTTGAAGCAAAAATGTTAAGTTTTTGTAACATCACAAAGTTGACTAAAATTTGAATTGCACAATAATGCTATTATACCTCAATCAACCTCCAAAAACCAGTTTGATGATAAACAAATGCTATACTATATATTTTGATCTTTATACATAAAAAAAAGATAAAATTTTACTTTTAAAAAAATCTGAAATTTTAATTGTTTATAGCTTGCTGGTAAACATCGGTAGGCAGCATCGATAGCAGCGTAGTTTCGGTGGCGACATCTATAAATTTATTATAATAATTAAACGGCAATTGCACGGAAGAAGTTAAACTTACATGACAAGAAGCCAAAGAATTGAATCCCTTAAATCAAGTAAATCAAAATTTATGAAACTAGTATATTTTATTTACAGTAACAAATTAAATGCTTAAATCAGCATAACGTTCGTTGAGTTAAATAAATATATGTCAACCACACCACTGATTTAACTCTTGAAACACATTTTTACCAGTGTAGAATGAAAAAAATCAGATGGCACAATAAAGATTCTCTATCTAAATGTGAATACCCCTTTCGCAAAAAACTCACAACTGGCAACACTGTTTTATTGTAAGGTGAAGTTTTTTCCACACAAAGTGTATAAAGAAGGGGTTAGGGGGTGACTGAGTGATTAAAATAATATTTTTAAATTATATTTTAGTGTAGAAAACTCAATATCAAATACTATTATAGTGCATGCGCTGTAAGTAGTTGAGTATGCAAAATATGAGGACCGCAGTTTGACAATGGGTTCTATTAAAAACAAGAGGCTTTAAGAAAAAATATTGAAAATGACTAATATTCGCATCAGTGTCCTAAGGTACAAGACAATAAATTTAAAAAACCGTCATTTTAAAAATTTGACCTCTTCGATTTTTTATATTTTTTTGAAAAAAGCCCTTAAAAATTTATTTTAGAGTCGGCCGAGAAGTTTAATTGCACAAAAAGAAAAATTCTTGTGTAATTGCGCGGAGGCCTTGGCCTTACTTATATGTATATGGACAAGCGAGCAGTCCTATTGAGGCGCCCAAGGTGTGAATCAATATACATTTTATTAAAAAATGTTGTTTTGCTTTAAGGAAAAAATCTTTTTTTTTTTCATTCTGACACTTCCCCCCCCTCTTGCATATGACATCAGCGGCGTTACATTGAATGTCCAAGACGGGCCTTCCACTGTTTAAAACCTTATCGGCTACCAACATTGTGGCACATTTTTCTAATTGGAATACCTAGTCCTGCACTGTTATGACACTAGACGCCACTATACAGGGTGTCCCAAATTCGATTTCTTTTGGGAAGTCTCGACCATCACTTCCGAGTATCCAATATAATGAAAAGCGGTTTTTTTTAACTCTACGTTTTGGGAGGGGGGCTATAACTTTGATGTTTATAAAAATTAAATTTTTGCAAATCGTTTTTGTATAGTCTATTTTGAGTATAACTATTTAGTTGAATTTCATCTGAACTTTTTATTTTTAGGGTATACTTAGTCATACAGTAAATACCCAGTGAAAAGTTTCCTTTAGAAACGTATTACTCAGTGTTTAATTTTTTAAAGTATTTTTTTCGGCAAGTTAAGCCCCGCTCGCAAAACGCAGAGTTAAAAAAAACCGCTTTCGTTTTTACTGGACAGTCGGAAGTGAGGGTCGAGACTTCCCAAAGAAATTGAATTTGTGACACCCTGTATAGTGGCGTCGAGTGTCATAAAAGTGCGGGAATAGGTAATTAGAAAAATGTGCCCAAGGTTGGTAGCCGATAAGGTGTTAAACAGTTGAAGGCGAAGGCCCGTCTTGGCCCCTCAATGTGACGCCGCTGATGTCAAATGCAAGGGAAGGGGGATGTCAGAATGAAAAAGAAAGATTTTTTTCTTAAAGCAAAACAACTTTTTTTAATAAAATGTATAATGAATCACACCCCGGGCGCCTCAATAAGACTGCTCGCTTGCCCATATACATATAAGTACGGCCAAGGCCTCCGCCACTTATACAAGATTTTTTATTTTTGGCATTTACACTTCTCGGCCCACTCCAAAATAGACAAAATACTGGAGCATCTTTTTTCAAAAAAATATAAAAAATCGAACATTTTCAAAATGGCGATTTTTTAAATTTATTGTCTTATACTAAGATCACTGATTTCTGAACAGTAATAATTTTTTTTTTGCAAAGTTCGTATTTTTTCAGGAAAAATCATAAACTATGGATATGTTTTGGCCAATTAAGAAGATAAAACACCCTGTAGATTTAAGGAAATTATTCAACAGAAAGAGAAATGAATGGCATTTTATTAATTTGGTCCAGAACAATCACAGCTTAACTACTATTATGCATAACTCATTATAAATGCATTTTACAAAAAATAAATGGATCCATGACAGATCTGATATCTTCCTAGCCCATTAGCACACTCCAAGTAACATTTCGTCGGCGAAACCAGAAAAATGTGTAACTCCACATTAGGACAAGTTTTAGATTATAGTTAACTAAAATCAAAAGCTATTACTATAAAAATGTATGTATGTCCTAGGAAAACAGATTTTTAGAGTAAACATTTGATAATAAAACAAGTGTGGCATAATATAAAGTAAAAAATATAGTTTACAATAAAACCCGCCAACAGTTTATTTTAAAAAACACTAGATTTACACAATTTTCCTTTTAAATTATTTTATCTTTTACGAGCATGAAAATTTCTAACTTTAGACTCATACATTGTATCAATACAAAACATAACACTGCCCTGTCAAAAATGCCGTGTCAAATCTCGTTAAAAAAAAAACGTGAAAGTTCATGAGATCTCGTAGATATTTTCTGCGGATTATGAAACACCACTTTCCAGTGAAATCTTATTTTCCTCAGTTTAAAATACATATTTATATTTAAACTGTTGAAAGTACATGAGATTACACCCGAAAAAATTGTTTCATAATCCGCAGAAAATAGTTACGAGATCTCATTCACGAGTTTTTGTCAGAATAGTATTACAAGCATATCCGCATTAAATGCTACACATTAAATCCATAGCAGATCTGACGAACTTTTTTAAAAAGCACTTTGATACGGGAATATCCGCGTTAAACCTGTCGAAAGTTGACGAGATTTCACAAGAAATTGGTTTTATGGTCCACGTCAAATCCGTAACAGATCTCGCGAACTTCCACCAGACACGTATGTATATTTAAAATTTACACAGAGTACACCTGAAAGAAGTGTTTTAAAATCCACAGAAGATACTTTTGTCAGCATCTTAAAAAATTTGCTATATTAAAAACTTTTTAAACTGGTTATCAACTCTTTTAAATTCTTATAGAAAAACTGCTTATCAAACTTCACCAAAACGGCTTATTATTTTGTTTTTTTATTCTCATAAAATCTTTTACTCTTAAGAAAAAATAGGTTGTTAAAAGGTTTTTGAAACTGAAAACTCATAAAATCTTTTAAAATCTTATAGAAAATATAAAAAAAAATGCTAGCCAAATCTTCTTAAAACTTAATACTTCTAAAATCTTTTAAATTCTTATATAAAAACATGCTTGTAAAAACTTACCAAAACTTGTCAATATTCGGTTTTTTTAATTCTCATTAGATCTTTTAACTTCTTATAAAAAAGTGAATTGCTGGCTAAAACTTCTGAAACATAGACGCTTATAAAATCTTTTAAATATAAATAGAAAAAATAAAAAAAATTGCTAATTAATTTTTTTCAAAACCATTTAGAACTGGTCACTGGTTAAAACTCATAAAATCTTATCATATATCGGCAAAACTTTTTTTTTGCAAAAACTGATATTATCCTTTAAAGTAAAATCCCTGAGTTAAGAAAATTTGATTTTTGTAACAGCGTTTTTTACTTTTTCCTTTTTTTAATATTTGAGGTAGGCACTCCTAGGTATTAAATTATCGCAACTTGTGTTGCTCCAAATAAAATTCTCATAAAATTTTGGAAATTTGTGTCCAGCAGGAAAAGTAAAATACCGCAAAAAGACAAAATAAGTTGTAAGAAATACTAATTATCCTACGTAGAGACTAAATTTTAAATATCACAAGATTTTTGCGAATCCAATTTTAAAAAAAAGTGTTTTAGGTCTCTTTTATAAATTTTGTCAAATGGGAGTTACACACTTTTCGGGTTTTGCCGACGATTTATTAACATCAACCTTGAAAACAGTTTTTTTGTAAATATCTTCAAAATAAAAGCTTCTAGGAAGTCTTTGGTCATTACACAAATTTTTGAGAAAAATGTTCTCTGCTACACTGTGAATACCGCATATTTATACGATGCATAGAGGGAAAAAATCAAGAAAACATGCGATTTAGTGCAGAACTCATTTATCTAATATGGGAGATATTTTTACTGAAAACTATTTATTAATAATCGCTTTACAGCAAGTTAGCTTCGGATAGTCAAACGTCAAACAAATGAATGAAACACCTTGTCAAAGTTAGCGTGTTGTGTTAAGAACACAAATGAATCAACTTTGCCACAATTTTTATTGTTGATGAAGTTTGGGTAAAATAATTTTAATTATGTCAGATAATCACTATGGTGAGGACATTATTCTCGTATAAAAAAATGTTAAATTTTTTGTTGTTTTTCTTCAAACTGCCATTTTTGTAAAATCTTTCAAAAATGTATTATGTTCTTTAATCTTAAAAATATAGGTGGACAAAAAGTAACTTGTCGCGGGCCAGTTTTAACATGTCATTTTTTATTGAACCTTCTTTTTTAAAATAATGCCACATTTAGCTGCTAATTTTTGCCCATAAGGCCGGAATTAGTTTTTAGTTATTAACATTTTTCTCCAAACTTAGCGAAATATGTGTTTAAATTGTAGTATAGATATTTAAAACATGGGCGCACCCAGGGGGGGGGGGCCTGGTGCCGGGCCCCCCAAGCCTGAGAGTTTTTACATATTTTCTACATATTTCATGATAAAACAGAAAAAATAGCTTAAAATTTGACAGAATGAGGACTCTGCCCCCTCCCCCCCAAGCAGCGGCGTAGTTCGTCGCGTCCCGCGAAAAACAAGAAGACCTTTTTTTTTTTGGTCGAAAGATTTTTGCGAGTCGCCCGTTTTAGCTGTCGGCCCCCAAGAGGTCTCGGGCCCCCCTCAAGACACATTCCTGGCTGCGCCACTGTTTAAAATATAAAGTATTAAATACATATACATCTACACATATTATTAGTATACTCATTATATATTAAGAAATAAAAGTCACACCTTATCCCGATGCAAAAAGTTTGTAGCTTGAGCGTAGCGAGGTATATAATTGTCCCATAGCTAACAAGACACTTTAATTACGAATTTTAGGAGATATTTTTGAACTTTAGGATTTTTCGGCCCTAAAATTAAATTATAATTATGTCGTTTTTAGCTACTTTACTAAAAACATAATGTCTGATAGAGCCTTTTATTTTGATTTTTAAGGATCAAAAGTGACAGTTTTATCGCTAAAATAAGGATTAGGGAGGGCCCTATTCTTATAATATATACCAAAGGATAAAAGTGACACTTTTTATCTCAATGTAAAAAGTTTTGGCACGAGCGTAGCGAAAGCTACAATTTGTTAAAGGATAAAAATTCTCTTTTATAACGAGGTTTATACGTTAATTTTAGACTTTCAGACCGATCTTTTTTAATTTAATATAGTTAAATTAATTTTTGTTCCGTTTAGTATAATATATAAATATGATTATTTATAAACAAAATAGTTTCAATATCAGATTCATTGCATTGAAAGCCTCTGTCAAGTCGTTTTAAAAATGGCGAAAGTCAGTCAGAAGGAAAGTTTGCAAAATTTTATGTCGGTTCTGTAAAGTTTTTTTTTGGGGGGGTTAGGTGTGTTCATTTTTCAGGGGGACGATTAGTAATTGGGGAGGGGGCAAACTTGGCCTTTCCGTTTCTGTAGGGTCGACCACATAATATAATATTTTGTAAACATTGCCGTCGTACATAGTATTTTAGGAAATATTTTGAAGCTTATTCGGTCACTTTGCTTTATATTTTGAATCATCAAGTAATTCATTTTAAGTATTCCTGACTACAAAAGAATACATCCATTGCACTGTGGGACTTTATCGCTTCTTTTTGTGCTTCTGCCCCACTGTGCGATGCTTCGTTAAAAAGTAAGCATTTTTTAAAGTTTTAACTGTTAAAAAACTGACATTAGCATTTATGAATTTTAACCAAAATCTAATCAGCTCGTCACAGTATCGAATACTATTTTACCTTAAAATTTCACGAAGATCGGTTCAGCGGTTTAGGAGCTATCGTGTTACAAACAGATATACATACACACATACAGACAGACATCACGACGATATTGCTAAGATAGGTCAAAATACACCCAAATAACACATTTTCGGCGTTATCTCAAAAATAAACGAAACTAATACCTTCTCTAGCTATTGCTTCGCGGGCTAGGAAGGTAAAAATTGTTCGGCAACCTCAATACGAATTTCTCCTTGTTGATCTAAAGCAGAATCCCTTATTTTTTTAGCCGAAATGATATCTAAATGTAGCTTATACTCCAAATAGCAAGTTTCTAGAAAAGTATAGTTTTAGAATCATTAATATTTGACAGATCTGACGAGGGTAATAAAGCCAAATCATAAATCTGCTTGATCCTTTTTATAAGGACTTTCCATTTATTTATTTTTGAGGTGTCCAACCTTTTTATTGTTAGTTAAGCGACACAAGTTTTTCACAAGAAAAGTTACAAAAAACAATCGAATATCAACTAAAATTGAAACTAGTATATTATTAATTAAAATGAACCTAGTTTGTTATTGCGAAAACAAAGTTTAATTAAAATGTGTCCTTTATTTGCCACCAATCATTGTAGACCAACAATGCAAAAACGCAAAAAAAAACCTATTAAAATTTTAAAAATAAAATTCCTAGCCTTTATGAACCTTTAAGCTAATAAAAATTAATAATTGGTCTACCTTATTACTGTAGTCGATAAACGAAATGTTTGTCTATTGTCTATGTCTATTGTTCTTGGGTTCTTCTCCAGTAACACCAGAGTGGCAGAAGCACACGTAAACTGGACCAAGAACACACCCAAAGGTTCACATAAATAGAAGTATATTATAGTAAAACGAAAAACGTAATATTAATTAATAATAATAATAATTTTTTATCGATTCAGCAAACAAATAAAAGTAAAAATTCTATCATTTACCCCTAGATAAGGAATACTAACACACACACACGGTTAAATAACTCTGTTAACTTCGTTTCCTTTCTTTTTTATTTATCAGCTATTGTTATAGTTATCAGTAAGAAATAACCACAGAAATCGTTATTTGGAGCTGATTTTTCTGTATTCGAAAAAGTTTCTAATACCGCCAGCGAATATTCTATACCACTTATACTCCTACGTAGAGCGAAACTAAAATAGGCTTCACATGTTGGTTGCCGTGCCACTTTCAAGGGAGTTGAGTTGTCCCTTTTGAAACTTTCTATAACTTTGGCATTTGGAATTCTCCAGCACGTACAATGTCGACTTTATAAAAATTTTACGATAGCTGTTGGAGACTTGGAGAAGTATTTGAAATATTATATAGACAATAAATTAGGACATTTTAAATAATTTTTAAAGGTATCTGTTTCATTGTATTGCATATATAAGGTGTCTTAATTTAACGTACATACGTACATAATTCGGCTATAAAACGTATTTTCCTACTTGCGAGCGTAAAACGCGTTTTTCCGCATCAATTTTCATGTGGAAAGTTCAACTTCCCGCATGCCGTGCGCAAAATAATTTTTCACGCACGGCACTAGTTAGGTAAATAACTATTTCCTAATAAGTAATAAATGCCCTCTTTTTCAGCATGTGATAATGTTTCTTCTAAACACGCGAGGAAAATTAAAAATCATGTGTTTTTCAGAAAAAAAATCTTTACAAAAGACGCGGAAGATTTAATTGTCGATATAATATATATACTAAGTATGCTAACTAGATTATTACCGCTCGAAAGTTAAATTTTTAAACAGAGCCGATAATGTGAGTATCAGTGCTTAAAGCGGATATTCATGCCAAATTTATTTACTATAGCTTAATCTGTTTAGAATGAAAAACGTATTTTGGCCCAGGTCAAGCAGTACTGGTGGGGTCTTCGATCAAAACAGGTGTCATATTATTCTATCTATCTATCTATTTATCCTTCTTCAATCCATCTTTGGATATAGGCCTCCTGTAATATCTTCTATTCTTCTCTGTCTGTCGCCGCATGTTTTCTTAAATCGTCTGCCCTTCTCATTTGGGGTCTTCCTCTAATTCTTTTGTTTTCCCAAGGTCTTCAGTTTACAATACATTTGTTCTAACGATCGTCTTTCTGTCTGATATTATGACCGGCAAATTTCAAATTTAAATGTGCTACATCTCCTCTACTTACTCTTGTGTTCTTATCCATTCATACCTTTTTCTATCTGTTAGCTTTACGTGTAATACTTGTTTTTCAATTGATCTTTTGTTACCTTATTCATGTTTGATTTTGTAAGTGTCCAGGTCTGGGATTCATAGGTAAGTACAGGAAGGATACATTGGTTAACCACTTTCGTTTTGAGGTATTGAGGATATTTTTAATATGTAGCTTAATTTACCGGATGCTGCCCAGGCTAATCTAACTCCTCTCTTGAATTCAGCCGTTTCGTTTTCTTTTGTTAGTTTAATAATTTGTTCCAGGTATATACAATGTGTCCCCGGATGGAGTTGACAAGAGGAAAAATCCTTTATTTTTGATTTTACGAAAAAAACTCACTCTTTTTTAAAAATTAGTTGACAAGAGGAGAAAATCTTTATTTTTAATTTTACGAAAAATATCACTCTTTATAATGTGACATTGATAGATTTATTTAATAATATTTTATGTTGTGGTACAAACAATTTTGTTTACCTACTCACGTGCGGTAAAGTTACTTTACCGCACGCGCACCACTTAGAAACCTTAGCAACGCATCAATAAGGCAGCTTCAATATTTATTTACATTTGAATTCCATCTAATTTGACATTACATTCTACCCAACTAACAATTATAGTAGCGGCTACATGCTCCAAAGGCTTTCCTACTTTCTTATGGTAGAAATGTGGTGATCTCAACCAAAATTCGTTACTTTTTAGTTCTGCCTACTGTTTAGCATCATGAAAAAGTAGAAGTTTCGTAAAAACGACCCTTTAAACTACCTGATAGGATTGTTTCTTGATAGTCTAATCTGATAGTCTGATCTACCACAATAGCACGTTGCCAAAGTTTTACTTTCTTTTTAGTCGTTAATTTGTAGTCACCCCGACATTTATGTGTTACTTAATTACCACTACAAAGTTGGGCTTAATTGAAGTCGCAAACGGGTGTATCCGACAACTACCTTATAACTTTATATTTTACCACATAGGATTGGGCCATCATAGTAATATCTGATGTAATAATGTAGAGAAAATTACTTTTGAGGACAACCTAAAAGTCACAAAAACTGATTTTGGTTTTATGTCAATCCTTCAAAGTGGAGACTACTTCCTATTTCTACTTTAAAAACGTAAACATCTTAAAGTCGCCTGTTGGTCGCGACTAATGTTAACCTTACTTTTTGTGGCTCCTTAAATTATTGCGAATTTGTTATAATTTATAATCAATTAAAGCAAGTATCGTTTATAATAAATTCTTAGTAAAGTACGACTTGTAAGCAGAATTTTAAGTTGTGACTTAAGTGCAACTAATACAAGTGGAATAAATAGATCGAAAATGCTCCCTGGTTGTCATTGCTACGTTTTCATGCGAATTGAGTTCGGTTTAATCTGATTGGAATAAAGCCATAATAACACTATTAGGGACCTATTGCAATAGTGCCAAGCACAAATTGTGCCGGGCACTATATTGACAGTTTATCATTATAAGAACAACTGTGTCCTTTCAAAGTTAGGCCTTTGTGTATTATACGAGTCGGATTTAATATATAAATTCGACTTTGGTATGTCAATTTTGAAAGATCAACTATCAGTTTGTAATGCGAAACTGTCAATATAGTGCCCGGTACAATTTGTGCCTGCCACAATTGCAAAAGGTCCCTATTATTGCAGTATTTTGACAGATTCACATTGCAGGCTAATAGTTGATCTTTCAAAATTGACATACCAAAGTCAAATACCGAACCGAACCAATACGTGTACTAGAGACCTAGAGAGAGAGATGTCCCAAAAATTTGGTTCTCTTGTCGTGAAAAACAAATATCTAAATTTAGCAACCCTAGTTAAGTTAGATGCTAGGTCAATTTTTAGTTTTTATTGATAGGCTTTAAGGTAGGGTTGCCAGATCTGTTTTAGGTCAAAACGGGACTAAAGTAAAAAAGAAGCAAAAATATGGGACAAAGCAGAAAAAAAAAACATAAAAATACATATGGAAAGTTTAAGAACGTTTGTGAGCCACTCATTTATAATGATGTCCGTAATATGCACTTGTACGCAAGCATAATTATGTTTAAAAATAGTTTTATCATTTTTGTGTTGCAGTTGACTTCTTAAAATAAAACAATTCATCTGAGATAAATTGGTAAAAGTTTAAAATTTTGTGCCAAGTTTGAAAAATGGGACAAAGGACGTCCCGTTAATACCTTGTCCGCCTTGATTTTTTATTGTAACAATGACAAAAATATAACGTTTTAATCTAAGTACATTCTACAACAGCATTCCCCAAATTATGCTGAATTGATGTACGGTACTTATATATTCAATTAAAATTTGTTTACTGCTTTAATGTAATATTTAATACCAACAATCAATTCAGCGTTGACAAACTGTTCGAAGTTGCGATGCGATAGAAAGACCTGGTACCACACCTTCTGACACCTTCAATAAAAAACATTTTAATATTTTATGTATCTGTTCCCCAAATGATGACTTTCTAGTCGGACAACTTTCTTAATAAGTAAAATTAACGTTTACTTAAAATTTATTGAAAACCATGTAGGAACTCATAAACCTTACTGATTCTAATTAGAGTTTGAAATAAAGATTGGAAAATTTAATTGATTTTAATATGTTTTGTGCCCATTTGAACTATCCTTATTGAGTTATGGACACGTTCCCCAAGTAATTTTTCGAGTATAAAGAGAACAAAATTAAATTAGGGACGTTTTTATTAAAAATGTTTCTGAAATGTAAAGATGAATTTGAAGTATAACAATCTGACAATAATTTGAAAACTGTAATTTACTACAGCTTTATGATTTTTACCCATATATTTTGGTATAATATAAAAACTTTTTAAAATTTACTTTTGTTTATTTATTTACTTATTTATTGGATACTTTACAAACATCACTAATTATGGTAATAACATATAGAGAAAAATTTGATGAAAAAAAGTAAATATTTATAACTTAACCTACTGCCTACCTACAAAAGAAAAAAAGATGAAATATTACATAATGCGTAATGAATCGTTATTGCCAAATTAATTAAATCATAAATAATAAAACAAACTGAGTTGAAACCTGGTTGAAACGCCATGGAAACGTAGCAACCGACGGCAAGACGACAATACGGATTTATGTGTGTGTGTAAGAGAGAGCGCGAGACACAGAGTAAATTTACTGAGAAGAAAAGAGACAGTGCCATAGCAAAAGGGAATTTCTATTTTACTGACCATCATTTTAACGACCAACGTATTTTCGATAAAAAACCGCCTAGTTTGTGGTAAAAACAAATATTAACTTTTAAGTTAACAGGTGTTAGTGAAGTACCACTTCTAAACAGCTCTACTGACCTATCACTTAACTACAACTCAGTTTTATCCCAAAAACCACCTTGACTTAGCTTCTACCACCCTCGCTTAGGCTTAGCTTCTACCATCAAAAAATCAACTACTACCACCTACCGTAGTAGAACCTAAGGGAAAGTGGAAGCACTTGATTTTTTTGTGGTGAAAGCTAGGAGAAGTTGGTGTTAGAAGCTAAGCAAAGGTGGTAGTAGTTGGTTTTTAGGGGTAGAATCTAAGCGAAGGTGGTAGTAGTTGGTTTTTTTGTAATAGAAGCTAAGCAAAGGTGGTAGTAGTTGGTGTAGAATCTAATAATTAAAGGCATTTTTGCTATAAACCTGAGCTGTAACTAAATAATAGATAAATAGGTAACTGTATGGCAGTGGTAGAAGCTTTTATTTATTAGTGATGATTTGTTTCGACCCTATACAATTTAGTCTGACGTGAAATAGTATAAAAAATCGTTGGTCAGTAATATCCAAGTCAGTAAAATTCGGGTCAGTATAATAGGCAGACCTCAAAAAGTGTTGATTTATAAACAAATAAAAAATGGCTTTGGTCTTTTGTTTTTTACTAATCTTATTCAACCTAATCTGTGCTTCTGTTAAAATGACTTTTTGATGAATGATGCCACAAAACAACGAAGCCTTCAAGTTTATTATAGTGCAAATAATCTGCAATCAAGTACAGTCTACATAGAGAAATGATGAAGGCACGTAAACCAAAGGAAAATAGGTAAGGGAGAGAGCTATAAGCCATGGGGAATACGCCCTTTTTATTGGCTTTCATTATTCAGAATAATGATATCTGTAGGCAAATATTTTAAATAGTATATCTTCAAATACATCGCAGAAGCCCCATGTATAAAAATGTCCTTTTTTTGTTACAGCATCCACATTTTCAAAGACGAGGAAACCTCTACAAATGTGAATACAGCAGGTTTTGGGAAGATAGGTATACAGGATAATCCGAGAACTTTTACAGAAACCTCTGGCCTTGTTTGAACTAAAGAACAAAAAAGTGTTTGAATTTAATTTGACAAAATGTTACTACCTACCTACTCTGAAATAAAAATAAAGAACATAAGTTTTTTCCTTACACATTGAGCTGTGTCAGGCATCCATTATAAATGTAACCCCCCCACGATCCCCATGAGATCCACTATCCCCACAAGATAGTGAGGGAGTTACATTCATAATGAAAACCCCTGTACATGTGGCAATGTGGTAATCTTAAATCATTTTTTGTTGTAGTCAGTAGAGACCCACATGTGGTCGTGATGCATCGAGGTCAACTAGGGCATGCCACCACTTTAGAATACAATACCCCTGTACATCCAAAAAATTGATGTCTATTGTTTTATTTAATGGTCATGTCAGTGGTGGTCCCAGAGGGGGGGTTGGCATGTTCCTCCCTTTTTTCCGAGAATTAAATAAAAAATAAAACAACCCCCCCCATGTTTAGAACTCAGTTTCCACCTATGTGTGCCCACATTGCTTAAAAAATCTCGAACCGAACCGAACCTTGCATTTAAATAAGTCAATCTATGTCCCGTTGTGTGATACATTTTTTGAATCAGGGTGGGCACACATAGGTGGAAACCGGGCCTCACTGCCCCTCTAGATAATTTTTTAAATAAAAAACTACATAAACAACTTTTATTTATTTCATTTAAAATAACTTATTACAATAATTGATTAAAGCATTAAAAGCCATACTAAATATATTGAGAATGACAAAGGCTGACCTGAAATCAACCAGGAAAGAAGTCAACTTAAAATTTGTCTGGATCATATCAGCAAATCCTTGGTTAAGTAGATTCAGTAGGGCAATGAATGATTGTTTCCATTGTTGATAATAATAAAGGCATTGCATAATACACATGATGTGGAGTGATCTATTTATAAGAATACATGGTGGTTCGGCATTCGTTGCAGTCCCTATCATGTACCCCAATGGTGATAAGGAGACCTCATTGGCCTTTAGCAGCTAGTCATAACTCATAGAGTTAGTTCAATTGCAATACTTCTTTAGCATTTCTGGTTACTACAAGCAGTGATCTAAAATTAAAGAAAAACAATGTCATAAATAACTCAGATTTTATAGTTAAAATTATTTGTTTTGCTTCCAATTAATAACTTTTCAACTAGGTTAGACGAGGCCATAAGTCCATGAATACATGCTTGATCAGAACATAAACTAGGCCTTATTGTAAAAGCGTAAAAATTAGCTATGTGTTTTCTTATATCTTTATTAATAAATACTAATCTATCACTATAATTTTTAAAGTTTTTTTACCTGAGTTTGTTGATAATATTGTAAAACCAAATAATTTGTTTAAAACTTTTATTGTTGGTCCTCCTTAAATGTCAATGACAAGTGACGTCTGTTGCTGACAATCCGATCGGCCATATAACTTGAACGTCGTGATTTGCTTACCCGCGCGGTTGCTGACACCCTCTAGTACTTTTTTAGTTGCGGAGAAAAGTCGGTAACACGTTCCCGTAACGGATGAGGTAGAAATTTCAATGTGCTATCTAGAACTATAGGGGAATGGAGACACAAAAGTAGTAAGTGGTACGTAGCCGTAACTTAGGCTCACTTTCAAGTAGCTCTACCCTCTATGAAGGAATAATTTTTGTACGCCATGTTTTTTTTTGAAGGACAGAAAAATTGTTTTTCTCATTTTAGTTTTGAAGCCCATTTTACAGAGATATAGTTTTTCGTACACAAATTGTAGAGTGGCCGGGCTAAATGATCTAAGTGCCAAAATATACAAATTTTAGATTTTCCACCCAAAATGATGTATGTGTCAAGGCCAATACGGGGCTATAAAAACTAAGTGCAATTTCCCCACCTTATGCCCTAACAAACATGTTTAAAATAACGTCATCCGTAAGTCCGCGTGCAGGTATTGTACAGTTTTTTTTAGTTTCCCACAAAAACGCTTTTTGGCACTTAGATCAATTAGCCTTTCCACTCTACAATTAATAAATGCTTTACCAAATATCCATATTAAAAACCATTTGGTCGGATTATCTGCCAATTATAAAAACATAACCTCAAAAACCACAACGAAAATATTTCATCAGCTACCAGAAAACGGCTAAATTTTGCAGGCGCGCTTATTTCTTGCAATAAACATGATGCATGTTGCACATAATAATTTGCATCGCAGTTGAATTTTGACCTCTGCTCGTTAAATCTCGTAATTTTAGATAACATAGTACATATTACAGACATAACCAAACTAAAAAACTTAGTGTGTTTGTTTACTGTTGTGTTCCATATTGTATTATAATAATTCTACCAAAAAGAAACGATATTATTTGCAACTACATCGCTACTTTTATGCCATTACGAAAAAAAAACAGCCTCTACGACGTAGTAGATACCTGGCTGCGACATAGTAGTGTAGTTGTTACTACAGTGACTGTAAACACTTGACCTAGTAGTCATAACCAGAAATTGGTTCCCCACTTAAGGGAATTAACACGTCGCTGTATGGTATACTAAGACGTAGCGGGAATACGTTGCGGTTACCTTTAAGAAATTCTTTCTAGTTGGGGTTTCGTCGTGACAACTTTAAATGTTTGTTGGGTAGTTTTTGAAAAAAAAGTACTCATAGGTAAAATATTTTACTTACTTATTAATTTATTTATTATTATTTACCACCCTTGACGGCTTGACCGAACTCCGCTCCGCGTCGTTCGCTGTCGTCGCGTGCGGTAAAGTATTACTTTTCGCACTTGTTACACATATTTTGCTTTACTGAATAAATACAGTCCTCTTCCTCTTGGATAATTTTATGTTTCTTAATTCGATAAGATTTTTTTGACAAGCAGAAGTTTTTAAAAAGAGTGATGTTTTTCGTGAAATTAAAAATAAAGATTTTTCTCCTCTTATTAATTACATGTTTCTTAATTTGATAAGAGCCTGTACATCTAATCAAATATTTTATTATGGTTATCCTAATTTTTCAACAAGCAGAATTTTTTCCGCTTGTCAACTCCATCCGGGGACACACTGTATATATCCCTCTAATTATTCTATTTTCTATTGGTTTATTCTGATCGTAATATTTTCATCTGTGTAGTTTTAGTGAAGTTCATATTCAAGTCTATATTTATAGTTGCTGTATCCAGTTCTTCCAGAATTTTTATCAGTTCTTCTTTCTTATCTGTTATTAAGGCGATATCATCAGCATAATATCTTAGATGGTTCAATGACTGAACCAACTCCGTTTAATTTGGTGCCTATTTCTTCCCAATCTAAGTTTTTAAAAACATCTTCTAGGGCCTGGTTAAATAGATTAGGGGATATTTTGTCACCCTGTCTCACACCTATTCTTATGCGGATTGGCATGGTTCCTTCGTGAATTTTGATTGATGTTGTTGCTTCGCTATATAGATTGGCTATTAGATCTGTGCTTTATTCGGCTATTATTTAATGATGCTTTTACTGCCCAGTGCTCAATGATATCGAAAGCTATTTCAAAGTCTATAAACGCAACATATAGTGGAATGCTGTATTCGTTGGCTCCTTCTATTAGGATTTTTTTGGTTGATAGTTGGTCAACTGTACTGAAACCTCTTCTGAAGCATGCATGTTCTTTTGATTGATATCTGTCAGATTTTGTTGTAAGTCTATCTGGTAATATTTTCATAAAAACTTATAAACAAAGATTATAGATTATAATATATATTATTAAGATGGGCCACTCAAAATTAAATTATTATTATATACAGTGTGTCGAACGTACATAAGTTCGGGTAAGCAGTCCAAAGATGGCGCTACAAACATTTTCAAAAATCGCGCACGGGTGATATATTTAATTTTATTTAAATATACTAAGTGATTCAAAAATATATTTAATATAACTTAAAGATTATTTATATTCCATTATCTTTGGATTATATTAAAAATTATTTTAAATATTTTAGGAAATCATTTTGGTGAAATGAATCCAAAATGTCTTAACTACTACTTGTATTGAAAAGTCTTTATATTTTATATTTTAGATAATCATTTCAACGAAATACATAAAAAAACAACCCAATAACTATTATTTTTTATTTAGCTACGTTTAGTATCCACCAGTCAGGATTTTTTTTTTACTATAATATGTTTTTTATAATAAATCAATGTTAATTTAGGTACATGCTAGTCATTTTAAGCTAGGTTAACATTTAAAGAGTTTACTGGCGGAAAGTACTGGCAGCCACTAAACTAGCCAGCCCGTCAAGTCTTGGAAAGTACACTCCAAATGTAAACGTAGCTTAAGGAATGTTTAACAAAAGTATCTGACTGTCGGTATCTCAATCACAGTTTTTTTTTATTTAGTTCAATAATTTCAGCTTAATTTAAATATTTTATGAACTAGATATCTATATCATAACAAAAACATTTCATGTAAAAAAAAGCCAAGTACGCGAAAGTAGTATTTCGTAAAAACAATTGAGATAAAAGTAAAGCCAAGTTCTCTAATACAAATTTCAAAATGAAAGGTTCTTACTACTTTGGAATTGTTTTTTAAACTGTGCTATTCCAGCCAAACTTCTTTACGTTCAATTTAGCACTGTGCCTAAGAGTCATTTGCAGCCGTAATAGCCAAGTTTAGAAAAACATTTCCAAACTAGTAAGAACCTTTCATTTTGAAATTTGTATTGGAGAACTTTTTACGGGAATACCACTTTCGCCTACTTGACTTTTTTTTCATGAAATGTTTTTGTTATGATTTCACTCCTTTTTTAAAGGATTTGGACAATATTTAAGTTTTAAAGTAGTAAAATATGCGGAATATTGTTCAAAACTTTAGCAATACCTTTTTATTTTCCTATGGTTTTATCATAGTTCCTATCAGCCTTCTAAAGCTCAGCTCTCTAGTGTTCCTGGAAGTAGGCAATGTTATTTTTACATAACTTTACATTTATAGAGGAGGGAAGTTAATTAAAATTTGGGGTTTTTTAATTTTCTTTTATAGTTTTATCATAGTTCCTATCGGCCTTCCAAAGCTCAGCTCTCTAGCGTTTCTGGAAGTGGGCAATGTTACTTTTACATAAATCTACATTTATAGGGGAGGGAAGCAAATTAAAATTTTGGGGTTTTTAAATGTTTTCCTATAGTTTTTATCATATTTCCTATCAGTCTGCCAAAGCTCAGCTCTCTAGCGCCTCTGAAAGTGGGCAATGTTACTTTTACATAACTTTACATGTATGGGGGAGGGGAGTGAATTAGATCTTTGAGGTTTTTTGATTTTTTACAATCCAAGGGTTTGGTCACAATTTATATCAGTCTGCCAAATTTCAGCTTTGTAACATGTCTGAAAGTACAGAAAAATTTACATGATTTATACATGAGTGAGTGAGTGAGTGGCAATTTCAACGTATTTTTGAAATTTCGTAACTACTTTACTACTTCATGGAACTCCATGAAACTTGGAGGGATTGTTAACTCTATAAAGATCTATGACTGTGCAAATTTTGAGTTTCGTAGCTCATTCCGAAGTTTTAGATAGGTCAAATATGGGCTGAAATGTTTCAAAAAAAGATGTACAGCAGTTTCCGCGCAAACTCGGTGGGGCACTGCCGTGCCCCCAGCTTTTGTATAAGTCGATAGACGTTTTCATGTCCAACGGCATTCTCCCATTTTTGGCGGAGCTGAAAGTAATTAATGTGTTTTTCATAATAAATCTTTCTATAAACAAGCTTATTTCACTGTATACATACTAAAGGCAATGCTTATATAAATATATATTTTTACTTACCTGAAAATATCTTGGGAATCTATGAAAGAGTTTAATTTTGAAAGGACAATTGAGTACGCAACACGTTGAAGCCATTTTCAAATAAAGATCTTATTTAAAATACGCAATAAATTTAAAAAAGAAACATTTATGAATGACAGAAAAAAATTGACAAATAAAAAAAATTGATAAATTTGAAAAGTTTGACGGTATAAAAAAATTATACCGGGAGGAAGCAACAGCGCGGATATTTTTTCTGAAAAAAACTGTAAAAATTATGGAATTAGTGCCATCTCGGGAATTACCGAACTATCAGTGCGCAGGCCGTGCTTATAAATTCTAATGAGGATGATATAGGTCAATAGTTTTTTAGGTCTGGCCTATCGCCTTTCTTGTATAGAATAATGGTTATGGATTATTTCCACTTGTTTGGGATTATTATTTCTTTTAGTATTTTATTCATTACTCCATCTTTTCCAGGTGATTTGTTATTTTTATTTTTCCGCTTTGATCATTTCTGGTTCTTTATGGTTTCTGGCGATGATTCTCTTTTGTTTGGTATAATTCTGTATAGAATAGTTGCGTGATATTTTTAATATCCTCTTTACGTTAGTTTTTATGCCGTTTATATCCGTTATTATAATTATTTCATATCTAGCTACTGTCGGCTTTAGATATTTCATATTTTTATTATTTTTTATAACTCTCTCAACTTTTATTTCCTGGCTCTTTCTTTTATTTTCATTTATTATTTTTCTTATAGTTTTATTTATTTCTGTGTATTCTATCGGTGTTCGTTTTTCTTCTTTCTCCAGTTTTCGCTCTTTTTCCACCAGGTTCTTTATTTTTTCTGATATAAAAATTTATCACTTTTTATCTTTTTCTACGTTATCATTTCCTTCTTTTGTCATGGCTCTTGTCAGCGTATCATTTATTTTATCTATATTTTCATTTTCAGTTTTGAGTTAGATCTTCCATTAGCCTTTCTTTGTATATAGGTTTTTTTTATATTTTTCTGTTACGCAACAAGTCTCTATTCCATACAACAGCGTACTTTTCACCATTGTTTCATATATGTTAAATTTTACATTCTTTTTTATCTCTCTGCTCCATAAAATACTGTTAAGACATCCAATAACCTTTTTTGCTTTTACTATTCTTTTTTCCAGTTCTTTACAGTCTGTTCCTGTCTTATCAAATGTGACACCCAAGTATACATACTCATTGCATGGAGATATTACTTGTCCATTGTCTAGTTCTAACTCACTGGATTCGTTTCCAATACATAAGTACTGTGTCTTGTCCACGTTCACTGTTAATCCGCACTTTTAAAATTCCTCCATTAACTTTCTCATCATATACTCCATATCCTCTTTATCATTAGCTACAACTACTTGGTCGTCAGCAAACTGTAGTGTGTATATGGTAAATCGGTCCTTAAGTTGTATTCCCATGCCGTGCACTTTCCGTTTCCAGTTTTTTAGAGCTACTGCGATATATATTTTAAAAAGAGTTGGAGAAATACAACATCCTTGCCTTAATCCTTTTGTTACGAGGAATTCTTTTGAAAGTCGATTTCCAATTTTAATTTTAGATTTTGACCCTTTGTATAGTTCTTTTATCGCTTTTATGTATGTATGATTGATATTAGTCTGCTCTAGCACTGTCCATAGTTTTTCTACTGGAACGGTATCATATGCTTTTTGTAGGTCCACAAAGGTAACATGAGTCTCTATATTTCTGGCGCTCCTTTTCTCAATTACTTGTTTAAGACAAAAAACATTATCACTACAAGATCTGCCTTTACGAAACCCACTTTGCTCTTCTTCTTGTTCATGAAAATCCTTCTCTATTAGATCTCTAAGAATCCTACCGTACAATCTACTGAGAGTACTGGTTACTGAAATTCCTCTGTAATTGTTGCAATCCAGCTTCCAGCTTGTTTCCTTTTTTGTGTATTGAGGATATGAATGCAATTTTCCAATCATCAGGTACTGTAACAAAGCTACTATATTTTTGCATTATTTTGTTCGTTACAATTAGTTCAGGCAGGGGAATTTTACTCTCATCTAAAAATGTAAAAAAAATATTGCTTCTTTTTCTTAATTATCTAGGTTCATTATTATTCAACAGCAATGTGATTTGGAGTGTATGTACTTTGGAATGTGTAAATGGGGGGTATTAAAGAATGTCATGTGGTCCTGGTGGAAATGGAATGTGCCTCGGCATTCGTTAAATATTTTAAACTCCCTCTACAAGATCAATTGTGAAATGTGATCGGAATTTCTTGTACTTTGGAATGTGTAAATGGGGGGTATTAAAGCATGTCATGTGGTCCTGGTGAGAATGGAATGTGCCTCGGCATTCGTTAAATATTTTAAACTCCCTCCACAAGATCAATTGTGGAATGTGATCGGAATTTCCGGAATTTAATGATGAGGATCAAAATGCAAACTCAACCGGTGCGAAAACGAACATGCCTGTTTTCCATTCCTGCATTCCACAGTTGTGTTTTTATACACAGCATTCTTTCG
Organism: Aspidapion aeneum; assembly: GCA_963576565.1. Classification (NCBI taxonomy): domain Eukaryota; kingdom Metazoa; phylum Arthropoda; class Insecta; order Coleoptera; family Brentidae; genus Aspidapion; species Aspidapion aeneum. The sequence continues at coordinate 73,379,527 of OY755044.1, forward strand.
AAATACCTTCGCATACTAAAAATCGATTTTGATTGTGAGTAAGTATACATTCCAAGAATTTTTCGGATCTTTAATATAAAAACAAAATTTATGCCTTAAAAGGTCTCTCTTCTTCTTCTTTTTTCGCCGATCTCGTGAGCCAATAGATTATTTGTTTTTTTTTTAAAAGAGTATTTTTAACCGGATTTTCTCAGTGTGTGAATTTATCACTCCAGGTAAGTCAAAGTAAACAAAACAAAAAAAACAGGTTTTCTTATCTTTATTTTATTATAATTTTTAAAACTTATTGCTCTAACGCCTTTATTAAATCTGTGTAAAAGATATGCAAATACCCAGTTTCATTTGTTTGTTGTCAGTTTTAGACTTATAAAAAAGCCATCTTGACGGGTAACAAACAAGATCAGACGTAACCGTGAAATATGTCTTGTGGGTATTGTTGGAATCGGTTGATTTATAACAGTAAAATATTTAGACCGTAGGTTGGGTTAGTTGTCTCCCTTTTTGGATTTCACCAGATCATCTTAATGGTTGACAACTAAAACAACTGATCCGCCGTTTCTTCTTCTATGTTTTGCTGTGTAAATCAGGTGATTTATGACAATATTTAAAGTGACAGTAGTTTGATTTGTTTGTTGTCAGTTTTGGACTTATAAAAAAGCCATCTTGACGGGTAACAAACAAAATCAGACGTAACCGTGAAATATGTCTCGTGGGTATTGTTGGAATCGGTTGATTTATAACAGTAAAATATTTAGACCGTAGGTTGGGTTAGTTGTCTCCCTTTTTGGATTTCACAAGATCATCTTAATGGTTGACAACTAAAACAACTGATCCGCCGTTTCTTCTTCTATGTTTTGCTGTGTAAATCAGGTGATTTATGACAATATTTAAAGTGACAGTAGTTTGATTTGTTTGTTGTCAGTTTTGGACTTATAAAAAATCCATCTTGACGGGTAACAAACATGATCAGACGTAACCGTGAAATATGTCTCGTGGGTATTGTTGGAATCGGTTGATTTATAACAGTAAAATATTTAGACTGTAGGTTGGGTTAGTTGTCTCCCTTTTTGGATTTCACAAGATCATCTTAATGGTTGACAACTAAAACAACTGATCCTCCGTTTCTTCTTTTAAGTTTTGCTGTGTAAATCAAATGATTTATAACAATATTTAATACGGTCGTGGTTTAATCCGTTTGTTTTTAAATTTTGTAACCTGAATATAACTTAACGGCTAACAAGCAAAATCACTCGATCCTTGTGTGTCTTATTGGGTATTATTGGAATCGGGTGATGTGTGCTTTGACCTAGCCGTCTTGATTTATATTCCTGTTGAGCAATAAAGTGGCTCTGTTAAAGGGTAAAGGGCTGGAGCAATAAGTTAATCTTAAAACACTGAGTCGTTTCTTCTAACCAATTGAATTAACATTCAATCTGGCTTAAGGTTATTTTGGAGCTATCCGTAAACCTAGTTGCTTGATTTAACTTTCGCTTATCTGGTTTTGAAAATGTCTAATTTTCTTCCGCATTTTATCCTGCCTGTGCTAAACTAAATTAATTGTTTTTAAGAAATTGTTTATCTTCATTTCCTAGTTACTATTTTGGTACAAACTGTTTGCTAGTTTTTGGCCTAAATACGAATTCCGTATTGAAATAATGTTTAACATTGTCGAGAGATTTGCTGACATTTTGTACTAAAGCCCTTATAAACAATTCCGTATATTTCAATCCTTATGTTATTATTTTAATTGTTCTTTATGTTAAGGATATTTGTTGATTTTTTTTTATTTATGTAATAACTTGCTAAACATGTTAAAAATTTAATATTGGGATTGTGCAAGAATGATTCTTATTACCTTTATTTTTGTTACAATTGACAAATGTGATTTTGAATTTGATTTTATTTTATAATTATATATTTTAAAACAAACAAGTTTCATGGCTAATTGGACAAAAAGGAGTTTTTTGTTTCTCTCATATTTTTCCGTGGGTAGCCGAAAGCTTAACCTCACGGGGGTCCAAGATCTAATGGACACCTAATAAGTGTTGACAGTTAACCGTTTCGTCCTTATGGGACTCCTCAGAACACTGCTGGTCAATGTGACAAATCTTGCGAAGTTAATCAGACGGTTTTGTCTCTAATTAAATGTAATTAGTGAGCGAACTATAGCAAGAGGCGCCATCCACCGAGATACGAGAGAAACAAAAAACCAACAGCAGGCAAAAACACTACTATACAATATCGATCAATGAAAAGATCGAATGCAAATAAAAGAAAACAACTATAGTCCGTGACCTACGACAGCTCTTTGTCTTTTCAGGCCGGATCAACGCATTTTGCATTTTTACCCGTCATCAAGACAGTGAGCGTCAATCAACGGAATTTTTAAGCTAAATAATACTAACAAACGTGAAATTTCGTACCCGTGAATTTAAAAATCAAACAAGTTTCATGGCTAATCGGGCAAAAAGGAGTTTTTTGTTTCTCTCATATTTTTCCGTGGGTAGCCCGACAGCTTAACCTCACGGGGGTCCAAGATCTAATGTGTGCAAAATGCAAATAAATAGAACGACATAAGCCTTAAGTCGTTTTGCACCGCGCATGCGGCTCATTGTAATAGCAAAACTTCCCGTAAGATCTACGCCAACGTGTTGAAAAGCTTTTGCTTGTGAAACGCGAAATTTTGGCAAATTTCCAGCAGGGGGTTGATAATTATAGGGGCGCGTGCGCCAGCATGTAGAACAACGTGAAATTATTTTTCTTATATGCCTTTTAGCTGCAAAAATCCAATAATTTTGAAAAAGTAAAAATAAAGTCGTGTTTATGCCGGTATGCATATGTTTCTCGTGAGTATGCGCAATCAATAACTTTGTAAATTGAGAATCACCGGGTAAAAGTATAGGAAATTTTTTGTTATAATCTAATTCCGAATTGCATAATCTTCCGCCAATGCGTAAAATATCATTTTGATCCAAAAACGGATTTAATTTTCTAAAAACCTTTGGCAACGGTTTATTATCGACAAGTAAAGAAATCTCGTTTTGAAAATATTTATTTTGCACGTGTTTTATAAGCACAAATATTGCATTTTGTAACTCATATTGTATTAACCACGTAGAATTAATAATAATTTTCTCATTATTAAATTTACGCGCGCGAAGATTGTGAATAAAACGTAGTATAAAAGCAACAAGTCTAATTAAACGCAAAAAATTTGAAAATTTGTTAAGCAGACAATCCAAAAAATTTGGTTCAATTGTTGCAGCAAAAACCAATTTTCGCTCCTCTTCGAGAGCTTCTTTGGGTGTAGTAATGTTATTTTTAGTAAAATCCCATGTCTCTTGTGGCTTACAAAGGAACTCGGGTCCTTGCCACCAAAGGGAACAATTAATTAAATCTGCAGGCAATAGACCACGTGACCCGGGGTCCGCGGCGTTTAATTCAGAAGGAACATGGTTCCAATCGCAAGGCTGAATTTTTTCTTGTATGTATGTGACTCGGTTGGATACAAAAGTGCGCCACGCATGTGGTGATCCTTTGATCCAAGAGAGCGCAACCATACTATCCGTAAAAGCAATGGTATTTTGAAAAGCAATTTTATTAGCAAAAGTATTTTGAATAAATTGAATGAGTTTAGCTAGCAAAACTGCCGCACAGAGCTCCAAACGGGGAATACTGATTCTTTTTATGGGAGCGACTTTCGATTTTGCGCACACAAAATACGTTTTAATATCTCCGTTTTGATAAACAATACGAAAATAAACCGCCGCACACATACCGCGCTCGGATGCATCGCTAAATCCAACAATTTGACAAAATTGAAAATTAGAGAGATCAATCATTCTTGGGATATAAAAATCAGAAAATAATTTGAGTTCTTCTTCGAATTTTTTCCACTTGGAAATTATTTCCGGGGGTGCTAACTGATCCCAATCTAACTTTATAAACCATAAGTACTGGATTAAATTTTTTGCAAAAAACGTAACCGGTGTAAGAAAACCTAAAGGGTCAAAGCATTTCGCAAGGGTACTAAGCAAATTACGCTTAGTGCAAATTTTTGTATTATAATTAAAAGAATAAAAAAAATTATCACTTTGAGGGTTCCACCTCAAGCCTAAAATTTTTAGAGAGTTTGCATCCTCTCGATCCAAAGAGAAGTCTTTGGTTTGTATGTGGGTTGCAGGCAAGTCTGCAAGCAATTTGGGTTCGTTTGATGCCCATTTTTTCAGTTCAAATCCGCCTCGCCCTAATAACTCAATTAATTGATTTTTCATAAGCATGATTTTATTAAAATCTGCGCAACTTACTGCGCAGTCGTCTATATAGACGCTGTCCTTTAAAATCGCAGAAGCCAACGGTAAGTCTTGATAATCATCGGCTAATTTAAGCAAGGTTCGAATTGCTAAATATGGAGAACAGTTTACCCCGAAAGTCAAAGTTTTTAATTCGTAATCTTGCACCGTTTCTTCAGAATTAAAACGCCATAAAATTCGTTGGTATTTATGTTGATTTTCCTCCACATTTATCATTCTGTACATTTTAGAAATATCGCTAACAAAACAATATTTATGTAGCCGAAAATTAAGCAAAATTTTAACTAAATCTCCTTGTAGTTTAGGACCCGTGTGAAGGGCTTGATTTAGGCTAGGCTTATTTAAAGAATGACTCGATGCGTCAAAGACAAGACGAACAGGCGTGCTACTCGAGCTTTCTTTTATAACCGCATGGTGAGCAATATAAAAATATTCATGAATTTCTGAGTTATTAGGGGGTGAAACTGCACGCATGTGACCCATATCCAAGTATTCTTGCATTACTTGTGAGTAAGAAGTAAATAATTTTTTATCATTTAGTAAACGTTTTTCAAGCGAGTACAACCGACGCAAAGCAAGGGTTCGGGTATCGCCGAAATCAACGGGATTGATTTTAAAAGGCAACGAAACGGTGTATTTACCGTCCACATCGCGTATAGTAGTTTTTTCAAAATATTTTTCGCAAAAAATATCTGAAGGTGAATTTTTCTCCACCGTAGGAACCTCTTCCAACTCCCAGAATTTTTGCAAAGTATTATTTAAATCAGTAGTGGAAATAGTTGCCATAAAAGTAGAAATATTTTTTGATGCAAAAGCAGCATTTTGCAGAGGCATTTTTCCGAGCAAAGTCCATCCGAAGACTGTATTAATACAAGAGGGGGTGTCTGGACCGAAATAAAGTCTACCTTCTTCTAAAAGTGATCCATAAAGGTCCGCGCCAATAAGAAGCTGAATGCCAGCTTGATTATACCAACTGGGATCAGCTAATTTTAGGCCAGTTAAGTAGTGCAACGAATTTTGGTTAAAAGATACACTTGGCATTTTATCGCAAACTTGGTCTATTAATACAGGTTCTAGACTAAAAATTTTCGATTTATTATCGATAGCAGCAATTTTACAATGCACCGCATGGCGCGCCGTAGTAGACATATCTCCTAAACCGTTTACATTAAGCGAAATGTTGGATTTAGGAAGTCCGAGTGCATTCGCACATTTTTTCGTTATAAAGGAGCACATGGCGCCATTATCCAAGATGGCGCGTACTTCGTGCCAATTTCCGTATGCATCATGGATGTGCAGCAAAGCAGTGCAAAGCAACGTGTCATAGTCGCCAAGCACAGTACCCGCGTGAATAGATTTATTTTCAGTAATCTGATTTTCTACGGGGTTAGTTTGTGATCCACTAGACGTCACAGAAGAAGAAGCAATCACCGAAGCTGGGGAGTTATTTTTTAGGCATAAAAGACTGTGGTGATTTAAAAAACAAAATCTACATCTTTTTTGTGAAGTGCACGAGTTTACTTGATGAAAACTAGCCATGCATTTGGTGCATCCCTTATTATTTCTAATAAAATCAATGCGTTCTTGAATTGGTTTCATTAAAAAAGATTCACAGCTAAAAATCAGATGTGTATTTTTTGCTTTGCAGTAGAAACACGTGTTTTGTTTGGAATTTGGAGTTTTTTGTGACTGTCTGTTTGCAAGTAAAACTGTTTTATTTCGTGGATTACGGGGGGATCTCGAGAAGTTCCCTGGTCGTGAGTTTTGAACATTATTTTGTTTCATAGACAAAGATAAAGATTCAAGAGACGTGCAATGTTGCTCTAAAAATTTGTAAATATCTTCGTATTTTGGCATTAAATTAGAAGCGTGATTTTGTTCAAATAACTTACGCGTTTCGGGATCTAATCGATCCAAAAGCATGTTCGCAGTAATAAAGCACCAACTATGGGTCGCATATCCCATATTTTTTAAGCAATCAAGGTTTTCCTTGAACGTATCTAGCATTTTGCGCAATTCTAAAACGTCATCATTGGATAGCCGAGGTGAGTTTTCGATAGATTTCCAGTAAGAAACCGCACGCAAGCGCTTATTGTCATATCTGGAAATCAGCGTATCGTAGCAAAGTAAATAATTATTTCCTTCAAGAGGTATATTTTTAATTAAATTTAAAGCAGGGCCTCTTAAAATCGTACGTAAATATTTAAACTTCTCAATGTCCGAGCTCTTACGCATATGTACAACCGCATTGTAAATCTCAATAAAGCTTGGAAACTCCTCAACATCGCCCGAAAAAGGAGGGACATTTAACTTGGGAAGAGAAAATTCTGGTTCCGGAAAAATAATTGTTTGATTATTTACCTCATTGTGGCTTCGATTTATTTCTTCAGCCTCCACCTCAAATAAATCATAGTGCAAAGCCTCAACCTCTACGCATCTATCCAAAAAATCTTTTTGTATTTTATTCTGAGCTTCCAGAGCTTCAGAATCGTCTGAAATCAAGATCAGTAAAGCATTATGATGCTTTTCAAAGCTCTTACAACAAGAAGAAAGTTTTTTAAAGTTAACTTTAAACCTTGTGTAAGCAGCTGGATTTGTTTTCGCCTGATTGGCATAGTGTTCAAGCACACTCAACTGATTGATTGCAGTTTGACGCAAGGCCTTAGCCGAGCTTACCTTTTTTTCGGTATCGTTTACCATTTTAAAAGGTTAAAGTGCAAAGTAAAGCAATAGTTAATAAGGGAAGCAAATTTAAAAAATATATCGTAGTACTTTTCAAATTCCCTCGTAAACCAAGATTCAAAGCAATATTAAAAGGCCAGCGGCTTTTAGCAAATATTGAGTAAAGAACAGCAAGTTTTTAGCAAAAAGTATAAATGCTAATAAATATGCACAAAAAATTTAGCAACTGATAAGAGTTTCTGAATTTGTGTAGGTACGCAAGGAAACGCAAGCCTTACATACATCGACAGCGTAATAAATTTAAATTTTGAAAAAAAATAAATTTTTCAAAATTTGTATGCAATTTGTATATTGCACAAATAAAAAATGCAATGCAAGTTGGTACGTGCAACGTACAATAGACACACCGTAGATAAAATGTAAAACCTAAGATATGCCTTGTCTCAAAAAGACGCAAAGTAAAGTCCTAACTTCAAACACAATTATGCAACTCTGAGAGCACCTATTACGCAGAACGGGAAATCCGGCTCGAAGGACCAAAAAATGATCGGTCGAGACGTCTTTCACATGAAAAAGTCAACAAACCAACCGAACTGTAGCAATAGGGATCTCCAGTCCAATAGTTCCCACTCTTAGGTTACACATTTGTGTTTCCAGTTAGGAATAGTAGCTTAGGGAATAAGTAAAAAATGTAAAGAAACGCAGCTCAAAAACACTTTGACTTACCCTTGGATGAAAGGAACTTGGTACATGGACAACTGCACAGTCGAATCCAAATAATTCCAATCAAAGTAGTAGCAGTAGCACTTCAAAGCAATCCATAAATGTTTATACACGACCGCTGTCTTAAAAAGCACGCATGTGATTTCACTTGGCGATCAATATATATCACTGGTATGGAGAGTACCCCAAATATTCGCATGAGATCCGTATAGCAAGACGGACTTTGGAGCACTGCTATATGTAGCAATACAGCAGTAAGGTATGTATAAAATTAGGGAAAACTTAAATTAAAAAAGGATGGAAAATGGATATACTCAAGGTAGAAAAAGCAAAAATAATAAAGTAAAGTCAATGCATTCTTGAGCATATAATTCACCGCGCAAATTCAAATTTTTACCCTTTTTGTAGGCAAGGCATATCTTAGTAACTAAATTAGGTTAAACCAAGAAATAAAGTAACTTTAAGTATAAAGTTTTAGCATAACTCTAGCAAAAAAAAAGAAAATAAAAAGCATTCTAATTTAGATAAATGTCTCTAAATTTTATATCTTAAAACTAAACGCTGGGACGAAGCAATTACCAAATTTACGTTGTTCTTTGTTATGACTGTTAAATTTTTCCCTAAATAAACCTGGATTTCTCCACTGTTTAAAAGCTACCTCTGCTGGCACAGGAGACTCTAAGCTCCTTTATTTCTTAAAGTGTCGCCCGAGGCAACTTCTGTCAAATTCTTTGCAGCATTCCAGCTCCTAAAATTTGACAGGAACCCTGTGACGTCAAATGAAAAGGGCGAAAATCAACGTCTCTTTACAGTACTGGATGTCCGTTTATGCATTGATTGATAATATATGTGAGATTTTCGATTAGTTTCTCTGATCCATATTTGAGCATTTCAGCATATATTCCTCCAGGTCCGCTAGCTTTTCCGTATTTAAGCTTTTTAATACTATTTTTTATCATTTCTTTTTCGATGATTACTTCCTCTCCGTGTACTTCTATGTCTCTCCTCGGAGAGGCTGCCAGATATTCGGGTCTCGTTTCCTGCAGCAGTCCCTTGTAGTGTTCTGTCCATTGTTCTGGTTTGATGATCTGGATGTTTACTTTTTCTTTTGTTGGGTTTTTTACTGTAGAAATGAATTTCCATACTTCAGAAATCTGCCTACCTCCTACGTGTGTATTGATATCGTGGCATTTGCGCTCAAACAGTTCATTTTTTTCTGTGCGTATCAAATTTCTTAGCTGGTTTCCCTGTAGATTTCTAGGTCTCTTTGTTCTTTAGTACTGAGCCATTTCAAGTATGTGCGTTTTTTCTCTTTGACCATTTCCTGTATTTTCTCCGTCCACCACATCTTCCTATTATTTCTATTATCTTGGTATCCAACAGCTTCGTTGCTTGCTTCCTTCAAGCTTTTTATTATGTTTGTATATATCTCTTCAAATGAGTGATTTGTGTTTATTAATTTTTGATCTAATCGGTTCTGATACAATCTTTGAGTACTTTCGATTTCTAGACTTCTAAAGTTGTATTTTTGGTTTTCTTCGATGCACTCTAGGTTTTCATTTTCTCTAATACTTTCGTCCTTATTTGTTTTTCTTAAAGGGAATAATATTTTTGCTTTTACCAGATGGTGGTCAGATCCACAGGTAACACCACGAAGTGCTCGCACATCATACCACTTTAATTGCGAGTGTTGTCCACCTATAGCATAATCAATGATTGATTTAAGATTTCTTGTTGGCTGAATCCAGGTATATCGATGAATATCCTTATGTTTAAAAAAACCATTATTTATTTTTAGGTTGTGGGTTTCACACAATTGCATCAGTCTTAAGCCATTATCATTTGTTACTTCCTCTCCAAATGGTCCTATCACTTTGCTCTGGGTTTGTCTACCAGTTCGGCTATTAAAATCGCCAAGCATAATTATTTCTCTGGTATTACCGATTTTGGTGATAGTCTCATCAAGTTGGTCAAAGAACAGTTGTTTTGTAGCTACTTTTTCGTCATCTGATGGTGCGTAGACTGCTATTATGCTTATATTATGACCAAGCATCTTCATGTTCACTCGAAGTATGTTTTCACTAATGCAATCGTAGTCGGTAATCTTATTTTTAGGTTTTTCTTTAATAATAAGGATACCCCTCTGGCTGCTCTTCTTTCTTTTGGGACTCCAGTGAATATATGGACGAAATTGCCGACACTATTCGTACCTGTTCCTTTCTTTTTTGTCTCTGTAAGTGCAATGATATCGATCTTACAATTCTGCATTTCGGTTGCAATTGGTCGGTCGAGACGTCTTTCGCATGAAAAAGTCAACAAACCAACCGAACTGTAGCAATAGGGATCTCCAGTCCAATAGTTCCCATTCTTAGGTTACACTTTTGTGTTCTTAGTTAGGAATAGTAGCATAGGGAATAAGTAAAAAATGTAAAGAAACGCAGCTCAAAAACACTTTGACTTACCCTTGGATGAAAGGAACTTGGTACATGGACAACTGCACAGTCAAATCCAAATAATTCCAATCAAAGTAGTAGCAGTAGCACATCAAAGCAATCCATAAATGTTTATACACGACCGCGGTCTTAAAAGCACGCATGTGATTTCACTTGGCGATCATTATATATCACTGGTATGGAGAGTACCCCAAATATTCGCATGAGATCCGTATAGCAAGACGGGCTTTGGAGCACTGCTATATGTAGCAATACAGCAGTAAAGGTATGTATAGAATTAGGAAAAAAAAACTTAAATTAAAAAAAGGATGGAAAATGGATATACTCAAGGTAGAAAAAAAAGCAAAAATAATAAAGTAAAGTCAATGCATTCTTGAGCATATAATTCACCGCGCAAATTCAAATTTTTACCCTTTTTGTAGGCAAGGCATATCTTAGTAACTAAATTAGGTTAAACCAAGAAATAAAAGTAACTTTAAGTATAAAGTTTTAGCATAACTCTAGCAAAAAAAGAAAATAAAAAGCATTCTAATTTAGATAAATGTCTCTAAAATCTTAAAACTAAACGCCGGGACGAAGCATTCCGGCCCCCCTGAAAATACCCAGGGTATGGTATTTTCTGAACTAAGCATTAGGGAGAGGGCACAATTTCACCAAAGGCCTCTTGAATAAACCTTTGGAGGTTTTAACTGTAGCAACTCTTACTACATTATCAGTACCAGGGTGCAATCCTACTACTCGTCCCAATACCCAATTTAAGGGAATGGTTTGATCATCTTTGATCAAAACCATCGTATCAATCGCAATGGGATCAATTTTGTCTTGATTCACTTTAGCGTGCTGGTGCAATGTGTGTGAGTAATCTCTGTGCCATCTACGCCAAAAATCGCGATGCAGTTTTTGCAGCAACTGCCACCGAGAAAGCCTATTTAAAGGCACTTGGTCAAAATCGAGGTCTGGAACAGTCGTAAGTGGTTCCAGGCTAAGGAAATGACCGGGCGTCAGTGGAGTCAAATCATTTGGATCTGTGCTAACTGGACACAAAGGCCTAGAGTTGAGGATAGCTTCTACTTGAGTAACCACAGTATAAAGCTCCTCAAAAGTAAGCACCTGTTCTCCAATTACTCGTAGTAAATGAGAGTTTGCACTTTTGATGTTACTTTCCCACAAACCGCCCATGTGGGGTTCGGATGGAGGGTTGAAGTGCCAACGAATTGATTCGCGATTAGCAACTTCAGCAAACATCTCGTTAAGCATTTTAGCAGAAAGCGTAAAATTTGACGCGTTATCCGAGCAGACTACTTCCACGCGTCCTCTTCTGGCCATAAAACGTCGGAATGCTGCCATAAAAGCGTCTGCCGATAAGTCTGACACAATTTCTAAGTGTACCGCCTTCGTACAACCGCAAATAAATAGAACGACATAAGCCTTAAGTCGTTTTGCACCGCGCATGCGGCTCATTGTAATAGCAAAACTACCCGTAAGATCAACGCCAACGTGTTGAAAAGCTTTTGCTTGTGAAACGCGAAATTTTGGCAAATTTCCAACAGGGGGTTGATAATTATTGGGGCGCGTGCGCCAGCATGTAGAACAACGCGAAATTATTTTTCTTATATGCCTTTTAGCTGCAAAAATCCAATAATTTTGAAAAAGTAAAAATAAAGTCGTGTTTATGCCGGTATGCATATGTTTCTCGTGAGTATGCGCAATCAATAACTTTGTAAATTGAGAATCACCGGGTAAAAGTATAAGAAATTTTTTGTCATAATCTAATTCCGAATTGCATAATCTTCCGCCAATGCGTAAAATATTGTTTTGATCCAAAAACGAATTTAATTTTCTAAAAACCTTTGGCAACGGTTTATTATCGACAAGTAAAGAAATCTCGTTTTGAAAATATTTATTTTGCACGTGTTTTATAAGCACAAATATTGCATTCTGTAACTCATATTGTATTAACCACGTAGAATTAATAATAATTTTCTCATTATTAAATTTACGCGCGCGAAGAGTGTGAATAAAACGTAGTATAAAAGCAACAAGTCTAATTAAGCGCAAAAAATTTGAAAATTTGTTAAGCAGACAATCCAAAAAATTTGGTTCAATTGTTGCAGCAAACACCAATTATCGCTCCTCTTCGAGAGCTTCTTTGGGTGTAGTAATATTATTTTTAGTAAAATCCCATGTCTCTTGTGGCTTACAAAGGAACTCGGGTCCTTGCCACCAAAGGGAACAATTAATTAAATCTGCAGGCAATAGACCACGTGACCCGGGGTCCGCGGCATTTAATTTAGAAGGAACATGGTTCCAATCGCAAGGCTGAATTTTTTCTTGTATGTATGTGACTCGGTTGGATACAAAAGTGCGCCACGCATGTGGTGATCCTTTGATCCAAGAGAGTGCTACCATACTATCCGTAAAAGCAATAGTATTTTGAAAAGCAATTTTTTTAGCAAAAGTATTTTAAATAAATTGAATGAGTTTAGCTAGCAAAACTGCCGCACAGAGCTCCAAACGGGGAATACTGATTCTTTTTATGGGAGCGACTTTCGATTTTGCGCACACAAAATACGTTTTAATATCTCCGTTTTGATAAACAATATGAAAATAAACCGCCGCACACATACCGCGCTCGGATGCATCGCTAAATCCAACAATTTGGCAAAATTGAAAATTAGTGAGATCAATCATTCTTGGGATATAAAAATCAGAAAATAATTTGAGTTCTTCTTCGAATTTTTTCCACTTGGAAATTATTTCCGGGGGTGCTAACTGGTCCCAATCTAACTTTATAAACCATAAGTACTGGATTAAATTTTTTGCAAAAAACGTAACCGGTGTAAGAAAACCTAAAGAGTCAAAGCATTTCGCAAGGGTACTAAGCAAATTACGCTTAGTGCAAATTTTTGTATTATATTTAAAAGAATAAAAAAAGTTATCACTTTGAGGGTTCCACCTCAAGCCTAAAATTTTTAGAGAGTTTGCATCCTCTCGATCCAAAGAGAAGTCTTTGGTTTGTATGTGGGTTGCAGGCAAGTCTGCAAGCAATTTGGGTTCGTTTGATGCCCATTTTTTCAGTTCAAATCCACCTCGCCCTAATAACTCAATTAATTGATTTTTCATAAGCATGATTTGATCAAAATCATTGCAACTTACTACGCAGTCGTTTATATAGACGCTGTCCTTTAAAATCGCAGAAGCCAACGGTAAGTCTTGATAATCATCGGCTAATTTAAGCAAGGTTCGAATTGCTAAATATGGAGAACAATTTACCCCGAAAGTCAAAGTTTTTAATTCGTAATCTTGCACCGATTCTTCAGAATTAAAACGCCATAAAATTCGATGGTATTTATATTGATTTTCCTCCACATTTATCATTCTATACATTTTAGAAATATCGCTAACAAAACAATATTTATGTAGCCGAAAATTAAGCAAAATTTTAACTAAATCTCCTTGTAGTTTAGGACCCGTGTGAAGGGCTTGATTTAGGCTAGGCTTATTTACAGAATGACTCGATGCGTCAAAGACAGGACGAACGGGCGTGCTACTCGAGCTTTCTTTTATAACCGCATGGTGAGCAATATAAAAATATTCATGAATTTCTGAGTTATTAGGGGGTGAAACTGCACGCATGTGACCCATATCCAAATTATTCTTGCATTACTTGTGAGTAAGAAGTAAATAATTTTCTATCATTTAGCAAACGTTTTTCAAGCGAGTACAACCGACGCAAAGCAAGCGTTCGGGTATCGCCGAAATCAACGGGGTTGATTTTAAAAGGCAACGAAACGGTGTATCTACCGTCGACATCGCGTATAGTAGTTTTTTCAAAATATTTTTCGCAAAAAATATCTGAAGGTGAATTTTTCTGCACCGTAGGAACCTCTTCCAACTCCCAGAATTTTTGCAAAGTATTATTTAAATCAGGAATGGAAATAGTTGCCATAAAAGTAGAAATATTTTTTGATGCAAAAGCAGCACTTTGCAGAGGCATTTTTCCGAGCAAAGTCCATCCGAAGACTGTATTAATACAAGAGGGGGTGTCTGGACCGAAATAAAGTCTACCTTCTTCTAAAAGTGATCCATAAAGGTCCGCGCCAACAAGAAGCTGAATTCCAGCTTGATTATACCAACTGGGATCAGCTAATTTTAGATCAGTTAAGTAGTGCAAAGAATTTTGGTTAAAAGATACACTTGGCATTTTATCGCAAACTTGGTCTATTAATACAGGTTCTAGACTAAAAATTTTCGATTTATTATCGATATCATTTGACAAATTGTGGCATGAAGGCCTTAATTTTAAACTAAAACGGTTTCTGCCAAAACAATATTCGGATATTTTGGAATCATACATATCTGATAGACATTTTAGAGTAAAACAGGAAGACTCATACTCAAATTTAAGAGAAATTCAAGCAGGCGTGCCCCAGGGTAGCGTACTAGGCCCTTATCTATACTTATTATTCACTTGTGATATCCCAAAGCCAGAAAATTGTCACTTAGCAACATTTGCCGATGATACTGGTTTATTGACGGTAGAAAAATCTATTGAAAAATGCATAGAAAAACTTCAGGATGCAGTCACCCAAGTTCACAGTTGGACCACAAAGTGGCGAATAAAATTAAATGAAACCAAATCAATTCATGTTGATTTTACAAACAAAAATATAAATCACATACAAATAACAATTAACAACATTCCAGTACCATATTCGAATCAGGCAAAATATCTAGGTACGACACTTGATGCCAAATTGCGCTGGAAAGCACATGTTCAGAAAAAAAAAGAAGAACTTGAGATAAGGTATAGAAAAATGAACTGGCTAATTGGAAGGAAGTCTAATTTAACAATTCATAATAAGTTACTGCTTTATAGACAAATACTGAAACCAGTATGGACATATGGTATTCAACTATGGGGTTGTGCTAAAGAGAGTAACATTTTAGTTGTACAGAGATTTCAAAATAAAGTATTAAGAAACATTGTGAATGCACCTTGGTACGTTCGAAATAGTGACCTTCATCGAGATCTAAAAATCGAAACTGTAGCAGAGACTATAAAAAAGTACGCAAAAAGCCATGAAGATAGACTCCATCGGCATGTGAATGTGGAAGCAATTCAGCTTCTAGACAATACTATGCTAGTTCGAAGACTAAAAAGAATGAAGCCGTTTGAGCTAGTAAACTAAGTGAATTACACATAAAACAAAATAATGCTATAAACACAACACAATTGTGAGTTACAGACTAAACAAAGCGGGGAGAACTGTTGAGTAAACCCTAAGTTTAAATCTGACTTTTCTAGTAAATTAAGTTAAAACAAAATTGCTAATTAGTCTTACTGACTAGATTGTAATAAAAAAAACACAGTGTGTTTGACAAATAAAAAAAAAATAAATAAAAATTATTGATAGCAGCAATTTTACAATGCACCGCATGGCGCGCAGTAGTAGACATATTTCCTAAACCGTTTACATTAAGCGAAATGTTGGATTTAGGAAGTCCGAGTGCATTCGCACATTTTTTCGTTATAAAGGAGCACATGGCGCCATTATCCAAGATGGCTTTTTTTATTTGCCAATTTCCGTATGCATCACGGATGTGCAGCAAAGCAGTGCAAAGCAACGTGTCATAGTCGCCAAGCACAGTACCCGCGTGAATAGATTTATTTTCAGTAATCTGATTTTCTACGGGGTTAGTTTGTGATCCACTTGACGTCACAGAAGAAGAAGCAATCACCGAAGCTGGGGAGTTATTTTTTAGGCATAAAAGACTGTGGTGATTTAAAAAACAAAATCTACATCTTTTTTGTGAAGTGCACGAGTTTACTTGATGAAAACTAGCCATGCAGTTGGTGCATCCCTTATTATTTCTAATAAAATCAATGCGTTCTTGAATTGGTTTCATTAAAAAAGATTCACAGCTAAAAATCAGATGTGTATTTTTTGCTTTGCAGTAGAAACACGTGTTTTGTTTGGAATTTGGAGTTTTTTGTGACTGTCCGTTCGCAAGTAAAACTGTTTTATTTCGTGGATTACGGGGGGATCTCGAGAAGATCCCTGGTCGTGAGTTTTGAACATTATCTTGTTTCATAGACAAAGATAAAGATTCAAGAGACGTGCAATGTTGCTCTAAAAATTTGTAAATATCTTCGTATTTTGGCATTAAATTAGAAGCGTGATTTTGTTCAAATAACTTACGCGTTCCGGGGTCTAATCGATCCAAAAGCATGTTCGCAGTAATAAAGCACCAACTATGGGTCGCATATCCCATATTTTTTAAGCAATCAAGGTTTTCCTTGAACGTATCTAGCATTTTGCGCAATTCTAAAACGTCATCATTGGATAGCCGAGGTGAGTTTTCGATAGATTTCCAGTAAGAAACCGCACGCAAGCGCTTATTGTCATATCTGGAAATCAGCGTATCGTTGCAAAGTAAATAATTATTTCCTTCAAGAGGTATATTTTTAATTAAATTTAAAGCAGGGCCTCTTAAAATCGTACGTAAATATTTAAACTTCTCAATGTCCGAGCTCTTACGCGTATGTACAACCGCATTGTAAATCTCAATAAAGCTTGGAAACTCCTCAACATCGCCCGAAAAAGGAGGGACATTTAACTTGGGAAGAGAAAATTCTGGTTCCGGAAAAATAATTGTTTGATTATTTACCTCATTGTGGCTTCGATTTATTTCTTCAGCCTCCACCTCAAATAAATCATAGTGCCAAGCCTCAACCTCTACGCATCTATCCAAAAAGTCTTTTTGTATTTTATTCTGAGCTTCCAGAGCTTCAGAATCGTCTGAAATCAAGATCAGTAAAGCATTATGATGCTTTTCAAAGCTCTTACAACAAGAAGAAAGTTTTTTAAAGTTAACCTTAAACCTTGTGTGAGCAGCTGGATTTGTTTTCGCCTGATTGGCATAGTGTTCAAGCACACTCAACTGATTGATTGCAGTCTGACGCAAGGCCTTAGCCGAGCTTACCTTTTTTTCGGTATCGTTTACCATTTTAAAAGGTTAAAATGCAAAGTAAAGCAATAGTTAATAAGGGAAGCAAATTTAAAAAATATATCGTACTACTTTTCAAATTCCCTCGTAAACCAAGATTCAAAGCAATAATAAAAGGCCAGCGGCTTTTAGCAAATATCGAGTAAAGAACAGCAAGTTTTTAGCAAAAAGTATAAATGCTAATAAATATGCACAAAAAATTTAGCAACTGATAAGAGTTTCTGAATTTGTGTAGGTACGCAAGGAAACGCAAGCCTTACATACATCGACAGCGCAATAATTTTTAATTTTGAAAAAAATAAATTTTTCAAAATTTGTATGCAATTTGTATATTGCACAAATAAAAAATGTAATGCAAGTTGGTACGTGCAACGTACAATAGACACACCGTAGATAAAATGTAAAACCTAAGATATGCCTTGTCTCAAAAAGACGCAAAGTAAAGTCCTAACTTCAAACACAATTATGCAGCTCTGAGAGCACCTATTACGCAGAACGGGAAATCCGGCTCGAAGGACCAAAAAATGGTCGGTCGAGACGTCTTTTGCATGAAAAAGTCAACAAACCAACCGAACTGTAGCAATAGGGATCTCCAGTCCAATAGTTCCCACTCTTAGGTTACACTTTTGTGTTCTTAGTTAGGAATAGTAGCATAGGGAATAAGTAAAAAATGTAAAGAAACGCAGCTCAAAAACACTTTGACTTACCCTTGGATAAAAGGAACTTGGTACATAGACAACTGCACAGTCGAATCCAAATAATTCCAATCAAAGTAGTAGCAGTAGCACATCAAAGCAATCCATAAATGTTTATACACGACCGCGGTCTTAAAAGCACGCATGTGATTTCACTTGGCGATCAATATATATCACTGGTATGGAGAGTACCCCAAATATTCGCATGAGATCCGTATAGCAAGACGGACTTTGGAGCACTGCTATATGTAGCAATACAGCAGTAAAGGTATGTATAAAATTAGGAAAAAAAAACTTAAATTAAAAAAAGGATAGAAAATGGATATACTCAAGGTAGAAAAAAAAGCAAAAATAATAAAGTAAAGTCAATGCATTCTTGAGCATATAATTCACCGCGCAAATTCAAATTTTTACCCTTTTTGTAGGCAAGGCATATCTTAGTAACTAAATTAGGTTAAACCAAGAAATAAAAGTAACTTTAAGTATAAAGTTTTAGCATAACTCTAGCAAAAAAAAGAAAATAAAAAGCATTCTAATTTAGATAAATGTCTCTAAATTTTATATCTTAAAACTAAACGCCGGGACGAAGCAGCAATAAGGTCCAATTTTTGATTCACTCCCTGTACGTTCCATGTAGCTATATTCATAGTCCTTTGTCTTTGCTTTTTTCGTCTTTGAGAATTTCCATCTATTGCTCCGAGGCTTTGTTTACGCTTTTTGGTAATTGCTTTGTTTTACAAGTATTAGAGAACCAGTCTAATGCCTCAACCCCCTACTTGGAGGGCCAGGAATTTTAATCAAGGTTTTTCTCCTCTAGCCTTTGACGAGCCAACGCCATACTGTAAGGCCACAGCTGTCTTTTATACTATCCCTAAAAGAAAGGGTTGCCACCTACGCTATGATTACCGTACCGATGTCCATTCTCTCCGCCTTTCATATCGATGTGGTCTTCTCCCGTAACCCTGGGAAAGGGACCCTAGACAGGTGCTAACTCTCCGGGTCGGAGAGTACTTGGAATCTACGGAGGGCAGGGGTCGATTCATTTCCCCTGATAGACATCTGACGAGGTCTACCCGTACCCCGTTTTCTTTGTATATTGCTTTAATCATTTCAAGTTGTTTATTATTATTCATTTTTCTTTTCATTTTGAAATTGCTATTAATGCAGATTTTTGTTCTGATCATCCTGTGATCACTGCCTATAAAGCTGTTTAGGACTGTTACATCTCTAACGATATTTTTATAAGTAGTCAGTATGTAATCAATTTTGTTATTCGTTATTCCATTAGGAATGAGCCAAGTCCACTTTCCTTGCGGTTTCTTTCTATAGAACGAATTAATTGCATAAAGCTAAACACCTTTAGAAAATTCATTAACGTTGTGCCCCTGTCATTCCTTTTGCCATATACAAAATCCCCTATTTTAGTTTCTTTCATGTTCATTTTCTTACATAATTTGACATTGAAATCTCCCATACTAGTGTAAGATTCTGTTCTTCCATAGCTTTTGAGATGTCATCATCGTAGGTAGAGGCAAGTAGGGGCGTATGAATAATTTTAAGTGATTTAAGTTCTTATCATTTTAAGTATAAGATAGGCAACGCGATCTGAGATCCTTTAATAGTATGGACGTGTTTACTTATAGCTTTATTTATTATAAACTCCACTCCAAAGTTTCTGTTATCTTCGTTACATTTATGTAGAGACCCTGTATGTATGACATATTCTTAAAAATATGTCATACATACAGGGTCTCTACATTTATGGTGTAGTAGATTACCGGTGTTTATTTTTATTCGCTTTTCTGATTTTCGACGGGTTTCTGACAAGCCCACAATGTTTCATTTTAACCTTGTCAGTTCTTCCTCCAGTTCATTAATTTTTTCGTCGGCGTTTATTGACCTAAATTTATATGTTCCTATCGTTAGTTTGACGAGTTCTAGTTTTGTTTTTGAATATTTCTGTGGTAGGAAGTTAAATCAGATTTTGCTACTTATCAGGAGATGCTGAAAACTAAATTAATATTGATTTGCACTTTTCATAATACCTATGAAAAAAATATATTTTTTTTTGTGGTGTGCCTAATCAGAACTGCACAGAGAATCAGCTTTATTGATTTATTTTGTTTTTTCACGTTTTTTAGCCTCAAAAAGTAATTTTTTTTTTCTGATCAATTTGCGGAATAACCAAAGGGAATATCTTGAGATACTCTGCACATTTCGTCGTTGATGTTACAAACTGACGTATCTCAAAAAATGCAGTTTTGAGATAAAACCATATTACTACTATTATTTGTGTCGTTCTTTCATCTTACAAAGTGTCGTAACTCAAATGCTATAGGTTTTAGAGCAGTTCGATGTTATCCCTTTGTCGTATCTCAAAACATTCATATTTTCTCTCTCACAAATAGACATTATTCGAGATATTCTTGTAGAATTACAATAAATAAATTACGTCAGTTGGTAAGATCAACGACGATTTGCAAAAAAGACATGCCTGCAAAAGGCAATATCTTAAGTTATACCCTTTTATTCGTATATCTATCCAGATAATTCTGAATACCTTTGGAGGTATCTCGAGTTATCTTAAAAATAAACACACATTTGCTTGAAATATTTCAGCCCATATTTGACGTATCTTAAACTCTAACCTAACCTTGCACAGTCTTCCATAAAGTAGTAAAGTAGTTACGAAATTTCAAAGAACGTCGAAATTGCCACTTACTGCCACGCTACAAAGCTGAAACTTGGCAAACTGATAGAAATAACGGCAAAACCCCAGGAAAAAATGGAAAAACCCCAAAATTCTAATTTACTGTCCTCCCTTATACATGTAAATTTATGTAAATGTAACATTGCCCACTTCCAGAAACGCTAGAGAGCTGAGCTTTGGCAGACTTATAGGAACTATGATAAAACCATAGGAAAAAATGAAAAACCCCAAAAATATAATTTAGTTCCCTCCCCTATAAATGTAAAGTTATGTAAAAGTGCCCATTTCCTGAAACGCTAGAGAGTTGAGCTTTTTAAGACTGAAATGCACTATAATAAAACTATAGGAAAATTTTAAAAAACACCAACATTTTAATTTATGTCTATCTTCTATAAATGTAAATTTATATAAAAGTAACATTGCCCACTTCCAGAAACGCTAGTTAAGTATTAACTTTAGAGTTAATTGTTTTTAAAAAATTTTATTTTGCGTAATAACTTTAAAGTAACAATAGTACGATCTTAAGTCTACAGAAGCTTTGCTGGGAATGGTTTAATTTTCTCCTAACAATTCATATAATAGTAAAAAAGTGCAAAGTTAGCAAACACGTGTGTATATAAAAATGCTTATCTAATATAATAAAAATAAATTATGTGAATATAACTCCTCCCTCCTTAGGTCTGAAAATCACGGAGTTGAAGACGGAGTTGTTTTCAGGCTCAACTTCAGAGTTGCGGCTGGATTTTGCTTCTTCATCAGGTGGTTGCTTTACCACTGTTTTTCTTGACGTTTTGTGTCGGCAAGACTTCAGTGAAACTCCATTTTTCCAAAAGTAAAATATCATCATGGCTATGACAATCATAATGATAACTGAAGTAACGTAAGACGTGATGTGGCTGGCATGAAATTCATTTTGAATCTTGATTGGTTTTAATTTATTGGCAATATCATTTAATTTATAGATATTGGCAATATCGATTTTTGTTAAATTTGTTGATTCCAAAATTTCTGGTTGCTTAAATTTTTGGAATTCAATATTTGGTAAGATCAGTGGTCTTCCTTTTATTAATTGGTTTTCGTTTCTGTATTTTCGATTTGCAACTGTTACTTCACATGACTGTGGAATTCTAATTAAAATCGGTTTACTAGTTCCAATATATTGACTAGTGCGGCATTTTGTGTGGACCATTTCAGTTTTGGCTGGCATCACCAGTAGTTGGTCTTGTGCGATTTGTTCGATTATTGATTCTTGCAGATTGATGTTAAACACAGGGCAGTTTTGTGGTTGAAAGCCCTCTGTGAGTCTAAGGGTGCAATTGTCATCGGTGGTGAATCGTTCTTGGCAGTAGTACGTTTCTTCTAATTGTGGGCAGGCTTCTTCATGGAACTGATTTTTCTGTAAGCTTCGTGCCAAAAAAGGGTATCGAGGTACGAAAATTTGGTTATTTTGGATAGTAGGTATTAATTGGTAAAATGTATATGTTTCGGGTTCAATAATTGGGACATGAATTGCAAAAATTAATTTTAAGTTTGAAAAAGTTATTTGTGTACCCAAAAATTGATAGTAAGTTAAGACATTATTAAAACTTGGAATTTGACTAGGTTTGTAAATTTTCTTTAAATATTCCATCATTCGAATCAGTTCAGTGCCTGAAATAATTGAGTTATGCAAAGTGTTTAATTTTGCAAACATTATTGCATCTCCTAAATTATCGACAAAAGTAATAAGATTTTGGCAATCTAAATTGATTTGTGATAACAAATTTTGGAAAGTCAAATAGATATTTAAATCTCGAATTGTTGTTCCCATATAATTTTGTAATCTTTTTAAACTGTTTTCTAATTTATTTTGGTTACTACTAAGAACTGTTAAGGTTTTGTTATAATCTCGAATTAAGGTTTTTTTGATAACGAGATTTGTAAATTCATTTCTTGAACAATGGTTTTTTGATTTTTCTGTAAGTGAGATATTGCTTGTTCGTAACGTTCACCATCTTCGGAGTCGAGGGTTCCAAAAAGCCATTTATTAATTTTTCCGACAACATTAATTAAACCTCGTTTATTCCTGATAACAGGGTGCAAATTTAAAATTTTATTTTGAGTGGTTTGTATTAAATATTCCGTTCTCAAAAGTGAGCTTTCGGAAAGACTGTTTAAAGATATCGGATTTGTATTATTGTCTTTTAAAAAGTTTTGTTTAATCATTGAGAAATATTTTTTTATTTTTGAAAATTGATCGATTATTGATTGAAGATCAATATAATGCAAAAAAGTATGTTTTGTATAAATTTGTTTTGAGCTACCTAGTTGGATAGGAAGAAGGGGGTTATTTAAGGTCGTAATTTGCACGTCATCATTGCTGCTGACTACTATTAGTGACGTCATTATGACTGCTACTATGAGGGCGTTCCTCGGGAGTGTCATTTTGAACCTGTAAAGAAGATTTCTTTTTAGTTTTTGGTTTTCGCGCACTCGATTTATGATAAGTGCCTTTTGTGGTGAAAATCTTTTTAGGAGTTTGTCTCTTTACTGCGGTTTTTGTAAATTTGGGGGCATCTTTTGATCTCGATTTCGTTTGTATGTAGGCGTCAGAATGATTTAAGAAGTCTGGGGGGTCCGATCGTTTTTCGTTTACCTTGTTTATATTTTTCTCTTTAACTTGCTGGTTTGTTTCTTTTATTTTTTCGTATAACTTTTGAGTTGTTTCTTTGTGTTTTTGGACATAGTCTGAAACAATGGCTGCGTCCGATATGCTAAAGGGGTCGATATTACTTATGTGCCCTTTTACCACTTCAAAGGGGGTAAATTTATGTACAGAGTGAATCGAATTATTATAACCAAGGCATGCGCGTTGCATGAGTTGCTCTGCGCTTGATTTTGGATTATCTTCCTTTAAACATCTAAATGCTTCAATAATGGAAGAATGGAATCTTTCCACGGGGCTATTTGAATTCGAATTTTTGGCGGTTCCTATGTGAAGTTGGATTTTGTGTAATTTGCAAAAATCTTGAACGTCCTTATTTTTAAATTCAGTTCCTGGGTCAACGGTTATTTTTAAAGGTAAGCCGTGGTGGCTTGAGAAGGTCAGTAATGCATCTGTGACTGATGTACCGGTCAAGGTCTTTAAAAGGTACGCCTGGCCGTATCGAGAAAATGTGTCGTACAACGTTAAAAATATTTCTTTTGATATGCGAAATGAATCAACATGTACATGATCAAAAGGTTTTGAACTCGTGGGCGTCAAGTTAAATTTAATCACTGGAGGATCCCTATCGTATTTATTCCTTTGGCATGTTTCACAGTTGTTGACATATTCAGTAATGTCTTCGATCATTTTAGGCCAATAAAAATTTGAAGATATTGATGTTTTCATTTCGTTAATGCCTCTATGACATGTTTTTGTGGTATGATACAGGGTGAGTTTTTCTTTTTGCTCTTCTCTTACCTCTACGTCTACTAATAATTTTGGGCAATGTATTATTTTGTAAGATGCATTTTTAAAGATATTTTGGACAGTTGTTGTAAATAATGGGGCCAAAATTGAGGTTCTAAAGAAAATACCGTATCGTTGTTTTGGTTCTAAAAATTCTTTTATAAATTTAATTATGTCCTGCTGTGCATCATTGGCAGTTAGTGTGACGTAATATCTCGTATTTTCAAAGACTTTGTCAAATTTACATTGCATCTTATCTGTATCGCTAATAGTCATTATTATTTGATTTTTATATTGATTTAGAGGTCTTTCCGATATTGGTATTGCCAATATTGGTTCTTCAGCTGATGAGTGAACAGTTTCTCCATCTGAATTTTCATCCTGGGATTGATTATTTGATTGATTTGATTGATTTTTTGATATTCTCTTTGATTGATTTGATATTGATTGATTATTGTCATTATTATTGGTACTGGGTGATTCTTCTGGTTGGTTTTCAGGTTCTAGCGGTGTTACAAAGCTTTCTGGTCTGTCTAAAAATTCTTGTATGACATCATCGGAATCTCCCGCATTATTTTGTACTGAAGCCGTTTCCAAGGCATTAAGGTCTACTGGGTTTCTAGACAATGCGTCGGCTGCGTTATTGGATTTACCTTTTATATATTTTATTGAGAAGGTATATTCGTCTAATTTTAATCTCCAGCGTACGAGTCTCGAATTTGGTTCTTTTAAGTTCATAAGCCAAGTAAGTGGTTGATCGTCGGTATACACGGTGAATTCTCTACCAAATAAGTATGGTCGAAAATATTTACATCCCCATACTATTGCTAAACATTCTTTTTCGATCGTTGCAAAATTAATCTCTGCAGGGTTTAATGTTCTTGATGCATAACAAATTGGGTGTCCATTTTGTGACAAAATGGCCGAAATCGCATAATTCGAGGCATCGGTCGTCATTTCAAACGGTTTAGTAAAATCGGGATATGCAAGTACTGGTTCTGAACATAAAATAGTTTTGCAAATATTAAAGCAGTCTACAAATTCTTTTGTGTGTTCCACTTTATTATTTTTCTTTAAGCAATTAGTCATTGGTTTTGTGATTTTCGCGAAATTTTTAATAAATTTTCGATAATAGCCTAATAAACCTAGGAATGATTTGATTTGTTTTTGGGTTTTTGGTATTGGAAATTTTGCTATTGCCTCTAGTTTCTTTTTATTTGGTTTTATTCCTTCTGTTGTTACAACGTGACCTAAAAATTCGCATTCTTTTTGTAAAAATTCTGATTTATCCAACTGAATTTTTAAGTTTGCGTCTCGGAATTTTTGAAAAATTAATTTTAGGTTATTTATATGTTCGGTGAGGCTTGTACTGAAGCAAATACAGTCATCCATGTAAATCATGCAAATTTTGTTCTGGAGGTCTTTGAGGACTTCATCCATGGCTCGTTGGAAAGTAGAGGGTGCATTTTTAAGTCCGAAAGGCATTCTCAAATACTCGTAATGGCCATTTTCTACGTTAAAGGCTGTCTTCTGAATAGAGTCTGATTGCATTTCTATTTGATGAAAACCACTAGCGAGGTCTAAAGTGGTGAAATATTGAGCTCTACCTAATTTATCGAGTATATCTGATATATTGGGAATTGGATATCGATCTGTAATTGTTTTCTCATTGATTTTGCGGTAGTCTACTACAATTCTCCATTTTTGTCTTCCAGAGGCGTCCATTTTCTTTGGAACAATCCATATTGGAGATGACCAAGGACTGCATGATGGTCTAATAATATTTTTGTCAAGCATTTCTTGAATTTGTCGTCTGACCTCTTCTTTGTGTATGTATGGGTAGCGATATGACTTTGTATGTACCGGTATTTCATCGTTGGTTTTTATTTCATGTTTTACAGCGGAGGTGAAAGATAGTTTTTCTCCTTCTTTATAAAATATGTCCGAAAATTCTCGACATAATTTGGTAATTTCTCTTTTTTCTTCTATATTCATGTGATCTGTTCTAATCAAGTGATCTATTTCCTTTTTTATTGATTGGTTTGATATTGGCATTGATTGATCTGATTGACTATAATTTTTAATGACCGATTCAAATGTAAACATTTCAAAATAATTTTCTTCGAAGGGTTGAACTCTTAGGGGTTGTTCGAAAGTAAGGGATAAATTTCGATCAGTGGGGTTTTGAATCTCTACGCATGCCCATCCATCTTTGGCATTTGTTATTATTGGCGGTATTAAAAAATTACCAATTTTATTTCCATTCGTTAATATTTCGCCCTCGTCTATAGAAACGGGTATTAATTTTAAAGCCTTTTCCTTGGGTCCTAATGCTACTGTTGAGCTTGTATCAAAATTTTGTCGATATATGAATGGTATTTTTACATTCGATCCAATCAATTGTTGGTTAATGATGTCCAGGTTGATTTCAAGTTGTCTAAGGTCGTTTATACCTATTACACCGTCGAAAAAATCGTGGAAGTCGAATAAAACGAACTTAATATATGTGTTACAATTAAATTCTGCGAACGCAGGGATTTCTGCTTCAAACTGCGTTTCTGTGCAACCTGTTGCCGTTTTAATTTTATTTTGTTTTCTAAAAATACAATTTGGAAAAAATTCTTCAGCGATTGATGGTCGAAGAACCGAACGACAACTTCCTGTATCGATTAATAATTTACATTTTGGATGTTTAATTTCGATATAAGGAAGTGCGCTGTTGCCAGAGCTATTTATTTCTACTAGGTTTGATTTTGTTTGGAGCTGACCTCTTGAAAATTTTCGGTTTTATTTTTAGTTTCCGAGATACTTAAATTTTGAGTTGAAGTTCCGGGATTTTGCATTTCATTTCCTTGGTTTTGGTAATAAACATTAGTTTCATATGACTGATCGGTGTATGGGTTATAATCATCGCTATGGTACTGGTTATAATCATGGCTATCGTACTGATTATAATCATAGCTATTATATTGGCTGTAATCATGGTCATCGTATTGGGTATAATCATAGTCATTGTATTGGTTATAATCATGGCTATAATTATTTTGAGAAGATACATCATTCATGTGTAATTCTTCGAAATGAAATTGAGGTGGTTTAGGATAACGTTGCCAGTGTTGTGGTAGTTGACTTTGTTGGCTATGTACGCGTCTAAATGTATTATTAGATGTCACGGACATTGGGGTAGGTTTTGGTAATTGATCTTGTGGTGTATTTTTTGGTTTAAATACGTCTGGTTTGGGACCGAAAACTTGTTCACCTGTGAAAAACTTTTTTGGTGGCATTGGTCGTGGTTGAATATTTATTGGACCAGTAGGAAACCTATTTTGGTTAGCAAAATTTTGATTAGAGAAATTTTGATTTTGAGGTCGCTGCTGAAAGAAGTTTGAGTTTTGACCAAAATAATTTTGAGGTTGTCTTTGGAAATTATTAAACGGTTGACTTTGTTGAAAAATACCTGGGTTTTGAAAATTATTAAACGGTTGATTTGGTGAGCTAAAAATGTTTCTATTAGGTACTTGTTTTGAACTTGAAGGGAAATTGTGATTATTTTGAGAACCGTATAATTTTTCGAAATTTTCGAATTCGTTGACTTTAGTCATGGCTTCTTCTAACGAATCGGGTTTATTGAAAAACATATTGTCACGGATTTTACCTGTGCAATTTGCGATAAAAGTATTTAATGCAGTTTTTTCATATTCATTTTTCAAAATAGCAAATGTTTCGAGGGGTAGATTTTCTTGTCGAACCATTTGATTGATTGCGTTTGTAAGGTGCTTAAGCCGTGTACCAAAAGAAAAAAGATCTTCGTTTTTAAAAGGTTTTGTGTGAGCTAAATCTTGAATTAAGCATTCTTTATCTCTTCGATCAGAAAAACATTGTTTTAGAGCTTCCTTTAATTCGAAATAATTTTGTATATCACTTCTATTGCCTACCAATTTTTCGGCATTACCTGTCAATTTACTTTGGATGTGATCAAAAATTAATGCATTAAGTGTCTCATTTCGTGCAACTGAATAGTCTTGTACTAACCTATCGCATTTGTTTAAGAAAATATTAAGAGTTTCATAACTACCATCATAAGGTCTTAAAGTATTTAACCTTGCCCTTAATAAATCCCATTCTATACGTGGTGGTTGAGGTAGTGGCATAACATTACCTTCTTGATTTGCCATTTTTGACGGTCTTATAACGTTTGCAAAATTTTGAAACCGATATTCAAAATGTTTTGGTTGTTTTTTCTCTGTTTTTGATTTAAACTGATTCGAAAATAAACTACTTAAAGAATCCGAATCAGAATCACTGTCTGAGCTCATAAAAATTACAAAAAAAAAAATAATAAATTTTTAAATGTTTTTTAATACTAATTTCTTTTTTCAAAATTCTAAAATTCAGTTTTCGATTTTTGTTCAATTTTATTTATTTTTGTTTTTCCTATTCTATTATTAACCTAGTTGATCGCAATTGATCTTGCCCTAAATCTATTGATCCCAATTGATCTTGCCTAAAATTAGTGATCCCAATTGATCTTGCCTAAACTAATGATCCCAATTGATCTTGCCTAAACTAATGATCCCAATTGATCTTGCCTAAAATTAATTGATTTTCTCTACCGAAATCTTACACGATCTAGGAAGAGGCGAAAAGGAAAATTTGGCACTTACGATTTTTGTGGTCTTCTTGCGTCGTGGTTGCTTTATCGCTGTGGCTCAAATTAATCCTTCCCCGATTCACCAACAGAGAACTGCGACTTGTCACTGTTAAAGTTCTTTTTGCGTTTTAAAGAGTTGAAACTCACGAACCGATTAAAGTTTTTGTTTTTTAACCGATACTAAACGCATCCGCACGACTGCGCCAGTTAAGTATTAACTTTAGAGTTAATTGTTTTTAAAAAATTTTATTTTGCGTAATAACTTTAAAGTAACAATAGTACGATCTTAAGTCTACAGAAGCTTTGCTGGGAATGGTTTAATTTTCTCCTAACAATTCATATAATAGTAAAAAAGTGCAAAGTTAGCAAACACGTGTGTATATAAAAATGCTTATCTAATATAATAAAAATAAATTATGTGAATATAACTCGCTAGAGAGCTGAGCTTTGGAAGGCTGATAGGAACGATTATAAAACCATAAAAAATTAAAAAGCCCCAACATTTAAATTTACTCTCCTCCCCTATAAATCTAAAATTATGTAAAAGTAACATTGTAAAATCACCAAAATTTTTATTTACTTCCCTCCTCCATACATGTAAAGTTATGTAAAAGTAACATTGTCCACTTCCAGAAACGCTAGAGAGCGGAGCTTTGGAAAGCTGATAGCAAGTATGATAAAACCATGGGAAAAAAAATAAAAAACCTCAAAATTTTAAATAAGGCATTGCAAAAGTTTTGAACAATATTCCGCATATTTTACTATTTAAAATATTAAATATTATCCAATTCCTTTAAAAAAGAAGTGAAATCATAGCAAAAACATTTCATGTAAAAAAAGCCAAGTACGCGAAAATGGTATTCCGTAAACAGAATTGAGATAAAAGTAAAGTCAAGTTCTCCAATACAAATTTCAAAATGAAAGGTTGTTACTAGTGTGGAAATGTTTTTCTAAACTTGGCTATTACGGCTGCAGTGACTCTTAGGCTCAGTGCTAAATTGAACATAAAGAAGTTTGACTGTAATAGCAAAGTTTAAAAAAACATTGCCAAACTAGTAAGAACCTTTAATTTTGAAATTTGTATTGGAGAACTTGGCTTTACTTTTATCTCAATTCTTTTTACGGATACCATTTTCGCGTACTTGTTTGTTATTGATATTATAATTTTTTATCTATAGAGTCGGTTTAGAACGTTTTTTCTACGTTGTCCGACGCCTATTCTCCACCTCCTTCGATCCTGACAATCATCTTCTGTCAGATTTTTTTTGACTCATTGATCTTTGGATTGACTCTTGCCATTCTAGTTTAGGACGCCCTATTGGTTGCCATTCTAGGACCTGCTTTGGTAATCTTTCGTCGTTCATCCGTTGTACATGGCCGTACCATATCAGTTGCCTTTTAATGATGTCATCCGTTATGCTTCCTTCGATTCCCATTCTTTCTTTTATGATCTCATTTCTTATGTGATCTGTTCTAAATATTCTCATTGATCTTCTTATTGCATCCATTTCGACACTGTCCATTTTTGTTTTGTATTTTTCTGTTACGCGACAAGTCTCTATTCCATACAACAGCGTGCTTTTTATCTCTCTGCTCCATAAAATACTGTTAAGACATCCAATAACCTTTTATGCCTTTACAATTTTTTTTTCCAGTTCTATACAGTCTGTTCCTGTCTTATCAAATGTGACACCCAAGTATACATACTCATTGCATGGAGATATTACTTGTCCATTGTCTAGTTCTAACTCACTGGACTCGTTTCCCATACATAAGTACTGTGCCTGTCCACGTTCCCTGTTAATCCTCACTTTTGGTATTCTTCCATTAACTTTGTCATCATATACTCCATGTCTTCTTTATGATTAGCTACAATTACTTGGTCGTCAGTAAACTGTAGTGTGTATATGGTAAATCGGTCGTTAAGTTGTACTCCCATGCCGTGCACTTTCCGTTTCCAGTTTATTAGAGCTACTGCGATATAAATTTTAAAAAGAGTTGGCGAGATACAACATCCCTGTCTTAAGTCTTTTGTTACCAGGAATTCTTTTGAAAGTCGATTTCCAATTTTAATTTTAGATTTTGACCCTTTGTATAGTTCTTTTATCGCTTTTTTGTATGTATGATTGATATTAGTCTGCTCTAACACTGTCCATAGTTTTACTACTGGAACGGTATCATATGCTTTTTGTAGGTCCACAAAGGTAATATGAGTCTCTATATTTCTGGCGCTCCTTTTCTCAATTACTTGTTTAAGACAAAAAACATTATCACTACAAGATCTGCCTGCACGAAACCCACTTTGCTTTTCTTCTTCTTGTTCATGAAAATCATTCTCCATTAGATCTCTACGAATCCTACCGTACAATCTACTAAGAGTACTGGTTACTGAAATTCCTCTGTAATTGTTGCTATCCAGCTTGTTTCCTTTTTTATGTATTGAGGATATGAATGCAATTTTTCAATCATCAGGTACTGGATGTCCGTTTATGCATTGGTTGATAATATATATGAGATTTTCGATTAGTTTTTCTGATCCATATTTGAGCATTTCAGCATATATTCCTCCAGGTCCGCTAGCTTTTCCGGATTTAAGCTTTTTAATACTATTTTTTATCATTTCTTTTTCGATCATTACTTCCTCTCCGTGTACTTCTATGTCTCTCCTCGAAGAAGCTACCAGATATTCGGGTCTCGTTTCCTGCAGCAGTCTCTTGTAGTGTTCTGTCCATTGTTCTGGTTTGATGATCTGGATGTTTACTTTTTCGTTTGTTGGGTTTTTTACTGTAGAAATGAATTTCCATACTTCAGAACTCTGCCTACCTCCTACGTGTGTATTTATATCGTGGCATTTGCGCTCGAACATTTAATTTTTTTCTATGCGTATCAAATTTCTTAGCTGTCTTCTGGTTTCCCTGTAGATTTCTAGGTCTCTTTGTTTTTTAGTACTGAGCCATTTCAAGTATGTGCGTTTTTTCTCTTTAACCATTTCCTGTATTTTTTCCGTCCACCGCTTCCTGCTATTTCTATTATCTTGATATCTAACAGCTTCGATGCTTGCTTCCTTCAAGCTTTTTATTATGTTTGTATATATCTCTTCAAATGAGTGTT
Organism: Aspidapion aeneum; assembly: GCA_963576565.1. NCBI lineage: Eukaryota > Metazoa > Arthropoda > Insecta > Coleoptera > Brentidae > Aspidapion > Aspidapion aeneum. Next base: position 73,411,309 of record OY755044.1, read on the forward strand.
CTGTGTTTATTAATTTTTTTTCTAATCGGTTCTGATACAATCTTTGAGTACTTTCGATTTCTAGACTTCTAAAGTTGTATTTTTGATTGTCTTCGATGCATTCTAAGTTTTAATTTTCTCCAATACTTTCATCCTTATTTGTTTTTCTTACAGGGAATAATATTTTTGCTTTTACCAGATGGTGGTCAGATCCACAGGTAACACTACGAAGTGCTCGCACATCATACCACTTTAATTGCGAGTGTTGTCCACCTGTAGCATAATCAATGATTGATTTAAGATTTTTTGTTGGCTGAATCCAGGAAGATAATACTTTCTCTAGCTATTGCTGCGCGGGCTAGGAAGGTAAAATTACACACAGCTTTCGCGTAAAATCCGAGTGAAAAAAGGTTATAGCTCGAAGTTACTCCGTGGTTAGTAATCTATTTTGCGGCCTACAAAAGGTCGTATCTCGACTTATATCCTTTTGCCGTTCTGAGACTCTCACTTTCTGTCAGCGTCTCTTGGGCGTATTTAGAAATATCATATTTTGTCGGATTTTAAAACAAAAAAAACGATAAGCGCAACTCTAGATACAACCTTTTGTGGGTTGTCAAAGCTGATATTTTCGGGTAAAGTCGAGTTATACACTTTTGTCGGACCAAAAATCCTAAAAATGTCGACTCCCTTTTGTCTGAAAAAAACCTTTTAGTTATTAAGATATCAATGTGAAATTTTTTGAGCATATGAAAGACGAAATTCTAAGTTACATGGTGAAGAAATCACATTTTGGTGGTATCTCGATTATCCCCTTTTGACTTTGCCACAGATTTAGTCGATCTCATAACGAAATTTTTGCCTCCCTCAGATTCCGACAGGCAGGCCACAGAGGTGTGGCATTCGGAGAGTTTCCATTCTGGTTCGATTTCAAATTCGCAATGATTTTTCTCATTTAGGGGATAGTGGCATTAAAACACCACGCGTGCCAGGCGTGGTGGTGATTTTATACTCAGCCGCCCATTCTGAGACAGACGCTGCTTGCAGCCGCTCATTCTGAGTCAGACGCTGCTGTAATTTATCTTTTATATTTTTCCCAAAAAGAAGGGTTGCCACTTACGCTATGTTTTTGATACCGGGGTGGTCTTCTCCCGTATCCCTGGAAAAGCGACCCTAGACCGGATTAGAGAGTACCTGAAATATACGGAAAGCAGAGGTTAAATCATTTTCCCTAATTATTATATAATCTTATGAGATCTACCAATGAGTATACGACACATATAGATTGGCAACCGGCGAGCCTTGCAACATTGAGGTGCAAATGGCGCTGAAATAAATTTGTCTAGTACGCAATATTCAGAGACAACTACTATAATCTAATAGCATTTGTATGATAGGCATTGACCTTGGAACTCGCACACACAACTAAATCGTACTAGTTGTCTCTGAATATTGCGTACTAGAGGAATTTATTTCAGTGCCATCTGCCCCTCAATGTTGCAAGGCTTGCCGGTTACCACTCTATATGAGTCATATTATACTCATTGGATTTGCCCGTATCCTAGGTGTCATATTACATATTAAAAATAGATAACTTAACTGTTTCAACAAATTCTTATGTTTAGCAAAATAAAAATTATTGTTTTTATTTTTTTAATTAATAAATAAAGTTTTAATGATAAGCAAGCAATTTTAAGCACCAATTGCATCTTTAATAAAAATTGGTGAATAAAATGGGAGGGAAATTATTCAAATTTGAGCTGGTAAGAACCCTTATAAGCGTTTTTGTTTAGGTTTGAGGGAAAATTGTGTTGCCACGAGATTGCTAATTTAGACTATTCGATCTCTTAAGTGACAAGTTAGCATGGTGGACACTATTTGGTGCCTTAAAATTTTGAGAAAGGTAATACTTTAACTAATGTATTATTATACCGTTATTTAGTAAAAATAAAATTTCGTACTTACATTCTCTTTAGTTAATTTAAACGCGATGTGCGACTTTTTGATTAGTAAATATCTGTAACCGTTTTCAAGTTAATTCAATCCAGTTTGCATGCTTCTACTTGTTTACTACTTGGTATATGCAGTAAAGTGTGAAGGTCGTTCTAAGTTGCTTATTTTCCATAAGGAGTGTTATTCATATGTTTGTTATGTCCGTCTTCAGTTGACTAAAAACTTCTTTGTTTTGCATTATAAATGAAGCTTCAATAAAACTTTATATTTCAGCAATGCACCTCTTTGTTCTAAACTTAAGCTTTATACTATTTTATTTTATGATCAATTGACCAGTCATTCGCTAAGCTTAATTTTCTAAAATCCACAAATTGAGTACTTTTTTGATGTTCCTTTTATCTAATCTGAAGAGGCTTTTCACTTACAGATGATTTACTATACACACAAGGTGGTCCTGAAGGGTCCGCAGGTTTCACTTTCGTGACAGAAAAGCTAGCAACATACGAGCCTGCTTCTTTCCGCGTTTTTGTGTGTTTTTATATTTTTTTATAGAATAGGGCAATATAAATAAAGATTTTTTTATATTTTATTTGATTAAACAGTATAAAAAATCATGATGTTGATTGCATACACCAATTAGTAGGCTGTAGATTGGATTGTTAGTTTCCACTTGTAAACGGTTGGAGATACTCACTAACCGAAACGTCGCATCCTGTTTTAAACAAAGAAAGAGAATGCAAATGCAAACTTTACTTACTAACTTATTATTAGAAATTTCCTATAGAGCTAATATTATCTTCTACTTTTTCAGATAGAAGCACTCCTGTTCCTCGCCCACCAGAGGACGAAGACTCATTTCCTGTCCTTTGTGATAGAGAATTACACTCACTACATCGAAATGTTCCTGCCCTTAGACGCAGGGATGTCGACACTGCCACTATCAAACAGCACTACTATCCAGAAGGTACGATTCAATATAATGTACTATGCTTCTTAGAGTTCATGTCAATTTGAGAGAAATGATCTTGACAGTTGCTTTCGATTCTTTTCCGAAAATGGGCATATATCCAATATTTTTAAATTATTTTCTTTTTTTTAACGGAATCGCTTGAGCCCTTTATGGAATGATAATTTATACTATTAAGATTTTATGTTTTTTTTTAAATATTTTTTATTCATTTACTAAACAAACAAGCATTGCTTACTTGGGGGGTCCAAAGCTGTAGTAAAGAATAAATAGCCAGTTCTCAGAGCCATTTTGTGTAACTTCAGTAGTAACGGAAGGTGGTGCGTGATCTTAATTACTGTTTAATCTTGTCCTTGAAGCTTCTATAGTATATCTGCAGTACGTCTGTAGTTCATCTGAAGTACATCCGAACTACATCTTAAGTACTTTTGAAGTTCATCTGAATTACATCTGAAACTTCAAATAAACTTTTTTAATTTCTTAAAAGTAAATTAACCATATTGTGTATAAGACAGCTATTTATTTACAAAAAAACCCTATTTTCTTATCTTCACTCTGCTATCAACAGTGGCGGATCCAGGAGGGGGGGCACTAGGGGCACTTGCCCCCCCCCCCCCCGAGAATTTTTTGAATATACAAAAAATGAGTAAAAAGTAATGCTAATAAAAATTCAAAATAAATATTGTACCTTTTAGTTCTGACTAATTTAATAAAATGCCCCCCCCCCCCCGAGAAGCACCTCTAGATCCGCCCTTGGCTATCAATATTAGATTACTGTGAGTGAAGACATATAAATAATACTGCATCAGGAAAATTAAATGAAAATACATCTTTGATTTATTTATTATTATAAGTTTTAACATACACAGATCAATTAAAACATTTAGTCCTTTTCATCCATTTCTTAGTATAATACCATGATGGCATATGCTTAAGTAGGTATCAATAGACGCAGAATCTTTAAAAAATCGAAAAAATTAAAATTATATAGGGTAGGTATTTCTCGGCAAATCCCGAAGTCACGTGACCTATCCAAAAATGTTAAATTTAAACTTACATGGGTTGGCCAAGTTTCATTTTTTGAACTTAAAAGTTAGATGCTGACCAGTTGGCTCGATCCAGGCCATAAAACCTAAAAACACACACAACTTAAAATTTGTAAAAAAAAAAGATGAACCACCAGTGGGAAACATGGTACCATAGCTAAAACTAAAATATTTCTCTTTTATTTACGTTTCAGGTGGATGGGGCTGGTTAGTCTGCGGAGCAGCCTTCCTAGCCCATTTGCTAACTTCCGGACTTCAATTGGCCTTTGGACTACTTTACTTATACACCATCAGGTTCCTAATTAAGAGCAAGTTAGACAGTGAAAAGGAGTTTTATGTTATGGCCACAGGTAAATTTTTTTTTATTAAAAAACGCTTTTGCAAATCAACGAATTTTTGTTGTTTACATAAAAAATAGCTTCTTTAATTCTATTGGTAATCAAGCTATCACCTGTTTTCGAAAAAGTTCACAACGAAATTGTATTCCTAGTAGATTTTATGAGGTTCTGCTATGTTCGATGGTCAGTAAGAATAATTAAAGCAAACTTACTAAGTTTATTGGATTTACTTTAAATTAATGTGGGAGAATCAATCCTCTATAAGTAAACTAACCTAACCTAACCTAACCTAATCTAGGGCCACTTTCGCACTTCGACTTATCTTAAGGTTTAACTTAAATAATAATTTATTTTTCAGATATTAAACTTATCTTATTATTTACTTAAGTTGCAAAATCCCTGGCAGCTCTGCAAAAATCACCTTTAAAACCTCAATCAATGATGTTTGACGGAAAACAGTTGATATTTTTTCTCGACTTTATTTTGTTTAAAATTTGACTACCTAAGTTTTTTTAGAAAAAACTTCGTTGTATTCTGATGTATACTGCTTTTCAAAAAAAAATTGTACACCTATCATGGGTTTTTATATTGCAGGTGTACAAATTTTTTTGATAAGTAGTATATGTGTGCAATAAATAACAAAAGCAAGCCCTTGCATTAAAACCTAATTAGGCTGATTCTATTTCTTAAACGGTTTGTGAACAAATCGGAGCCATTGCTGCACGGGCAAGGAAGGTAAAATTACATAATTCACCAGGCAAAGCAAAATAAAATTAAGTTAACCTTCCGCAACACGCGCGCCGTTTTCTCAGTCCCTAGGAGGTAAAATTTCATAATTTCTGGAAACTGGACGTACCTAAGACCTGTCGATCTCACTATGCTTGGAGGACGCGCTGCAGATTATTAGTGTTTCGTTTGTCCCATGACCGTGCCGTCGTTTCCTAGTAATTATTGATAGGACTGAGAGTCCGCGCGCGTGTAAATACGTTTCAAATTTTTTACATTTGTTTTTATTGCAAAAGTCGTTTGCAATTGAGTTATTATTTTGTTAAAAAAAAGGTGAGATAATAGGTTTTTAGGTACAAGAACCAGTATCTGGGCGTGTGTAAACTTGTCTGAAAAATTATCTGACCATTTGTTTTACATTTCTTGCTTACTTTTGCTTTGAAAAAACATAATCAGGTGTTTTTTTATTCATTTAGAAAGTAGTCAGGTTAGGTTAGGCTATAGGGAAGAATAAAATTTTAGGAGAGAGCTTATAAGGTAGGTACAAAATGCATGTATTTAGAATGTTTTCTTATAAAAACGAACAGGAACGCCTGTAAAAGTTATTATTACGCCAACGGACACCAATAGCTAGCTTACCAAAACAGCTATTCATCAGAGTAAGAGGACTAACTGGATATGAGGAAACTCCACAACATCCAGCACCTATGGATGCAGCTGTTCGACGACGTGGTCGTTGCAGTTACTGTGATCGTAAGAAAAACCGTGGTACCAAGTACTCATGTATCAAATGTGGAAGATATATGTGCCTTGAACATGATACAATTATATGTAGAGAATCTATTGCTCCGAATATTGAATAAATGATAGTTTTTAAAGACATTTCTGTCATGAAGCAATTATTTTTACTTTTTTCCTGCTAAAAACTAGCTTCTACTACATTGCGGACTCACAGTCCGGCGCGTGTTGTCTTGTTTCACTTTGGGGCGCGTGTAGCGGAAGGTTAAGGAACACACCAAGAAACTCTTTATTAAAAATAAAATATCAATAAATTTTATAATAGATTAGAAATTAAGTTTTATCCACCATAAAGTCTTATAGTCCGGAGCCTAAGCCACTTTTGTCTGCATTTTTGCGTACCGTAATGAAACTTGGCACGATTATAGTACAACACTATAGTATTATTTTACGAAGTGGTGCTCATCTCGAACCCAGTGCAGAGCAAAGATACAGGGTGTTTTATTTTTCATTGCATCTATCTCGTTAAAATTCTGTATAAAATTCAAATATAAAGCTAGAGCAGTGAAACTTTGCACCAATTATAAGGACATATACACTTTTATTTTAAGCGCTAAAAAAAATATATTTATTTATTTTCTTCCAAGAAATAAAATTTTTGTTATTTTTTTTTGTTGATAAATTTATGTTGTGGGCGTTGGGTAGAAAAAAAATCCAGGAGCTTCGTTATGCAAGATACAACATTAAAATTTAATGTGGTTATAAACAGATTGTTTGTCTTTAAAACAAAAATTGCTGGATGGGTGTGACGTATACAGGGTCGGAGTACAGGAGTTTTTAATTAATAATTCTAAATTAAAAAAATCTTAATAGATGAAAAAGTATGTGAATTTCTTAGACGCAACGATATTTAAAAAAAAATACATACCAAATAAAAGATACTTAGCTTCTCTTAATATTTTATGAAACGAAAAAAAAAATTATGGCGACGTTACAAATTTCTATAGAAAACTGAAAGTCAGCACAATACAACAATACTAGTACAGCTTTCATTTTTGTAAATAAAAATTTTTGTACAAAGTGTTAAAAAGTAACTACAGATTAAAGTTTTTCCTAATTTGTTAGGTTAGTGCTAAAAATTCAAATAGCTCTAGTAATGTCAAATAAACATGTCATTGAAACTACTATATTGTCCTTTAAAAACCATTTATCGCACTCTATTCTTGTAATAAGTGCTACATTATTGCCGTTTTCTGAACGTATATACTGGGCATCAAATACTTTGCTATCATTTTAGTGATTTTTTACATTATTTATTGTAGCTACTGCGTAAATAGGAATTTTGCAACAAAACTAGGCTCAATTTGTTGGCTTATTACAGGCTGTAACAAAAAAAATTTAGATTTGCTAAATTTTGTAATATGCTAAAAGACACAGGGTGATGAAAAAAATCATGTAAAAAGTAGTAGTCTCAAACTTTTGTTCATACCGGTTGCGCAGTTTAAGATACCTTCTTAATTTTACTACTTGTTATAAATAGAGGAACGTTTTTTTAATTTGGTGTACACTGTTTTACTTCGTTTTGTCAGTGTACGAAAATACAGGGTGTTTCTTTTGTCAATATATAAAAAAATTTAAACACGTAAAATTTATAATTTTTTTTCTTTGGCACCATTTAAGTGCACTAAGGCATGAAAAAAATTTAATTCCACTAAAAACATAAAATTTTGGAAACAAAAGAAAACTCGGAAAACGCGTACATGAGTTACAGTAAAAAGTAAAATTTTAAAGATTTTTTTTCGCTTTAACACATAGTACCGTTACATAGTACCTTCAATCGATAGAAAGTTTAATTTTAAACAAAAGTTTTCCTTGGTCTTTTTCTCCTAAAGGAAAAGTGCAAAAATATTAACGATTTTCCTATGATTAGGAAAGTTGTTAATAACTTCGTTAATTTTGACTTTAAGAGAAAAAGTCATAAAATAACTTTTGTTTAAAGCCAAATGTTCTTTCCTACTCGTCATTTGATTTTCTTTCGTTCATCACCATCGTAATCAGGAAATAATACCACAATTTTGTCTATTTAACCGACCCTGTATCTCTAATATTAACGAAGTAGGTAATAGTGCCGACTTACCTTTGAACACCCTGTATATTAAAATTCAAAAATTCCAGAAATTCCACTTTTAATTAATTTATCAAATTTTATTAAGTTAGGCTTGGTTAGATGTTTTTAATATTCTCTGGCATAGATCTCAGAACAGGTACATTTAAGGTGTCAATTTTTGACATATCGGGGGCAATTCTTTAAAATTTGAAATAATTTGAAACAATCTGAAAAAATTTGACGCCTTAAATTTTAGCCCTAATTCATGGCAACATCGTAAATTTCAATTTTTTGTACAGCGTTAAAAACCGAAAAATGAGGAAAAATATAATCTAAAACCTACCTTTAAACTCGATTGCTGATAATTCAATATTTTTTCGGGATTGTTGATGATGCACAGGTTCTTAAAAAATTGTATTTTTCCGAAAAAAAATAATAACAAAACTATGAGACGTTTTTCTTACTTCGTTAAAGTTGGATTCAAATAACACGAACATAACACGCAAAGCGAACCAAACTGAATGGCTAAGTACAGTCGACCACAAAATCAAACGTAATATTATTTTAACGTAATCAAATGATTTTTAGGAAAGAAAACTATTAGGGTTGATAAGTTTATGAAAAAAAAATAATATTCGGATTTATTGCTACCCGTGGCCCAAAAAATAACCTTTGAATATATAAATATCAAACTTGTTATTATTATTATCATATAATTAAAAATAATGTTTGTCTAATATTTCTTATGTTATATATATAAAAGTCTGCCAAACCCAGGTTATAAAGGTTAGGTTCAGGTTTGCTACAGGGTGACCTTAAAATCTATTATAGATTTGTTTAGAAATTCTAGTTCTCCACTTAACAATAAAAAGTTGAAAATAGTCCAAAAAGTTAAACTATGTATTAACGGATTATTTCAAATTTAGGCTCAGGGGGTGAGTTACAGGGTGATATCAAAAATAATTGTACAATTTACATTGTTAAAAACAACTTTGTCATGAGTTTTACTTAGCAAACAAGAGTTAGAAATACCTTAAAAAATCATATCACTAACTTATTGTATTATCTTTAGAGCCAGCAAGTGAGCTACTGGGTGATATCGAAATTACTAGTGTATTTTTCTAAAAATCACATTTTTAGAAAACAATGTTGTCAAGGGCTTTCGTTATCAAAAAATGCTTAAGAACACGTTAAAAAATCATAACATTAACTGACTGTATTACCTTTAGGTCCTTGGAGTAAGGTACAGGGTGATATCAAAATTAGTAAAACACTTTTGTAAAAATCACAATTTTAAAAATCAACTTTATCAGGAGTCTTGGTGAGCAAAAAATAGTTAGGAATATGTAAACAAACCACACCATTCACTAACTGCGTTACATTTAGGTCCAGTAGGTAAGATACTAGTAGTAAATTATTTTATAAATCATATTTTTAAAAATAACTTTTGGCCTCACCTTACTGTTTACAAACCAAGAACATATAAGTTAGGGTTTCTTGAGCGATCTATTAAAAGAATATTACGTTAATTACTTTTCCGCACAATTTTACTTTTTCGCATCATTTTTACTTTTCTCGCGATTTTTTTCCGCACGTCAAAATTGCAAGAACCTTCCCGTCCACAATCGTTTTTAAATGAAAACCCGTCCTCCTACACACAAGTTTCATTTTCAAGAAGTGCTGCTGTACCGATGCTATCAGAAGCACCGAATGAAGAATCCTGTAATGTGTTACAGCCTGTACAGACCAATATACCTTCCTCCATTTACTACAGTGGTAATTCTAAGCAGCAAACTGATCAAGGCATTTCTGTAGTGGGCCAAACACCAACCAATCAAATTCCAATAAGAAACGACGTTATTCAAGATGTTGCGGCATCTGATGTATATTGAAGCATGCAACAAACAGAAAGTGCACTTTCAATTTCAATATCTACCATCGTTAACTTTTTCGTTATTGTTAATTAAATGTTCTTTACATAAAGTTTCTTTTTAATATATCATAATAAAAAAATCCTGTTTTATTATTTTTCCGCGCATAAAAAAATCAAGTAAAAATAAAAGTTAAAAAAACGTACGGAAAAGTAACTTTTCCGCACTAGTGCTGAAAAATTTCTTTTCCGCACGATTTTTGTTTTCTTAAAAATGAAGATATTTAGGACTCATTAAATGATTTATGTAACTATTCTATCTTACGTATCATTTTCTAGCATTATTATAAAATCTTTGCGAATTAAAACATGTTTTTTGATAAAGAAGATGGACAAAAACACTCGTAGGAAAAACATTGTACCTAATTCTTGAGGAAACTATCTTTTCCATCCTTGACGGCTTGCCCGAACTCCGCTCCGCGTCGTTTGTGCAAGTGCCGTCGCGTGCGGAAAAGTACCTCTTTCCGTACTTGTTAGGTAAATAACTATTGTACAAACAATTAAAAGCCTAAGCGATACAAAAAAATATTTATGTAAAAGATATTTAAAATTTAAAGATAAAAGACCTTAAGTGGGATGAAACTACGGCTTTTGTTGATTTGGAGTTTTCAGTAAAAATAGCTAAAGAAGTAAAGAAATATATCCCTATATCAGACAACCAAATAGTTATGTAGCGGTATATGTATTAACAGATTTTTTGAAAGAAATGCAAAATATTGAGTCGCTTCACTTTGGAAGAAGTCTATATACAAGTAATTAAATAAAACTAAGAACGACGTACGGGACAAAAATATTTGTGTGCAATTTGTTGTTTGTCAATGTAAATAAATGTAATATTTATTATGTGTATTTGTACATTTTTATATTGAGCAAGCTTAATAATTATAAGGATTTGATTTGGGTCGGTTTGGTTATGTTAAATGGATAACTTGGGTGTCAAATTGTTGCCTAAAAAACATGCAAATTTGTGAAATAACAACGAAGACAGTTTTTTCCTGTAAATAAATGTGCAGATTTTTATATTTATCGTATATGTTTGTAAATGTTTAGATTAGGCAAGCCTAGTGAAGGCTTTCGTTTTGTTACATTAAATATATATTTTAGGGCCAATATTCTAAAATATCTTGTAAATTTGTTAATTAACAAATCAAACAAATGTAAAATATTTGTAAAAAATTTTTGATTTATTATTTGTATTTGATAATTTTTATATTGACCAACTGGTTCGGTTTGATTCTATTAACTGTATATTTTGGATGAAAAATTTTTGTCAAATAAGCATGTAAATTTGTGAATTAACAACGAAGGCAGGCAGGTTTTTCTGTAAATAATTATTGTACATTTTTATATTGACCAACCTTATATGGGTTTGGTTCGGTTTGGTTATACTTGATATGTATTATAAAGCCATGATTTTTTCAAACTAACTTGTGAATTTGTAAAAGAACAACGAACCAAGATGTTGTTACGTAAATAAATGTAGGGATTTTTGGATTTCTTATGTGTATTTGTAAACTCTTATTTTGACCAAGGTTAGTTAGGGGCTTAGGTTGATTTGGTTGTATTAACTAATAAGTTTTAATGTCAAAATTTTATCATATTAACTTGTAAATTTGTCAAATAAATAGTAAAAGTTTTTCACGTAAATATATGTGAATATTTTTGGATTTATTTATTCATTTCACCCTGTAGCTCGCCTCCCTTGTTTTTTAAAAACGTGATTTTTTAAAATCTTTACTGCTATTTAGATATCACCCTGCAGCTTACCTACTGGAAGTAAATGAAATTTAGTAAGTGGTATGATTGCTTAACGTGTTCCTAACTATTTTTTGCTAACAAACGCTCCTGACAACGTTGTTTTTTAAAAACGTGATTTTTACGAAATTTTATTACAATTTTCGATATCACCCTGTACCTCACTTCCTGGACCTAACGGTGATACAGTCAGTTAATGGTATGATTGTTTAACGTATTCCTAACTATAATTTGCTAACAAAAGCTCCGGACAACCTTGCTTTTTAAAAATGTGATTTTTAGAAAATTTACACACACTAATAATTTCTATATCACCATGTAGCTCAATTCCTGGACCTGAAGGTGATAAAATCTGATAATGGTATGATTGTGTAACGTGTTTCAAATAATTTTTTGCTAACGAAAGCTCTTGACAACATTGTTTTTAAAAAATGTGTTTTTTAGAAAATTACGCTTCTAATTTCGATATCACCCTGTAGGTCTCTCACTTCCTGGATCTAAAAATAATACAATAAGTTCATGATACATTTTTTAATGTATTTCTTACTCTTATTTGCTAACTAAAACTCCTGACAGAGTTGTTTTTTAAAAATGTGATTTTTATTAAGATTTACTACTATTTTCGATATCACCCTGTAACTCACCTCCTGAACCAAAATTTGATCTAATCCGTCCGAATAGTAGTTTTTTCGGGCTATTTTCAACTTTTTATTGCTAAGTAGAAAATTAGAATTTTTTAACAAATCTATAATATTAGGCACACAAGAAATTTTACATAAATATACAAACATTATTTTTAATTATACGAATTTATAGAAAGTTTGAAATTTATGTTTTAAAGGTTTGTTTCTTGGGTCCGGTCAGGGGTGCAATAAAACAAAAAAATATTTTGAAATCTATTTTCAGGTCGGCTGTACGCAGTTGTCTGCCTATATGTGCAGCTCCCTCTAGGGAGCGTGTCGCAAACTTAAGTTTTCCTTGCACAATGTGACCACGTGGTCGTGGCACCCCTGAAAACTTCCGCCTTCGACTTATTTTCCTCAGGTGGCGACTGTAGCAAATATTCTTAGGGTCACTGCATCCTGAAAGCCTGGCGTCTCCCAACGAGCGGATAGTTCACAACTTGCATTTCATTTGCTATTGGTTGACATAGTCAGGCGGGATTTTTAAAATTAAAACTCTCCTGTCCTCGTTTTGGGAGGTTGAAATCGGTGTTAAACCAAACTGAAACAAAACCTAACCGTGGTCAATTGATGGGAAACGTATCCTAACCGGGGCGTGTCTGGACAGGTTAGGATACGTTGTTGAATAAATTATCAGGGTTAGGTTAACACCGATTTCGACAGGAAAACAGGATAGGGAAGCTAATTAAAAAAATATATAATATGTTTTTAAAAAACAATAAAAAAAAACTCATCGGCATATGCATAGATTTAGTTAAATTCAATAGGTATGTACTGCACAAACCACTACACTTTTTAATCACTTACAACTAGTATATATTCGTATTTTACGCCGAAAGCTGTAAACATAAACTTTGTTAAATGCTTGACTGGTGGCACCATCTCTTAATATAATATAATAATAATCTTAAACGGCAACGTTCAACATCAAAAAGTCAGCTGACTATTTCGACCAATAGCAAATGGAATGCAAGTTGTGAACTAGCCGCTCATGTCTCCCAGGGGCAGCGACACCAAACATAACCTCATTTACGAAAAACGCAAATCTGACACTGTCAGGAGCGTAGCTTTTTTTATGTTTAAAAAAATTAAATGGTTTACAAATGTTAGGTGCAGAACTGTCCGTCACATCCGGTATATAAATTTTACTGTCCAAATAAACAAACCTAAAAAAACTAAGTTTTTTATGATTTCAAATTTATTAGGACCCTGTGTTAGGACCCACACAGCGAAGAAAACCAAAAATATAGTTTGCATGTTTTATATATATTCTAAAATATAGAAAACTATTATGTTGGGTTTTGTATAATTTAATAAATTTTTTATGCTCTCCACGGAATAAACGTGTACGTTTAATCCCTTTTTTCATGGGCTAAGGTAGTATTTCTTGCCCCCAGTGATTGAAAGTAATTTCTTTAAAACCATAAAGGCAAAATATAGGTTTTTAGATTATTTTATTTTATCATAATACAAAAAACAAAAAGGAATCAAGATATATACACGATACCGATTATTTTGTTCCAGCTTGCCGTAAGCTTACTGTACTTTGCCGATGGCTTGGTTCGTTTTGATCGTTATTGTGTCCTTAGGCATAGAATATTGCTTCCATATAAACGAAGCATTTAACTTTCTAGACTTCTCCAGGCTGTAAACCAGGAAACTGTGAAATTTTCGAAATTCTGTTTTTTGCATCATTTCCATGCCCATCTCAAAGTAAGAATATGCTTTATTTTCCATCTTCGAGAAATGTAACTCGAACTTTTTCTCGACTAAACTTAATTAGTTTGTTATGAAATAAATAATATTTTTTCCACATTGTTTGTTATAAGGTCACTCATCATCAAGCAAGCTTTACCTTGCTTGACGATGAGTAACCTTAGTTTGTTAGCATCTGACTGACTTTTGTTTAATGTAATCCCATGACAACTATCACTGCCCACTGTTTTTTTATATACTTGACATGCTAAAACTACAGTACGGTAAGTGGTTTAATACCTATTTATTTAGTTTATAATTATTATTATTTTTAGTATATAAAAATAAACCTTGGCATTAAAGTCCCTTTTAGTCACTTAGCAAATTATAGCCCTTCTTCCGGTCGAGCATAAAAATTCCCGCCGTGCTATTAAAAGTAAACACTGCACGCCCCAGGTTTATAATATACCTACTATTATTTTTATTAGTGTTCAAAAAAAAGCGGGCGGCGAAGAAAAGGTCGAAAATACAAAAGTTCGAAAGTACAAAATGTCGAAAATACAAAAGATTGAAAAACAAAAGGTTCAAAGAAAGATCGAAAGTAGCTACACTGTAATGATTGCAAAACAAAGTAGAATTAAGAGGTACACAGACACTCATAGAAAAGTTTTTAAAAAATCAACATCCAATAAAAACTCAAGGTAGCAACACGACGGGTTGCAGAACTTTGTTCGAAAACATTTTCTTCGAATGGAAATTTATATGAAAACAATTTTTTCTAATGGAAATTTGTTCGAAAACATTTTTTTTAAACGGAAATTTATTCGAACACCATTTCTTTGAACGGAAATTTGTTTTCGAACGGAAATTTGTTCGTAAGTAATAGTTGTTCAAAAACATTTTCTTCGAATAGAAATCATTTTTTTCGAAATCAAGTTTTTCGATAAAAGACGCTCTAGACCTGGATTTCCAAACCTAACACAATTCATATAGTTTGACTACGGCAAGGTCTTTTTAACATATTTTTTCAAAAAAACCCTGACTTCTTTCCCGGGATCGTAAACATTCTGAAAATTTGTCTACTTTCCTCCTTTTGGAAGGTCGAAATTGGTATTTTCCTAAACTTTGTCAATTGATCGCAAACGTATCCGAACCGGTCCAGATACCTCCTGATGTGCTCAATTAAGAAAGGTTAGAGTAACACCGATTTCAACCTTCCAAAATGAGGACCGAAAAGCTAATTTAGGGAAATCATTTTTCGACAATAGGTTTCGGTTGGTTCGGTTTGGTTTCACACCCTCTAGGATCCCGGGAAAGAATTCAGGGAAGTTTTTGTTTCCAAAAATTGTTAGAAAAAAACCCCATTAGTCGAACTATATGAGTTGTGTTAAGTTTGGCAAGCCAGGTCAAATATTTTTTTTTTCGAAAAATTTGTTTTCGAAAAAATGTTTTTTAACAAACTTTCATTTTAAAAAAATATTTTCGAACAAATTTTCGTTCAAAGAAAATGTTTTCGAACACATTTCTGTTCGAAGAAAATGATTTCTAAACATTTCTGTTTGAAGAAAACGTTTTCGAACAATCTTTTGTTCGAAGAATATGTTTTAGAACAATTTTTGGTTTGAAGAAAATGATTTTCGAAGTTTATGCTTTCGAACAATAATATTAAGATATTTATATGAAATGTACTATAAAATTATAAATAATTAAGCCGAACCTTACGAAAACTCGAACTGTATTTGGGCATTTTTTGTCTTTTGATAAAATGTAAAATTCGGAATAAAAAGGTACTAAAAAAAAACACAATACCAAAAACACCCAAAAAAATGGGAAAAAAACTTGGAAAATAAATTAAACAGTGCGAAAAATAGCGTATAAACATCGTGATAAAAGTTTCATTTTATCCCTTGATATATTATATACTATTATTAAACTTTTAACATAGAAATGTATTTCTGTCCTGTTTGTTTATTTATTACGTATTATTTTGATACAAAAACAAAAATAATATTTAAAAGAAAATGATTTTGAACAATAAATATACCTACAATAAATATTCATAACCCAAAAACTCAAGGAACATATTTTTTATTTCTTAAGCTGTATAAAAACGAGTTCTTTTTAAGTTTTATTAAAACATTTTTCTTTTCTCAGACTGTATAAAAATGAGTATTTTTCACGAACGTCTATGGAATTTTGAGTACGGTTTTGACACTCGTGTCGCTACCCCTGGGAGACACTAGGCTTCCAGGATGTAGTGACCCTAGTATTTCTAATTACTCTATCCAAAACCTCATAGGCGCAGCCTTCGTGTTAGTTTACGACAGAGACAATTTATTATTTTCTCTATGGTTTACGAAGGCTGTGTCATGGGCCGTCACTGAAGAACAGCAGTTTCTATATGGGAGGACCCCCCAGAATAACAAACTATATACGTGCCTAGCTTTGATAACAAAAGTAAAAAAGTAATCACCACTTCAATAATTTGACCAGGATCCACACTTAGTCAGATTTTTCTGGCAGATTTTAAAGAAATAATTTGACATTCCCTTAAAAATCCGTTCAAATATAACGGTGGCAACAGCGTAGAGCTAATTTTGTAGCGACCCTTCCACGACATGCAGTTAGTCCCTCTTTGTTAATTTTATCGTGAAAAACAAAGAAAGAAAATAAACGTAGCTGACCTCATAAAGAAAACGAATAGGACTCATAAATTTGAAAGAGATGTGACGAAATGTGACGAAATCTGACATTTCAGTTTGCGTGGTTAATGGTTTTCTGCTTTGAATTTATTTACAATTTTTAAATTAAAAATTTTCAACAAATTACGGGTTTTTAATTGAAAACAAATATTATATCGTGAAGCTACATCTATCAAAAAGTGGGAAATGGCCTTTTAGGTACGTTTTTAAGTTTAAAAATTGCCTTTTAAACGAGAAATCCTAAGCGCCAGATTATATCACATTTTTTCAAATTTCGGCAGATTTTTTGAAATGTAAAGAATTGCCCCCATCATGTGAACAGTTTGACGTATTGATTTAATTTATATCTATGTTTAGAATACGAAATTATTTAGAAATCGATACCCCACACGAACACTTTAGATGAAATAAGATATTTTTTCTAAATTTTGTGGATTTACAAGCTTTTTTTTTACGGGTATGCGCACTCGCAAGGAGATCCCTATCACGCTCGAGAAGCGGCAAGTGCGCGGAAATGTTGGTGTGTATTGGTTTTGAAACGGTTCAGGTTGTAACCTGCAGGGAAAACTGTCGTAGGAAGTTTATTCCACAGCGATGCTGTTCTCCAGAGATATGAATTCTGATATAATGAGGTTCTTGGTGCCTCTATTTTGACAATAAATTGATGGTTACCGTCTGTTTGACGTGTTCGCCTAGTAGGTGCTACTCCCGGGGGGATCATACGTGCCAACTCTTCAGAGCATTTTCCGTGATAATACCTGTAGAAGAGAGATAGATCGCCCACAGTTCATCGATGTTCGAGACTATCCAAGCTACGGGTAAGTGCGGGGTCATTGATCAGCTTGATAGCTCGTTTTTGCACGGTGTTCAAAAGCATTAAGGTATGTTTGGGTGCCGGACTCCATATATGTGAGCAGTACTCCATAGTTGGTCGAATCTGGGCTTTGTAGAGTGTCAGCAGTTGGAATTTGGTTTTTTCCAAATTCAATCAGAATGTCTTTATGAGTGACTATTACCAACCAGGTCGAAACCCCGCCTTCCGAATCTGAAATTAGCTATTTATAAAAGCACCGCTCTTTTCAACATTTATTTAAAAGGAACTCGCCTTGATGCCAAGTTGTTAAAAGTGCGCTGGATCTAGGACAATTTTTGCGACATTATTGGCTGCACCTATGTCTATAAGGCATTTTGTGCTGACACTGCGAATTAAGAATGGTAATTGAAATACATATCATCCGAGATAGCATCTTATAATTTAAAAAACTCTGCAGATCTGTAATTTTAGCTATTGTGCTCGGGAAATATGCCAAAAACAAATCTAAAACGTCTTAATCTTTATTTGTAAAGACGATCAATTTTATTTGTAATAAATTATAAAGCTGTAATATAGGAACGTAAAATATCGTAAAACAAGTTTTAAAGATCCGTATCAAAATTTATGTGTGTTAAACATGACAAATTATTTACTACCATTTTATTTTTGTGTTTCATTTCTTCTTGTCGCAAACCAATTAATCTTTTAAACGGAGTGGCAGAGTTCCGCAAGCATATATTTAAAGACAGGTAAATCTTTCGAAAACATCCATAAGACCCAGAACAAACATCTGTTTTCCTGCATTTTTATTCACTCATAGGCATACTTAGTTATGCCGGGCTCCCAATCTCGTGTATATGGCAAAATATTTGTCAATTGACCATTTTTGCCAAGTAGTGGAAGTGGTATGCTCGGGCAATATTTAACCAATTGATATCGGCTGACGAAGTCCCGGCGCCGGCGGTTGTCCGTAAAAATTACGCGAGCCAAAGTGATTACAATTATTTGCGTATTTGACAAGTTCATGCTTTTTGATACCCTCTTACTACTTACCTGCTTGTTTCGCAAATATTTCGGCAGTTGTTATTAGTTTTATTCTGTTTTTGGTTTCGGTCGCGTGTCCACGTGGTGTAATCTGCCAAGTACACAATTTTTGGCGTACTTGTCATATACAGGAGTAGTGGGAGCACTACACTTGTCAAATTGACTTCGGAACTTGTTGTACTTGATAAGTATGCCTAATTACGCAAATATTTGCATACTTGCCAAATAAACGAGAATGGGAGTTCGGCTTTACACAAAAAGTCTACCAATATTTAAAAAACAGAAGTAGAATTTTCAAGATGCCTGTCCTGCTATAACTTTTTGGTAATCGTTTTCTAACATATACCGTAGTCGACCCAAATTCCGTCACTTTAAGCCCCTTAGTATTCATGGACTGACTTTTGAGATAATAGGGACCTATTGCAATAGTGCCAGGCACAAATTGTGCCGGGTACTATGCTGACAGTTTCACATTATAAGAACAGCTGTCTTCTTTCAAAATTAGACCATTGTGTATTATAAGAGCCGGAATTAATAGTGACGCCATTATTAATGGAAAATAAACGACTGGATTTATAAATTCGACTTTGGTATGTCAATTTTGAAGGATCAACTGTCAGTTTTTAATGCGAAACTGTCAATATAGTACCCGGCACAATTTGTGCCTGGCTTTATTGCAATAGGTCCCTAATATACAATGTTCTATGTGTTGAGATATTGAATTATTTTTACTTGTGCTGAAACTTTGGACATTTGATTAAACATTGTATTCTATTTTGAGAATTTAAATCTAACTATATTTTTTTTATATTCACAATTTTTCACATAGATATAGTTTGCATCACATATCTACAGAGTGGCCCAAATTATTATTAATGGAAATACAGGAATAATAATAAAATTAAAGGGTATTTCAAAAAATGTTTTAATTCGCATGGCATGTATACTAATTGTCTATTAAATAGTTTATTTACTGGGATGCGTCAGATGCGGTGAATTTGAGATATGTTAGAGCCTAAGCCGTCGTAATATACTTATACTAATTTAAATGCTGGAATGTAGAACATGCGACTTTCTGTAGAGGACGAAAAGGGGTCTACTCACATATACAAACTGAAAATAAAAGTTAAGTGTAAGTAGACCCTTTCCGGGGGTTCTACAAAAAAAATTTTAAATCAGAAAGAAATGGATCGTTCATACTCGTCTTTTGTCTAGTCTTTTGTCTTGGTTTAGTCATATGTCGTGTCATAAGAAAGTTAAAAACCACTGTTTCTTATGGGAGTGTTCATACAATGCTTTTGCTTTTGTTTTTGATTAGTCTTTGTCTTAAGAGTTGCCAACTTTCAATCCTTAGGACAACGACTAAGACGAGTGACAGACATCAGCTGATGTTTGTTGTTTTTTTTACAGGGCGTCCGAAGAGCGCAAGCGCGCGGTCGAAATTTTAAATTTACCGCCATTAATCATATTTTTAACAGAAAATCTCAACATAACCTCAAAATTTTATTTGTTTTTTTTTTCTTTTTCGCTTTTGTTCTTTCGTGTCTGTGTTTCGTGCACAGATTAGGTTAAATAAGATTGTTTTGTGTAGAAAATGACTTTTGAAGAGGGCCTCTTTATTGAAATTGAATTTTTTTTTTCAGTGGCTTATGACTAAGACTAATCAAAAATAAAAGACGAGTATGAACAGCCGATTTTGTTTAAGACAGTTAAGACTAATCAAAGGACAAAGACTAATCAAAAACAAAAGACTAAGACGAGTATGAACAATACTAAAGCCTATGAAAAAACATAATTGACACAACTTTAAATCTCGAATTTTTATCTATAGAAGGCGATAAAAGTTTTAGCAAAAATCCATAAGAGTATAGCTCGAAAACGAAACCGATGACCCCCCCACCCCCCAATTTTTTTAAAACAAGTTTTAGGATATGAACTCTAAAGGGGCCTACAGACACGCGAACATATCTTGAGATTAGTACGCGCGATCTAATCTCTCCAAACCAAAAAAACAAATCCCAGTTATTATTCCTGTATTTCTATTATTCATATTTTGAGCCACTCTGTAGATATATGATAAAAACTATAAAATATTGAAAATATACTAAAAAGGATTCCTTTTTTTCACTAAATAAAATTAATATTGGTTTTTATTTCTATTTGACGAGAAGTTATAGAAAAAACTACATAAACTCACATTTTTCTATATTTCAATGGCGCGCATTTAAATAATTATAACTGGAAAACGAAACCGATGAACCCCCAATCTTTTTGAGACAAGTATGATGACGGTTTGTCCTAACATATCATAAATTCACCTCATTTGACGCATCCCAGTAAACACACTATTCCGCAGACATGTATAAAAAAAAATAGTAAACATGTCATGCGTTGAATTAAAAAAATGTTTGAAATGCCCTTTAAGTTTCACATAATCTATTATCACTTTAGAATAGTTAAAACGACTCACATGAAAGCAAGTAAAGTTAATTTTTTTCATGTATTTTCAGTTTCTTCTCTGTAGGTATATTAATAAAATTTTTAAAAGGACTCTTTTTTCAATAAAACAAGACTAATATCGGTTTTTTATTTTTATTTGACGTTATTTTAATTTTAAGTTATTACAAAAAAACTACAAAAATTCACGTTTTTCCATATTTCAGTGGCGCGCATTTGAATAAGTCTAGTTCGAAAACGAATCCTATGACCCCCAATTTTTTTTGGAAAAAATATCAGGAAGGTTTGCCCTTTAACATATCTTAAATTCAGCTCATCTGACGCATCCCGGTAAACAATGTATTTAGTGCCTCCTCCTTTAAAGGTAGTTAAAGAAGCGGGGGGGGCAAGTGTATGGTGCTAGGGTAAAACAGTTTATGTAAAGACTTAACAAATAAATTTTAATCAAGTTTTTTGCAAATTTTAACAGCGTGGCTTAACTTACCAATGACTTTTAGGCATCGGCCACCATTTTGAAATAATCAAGATGGCGATGCATGTGATACCTTCATTTTGCGGTTTGTGGGTCCGCTGAATTCAAATCAATTGTTAGAAGAAGATTCAGTGGTAATCTGGTGAAATGAGACGGGTATTTATAGGGTAATCAGCAATACTATTTATGTGGAAACTTAAAAAAGAAACTTTATCAAATATTTTGTACAGATTTTGGCAGCTCTGCTCAACCCTATTATAAAACTTACCAATGACTTTTGGGCTTCATATGAAATACTCAAAAGGTAGCTGTGAAAAAAAAAACAAAATAAAACCATACGCATGCGTTACTTCAATTATAGGGTTTTTGGGTTCGCTGAATTTAAATGTTGTAAATTTTTGGGTAATCTGGAGGATTGGTGGTATTTATGGAGTAAACAGTATGCAAAGACTTAATGAACAAACTTTATTTAAAATTTGGTCAGATACCTGTTTTTTGTTTTATATGGATCGTTTGACTTATCCCTCGGCAACGGTTTCGCGCTCTCAACCCCCATGACATGCCGCTTCAATTGGTCCACATAATATGGGCCCGAATCGGCTAGAAGAGATGCCGACGTCCTTTTGAAGTAATTACCCGTACTGAAGTGTCTTTTTATCCCTCGACGAATTGTATCGCTTCCTTCGGCCGAGCTAGAAACTTTTCGCCTCGGGATAAAAAGTTACTCTTTAACCTTGTTGTATAATATACTATTATCCCTCCAAAATTATTATGACCCATAAAAAAACCGATTAAAAATAAATAATCATGAAAATGTCCTTCTGGTTAAGGCTACTAATCTACTGCTGGAGTCACGATAACTAAATTAGGTACTAATAATAAGACGGTCTAGTCCAAGAATACAAAGAAAAAAAATATTGATAAGATTTTAAGATAGCCGCCGATTTGTCAAAATGGTACATTTTACTATGTTTTATTGTCTACAATATTTTAGAAATAAAATTTATTTAACTTAGTAATTTATCAAGTGTAGTAAGATCTATGGGTGATTCCGCAGCCAACAGAGGGCCCAAACCATGCAAAAGGTGCAAATAACTAAATATAGTGAAATAGCCATACACTATGTCTTATATCCCAATTATGTGGTAAACAAGTTGGTGCTTAAAATACAACTAATTGTGTATACGTGCGCTCTAGTTTAAGACACATTTCAAGCTTCGGAAAGCGTCAGTTTTAGTTTTATCAAATATTTAGATTATACTTTATTTAAGGATTTAAATAGTTAATAGAAATAAATAATGGTTTGAGCACTGAGGAACTTATGCAGGTCATGAATCAAAAAATCACTAGATCATTACCAATAACTAACTGTAGGTTGTCATATAATATTATTTTTTTGAAAGTCATTTTTAACTTACTAGCCTGCGCAAAAAATTGCTAGAGAAGGTATTATTATCGACGAAAAAAATTTTTTTGAGGTAATAACGCCGAAAATGTGTTATTTGGGTATATTTTGATCTATCTTAGCAATATCATCGTAATTGTGTCTGTTTATGTGTATGTCTGTTCGTAACACGATAGCTGCTAAACCGCTGAACCGATTTTCATAATATTTTCAGGTAAAATAGTGTTCGACACTCTAACGAGCTGATTTGATTTTGTTCAAATTCCATTAATCCTAATGGTATTTTTTGGCAATTAATTTTTTTTTAATACTTACTTTTTAACGGAGCATCGCATCAATATGCGGTTTCTGAAATATAATGGATTACATTTGCCCAATAATTTGTGTTATTACCAATAACTCCATAGGAGCTTTAGTTTCTAAGATATATTCAAAAAATGTTTTTAAAGCTGATATATCATCACTTGAAGTGTGCTAATAGGCTAGCTAGGAAGGTATCAGATCCGTCATGGATCCCTTTATTTTATACTATTTACAATAAGATAATAATTAAATGGATCATCCATAATGGATCTGATACCTTCCTAGCTAGCCTATTAGGATTTGTATAGTTAATTTTATTTAATATATTATTTAAAAACAAGAACCTTTTATAATAAAGGAAGTATTGGTGACTGTTTAAATGAATCTTTAGCTGCTGTGATTGCTCTGTAATAATGTTGACTTATTTACTTTTTTGACTGTTTAACTATAAGACTAATTTAAGCAGGGCTTTTTTAATAAGTACTTTGTATTTTAAACAATAAAGCTATTTTGAAAATTGAAATTAACAATTAGCACACTTCAAGTGAACTCCGTGCTATATCCACCTTGAAAAAAACTATTTTTTGTAAATATCTCAAAAACGAAAACTGCTACGAAGTTTTTAGTTATTATACAATATATTGAGAAGAATGTGGTCTACTGTATTGCGGAAACGGCATATTCAAGTGATGCTTTGCTAAAGTATTAGCATTTTTATTTAGGTGCTTTAATTGACAATAAACTATGAGCCCATTATTCCCAATGGAATTTAACCAAAATCTAATCAGCTCGTTACAGTGTCGAACACTATTTTACCTGAAAATTTTATGTAAATCGCTTCAGCGATAGGAGCTATCGTGTTACAGACAGATGCGTGGGCTAGCAAGGTAAAAATGAAACATGTAGTGTGTGCTAAATTTTTCCAAAGCAAAACTATTGCCACTTTTTGAATAATATGCAAAATAAAAGAGCTGCTCTTTTTTAAGATTTTTAATATTTATTATAAAGTACCTAAAATCGAATCGCCTAAAAGAAACTCTACCAACAAACCTTTAATATGAAACTTTTTTCTTTTTTACCGGATTTTTATTAAATAAAAATTGTTTAGTTGGGTGGAGTGCCTTTTCGGTAAAAAACAAAAACATGGTCCCCTTTTAAGTCGTCACTCTGAATATACAGGGTGTTTGACTAAAAATTTACGAGTAAAAATTAAATGAATAAAATATCACACGGTTTTTAAAAAATGGCAGAAAAAAAAAAAAAACCGAGACACCTTGATTTAGTTTTTTTGCAATTTTATGATATCCGTTTCTATTTACACCTTGCGTGGGTCGAGCTTTATATCGTTGGAAAGGTTTTGTAAATGCCTTTACTGTGCTTTTGAAATTTTGACTTTTTTTTAAATTGATTTTACGAAAATAATCATGTCAAAGTTGTCATTTTATAGTTTTCCGGCCGCCATTTTAAAAAACTTGGCGACACAGTGTTCTTGAAGACTAATTGAAAAAGATTCATAAGTCAAATCAATTAAAATATTGTTTTCAATAAGTGTGTTTTTATTCAGAATTAAAATCGTTTTTATTTTTAATAATTATATGTGTAATATAAGATTGTATTATCATGATTTGTCTAAATTTAAAAATTTATGATCGAGATTTTTTAGTTAAAAAGCGCCAAGATTTCCTAATAAAATACTTAGAGCTTTTAGATGTGAGAAGTCATATAAGTAACACAAAAAAAATGTTTACCAGTGGCGGCTCGTGACTTGTGAAACTGATGAGGCACCAAGGCCAAAAATGAAAAATAATCCTTTATGAAATGGGAATAAATGATCAAATGCAATGTGTATTTTTTTCCAATTTTCCCTTTCCATGATTGTCGAAAAATTGTATTTTCTACAAAGATAATAAATATACTTAGGTACTCACTTAAAATCTAAAAACAAAAATTACAGTTTGTAAACAATCGGTATCCTTCTTTCTTCTAACAATACAAACTTTTATCAGTTACAGTCGAACCTCTATAACTCGAACTTGGCCAAAAATAGCAAAAACTAACTTAACAATAAAACTGTTTGGTTACATATTTTTTAAAGCTAAATAATGGCACCTTAAAATTCTAGCATTATTGCCTTCATTGCCAAAGCAGGCTTCGAAATATCGTTGTTTGAATTTGACATTTCCTGACAATCAGCAATTGTTTCTTTATTGTTAATTATTTTAATAAGTGCAAAGAGTTATAAAAATTTTTAAAAATGGCTTTTTTAACCAAAGGTAACTAGATTATTTTTTTATAATTTTAGTCACAGGGATTTTAAACTTATTTTTTAAATACCAATGATACAAAAATTGTGCCATGAGTGTATGAATTTTTTTTTCTCGATATTTCATTGGACTAACAAAAAAGCTTTCACGAACTTTCAATTAATTTTTGTAAAAATATTTTCGTCCTGATATTACTTTCCGAACTACATACACTGTTGGTGCGAAAAGGTGCGATAGTCTCCAAATTCGTTATTAAACATGACCTTACATATTCTGATAAACACAAAGTACCTATTCTAGTGCATTTTAATTTATGTTTCCGTGTGTCTTCTATATAGATAGTAATGAGCAAAGTACCTTTAAAGAAGCAAAATGAATCAATAATATCAAAACTCCTTTCTTAGCAATGAACTTTAAAAAACAAGGGAAAAATTCAAGATTGCCGCCAAAATAGATAGGAAATTAGTAGAAACTGCAAACATTTAACATCGGTTTTGGGATATTTGCAGCATCTTAATTCAAATATAGAATAATTTTTACTGGGGGAGGAAAAGAACAATTTAGAATGATGTTATCTAGGTTAAAAATTGTTAAGGTGGTGAAACAAAAAAAAATAAGTTTTAATTATTTAACTTGCTTCTATTACCCCCCAATAAATGTATCCTCAATTTAAATCATTCATCGGATTCATTCTCTCTTTTTCACCCTGTATGTGGAGGTAAAAACTTCACTATTTAGGAACACTAAAAGTTTTTAATGCAATATTAGGTATTCGCTGAATCTAACCAGAACAAAAAAAACTGTTTAGCCCCTGGCAGGGCGAGGCGTGGGAGTGGGAGTCTATAAATAAATTTTGTATGGAACTTACTATAGGCACGACTAAACTTCTATATGAATTTTTATTTTAGTGTCTACGGCTTTTGAATCTTTATAATAGATCAAATTTTAGGAGAATTTGGGGGGGTCTACCCTTTTGCAACTTTTTTGTGAAGCTGTGTAATTTGCAGACCATATTCAAAATAATACACTTTTTTAAAGGGCTTTTAGGCAGTATAAATCACCAAAATGGTTGTATATTAGCAATTCAGACTTTTTTATTGATTTGCGTTTAAGTGATTAGAGAGTTTAACTGCAAAAGTCTATTTTTTGCCAAAATATTGATCCCTCCGACCATAGTGCGTCGTATTGCCGTGAAACCCCGAGGGGAACTACCTAGCAGTATAGGTGAATCCCAGATGCGTTTCGTATAATGTGAATTTTTTCGGTTAATGGGGATTTTTGTTCTTAAATAGTTTGTTTCGGATAAACTGGATTTTGGAAAGTCGCGATTCGGATAATCGGGATTGTACTGTAGTTTTTATAAACTACCATTGCCCCATAGATATATTAAAAAATTTAAATATGATATAAATTAGAAAATGTGTAGACACCTTATTGAAGTCAGAAAGAAACAACGAATCTAAAACTGTAATTTTTTTAAATTTCCAGTAAGTTTCTCTTAGGTAGTATGATTATATATTTTTAGATCATTTTATTGATTAAAATAGGATTCACTAAAAAACTTGATTATTATTAATACTTCTTGTCCTAGCAGTGCTTTGTTTATCATCCAGCGCGAAATGGTTACGCGAAATATATTCGCTGTATTCATCATTTTCTGAGTTACTATCATTTGCTAAACTCAGCTTTTCTAGTTCTTCTTTGCTTTGTTTAATTTCGAGTTGAAGATTTTTGTATTCTTCTGTTTTGTATTCATGTATTTGATCGCTGGCTATTTTCCATTGTTCTTTAAAATATCTAAAAGTAATAATAAAATTCCAACTTCAGCTTTAAGAACTTTTGGCAACTATACATTGCCCAAGGTTTTTGGTTAAGTTTCGCGAAAATTGTGAAATATTTTGAAACTTAGTGGTCCAACTAATGCCTAAATTAATTTAGGAGTTAAGATAAGAAGTGTAAGTCCTCTCGTGAACACGGTCCCTAGAATATAAATTCAAAATTTTATTAACACATATAGTATTTACAAATTAATGTCAAAAGATCAAATTAGTTAACAGCAAAAGTTAATCAACCATTAGGGTCTTGAATAAACAACTCTATCATAACAAAAATATTTCATGTAAAAAAAGCCAACTACCCGAAAATTGTATTCCGTAAAAAGAATTGAGATAAAAGTAAAGCCAAGTTTTTCAATATGAATTTTAGCTTTGTAGCATGTCTGAAAGTACAGTAGAATTCTGATGATCTATACATGAGTGAGTGATTGACTGTGGCAATTTCGACGTTTTTTAAAATTTTGTAACTACTTTACTAATTTATGGAAATCTATGAAACTTGTGGGGAATGTTAACTCTATGAATTTCTACGACAACTTAAGTTTCGTAGCTCATTCTGAAGTAGAGTTTTAGATAGGTCAAATATCGGCTAAAATGTTTCAAGAAAAGATGGTCTGGTACAGCAAATTCCGCGAACTTGGCGGCGCACTGCCGTGCCCTCAGATGCATTAACTGGCGATATATGATAATGATAATGACATTTAAAAATTTCTTTAAAAAAAGAACTAAAATAATTCAAAACTAGTAAAAACATTAATAAAACAGGAAAAAATCACTTGCAAAATACACATAAACAACAAATATATTTTTAAACATTGGTACAAGATTAACAAGAGGCATTAATTTGTGAACAAATACTTTCTGATACTATTACGAAATAGATCAAAATTTGAATCAAACATCACAGTTTTTTACCACGTCATTTGCTTTATTGCACACTAGGAGAGTTTAAACCACAAATGGTACGATTACATTAAAAACGCAATTATTTCTCGTGGTTCTTAAAGTCACAATCAAACTAACCGCTGCTTATAAAGTGTAGACAGATCAAAAAAGTTTTTTCTAATTTTTAATGAATTGAGATTTAAGAGTTTCATAAGTTCTGGATAGTTTATGTCATCGTATAACTGAACCCTTTCGAATCTAGTTTTGTGGACTGCATAATATGGCTGCCATATTGGACTACCATACTCAAGAACAGAGCGCATAAGGAAACAAAATAGATCCTTTAAGCGATAAATGCTGTTAAATTCCTTAAGTGTTCTGAATACAAAGCCAATTAATCTTAAAGCCCTATTAGTGGTTATGTCAATGTGACTGGTGAAGGGAAGTTCACTGTCCAACCAAATGCCAAGGTGCTTAACAAGATTTGTTCGTTCGAGGTCAAATGTGTCAAATTTGTAATAAAAAAGAATAGGTTTTTTAAGTTAACATTTCCTATGGTTTAAAATTAAATTGTTGTTATTACACCACCGAATAGAATAGACCGGCCTATGGATTGTGTATATATGTATATGAATACATGCACACGTTACTGATTGACCAGCTGATTTTGATAAACAAAAGTTAGGTGAATAAATTAGATTTTTGGATTTTTTAAAAACCAAAGCAATTTTGCATACATTTTTTAGTATGCCCTTATAAAACTTATTTTGCTGCATATTAAATAGTAAGACGCCAATACTGACTTACACTTCCTGGATGTAACGCTGTGCGTTAAAAGTCTCATTGATGAAGGCTAGAGGTGACCGGTTACCTAAACCACAGGGCGCTCAACAGCACAACGAAAATTTCTGCGTTCCCCACGCATTCTACTGACTCGTCATCATGTCTACCAAAACAGAATTTGGATTCATTAGAAATAATGACTGAATGCCATTTACTATTCCATTGCATTCTTTCTTAAGACCAATGGTTCATCTATGAAAAGGGGTCAAAGATTGCACTAAGTAAGGACGGTATGTAAATATATATGTCTCTGCTCTGCACGAAATCAGTTATTGGCTATGCTTCTTACTATTTGGAATCTGTTCCTGAAATCTAACAATCTCAGATAACGATTCTGCCTTGCGTTGGTGCCTCTTCTTTCAGAGGCTGCTCTTCGTTGTGTACGATGCTCTACAAACCACGTTCGACGGCACAAAAGTACCGCATACATACACCGATTAACTGCAAGAGAAATCTCACGATAAGAATATTCAGCCTCTCCTAACCAAACAATACGACCTCTTTCAAATTAGCTTAAATGCCTGAAAGGAGCACGATGTCTGACAGGAGCCCTCTTAAAATTTTAAAAGATTTGTTATTAACGTGAATAATTTGCATTGAAACATTCTCATGTGTTCTCTTTGGCAAAAAATTTAACAGATAAAGATAACTTCGAGATAAAAGCCGAAAAAGCCATCTTACATTTTTTTGCCTTGCTTGAAATTCTAATCGTTTCTTCACTTTGAATTAACAAGCACGTGCATCAAAAGCCTTCAAAATCGGTATAGTCCTTTTAGATGTACAATTTTTTTGAGAACCAGTATACTATACTGGCACAACCTTTTACGATTTTTTTTTCGCTGGTCTATGCTGTTTGTTATGGTAAACACCTGATTACTATCAAAAAGTTATTTTAAAAATGATGAAATCTATTCCGCGCAAACTGCTGTACCATCCTTTCTTGAAACATCTTAGACCATATTTAACCTATCTACAATTTGGGAATGAGCTACGAAACTCAAACTTTTCACAGTCGTAGATTTTCAACGAGTTAACAACTCCTCCAAGTTTTATGGACTTCCATAAAGTAGGAAAGTAGTTACGAAATTTCAAAAAACCTCAAAATTGCCACTCACTCCCTCACTCACTCACTCATAGTTTTATAAATTACAATTATTTGACAAAAAAGATATAGTGGTGGGTGTGCTTTCGGACTGTTCGGCCGTCGTCGTTGGAAATTCGTTCTCGACGTTTCGCCATCTCGAGTGGATGGCATCTTCAGGAGATGTTGACTGTTTGTCGGCTTCTCGAAGACTGTCCGAAAGAACAGCCCGAAAGCACACCTACCATTGGACGATGGCCGCGAAAGCCTTTCACAATTTGTAAAAAAGATATAGGTTAAAATAATAAATAATTCATCATTATTTATTATTTTAACTTATATCTTCTTTGTCAAATAATTGTATTTTATAAAAATTATGTCCGTTTGACTAATTTTTAATCTGTATGTTGTTTTAAACTATTTTAAATGTTTTTTATTTATTTGCTATTTTTATTTTTGTGTGTTCCAGACTTTCATTTGTTAGATTATTATAGATTATTCTTAACTGTCTACCAGACTACTTGATAATGGTTTTAGCTCACACATATACTATACTATAGTAGTGTGAGCTATGGTGATCCTAATTTTTTCGAGAAAAAAAAAGTTGCTCCGATTTCAAAAATTTTTATATATCTTTGCGTTTCAGATGATTTTGAAACTTTTTTGTTGCGCCGTCTGTCTGTCTGTATGTCTGTCTGTCTGTCTGTCTGTCTGTCTGTCTGTCTGTCTGTCTGTATGTCTGTATGTCTGTCTGTAACGACCAACGCGCATAACTCAAAAACCGCTTGGCCGATTTTAATGAAATTTGGTACCTAGGCTGGGTCTTGGGTCGAGATGGTCCCATTTAAAAATGAACAAAGTCCACCGAACACAAACCAAATAAAAGGCTGGGGGTAGATTTCAAAAATTAGAGTTTATGTGAAAATATGGAGTGTGTGATATCAAACGAAAGGTAATTGAGTCTGCAGTTAAATAAAATACATTTTAATTTATTTAAAAACAAAGGGTGGGGGTATATTTTAAAAATTAGAGTTTAATTGAAAATATGTCGTGTGTGATATCAAACGAAAGGTAATTGAGTCCGGAGTTTAACAAAATACATTTTAGTTTTTGTTTTTTTTTAAGGGTGGGGGTAGATTTCAAAAATTTGAGCTTAAGTCAAAACATGGCTTGTGTAGTATCAAACAAAAGGTAATTTAGTCTGGAGTTGAATAAAATATATTTCAGTTTTTAGTTATATTAGCTCACACGTACACTATAACTATAGTAGCTAGTGTGAGCTTAGGGGCCCATATATTGGCAGAGTATTTTAAAAACGAACCTAAACGCGTCGTGGTTAGACAATAAAATATTTGTGAAGTAAGCAGGACTTTTCGTTTCTTCTCCTTTAACAATGGTTCAGGGACTTTACCCTGGAGAAATCTACAATTCATTACAAATAGTTTTGTTTAAATTTTATTATATTTATGTTTGTGTACAGGGCTTTTCCGATATGATTACAACATATCTAAAAGATATCAAAATATTAAAAATTCAAAAGCTTCAATGAAGTTTAGGAGGCACTCGAGGGCAGTTTTCGAGCAAAAGTCGAAATCGCTATAAAATAAATGGATCCATGACGGATCTGACACCTTCTTGCACATCTGATAGCCTATTACCATACTTCAAGTAGAGTCATGAGATAGTCCTTGTCATAGGCAGTTACACTTTTGTGACATTTTCAACCTCTTTGTTTATCATGTGCATAATGAAAGCAATAAGAAAAATTCTGAAATACTATGCTGTTACGGACAGTCACAACACACGCACATACAGATATCATGACGATATTGCTAAGATAGGTCAAAATACACCCAAATAACCCATTTTCGGCGCAATCTCAAAAACTCTCCCTGAATTGCGGCGGGCTGGAAAGGTAACAATAATAAAAAAATTAGGAAAAAATAAATACCTAATGCTTTATTCGTAATTTTCCACATTTCACATTTTTGATTATATTAATGCAATTTTGAATAAATCTTATAATCTTTTTGTGAATGGCTTGATAGATAGAGGGCGTAGCAATTCCATTAAGATTGACGATTGTCTGTCCTATTTCTTCTAAGTGTTTCCAGCCTATTGTAATACACCTTATTTTTTAGGTAGCCCCACAAAAAAATCAAGAGAAGACAAACCGGGACTTTGCTGGCCA
Organism: Aspidapion aeneum; assembly: GCA_963576565.1. NCBI lineage: Eukaryota > Metazoa > Arthropoda > Insecta > Coleoptera > Brentidae > Aspidapion > Aspidapion aeneum. The sequence continues at coordinate 73,443,519 of OY755044.1, forward strand.
CATTAATGAGTTTACTCTATTTAATATGGTTTGGCGGGTTAGTTGTCATCTGCCAGGAAACTGAATATAATACTGGTTGCGAGCTACAGATGCGTTTTTATTATTTGAATAAAACAATTAAATTATATCCAGATTTTCCTCCTCGAAAAAAACCATCTTTAACCCCTCTAAAAACTAAATTTGACAATGGGATAACTTTTTGTGTCAATGCGATTATCTTTTTAATGGCTGCCTTGATGTTTTAAAGAGTACAATTACCTAATTAACGAAATAATCCCAACATATTTATTTTTGAAATCAGGAAGGAAAGATCTATAAAACCTGTCAAATTTTGAGATTTCGAATTTCTTTTTTACACTCTTGACATAAATATTCTTCGTAAAATATTATGAAACTTTTGTATTTATCATATTTAGAAATCTATTCAAATAAACGTTTTAGATATGGTGTAAAAATATACGGAAAAGCCTGTACATTGCATCAATATATTTTTAGTATTCGGCTGAGAATTAATGTACAATTTGTTTTTCCTGTTTGTAGCAGTCGTGAAAAAGTTGTACAATTTTTGTTCCGGTATAGCTACAAAAGTGTAATTGGATTTTTACTAGTAATACGTAGATATAGGCCAGACGCCACACTTTTCCACTTTGTGCCACGCGTCACACCAAAGTACCAAAAACGTGGCGGTTTTTTAAATTGAAACAAGATTGAAAAGAGAGCAAGAAATGTGTGAGTTTTATCTTATTATTTAACCTGATGAAAACTTGTAAATTTATACGAAATGTTGTGTAAATGTCAGACTACCCAATTTTTATACCATATATACTAGAAGCAAGTGCAGATCTGGGTGAAAATATAGGAGGGGGGGTAATAGTCCACAAAAAATTATTTGTTATATAATTTTTTTTCTAGGGGGGGTAATTCACCTATTTTTCCTTTAATCAATAACAAAAATTGCATATTTTTTGTTCTAGGGGGGGTAGTCCTTAAGCACAACTATAATACCAGACACAAACATAACTTAAATACACCACAGGTAAGCACCACTGCAGGCCAAAGATGTATCACTTTTATTGCACCAAAGCTATACAATATTTTGCCAAAAACATTTAAAAATATAAAAACAATAAAACAATTCTCCAAATCTTGCAAGGCATTCTTGATCACTAATTACAATCGCTTTATGATAATGTTATAAGTAAAATTATCCAGATATAAACAAATTATATCTAATATTTTCAGTTCAATTTTGTCTCATGTTAAATTTTTTGTTTTAATTGAAAATTATAGAAAATCATTTCCTTGTACACCTAAAAATTTCACAAAAAGGCAAAAGGACACATACAGGTATGCTTATATCTAGGTGTCTTTAATCCCTAGATTTAATTATGTATTTCATTACTTAGTTTATAATAAGCTAGTTTGTAATGTATATATTAGGTGTTTCTAAATAAACAGCAAGCCAGATGGGAACTTTTGAATTTTTTGCTTTCAAGTTTTTGAAGTCGCTTAATTTAACAACTACTTTTTCGTCCTTGCAGCCTTGTTTTGGTGATATGCAGACTGCTTTTGTCAAACTAAACCAAAGCTAACTAATATATAACGTACAAAAACATTAAGGAAAGAGCTTAGAAATTACATCAGAAAAAAGTTGAGGGCCAAAAAAAAGGTCGTTACCCCTCCATAATTTCTCAATGATACACCAAAACCCAACTTTTCCAACTGGGTTACCTACATATTATGTATTTCAATAGCAGTAAAAAATTGAGAAAACATTTTTGTCCATTCAGGAGGTCCAACTCGGTGTTAACCTAAGCCTGGTCAATTGACCGAAAACTTGTCCTATCCTAGCTGCATAAATAAAAGATCGCGGTTCGGTTCAGTTAGTTAGTCCTAACTGCCCCCCTCGTCATTGCCACGCTTTTCTGTCTCGAAAATGTTGACAATGACGGTAATATCACTTCTTTTGAATAGTTAAATATAATGGAAGGGCGAAAAAATATTGAACGAAAAATATCCAAAACACAAAATATCGAAAACATATGTACAAAATATCGAAACTACAAAATATCGAAACTACAAAATATCGAAACTACAAAATACCGAAACTACATTTTATCGAATTACAAAATATTAAAAATATAAAATAACGAAACCGCAAATTATCGAAACAACAAAATACCGGAACTACAAAATATCGAATCACAAAGTATCGAAAATATAAAATATCGAAAATACAAAAATATCGAAAACACAAAATATCGAAAAATCAAAATATCGAATTACAAAATATCGAAAATACAAACTATCGAAATTACCAAATATCAAAAATCAAAAATAGAAAATTTCGAAACCTTAACCTAACTTGACCCTGACGTAACCATACGAAAATAGAAAGTTTCAAAAAACTAACCTAACAAAACCTAATCAAGACTAACCTAACAGAACCGAGCCTAACCAAACCAAACCAACCCGAACCGAACCGAACCGAACTGAACCGAACCGAACCGAATATTTTGTTGTTTCCATATTTTGTATTTTCGATATTTTGTATTTTAGATATTTTGTATTTTCGATATTTTGTTGTTTCTATATTTTGTGTTTTCGATATTTTGTGTTGTCGATATCTTGTTATTCGATATTTTGTACTTTCGATATTTTGTAGTTTCGATATTATGTACTTTTGATATTTTAATTCGATATTTTGTTTTTCGATATTTTGTGTTTCGATATTTTTTCGCCCTTCCAAAAATATGTTTTTTGGTTTTTACACTACAACTTAATAGCCATTTACCCAGACAGAAAATGGACTATTCGCGTAGAAAAAGCCCGCATAATTATAACAGACTGTGAAGCCGCCTATAACCAATCCTGGCAACTAGTCACAACTAGAGACCAATTTCGAAAAATTAAAAGTGAGGACATCATGTCTCTATAGAATTTGACAGCACACAGAATGTAGATCCTGTAGATCAAATGAAGTGGGCTAAAGGAGCGAACTAGTCCATGGAAAAAAGACCTAGTACTACTTAGAGACCCTTTATGTATGACATATTTTTAAGAAACAAAGACGCGACAAACTTATCAAAGTCAAATTTATTTAAGTCGAAATAAAAGGAAGGAAATATCGGTCGTCTATACTCTAGCATTGTTTAGACAGAGACGCACCTTCCGTCCTCATAAGAATCGGAAAATAAAAATAAACGATTTTTAACAAAACATATGCCAGCAGACACGTAGGACAAATTTGTTTGTTTATATGTTGTATGACACATTTTTTTTATTTGTCAAACACACTGTGTTTATTGTATTACAATCTAGTCAGTAAGACTAGATTCCCTGTATGTTGATTTGGATTTATTATATCAAGGCCAACACAAAAATAGAGGCCACGACCCTAAAAAAATCAGCTGTTCTCCCGGGGCTGAATTTTACATTGGGTCTTATGGGAGGTCAGAGGTTTTTTTATGATATTTTCAAAATGGCACTACAGATTTCCGCAAAATTTCAGTGAAATATTCTCAGACACCATCCCGATATTCCACCAAAGGTTTGTAAGAAAGCAACATGATTAACAGGTTAAAATCTTCAAGATTTAGCATTCCTTATTTTGAATTCAAATTACCCGCCATGTACCACATGCACACTGTTATATTTGACATGTATTTGAATTTGTCATATGTGATTGTCACATTCGCTTCTGCTTTAAACTTAATTTTTGTGTGAGCTAATGAAGCGGCTATGAAAAATTAGGGCTTACTATACATTAAAAAAAAAATGTTCTGCCAGAATAAAGTAAAAACAATCTCAAAAACGGCTTAATTTAAAATAAAATCAAATATCCATGAACCGTCATTCCAACTGCAATATTTGAAAGACAATCAGCTGTGTCGTAACGTGACCATCAAAAAAAAATCAGCCCCGGATGTGACGTCAACAAAGTGGAGGATCGTGGCCCGTCCATTTTGATAGCCCTGATTATATATCCAAATATGTCAACATACAGGGACTCTAAGTAAGACTAATTAGCAAATTTGTTTTAACCTAATTTACTAGAAAAGTCAGATTTAACTTAACGTTCACTCAACAGTTCTCCCCGCTTTGTTTAGTCTGTAACTCACAATTGTGTTGTGTTTATAGCATTATTTTGTTTTATGTAATTCAGTTAGTTTAGTGTATCGTCTAGAAGCTGAATTGCTTCCACATTCACATGCCGATGGAGTCTATCTTCATGGCTTTTTGCGTACTTTTTTATAGTTTCTGCTACAGTTTCGATTTTTAGATCTCCATGAAGGTCACTATTTCGAACGTACCAAGGTGCATTCACAATGTTTCTTAATACTTTATTTTGAAATCTCTGTAAAACTAGAATGTTACTCTCTTTAGCACAACCCCATAGTTGAATACCATATGTCCATACTGGTTTCAGTACTTGTCTATAAAGCAGTAACTTATTATGAATTGTTAAATTCCAATTCATTTTTCTATACCTTATCTCAAGTTCTTCTTCTTTTTTCTTAATATGTGCTTTCCAGCGCAATTTGGCATCAAGTGTTATACTGAGATATTTTGCCTGATTTGAATATGGTACGGAAATATTGTTAATTATTATTTGTATGTGATTTATATTTTTGTTTGTAAAATCAACATGAATTGATTTGGTTTTATTTAATTTTATTCGCCACTTTGTGATCCAACTGTGAACTTCGGTGACTGCATCCCGAAGTTTTTCTATGCATTTTTCAATAGATTTTTCTACCGTTAATAAACCAGTCTTATCGGCAAATGTTGGTTCTGGCTTTGGGATATCGCAAGTGAATAATAAATATAGATAAGGGCCTGGTACGCTACCCTGGGGCACGCCTGCTTGAATTTGTCTTAAATTTGAGTATGAGTCTTCCTGTTTTAATCTAAAATGTCTATCAGATATGTATAATTCCAAAATATCCGAATATTGTTTTGGCAGAAACCGTTTTAGTTTAAAATTAAGGCCTTCATGCCACACTTTGTCAAAAATCTAGAAAAACTGCAGAACAAACTTTTCCCTCTTCTAGTGCTTTTTCTATTATATTAGTAATTCTGTGTACTTGATCTATCGTGGAATACTTGTCCCGAAAACCAAATTGATGAGATGGAATAATTTCTTGTCTGTCTATGATGGGTTTTATTCTTTTAAGCAATAATTTTTCATAGAGCTTGGATATATTTGGTAGCAAAGATATTGGCCTGTAAGTCATGGAGTGGTTTTCCCGGTTTTGGAATCATGATAACTTCTGCAACTTTCCACAGGTTAGGTACATACCTAAGCCTAAAGGACGCATTAATTAGGTTGCATAGTTTTATGACAGCTTTTCTGGGGAGTTACTACCATGTTAATAAGATCATACCCTGGGGCTTTTTTTGAATTGATATTTTTGATTCCTGTTAATATTTATTTTGGTGATGTAAGCTTAATATGGTCTTCGATTTGATGGGGTTCATTTAAATGAAAGTTTTTATCTGGTGTTTCGTAAGGCTGAAATGTTTTTTCTAAAAGAATTGCAAAAATATCTACTTTTTCTTCGTTACTCCTTGCCCACTGGTTGTTAGATTTTCGTATGGGTGGAATTTGAATAATTGGTCTTTTAAAATCTTTGGTTGCTTTCCAAAGGGAATAGTCGGTATTTTTACCTGTAAGTTCATTAAGAAAATGGTAAATAGATTCATTTTTTATTACTAGAATTTCTCGCCTAATGGGCTGCGTCATGTTGTTGAGATTTGTTTTGTCTCGAGGATCACGGCTTTGCTGCCACTTTCTTCTTAGTTTCCTTTTTTCCAATATAAGGTCTCTAATTTCATTTGGATAGTCTTTTCCCTTAAAAATTATCTTTGGTTTTGAACTGTTTTCCCAACCTGCTTGTTGAATATTTGTAACAAAATATTCAACTTCTATATCGATTTGTTCTGGCGTTTGCAATGGTACTGATAGGTTTATTTTTTCTGACAGACTTTGTTTAAAACTAATCCAGTCAGTCAGTTTATTAACCAGTGAGATATTTGCTTCTTTCTTTATTTTATATCTACAAAACTCAAAGATATATTTTTTACTATAAAAAAATCAATTAGATCTGGAATTTCTCCTGGATCTGTTGGATAGTATGTGGGCTTACCAGTTGATATCGGCTCACATTGATATTCACTAATAGCTTGCAAAAGTTATTTTCCTTTACAATTCGTCAGTCTAGATCCCCAGTAGGTATTTTTTGCATTAAAGTCACCTCCAATTATAAAACGGTTGCCTAATTTTCTGAGAAAATAAGGATATTGATTTTTCTCTAGTAAGTGCCTTGGTGGTATATAGACAGCAATTATGACAAGTGTATATGTTTTGGTTTTTACACTTACTAATGTAGCTTGAATCTCTATGGTGTATCCTATCTCCTCATAGTGTGATATATTTTCTTTAATTATTACAACACTTCCCCCATGTGCAGTATTGCTCGGGTGAGTTGTATGATACACTTTATAACCTCTAAATTTGATGTGAGACTGGTTAGTGAAATGCGTTTCTGACACAAGATAGACGTCAATTTTTTCTATGTCTAGAATAACTTGCAAGTCTTGCTGATGTTGCAAGAGACCATTGTCATTCCAAGCTAGAATTCTAAGATTACTAAACATTTTGAGGCATATTGGTTGCTCCGTTATTGCTACTTTCTAGTTTAGTTAATCGCTCATCAAGTTTGGTCAATTTCTCCAAAATTAATTGTAGTGTTTGTTCCATAGTATTTTGACTACTGATATTAATATCAGGTATAGTAGCTGTAAGCTAGTAATTTTTTTGCATACTTTCCAGTTGACTTCGGAGATAATTCACTTGTACACTAAGTGAATTTTTTGCGTTTTGGGAATTTTTCCATTCGCTATACAAAACTTCTTCATTTTGTGTTCTAGCATGGCTATTCTGAAATAATTCGGCTTTATCCATGTTTTCTTGATTTTGTTTGGGCTTTTCGCTAATTTTTAAAACAAGCTTCACATGTACACTTTTTTTGCTTTTAAACATGATATAGTATTTATAATAAACATTGTTTATAGATATTCAACACAGATTTTTCGCGCGCGCGGTTTATTATAAACAAAACAATCCCCAACTTGACCTCGTTAGCTCTATTATGCAGGTACGATGCAATACAACCGTACCGAACTGCGATGAAACGAATGATGTAATTTAATTGTGCACTTTTTTAATACTCAGTGGTTGTGATAGGGAATAATTGAATATTGAGGTTTCTACCGTTCAGATTAAACAAGTTGAATACGTCTTTGGAATCGGACCTACTTTTTGGATTCCTGTGCCTCCTCAAACTGTCTTTCTAAACCTTTAAGTTCTTGCAACAAATTTGTGGTTTGCTCTTTTGTTAGTGTTGTTTTTTCCAGTGCATGCAAATTTTCTCTAAAACAATATACCTAATAATAATGTTAAACCTTATGAATAAGGTAGATATCAGAAGCACGGACCGAGGGTGTTGAAAGGCTCGAACGTTTGATTTGCCGCCTCCAAGGGCTTGACAGCTTTTTTTTAAGGGGTTGCATGCTAAAGCATTCAAATTAACCATTCGAGGCTGTGAACACCCTCAGTTCGTGCTTCTGCTAACTAGCTTAATCATAATATGGCTATACCAAGGTTGAACTTCTATTTATGATTGTGTCATATAAGAAGTACACCATATATAACTTAATCTCCTTTTAAAATATTGTATTCATGTGTTTACATAATGGCTTGCAAAAAAATTTAAGTAAATTCTTCATAAATCTAATTAAAAAATAGTTTGACACTTTCGGCTTTTGTAATATACCTTTGATCTTTAACAAGTTTCCTTAAATATTCGTTATCCCTCTGCGTCTTGCTTAAAATATCAATCACGTCATTAATGTTTGCTCCTCTAAACTTCTCCCAATTCTCTTTGTAAATTTCCTCAAAAATGTTTGCTTGATTGCGTCTTCTTGTTAAATATTTCTCTGTTTTGATTGCGTTAAACTTTGATTGAAGATCTTCTTGGATTTTTTTACATATTGCGATCTGACAATTTAGTTGTTCTTCAAGCAATCGCTTTTTCTCGTTCCACTCGTTTTGGAGTTTAATAGATTCATCCCTCTTTATTCTTTCAACCTCATTGTGAAATATTTCTTTCTGCTGTTTTTTCCATCTAAAAAAAGCCTTTTATAGATAAGTGTTTTCCTAAATTTGGTTATTTAATTTACACCAACAAGGTTTTTGAACTTTAAGAATTTTAGGTTCACAATGTACAGGGTCATGGCCGTACCCAGGAAAAAATTTCTGGGAGGAAAATTAAGTTTGAAATAGAATTTTGGCAAATTTGGGTTTTGTGTTGAGAATTTTACAACATGTTACTTTTTAGCATGTTTTTAAAATTTTGCTGATATCAAACCTTTTAACAACGCTAACAGCCAAAAAAGTTGTGAAAAAAAATTGTCAATTTTGCACCTTTTATCAATATGAATGTTTAATCCTAGATTAAAATACATAAACAAAGTATAACGAATCTAATACGTCCCCAACTAAAAGTGTTAAGTGAAAAATATTGCTTTTAAATTTTATTTTGATTTTCTTTTCAATATCTCGAAAACCAAAGTTCTGACAGTATTTTTATTTGTGACCAAAATGGTTCCAAGAAACACCAAAGTTATATAATTTTTTGATTTGTTTCTAATCTGCTCTAAAAAAGATATATATTTTTTATGATTAATATTTTGCTAAATAAAAAAAATGGCGCCAGCAGGCGCGTATAGCTATTCATAAGATCTAATTACTCTGGGTGTTAGGGAAGCTTTATTTTTGTTGAATATGAGATTTCAATCAATTTGTATATAAGACGTTACTTTAACTAATTAGAAATTTTTCCTTTTCGGCACATGCCTAATTAAAGACGGTTTTCCCACAAACTAAAGAATAAATTCAAGAGCAAAACTATTTACTTTGTAGGTTCATTGAATACCAACATAATTTAAAAAAAAAATAAAAATAAAAATAAAATAGTTTTTGAAGTCTGGATTATAAATAATGTTGAATTGTGAATTTAGTTTACTTTTTTATAAAAAATTGAACATAAAACTAAGTAAATATTATCAATAAACTAGCAAATATAATGCCTTATTACTAAAAATATTTGGAAATATATTTAAAAAAACTCTAAAACTATTTTTTTAATAATTGTTCTCAAAATGGGAACGTTGGTAGTTAAATTACTAAAATATACTGGGTGGGCCAAAAAAAACCGGACAATTTTTTCTCATTGTAACTTTTGAACTATACAATCGATTTTAATGGAACAAACTGCACTTGGCAGAAAATTAATCAGAGTTTTGACTGAATGTATTTTTTTGTCCAACATCTCAAAATCCAAGATGGCTGACGAAATTAAAATGTACCCTTCGAAGATGCTCGTTCATTCTCGTGTTGCGAACATATCTTAATTATTTTTTCATTATTCGTTATAACTTTTGAACTGTACCAGCGATTTTAATGGGAAAAACTGCACTTGGCAGAGAATTAATCAGAGTTTTAAATAAATAATTTCCTTTGTCCGTTATTTCAAAATGCAATATGGCGGACGAAATAAAATTATACCCTTGATAGATTCTCGTTTATTCGTGTGTTGCGAACACGTGTTAATAATTTTTTTAAATCACTAAAAAAGCAGCATTCTTGCTACGTACAACAAGGTATAAATCAGCAAAATCGATTTAGTGGTTCTAAAAAAATATTTTTGTTTCAACCATTATTTTGCATATTGTACGATTGCCTTGCCAATGAATTTATTTCCTTATGAATTTATTACTACTGAACCGATTTTAATGAAATTAAAAATTTCCTGGTGAGAATTGATTGCTTTTTAAATGATCATGCTCAAAGTTTATCGCTATTTTAAAATTTAAGATGGCGGACAGAATCATACTTGATTCTTTAAAATGGCGTGTTTATTCTTAGATTCTAAAAATGTTTCAGTGTTTTTTTAATTTATAGAAAAGCACTACTTTTCCCCCACACAACGAGGTGTAAATTAGTAAAATCGATGTGGTGGTTCTCAAAAAATCTATTTTTGTTTCAGCCATTCTTTTCCAGATTATACGATTGCATTGCCAATCCTGTCTGCATTCATTTCATTATAAATTCGTTATTACTAAACCATATTTATTGAATTAAAAAAAATTATGTTGAGAATTGATTGCTCTTTAAAAATTATAATCGAAATTTGCCGCCATCCTAGAATGTAAAATGTCGGACAGAATCATAATTGTTTCTTCAAACTGGCGTGCTTATTCTTATTTTCCGAAAATGTTTTAGTGTTTTTTTTAAATTTATAGAAAAACATTACCTTTCTCCCGCATAAAGAGTTAAAAATTAATTAAGTGCTTTTCTATTAATTAAAAAAAAACTAAATCATTTTTTGAAATTAAGAATAAATGTGCCTGTTTACAGGGTCTAATATGATTATTTCCGACATCCTAACTTCTAAGATGGCGGAAAATTTCGATTGTAAACTTTAAAGAGCAATCAATTCTCAGCATGATCGGTTCAGTAATAATGAGTTTATAACGAAATGAATGCAGACAGGTTTGGCAATGCAATCGTATAATCTGTAAAACAACTACTGAAACAAAAATAGATTCTTTGAGAACCACCAATCCGATTTTACTAATTTATACCTTGTTGTGCGGGGGCAAAGTAGTGCTTTTCCATAAATCTAAAACATTTTCAGAAAATAAGACTAACCACGCCATTTTGAAGAATCATATATAATTCTGTTCACCATCTTAAATGTTCAGATGTTAATAAAATTTGATTATGATTTTTAATAGAAATTAATTCATATCATGATATTTTTTATCTCATCAAAATCGGTTCAGTAGTAATGAATTTATAAGGAAATAAATGCAGACATGATCGACAAGAAAATCGTATAATATTCAAAACAATGGTTAAAACAAAAAAAAATTTTTTTAGAACCACCAAACCGATTTTGCTAATTTATACCTTGTTATACGTAGCAAGAATGCTGCTTTTTTAGTGATTTAAAAAAATTATTAAAACATGTTCGCAACACACGAATAGACGAGCATCTTTCAAGGGTACAATTTTATTTCGTAAGCCATATTGCATTTTGAAATAACGGACAAAGAAAACTATTTATTCAAAACTCTGATTAATTCTCTGCCAAGTGCAGTTCTTCCCATTAAAATCGATGGTACAGTTCAAAAGTTATAATGAAAAAAAATTGTCCGGTTTTTTTGGCCCACCCGGTATTTATTGATTTTTAAGGTATCGTCTCCTAGGCATACAGACGCCATCAAACATTTTGGTGGATAGGTCTTTTTTGAACTTATTTTGAGTGAAATTATGAAAAGTTTTTTTTTACTATCCCAATCTTCCTACCTATGAAGCTAAAAAATAAGTCAACCAAGCATACTTTTTAGTAAAATTTATATTTGTAAAAAAAAATTATAGTTCATTGTGCAAAAATCAAGTTCAAAAACAGGAAAAAAAATTAAACTATTTTGTCAGCAGCTGCTCAAATCTTTTATTAATTTCGCATTCAAGGCAAGCAATATTATTTAAAACGCAACTGTTTATGAATAAAATTATTGGTGTTATAAATAAATACGTGGTTTTTAGAAATTGAAAGAAAAATATGGGGACATAAGTGAAATTTAGAAGTCAAAAATATGTTTCCTCTCGTATTTTATAAAAATTTAGTTTTTTTTTTCAGAAAATAGAATACCTATTAAAACTTTGGTTTTAGCAAAAATCTAATTAAAAGTCAAATTCAATTCCATGTAAAAAATGCAAATTGTTCATATTTCTACTACTTATCACTACTAAGTATTTTTTATTTTTTTAATCCCAAAATTTTCGGTTCGGTGTTTTATTTAAAATAAAAAACCTACCACATAAGGGAGATGACTTAAGACGGTGTGTACTGCAGTACCATAGGATCGAGATTTTATTTTGCCTCTCAGAAATTTACGCTATTCTGATATGTGGTTATATGAAAACTTAGTAATGTCTATATCAGGAAAAGACAACTGCATATGCTCCGGCAGTAAGCAGAGTAAGCTCTGCACTGTAGCTGAAAGTAAGGATGTACTAAAAACTATGGCTGGATACAACAAGTTGGTCTCGTCTGGGTTCCAAGATATGAAGGCATTCCTGGAAATAGGAAAAATGACCAACTAGCTAGAACGTGATTATCAGCTGATCCAATTGGGCCAAATCCCATCGTATCGCAAAGTGTCTTCTCATGACGACCCTAAAACGTGACTTGAATAGGTATTATCAGGCGTTCTGTGAAGACATTGAAGGAATAAGGCAATCCAAACTCCTCATCGAGAAGTAAGCACCTTTAGGGGAGGTCTTTTTTTACACATGGGAGAAAATATGAGACTAGAAAAAAGGATTTTAGCACGACACTGTCGCCTTAATAAACACCTTAGCATTTTTGGAATCGTTGAAGATTAGGAGTGTAGATGGATTATGGAGGATGAAGCATCCCCTTCACATGTCTTAACCGAGTGCTCTGCACTTGCAGCGGTAAGACAGTCGCATTTGGGAAGCTTTGCGTTTAGCCCTAGAAATATCAGAAACTTTAACATAAAAATCCTGCTCCTAGGCGAAGGTGGCGGGCAAGGAACTCAGCAAGGTAGCCTAAGTGGTTTAGTTTTTAAAGTTCACAGTCGGAAAACCTAAAATGTTCATATTTCATTCAACTTATGATTTATTTAAACTATTTAAACGGGTTATAGAAATATATGGGACAACACTAAATAATTATCGCTTACCTTTCGATATCTCCCAGTTCTTTCGCAGTCAATATTTCATCAACTATTGGAGGATACAACTGAAAATTAGTCTCTTCTTCAGCTTCAAAAATATCTGTGGGTGTTAGCTTTAAAGTTACTTGCAACTTCGCCAAAAGTTGACAACTTCTTAATGTTTTTAAGTCGGCCATATATTTATAGGCGCCGTTTTGTGTACTAAAGAATTTCGAAGCATCAAATTCATATTCTTCAGATATTGATTTTTCTTTTTCATCAGTTAGAACCAGCTTAGGCGGCCAGGCGTTTAGAATATTCTCTATTTGGTTACTTGAGGTTACGTAGTTGACTTTAACACCAATATTTCTTAAGTCTACTTTAACTCCTGCCGTGTTATTAACTTGGGTAAAAATTGCGACAAAATTTGATGCTCTAGGATGCAAAAATTTAAAAATAATTATACTTTCTTTTAAAGGCAATTTCCAAACTAAAGTCTGCAATGAAATTTCCAAAATGTATTTGTTGTACTGACCCAATACGTCATATTTCTTAGCTGGTCTCGGTGAAAGTGCGATGCTTTTTATCACCTAAAACGCAAAAGCTTCCTAATGGTGTAAACTCTTTGGACTTTTGGTAAAATCTTTTAGGTTTTAATGGATGTCCCTTTCATACAGAGAGAGATATTTCTTAAGCTTATAAAAAATCCTGACGTGGGTAAAACAGACCCCGGGTTTGGTCCTAACGACTTCGAAAACATAGGGTAAAACTCAAACCTCAGAAGTAAAGCACAGATGTGCACAGCAAAACAAAAAAAAAATCACTCTGCGTTCTGAGTATGTTTACTATGTGTGCCGGGGTCTGTTTTACCCCATAACGTCACGATTTTCCATAACCTCAAAAAACCTCAAAAACCAAATAAAATCGCTATTTGTTTATGACGGTTATGCAAAATCCCATCCCGTCAGAATTGTTAATAACCACAATAAATAAAAGACTCATTTGGGTTTTTAAAATTTTTTTCGAGGTTTTGTGAGATTTATTTTTTGAGGTTATGGAGAATCCTAACGTGATGTGGTAAAACAGACCCGGGAGTTGGTACTATCGTCCCCAGCAACATATTCAGACATTAGAAGTATATTTTTTAAATTATCAAATAAGTTTTCGTGGCTAATCTGGTAAAAAAAAGTTTTTGTTTCACTCATATTTTTCCGTGGGTAGCTCAAAAGCTTATCCTCACGGGGGTCCAAGATCTAATGGACACCTAATAAGTGTTGACAGTTAACTATTTCGTCCCTTTGGGACTCCTCAGATCATTGCTTAGAGGAGTCCCATAAGGAAGAAACACTTAACTGTCCAGACCTATTAGATGTCCATTAGAACTTGGACCCCCGTGAGGTTAAGCTTTCGAGCTACCCACGAAAAAATATGAGAGAAACAAAAACTTCTTTCTTTACCCGATTAGCCACGAAAATTTGTTTGATTTTTAAACTTACGGGTACTAAAATTTACGTTTATTTTTTTTGTGGAGCTGAAAATATGACTTTTTTTTCAAATTATACATTTAGAATAATACGGCTATCCTATATAATCAAATTATTAACTAAAAATAATTTTTATTTTATAAATTTACAGTCAGACTGGTTATGTTACATATAAGGCAAAAGGTGCAAGGAAAAATGCTAATGGAATGGTAGTTTTTGTTTGACATCTACTTAGAATATCAAAACATAACACAAAAGTGTTAGTAGGGGAAAGGGGAGCAAAATGTGGTACAGGGGTAAAACGGGATACCGCAGTTTTCGGTAGACTGCGCAAGAATAAAACTTTTTAATATCAGATGTTTTATCTTCATGACTGGTTCACCTTTCTAAAATATGATTGGTGCCGATTGGTTGAGCTTAAGTTGGTTTTTGCTCAACCTGTGATGTTGTGCGCTGTTTAATGTAAAAATAGCTTGCGGATTTTGTGACGCCAAGCACATTTTTTGCACATTTTTCAAAATTTTAATTACATTGAACAATTAGTGGGTATTATTCATAATTCAACGCGTTTCCCGTAAAATTAGCCTCTTAATATGTATAATTTTTGTTTTAATTCAACTGGTGGTTATGGGGACCTATAGCCAATTTTGAACCAAATTATTTTTTTTGGTACCATCACTGAAAGTTGTATTATATGTTGTTTTTGCAAAAAATGGGCGCAAAATTCATTTAGGAGATACGACAGCGATGACTAGGTCGCTGTAATCCTTTATAAATTTTGTGAATACTAAATTCAATTATTATAAATGTATTTTTTTATTAAAAGTTTTTATTTGTACCCTCCTAGCACGCGCTGCAATGGCTAGGTAAGGTATTATTTCGACGAAAAAATATTTTTGGGATAACGCCGAAAATGTGTCTGTGTCTGTGTGTATGTATGTCTGGCCTTAACACGATGGCTCCTAAATCGCTAAACCGATTTTCATGAAATTTTCATGAAAAAAAAGTGATCAATACTGTTACGAGCTGATTAGGTTTTGGTCAAAATCCATTAATGCTAATGACTTTGACAGTTAAAAAATTGAAAATAAACTTTTTAACGGAGCCTCGCATCAATATATGGTTTTCGGAATATAGTATAGTATAGAAACCTTTTTGGATAATAATGTGTGTATAATCAAAGACTTCGTAGAAGCTTTCGTGTATTAGATATTTACAAGAAACTGGTTTTATGGCTAATATAGCGTGGAGTGTGCTAATGGACTTGGAAGGTATCAAATCCGTCATGGATCCATTTATTTTAATAAGTATTTTAATCTTGGTTAGTATTTGAATGAATAAAACCTGTCTTACAAAAATATTGATTATAAATTACACAACCGATCCGCTTGTTTTGCCAAATATAGGCACCCTATTTAACCTCGTATTGCGAGGCAAAATGGGAAAAGACAACTTTTTACAAAAAAAATAACAAAAGTTCTAAATCGCTTAAACTGAAAATTAAAATATAAAGATAACATATCTAGCCAACTTAATTCCAAATGACGAACGCAATTGTGATTATTTACTAGGAGAAATAAGCCTATAAAATTAAGTATCTCAGTTTGCCCCCTTTCCCCTAAGTATAAGGATAAACCGTAAAAACCAATATTTGCTTATAATAAAACTGCCGACACAAGATAATAGTAAAACATTTTTGGACCATATTAACTTCATTTTTAATTTCTTAAATTTTAACTAATTATCTTTAGCTAATAATAAAATTTCACTCTGCCAATTTAAAACTTTTTAGCTCTCAATTAGCTAAATGTATTAAATTTGTTTACCCTATAGAATATATATTCTAGTATATACAGGGTGTTCAAATGCAATTCCTTCGAAAATCACGAGTGCGAGAAGGTATATGATCCGTGTCCAAGGTAAAGAGAGCGTGCATCCAATAAAAATGCGCCTGACGAAAGCGTTGCGTTGATGTTGGGACTGGCTTTCATTTTATGTCCTGGTGAATTGTATACCTTATCCCTTGCACTTGAAACTTCTAGATGCAAGAATTGAAGATGAATAGGCTTTATAATATATTTTCCGTTTTTCATAAACAAGTCCCCTAATATCTCAAATTTTATTAACAAATTTGCATTATTTTTACCCAAAGAAAACACTTATTTAAATATAAAAAGTTACATTGCCTACCGTGTCGACAGATTTAGTAATTCTTGGACTACGATCATCTTGAATCACTTGGCATTCAGACTTTGATTTTACGTCAACTTGTTCCAATTTATCCAGTACCCAATTTGACAGACTATTAACTTGGTCTCCGCATGCACTTAATGCTTCTTGTCGGTCAATGCTTGACACAACAATTTTCGGTGGAAGTTTTTCTTCTGGGAGTGATTTATGTCTAAAAATAATTAAATAGTCAAATTCCTGGTGTTTTTTTTCAAAAAGGAGTGAAAGCTTATTTTAAATTTTTCAAATATTAAATTAAACTGTTTGATGTCGCCAAAGTAGTAGGTACTAATATCCATATCATAATTTTTGAGATAACTTTTTGAGAGTTATCAGCTGTTTATCATAATAAATAGCATAGGCCAACGAAAAAAAGTTGTCTCAAAAATAATGATATGGGGTTTAGAGAGACCCTGTATGTATGACATATTTTAAAGAAATAGAGACGCGACAAATCCATCAAAGCCACTGAAACTCAAGAAACTCACATTTTTTGGTTATGTTGTTTTCTTGTCAAGTTTATTGGCGTTTCATTAAAATAATTTAAGTTGTCAGCGATGAGTGACTTTAATTATAGAAGGCCAACAAAAAAATACAGGCCACGACCCTGAAAAAATCAGCTGTTCTCGGGAGCTGACTTTTACATTGGGTCATATGGTAGATCAGAAGTCTTTTTATGATATTTTTAAAATGACACTACATATTTGCGCGAAGTTTCAGTGAAATATTCTCCAACCAACCTTTTGTAAGGATGCAAGATGATTAAAAGGTTAAAATCTTCAAGATTTAGCATTCCTTATTTTGAATTCAAATTACCCGCCATGTATCACTTGCCAACTGTTATATTTGACATGTATTTGACTTTGTCATCTGTGTTTGGCATGGCATTTGTTTGTATTTTAGAACTTTTTCGATTTTTTATTGATTTTTTACAATAAACTTCATGTTAGAATCCAAAATTACCAGCGTTAATCTTTTTAAAACAAAATTACACTACAAAAAAATAATTTTTTGATGTTGTAATTTTTGTAAACACATGTAAATAACTATATTAAGTTTTAAATGTTTGCACGCAAAAACGAACACATTCGCTTCTGCTTTAAATTTAATTTTTGTGTGAGCGAGTGAAGCGGCTCTGAAAAATTAAGGATTACTATACATTTAAAAAACAAAACAAAGTCGAGGATCGTGGCCCGTCCGTTTTGATAGCCCCGAATCATCATGCGACATATAAACCACCACAACTATCCGTCATCCCCGGTATATATTTTGTCAAAAATAGTCTATTATTATTTTTCGATGCTTCTAAGTTAACAAGGACGGAAGGTTCGTCTCTCTCTAAACCATGCTAGAGTATAGAGCACCGATATTTCCCTCCTTTGATTTTGACTTAAATATATTTTACATTGATAAGTTTGTGGTGTCTATATTTCTTAGTACTAGGTAATTTTTTCCATGGACTAGTTCTATCCCTTAGCCCACTCCTTGCAACTTCCATTTGATCTACAGGATCTATATTCTGTGTGCTGTCGAATTCTATAAGGACATGATGTCCTCACTTTTTATATTTCGAAATTGGAAAGCAACACAACACAGCGCTATGAAATTATACAGTGCACAAGACGCAAGCCCTCGTAGCTTAGGGTTATTGTAATAATGCATATGAAAATAAAGTTTATTTCTATTCTATTCTATTCTTTTGCCCCGAGTGCCTGATGCCAGGTGTCTTAATGATTCTTCTTCCTGCTGTTATGCTGGACAGGAAAGGTCATTGTCAACTCCTATACATTTCAAGTACAGGGAGTACATGAAATGTGTACCACTTGTCTCCAGTTCTGTCACTGCAACTATCTTAGTGGACTAGTCTACGAAGTTTTCAGTTTTCCTGCTACCTGTTCGTATTTTCCAATAGTATGTAAGTGCAACTGTTGTGTTACTACACTTATCACGTAGGGTCGATTTATCAGTAGAGGGTTAGCTCTGACCCGTGGGTTATTATTGATAGCTGTCTTTTTTTGGCACGTGGTAAGTATGTTAGTCATTTCTTTTTTTAACCCACGGGTCAGGGCTAACCCTCTATTGATAAACCGACCCTTAGTCATGTCCAGAAGTGCCTTTGGGTCAACATAATGGACTTTAGAAGCTCCGATTCGCGCGAGTTCATCCGCTTTCTCCTTGCCTGGTACCCCAGCATGCCTCGAAACCCAAACCGGCGTCTTCTGTTTTCCATCGCCGGCCCCCGCACTGGTGCGCATTCTACACCAAGTTATCAGCAATTTTAGGTTTGCAGAGTGCTTTTAAGGTGGCCAGCCTTTCTCGCTCTCCCAGATCTCTTTTTATCATATTCTTTTACTCCTGTCGTTTCTTTTTCTTACAGTTTGTAGTTATCGGTGTCACAAGCTACACCGCTCTGCTCAAACTCAACATCTCCGCTTTGCCACGCATCTGTATATAAGGTAATTGATAATTATTATTGCTGATATTAGTTACTTTATTTCAATCTTGGATGTAGAATAGGTAATACTTCTGTGACCTTTAAGGTAGCCACAAAAATTTTCGACTTGTTTACCAGACACTAAGTTTTACTGTGATCTTTTTTATTCTACAGTTAAGGTGTTATAATATAGATTTCAAATTATTCCATTTCAATAAAAGAGTGGAGTTTTGTAAGTTTGGCTTTGGGTAACTCAAATTCTGCTGGAGTTTTTATACCATTATACGATTTTTTATCATCGGTCATATTACCGTTTATTTCAACTTTTTTTGTGCAGTCCTCAGTTTCTCATACAATATTATTTCAAAATGACTGTCCAAGAATAGAAGCGCATTTTTAATTTTATTACCTGTTTTCATGGCTTTTTTTTACCCAAGTTTGTACTTCAATAAAAGGCGAAGCTACATCTCCATCAAATGGAATAATACCGTTGGGTGACATCATTTCAAAAAAACATTTTAAAGTTTTTTCATCGAGTCCGGCTTGGCTTAGGTCTACTTCTGTCTTTCCAAGTTTTTCATGGCCTATCAAGAAAATTTATTAAGTTATATAATCGCCGTCGTGGTGTAGTGGTAGCAATGTTTGTTCCCCACACCAGCGGTCCGGGTTCGATCCCTGGTTAGGTTGTTTGTGTTTGTTTAAAAAAAAATGCTTTAAACTTGCTAAAAACTTTGCGAAACTGGGCGATTGATCCTGATTGGATGGAAAGTCCCAGTATAAATAAAAAAATATATTAAGTTAATAAAGTAATATCATTTTGGTAAAGGGGTTTTTTGATTTTTAATTTTAGAAGGAATGAACTATTTGTTTCATTTGGCTTATCTCATAATTATTAAACAGCAATAAGTTTAACATTCATAAAATATATTTGTAATCTGTTTTTTTTAATATATTATTTCTTATTATAAGAAATAATGTTTGCTTAAATTTTTTATAAAAATATTAATTTTTAAAAACACTTCGTTTTGAATATTATAAAACAATAATCCTATATAAGTTGTATAATAAAAATTAGTTAATAAATTATTAGTATATTATAAACAACGGGATAAAAGTAAAACTTTTTGTCCCGACGCAAAAAGTTTGTACACTTTTTTGAGGGCTAAAGAGACACTTTTATCCCAAGATTTATATGGTATTTTTGACACTTTTTAGTTTATTTTTCAGTTTTTCCTATTTTTTTTTGGTATTTCTAGGTTTTTACTTTTTTTTAGGGTTTTTACTGTTTATGTCTGATCAGTAAATTGTCAACCCGATTTCTACATTTTATGCCTGTCATGTCATTTTTTATTCTGATTTTTTGTTTATTTGTCACTTTTCATCCCTAAAATAAAAAGTGACACCTTAGTCACCATTTAAATTTGTTTCTGTCTATTTAGATGTTTAATCATTTTTAAAACTGTTTTTTATCAAAGTTTTTAATCTCTTACAATTTATTTACTTAGAATTTTTTACAATGTATTGGAACTTTGCTCTGATATAAATTTTTTTTTGAAGTATGTAAAAAGTTGTAATATTTTTTTTAACATGAATAAACTGTCTATCTATCTAGTCCCTAAAACTCGGGATGAAAAGTAAACCTTAAATGCCCAATGTGCGAAAATAAAGCTCAAAAAATAATTTGCTATTTATTTTATGGGAAACAAATATTGTCTTTATTTTAGATTAAACAAGGAGGGTTTAAACAATAACATTCCTTCTGCATTATCAATTACTGAATATGCCGAATTAAAGTATTATATTATAAATTCCACCTTTACAACCAATGTAATTATCAGTACGATATTATCAGTGTCAAGGCCCCATATCTGGAAAATTTCCGGGCTCTAAGCCCTCCCCATCCCTGGGTGTAAATTTTTGATTTTAAAAGCAAGAATATTTATTATTGAAATGGCATAAAAAAAAGATCATGTTTTAAAAATATTTTCTTCATAATTACCATTATACAAAGTAATCATAATCTTTTGACTGGCAAAAAAACTGAACAAAGTTTCTTCACTGGATAACATTCGGACAACGACTTTTTCATTTAAATCAATAACTTCATGAAGACGCTTGTAGAATGGTTTAGTTTTGATCGTGACCCCAAATATTTTAAAAGATAAGTGGTATTTTTCTTGGTTTTGTTTAAAAACCAATGCTTCGGGAAGGAGTGTGTCCAAGTTTTTTGCTTCCTTAACCTAAATACAATATTAAGCATATTTGTAATGTTTCAAAAATTATTTTTTATTGATACACCTTTTTGCGTTATTGCCACACATCTACCTGTTTTTTCTATCTATAGATTTAAGAAATCCTAAATTTCATTACAAATATGTCTCTGTATTCTAATTTGGGGAGATGGTTTGGTTTGAAGGGCCAACAACTCGGTACACGGGCGTCCTACGCTGCCTTTTTAATAATAAGAAATACATATTAATTTTTGTATCCTGCATTTTTCTTTTATGAAATTAGTATTTATTATAGAGCAGTGGTTCCGAAACTATTTTCTATGGCGCCCCCTTTTTAAAATCTTGAATTGCTTGAATATAAATAACAAACATTTATTCAAAAAAACCAACATTTTGATTTAATCTAGTTCTAATCTAGTGCGAAGGGTGCTGCTGCGTGACGTGACGCCTGTCCGTGTGTTTGTGTGTGTGTGTGTGTCTGTTCGGCCCACGGTAGCTTCGGAACCGCTGGCTGAACCGATTTTAATGCGACAGGAAAAATAGTGTTCATCGTAACGATCTGAAAGAAGTTTGGTTTAAATCATTAATGCTTTTTTGACAGTTCAAAAATTGAAAAAAATGAGAAGTTTTTAACGCAACATCTCATCAATATGGAATATTGTAGAACTCATTTTTCCCAACAATTCGTGTTATAACCAAAAACTTCATAAAAGCTTTCGTTTTAGAGATATTTATAAAAAACTGTTTTTAAAACTGGAACTTGATAATGCTGGGAAGGTATCAAATCCGTCATGGATCCATTTATTTTTGTAAATAAACGCAAGTAAAATTAAAGATTTGTAATAACTAAAATTTATTCAAAAATGCATATTTTCTTATTAATTACTCCAATTTTCAACGCCGCTAAATGGATATGAGTGAGTGCCCATGCCCCATACATTTTATGATAATTGGATAAATAGTTTAAAAGTTTACCAATTACCCTAAATATTCCGAAATCCTTGATATCGGGGCTCTGGCGCATATATGTCCCGGGCCCCCCCCGAAGCTAAGATATTTTTAGATATTTTCGACATATTTCATAAAGACAAACATAAAATAGCATAAAATACGCCCTTATGGGGTCTCGGCCCCCCCCAAAACTGCCTCGGGCCCACCCCGAGAATATATCCGTCAATAAGCAATATCTAAGAAAAATATTTTAGGAAAGGTACCTACTTACCTATTATATTAATTATTAGTTAAACATAAACCAAACATAAAAAAATATGCAACTAGTGAAAACATCAACGTAAAAAAGAAGATAGTTAATATAATCCTCCTTGGTAAAACCATGGACAAAAGGAAGTACTGTTTTTGACTAAACTGATTTTTTAATAATTAAACGGGAGATAGGACAGTATATGCACAGATCACCTAACAAAAAAAAACGATCACATGTTATAGTCTATGGACACATCGGCCTAAAAGGGGGTTTCGTGTGCAAGTCGTGCCAACTTTTTGCTGATAAGCCAAGTTTGTTAAGGGCACTCAATAGATCAGGTTTTGACTTGTTGTCATTCTGGTAAATGCGTTTTTTTAAAGATATGTCCCCCACCACTTTCTTTTGCACGATACTATTTAAAACGATGTATCTTTCTTAAAAATAGTGGTAGAGGGTTGCAAAAAATGGCAAATGAATTAGTAAACACCCGCACTAAAATAAGTTTCTATTATATTTTTTAAAATTTTGCTTCGTTTTTTTAGAAAAAATAAAATAACTGATTTTTTTTTGTTGTATAGCTAGTAAAGTTTAACCTACATTTTTAATAACACCAAAGCAAAATTTTTAAAAAAGTTTAAACAAAAGTTATAGAATGAACATTTTTCTTTAATTTGGTGTATATAAGTCTTATATAGATGTATATTTTATATTTGTTTCAATAAAAAAACAATTTGTTGTCACAAAAACGACTACCGAAGGTGTATTACCGTACGCGGACGCCTATAAGGCGTCTTTACGCAGCTGAGGCGTCTAGTAAAACAGGTGATTTCTATTATTATTGTTATCTTTGTTTGATGGACATTATTAAACAACGTTGTTATTGTTATTTTTAAAAGTGAATATCAATCGACGAAAGTTTTTGCAATATAGTGCAGGTGCTAGAGGTAGTTGAGTATGCAAAATATGAGGACCGCAGTTTGACAATGGATCCTAGCTTAGAATAGGTCACAGACTAACGATTTGGATGTTGCCGGGCAAGTTTTTGATCCGATTTTTTTTATCCCCCCTCCTTATAGTCGTGTTCGAATATCTAAAAATGTAACTAAGTTGACGCCCTAAGGACACAATGACATAGAAATGGGTAAAAAATGTGTAAAATCTAATTTAAAAATAAAATTATATAAGTTTTTTAAATTTTAGCTGCTAATCCCCCAAAACCCCCCAGACTACCTAAATCCTGAAATTTTTAGATTTTTCTCAAATTTTCTTAAAAACCAAGCTTAGGGAAAACTATGTACTAATCTTTATTGTAGACCATAAAATTTCCTTTTCAACAATGTATAAGTCAGTGGGGTACGACTAATGACAAACTCTCCAGCGGCGTCCGTTTATTGAGGTAGTGTAAATAAATTTAAAAAAGAAACATGTATATTACAGGTTTTACCCGATTTTCTTAAAAACCGAGCTCTATATCAAAAAATATAATACACACTTTGTTATAGACAATAAAATTGCCTTTTAAATGATGTATAATAAGGCAATGGTAGTTTGATCTATAAAAATATAGGGGCGTCCGTAAATAAAATCAATTTTGAAAAATCACTAAATTAATCAATTTTTTACAAGCTTTATCCAATTTTCTCAAAAACTAAGCTTTTTGGAAAAAAAATATTTTGCCGTTTATTGTAGAAAATAAAATTTCCTTTTTAACAATGTATTAGTCAGTTTGTAGGGGTCAGGCTAATGACAAACTCTCCAGCGGCGTCTGTTTATTAAGAAAATATAAAAAAATTAAAAAAACCACATAGGTTTTACCCGATTATCTTAAAAACCAAGCTCTCTATCAAAAATTGTGACCTGTAGTCGATTGAAGACAATAAAGTTTCCATTTAAACGTGTATAATAGTGTAAGATTTGTCTTCAGATTAAAACTTCACAGGCCTGTGCAACTTAAATCAATTTTTACAAATCACCAAACAAATTAATTCTGTTACTGTGTTAGTGTTTTCCAATTTTCTCAGAAGCTAAGCTAAATTGACAAAAATGTGTTTTATACTTTATTGTAGGAAATAAAATTTTCTTTTTAACAATGTGTAAGCCGGTGAGGTTTAGTTAATGACAAATCCTGCAGCGACGTCCGTATATGGGGTCAATTATAAAATAAAATAAATAAAATCAGTTTTGTAACATGTTTCATCCGATTTTTTTTTTCGAATATTAAAAATTTTTTTTTTTATTTTATTTGCATTTGTCAAATTTAACTTTTTGTCATGTTAAAATTTAAATTATATCAGAACTCCCGCCCCCCTTCTTACTGGTCTGCGCCTCCCCCCCCCCAGTCTGGGAACCACTGTTATAGAGCAACAAGACTTATTATACTTATTACGTTGATTGCAAGTTTTTATAAAGTGTTTGCCAAATTTAATGTTTGAAAACGTCTTTTAAAGAACAAGCATAAAGCAAATCAAAATAAAAATTAATAAACAATATACAGGGTGGCTCCGATTATATCGACACCTTTATTTACTTCGCTATTATTGAGTTACGAGCTCGATTAAGATAACAAACTAGTTGCATTTTTTGTACTAAATAGGATAGTCAAAACAAAAAACAATTAAGCTGCGTGTTTGCAAAAAAATATATTTTTTTTTAAATGAAATAGTATATTCTTACACAAGTCAAATAATTTTATAAACAAAGAGTTTTTATACACCACTATAGCCTAAACTGCAAAATGAAAACGCATCACGAGAATTTAACATAAAAAAATCAATAATAATAATAATAATTTTATCAATAGCAGCAGCAGAAAAGAAAAGAAACGCTACACGCTAACTACAAATAAAATTTAAAAAATTCATGATTGAAGTATTTTATTTGAAATTTGAATATAATCAGTGATACTCAAAATCTAAACAGTGGGTATTTGCGGTGATTATTTGAATTTTGGCAATTGAAAGGAATATTTTTTTGCCGAATTTTTTGACGCTCTGTTTGGCAAGTTTGAAATCAGCAAAATAACAGTTTTTCTACAAAATATTATTTAACAAATTTACTCTATTCTGAATTTGATCATAAACAATTATCCTACAAGAGTTAACAAGTTGAATTTGTCATATTTTACCCTACCCACTTTTTAAACATGGTAAATTGCTGTCATGGACGCTTGAAATCGAAAAGATAGGACAGTATCAAGGACCTAATTATTAGGCAGGTACCAAAGCCAGAGGTTAGAAATAAAAATATTTCTGATGTCTAATGATAGAAGTCTCTCCAGTATGAATTACTAAATGCCTACCAATAAATTTAGTGAATATGATTCGCAACTATCATCCTCATCTCCAACTTGAATGTAGCCGTCATCTAAGTATTTTAAAGGAAAATCGGATACGAATGTCTCCTCTTCGGCGTTGTCTTCTTCAGAAATTAGGGGAACAGTTTGTGGCAAAATTTCTTCTTGCTCGCTCAAAAGATGGTCACGAATAGCTAGACCGACGTAGATTTCGGGGTGGTATTTCTTTTTGTCTGTTTGACACCCTGAAACACATTTGAAACAAATTGATTAAGGGTATTGATCACGGGATTATTTTCAGGCGTGGATGACAAACAAACCATTGTTTTACGGTTTTAGTAAAATGAAGCCAAGTTATTAATATAGCCAAATTCAGCCATAACTGCATTATTTCCTACATGTTTAGGTAAATCTGGCTTAAAATGCATTTACTAGCATTATTTTCTTCCTGTTAAAAAACGTTTTAGACAAACCCTGGTATATTTAAGATAGCAATTAGGTAATTCTCCTCTTTTAAGGGATTTAAACCAACTTTTTTCTCTAAAAACAACCGTACCTCTTTCCCTTGGTCTTATAAACTTATAAGAAATCAAATTTTGTGTGTTATTAAAATAACCCACAAACTTTATTAACTGCATGCTTTTTAATGTAAACAATGATCAATTTGTTACAACTTGAATTTTCAGTTCAGGGGATTTCCTTTTTAGTAGGTTCTTTGAAAAAAAAATTGTATTCAATGGGAAAGCTTGTAAACTAGGATCTTTAAATTTAAAGCAACTAAAATGGTGCGAATTCCTAAAAACGTACAGAGCGGTCTTTGTTGATGTTGGGGAGCTTTTAACTTAACTTCCCCAGGAGATATGCAATTTTTTAATAGCGTATTAAATTGAGAAAACTAATGTACAATTTTAATGCCTTGGTGCGGTTGGTTAATACCTGTATTCAAATTTCTTTTAAATTACGGTATAAATTTTTAGTTAAAACTACACTTGTTAAACAATGTTTTTAGGTTTTTAACACAGATCAGTCACTGGACCCCAAATAAAGAAGAGAGCTCCTAGGGTCCTTTAACTATCAACGCGCCGAATTGCATTCCAAAATCCCCTTAAAGCCTTTGTAGTTACTTTTATTTTGCATATGTTTCGGAAAGGGTAAAATATATAATTTTGGATAAATAGCAGAGAAGTAGCGCCATTCAGACGCTGTATCGAAATTAAGTATACTTATCTATACAATAGGGGTTTTAAAAATATCGATTAAAAACCAACATTTATCTCCCGTTTGGTCAAGTCCGTATTAAAGCAATTTTTTAATTTTTGATTCTTCTCTTTATTTCAATAAGTTCATATTTATTTAGGTGCACAAGCATACTGAGCTAGTCTGATAAGTTAGCACTCAGTACAAAACTAAATTTATCTGCTGCACTTATTTTTACAATGGAACTCTATCAATTTCCTATACTACCTTCTTATATTTTTTAAGAAGTTTTTAACTATATTAAGACCTTTAGTCCATTATTGAAAACTGGTGTTAAAAAAATTACCTATTAATTTTTGCCATTTAAAATTCAACGCCGTCTCAGCATCTTTTAGAGGGATAATCTGAGCACTCCTCAGACTAAGCATTACAAAACCTATTCGTTCTCTTCTATTGGCGGGATCAGTGGAAATGCATTCCACTCTGAGAGGTTGGTTTGAGCTTCGGATTTTTCTAAGATCTTTCTTTTCAATTTCCCAAATTAGTTCGGTGTTAAAAGGAACGCTAACATCTGGCAAGATTGGATCTGATTCTACGTGTAAAAAAAATCTAGTGAATAAAAATTAAACTGGTTTGGTTTTGGTTGGTTTGGCTGGTAACAGTCAAGTGATTACAGATGCGGCATTGAGGGTCTTTTGATACACAAATTTTGTTTGTACCCTTTCAATAAAATTTCTGCAATTCCCGAGTTTCAACCAGAGACACGGGAGGGGAGTAGAGGCAAAGAGGTAGGAATTTTTACATATCAAAAGAATTAGAAGAATAATCCCAACACGATCTTTTTTTTTCTACAATAATTAAGTATTACATTGACACGAATCAACTTCTATTTATCTAACTACACCATTATGGCCTAGTATATTAAAATCGTTTGATAGTTACGTCTGGTAATATACGGCCTAAAAAGGTTGTTTTATTTTTGGTGGTAAAGTATTTGATAGGTAGGTGTATTATCTTCCTTTACAGCTTACACGAATATCGTTTCAAAATACTTGAACTTTCCATGCCTTCAGGATTAATCGCCCAGGTTCGCAACGTTATAGCTAAGCAAAAGCGTTTTAAAGCATTACCAACATCAATGTCCCTATATAAGTTTCGAACCCGGACCGCACGAGCGTTAAGCATAAAGGTCGTGATATTCAGCTAGAGAGAGAGAGAGAGATAGAGAGAGAGAGAGAGAGAGAAAAAACATCCAATCCACGCTATAGCATTAGTCGACACGTTTTTGCAATTTTAGAACAGATAATTTACAGAATTGCAGTACTCAATCTAACTAATATACTTGAGTAACCAAATGTAGATCATTCACAACAACTGGGCCTGAGATGCAAACTCCTAAGAAACAGAAAGAGGTTGCAGGCAGACCATAGAATTCGTAGACCGACCAAAAGCTACCAGATTTTTTGCTGTGACGAGAGGAACACGAAAAGACGTTGGACTGATGATAAGTATTTCAAATGGACACAACCAGTTGGGTGAGCACATTACATATGTACGAGTCGAAAACGGTCCTACGTGCCCAGCCTGTGAGGTAGAAAATTTATCAAGGCACCTCATGGAAGAATGTGAGGCCTACGCATGCATAAGACAACGGTCACTCGGGGCCAATTCTTAAGGAAAAAGAGCTGCACTTGTACAAACGGGTGGAAATACTGGAGTTTATAAAGAGAACAGGAATACTCAATGAACTAACTATCTGGACACCAAATGAAAGTGCACAGAGGGAATTAAGAATAAAGATGGGCATGGTAAAAAAAATAAATTCTTAAAGTAAATAAATAATGAGTTTATGTAGAAAAGATCAATTAGTTATATTTTTAAAATGCCCACCTCTTTGTTAAAAGCAGGCTTGTACTCGTAAGCCAATAGATGGAGTAGTTCTCCGTATTATCCCGCTTGTAGTCCACATTACATTGTTCTATTATTTAAGTGATGACTAACAGGCTGAATTTTCGTAAATAGATTTATTTTGCCAAGATCAACAACTTTTTCCTCTGCGAAAATTTTTGAAAGTGTGGTCAGTACGAAGTTATATTTCTGCGCTCGCGCACTCTGTTAGGAATAATTTTTAAGAATTTTTGCAGAGGAAAAAGTTAATCGTCTCAAAAAATTAAGCTATGTACTTCCAGATTCAGTCTGTTACTCATCACTTAAAAAATATAACGATGTGCTGTGGACTATTTTTTTGTCGTAGTTATTTTGAAGCCTATATCATATAATTAATATACAAGTTGTGCAATTTTTTTACTTAAAAAGAAGCGGTGGCATATTTAAGGGGGGCCGGATCGGATCGGATCTAGGCGTTTCCATGATAGAATTATCTCATTTCAGGTTTCCGTCGCTCTGTCTGTTTGTCAATATATATTTATATCCTTAAGAATGTTTTTCCGCCATTTCACAGTTTATTTTTCATAAAAGTTATGAGACAAAGTTTTCTTAGGACATCTACCACTTTATCAATTTTAAACAATTTCTCTAAAACAAATGCTTATCGTCACCCTAATTCTGAAACGTCGTAACCTACAAAAAAAATAAAATTCATATTTTTGCGTCAAAGGTTAGTAATGATGCATAGCTATATGCTACTAAATCCTCGCAACCAAAAAAAATATAAAACGGTCATTCCCGTGATTTCTTATAAGTCGCATAATGCTTAAGCTATGTAATTTGCTTCTAACTTTTCTTATTCCTGTAAAATTTTATTGAGTTGGGTTACGACGTTTCAGAATTAGGGTGACATTATACAATAAAAATCGATAGTAGCGAATTAAAGAAGATAAACTTATCCATGGAATGCTGTGCAAATTAATTTTATGTACGTATGTATAATATTTCTATCCGTAACACGATAGCTCCTAACACGATAGCTCCTAAACCGATATGCGGTTTTTGGAATATAGTAGATTACATTTTGCTCAATTATTTGTATAATAACCAAAAACTTCGTAGGAGCTTTAGTCTCTCAGATATTTACAAAAAACTGTTTTCAATGCTAATTTATCATGGCTTCACTTGAATGTGCTAGTGGGCTAGTTAGAAAGGTATCAACTCCGTCATAGATCAATTTATTTTATATTTGGCATAGTAGTACTTATGACCCAAAGCTAAATTTTAATTCAAAGATCTCCGATTTTCCGGCTATAGAATCCAAGATGGCTGCTGTCAAAATTAAGAAAAAAAGCGAATTCCCTGTTTTCACTAAGCGGGACCCACTCAATTTAAAACTGTACAAAAATTTGACACCGACCCGTCACTTCAAAACAAAATAGCGGCTATATTTCAAAAAATTAGTTTCTTTTCGATATTTCCTTTAATTTTTGTGCCATATTTATTTTTGCCAACTTATATTAAAGCTAATAACCATTTCTTTAAGCATACTGAAAAACAAAATTCCCAGCCAATACACAGATGGCGCTTAATATGTCAAAAATAAAAGAGACCTTCATAACCTATAGACAAAATTTGATTTAAAAAAAAAAAAATCTGGGTTATATCAAAAGTGACCCAACTTTTGTAAATATTTATAAAAAGTTACAATTTGACATTTAACATTTAGATAAAAAAGTTAAATTTTCATTCATGTTTGACAGAACTATTGCTGCCGTGTACTATATCAATTTATACTAAATAAGGGTCGCTGATTTTAAAAATTAAATAACAAATGACATGTTTAATATTGTTCAAGATGGCGGCGTTTAAAATATAAAATCAACAGTATTTTTTTTGGTTGGTAAATTTTTTTACGAGAAAATGTAATTTCGTATTATTCTAAGCCAGATTTTAAAATATAATGTACAAAAAAAATGATGGCGGTGGAAAAATGAAAGAAAATGCATTTTTTTATTTTAATAATTAATATTGAACTGACAGTAACGTTTATATTAGCAAAATTAAATGATTTTTTCTGAGTTCAAAAATGACTTATGTCAAAGAGTTTTTCTTCAGGTTTTAAAGGTCTCTTTTATTTTAAACATAATTTTGTATCGGCTGGGCAGCAAAATTTATTTTTTTAGTAGGTTTAAAGGAAAAGTCATTGTCTTTAATATAATGTATTAAAAAAAATATCGCATAAAAATTAAAGGAAATATCAAAAAAACTAATTTTTTGAAATAAAGACGCCATTTTGTTTTAAAGTGACAAGTGTCAATTTTTTTTACAGTTTTAAATTGAGTAGGTCCCGCTTAAAGTAAATCAGTGAAAATCAATTTTATTTCTCCTAAAACAGAGAATTCATTGCTTTTTTTAATTTTGGGAGCCGCCATCTTGGACTCTGAAGCCAAAAAATCGGGGATCCTTCAATGACAATTTAGCATAGGATGTTAGGTATCACTATGCAAAATATAAAAAATAATATACCCTTTTTGCATGTTTTTCTTTTTTTTTTTTCACTTGATAAACGTGACTCTTTCGCCGACACTAATGCCGCCATTTCGGAACGCCTAATTGCCACCATCGGCCACCTT
The DNA here is from genome assembly GCA_963576565.1 of Aspidapion aeneum. NCBI lineage: Eukaryota > Metazoa > Arthropoda > Insecta > Coleoptera > Brentidae > Aspidapion > Aspidapion aeneum. Next base: position 73,474,926 of record OY755044.1, read on the forward strand.
TGGAACCCCAGACCGGGTATTTTTTTTATCCGGTCCTTTTGTCCCTTAAAATGGCCTACCGACTGAAGGAGTGTGTAACAAAGTCCGCCTTCACGAGATATCCGACCTCATCCGGCCTGGTTACCGACGTGAATGAAGGGGTATGACTATATTACATTTTACACTCCCCAGAATTCCTATAAATGTCTGCCGCAACCGACGAGGAGCGAACCCGCCACAGTTAGTAGCAAGCGAGATTCCTTAACTCACTTGTGTTTAATGCGCGAACGCACTGAGCCACCACGGCTATTAGGTTTTTCTTAAAAGACAAATTTACTGAAAAGGGCTAACGTTGTCCTACGGGTGCCGCAGGCATATTTGTAAACGACGTCCATGATTGCGATTCGTTTGTAGCCCGAACGCTGCCGTAACCGTGTCAATGAAGCCCTATTTCACATTGACACGGTTCGGTTACGTTGGCGATCGATTGACAACGGTTAGGTTTTACATTCTCTAGATCCCGGGAAAGAGGTCAGGAGAGTATGTTTTAAAAAAATATATGTATGTTAGAAATTTACGAATTATTTCTTAAGAAAGATTGTGGTTCTAAAATCCAGACTGATTTTTAACGAACATTTTTGCGATCACGGGTGTTGGTTACCCAAGCGATTTACCATATCGTCTGCTATTTACCAGAGATGTTCGGGCGAAAGCCGACTGGCGATCCTGGGTGTTGTATACAAATATGCGTGCCGCAGCTATCCGTTCCAAGTAGGTTATTTTCAGTTTGGTAACGATTCTGCACATGCGAGTTCGATACTGATCCTGATATGAAGAAATAAAAAGAGATACTTTTTTACCCTCATATTTTTGTTCCGCCAAGCCATCGTCAGTTTTTTGTGACGTTTAAGAGCAATAATATCAATCAAAACCAAATGTAACTACATAAAAAATATAAAACTATTACTTATCAAATATTCGTTTTTTTTAACGTAAGGGGTAAGCCTAAAATTGAAAATATAATTTATGTGGTATCTAACACTTACATTTTTTAAGCGCCAGAAGATTTGTAGTTAACATTTTTAAATCCAACATGCTATGCCAAGCTTTTTCAACCAAGTGCGACCGAATAATAGGAATTTTCCATTTAATATTTAGCAAATATATTTAGGTATTATTACCGAGTGGCAGACAGACATCTTTGTTGTAAATCCCTGATAGCGGAACACTTTGTTTTAAAATATTTTTTATATTTTCCAGTTGGATTTATTTTTCATGGTTTTGAGTAATTTGTGTATACCTTGCATAATTGCAATTTGGTAGTTTTTTGTTTTTGAGGCAGCGAAAAAAATTCTGATCTGTTTTTCTTGATTTTGATTCTGAGTGCTTTCTAACTTTTAAGATTAACAAACTTAAATAAGGTAACACTTCTAACTCTTAAAGTTAGTTTTAGCTCTTGTAATTTTTACTTTTTACAAATATTTATTAAAAATGTTTCTATAAAATAACTGTAGTTTTAAGAAACTAAAATTTTTCTTCGAACACATAGTTTATTTATTAATGTGCTTTTATTTTTATTGAGTTTTTCATTTAAATTAATTATATTTTTGTTGAAATTTTATGCGTTGTCTCTGAACTCTGGTGTTTTATAAATTAAAGCATTTTTAAATTGATTTAATTTAGACCAGTGCAAATAATTTGTGGAAAAAGAGAAATAATAACAGCATGAAAATTGGAATTAAATGCAATATGCCGCAGTCAATGAAAAAAATAAATTAGACTGGATCCTAGTTATTAATGTGAATGGAGTGAACTTTAAGTTTGGAATAATGGTTTTTCACGAATTCCAGCGAAATCCTACCGCCTATTGAAACAGTTATATTAACAAATATAAGCTTTATAGGTACCACAAGGTTTGCATAAACGTTTAGTCACACTTAAATTAAAAAAAAACTGTTTTTTTTTTGTTTTTAACGAAATTTATTAAAAACTAACTTTTTTGGCTTATTAACATGTTATTCTATTTCTATTTAGCCTTCTTCAATCGATCTTTGGACATAGAGAATATTTTCCACTATTCTCTGTCTATCGCCGTGTTCATCCATCTAGTTCCTGCGTGTTTCTCTAAATCGTCCGCTCATCTCATTTGGGGTCTTCCCCTATTTCTTTTATTTTCCCAAGGTCTCCAGTTTACAATAAATTTCTTCCATCGATCGCCTTTCTGTCTGATATTATGACCGGCAAATTTCCATTTTAATTTTCCTACTTCTCTTCTGACATCCCTTACTTTTGTTTTATTTCCTATCCATTCATTCCTTTTTCAATATTTAGCTTTATATGTAACATTTGTCTTTCCATTGATCTTTGGGCTTTTGCCCAGGCCAATCTTACTCGTCTCTTGATTTTAGCTGTTTGGTTTTCTTTCTTTAGTTTAATAATTTGTCCCAGGTATATATACAGTCGAACCTCTATAACTCGAACCTGAAGGGACAACCAAAACAGTTCGAGTTATGGAGAGTTCGAGTTATAGAAACTCGAGTTACATAGGTTAAAATACATGTAAAAAGTGCAGGGACCGCTCAAAAGGTTCGAGTTATAGAGGGGTTCGAGTTATAGAGGTTCGAGTTAGAGAGGTTCGACTGTATATATATATATATATATATATATATATATATATATATATATATATATATATACAGTGTGTCCACGTAAGTTGGCGGCATATGGGAAACTTTTTTATTATTAGCTTTACGAAAAAAAGTTATTCTTCATAAAAAGTTCTGCATGGTCCAAAACCTAAAATGCAACCATCAGATGTTACATTTTTTCAGTCATATTACGAGGTTTGTCAAAAAATGTGATTTTTGCTCTAGAGTAAAGTACCTTTCTTTTTGACAATATCGAAAATTGTTATAAAGAAAAGATGTTTAGAATTAAAAATAGCTTTCAAATATTCAACATTGTTTATTTACATTAAAAAAATATTTTTTTCTACATTTTCTCTGCGATTACGTTGGAAATTTAAGTTTGCACATTAAATAAAAAAATATTTTTTTTTAATGTAAATAAACAATGTTGAATATTTGAAAGTTATTTTTAATTCTAAACATCTTTTCTTTATAACAATTTTCGATATTGTCAAAAAGAAAGATACTTTACTCTAGAGCAAAAATCACATTTTTTGACAAACCTCGTAATATGACTGAAAAATTTTACATCTGATGGTTGCATTTTAGGTTTTGGACCATGCAGAACTTTTTATGAAGAATAACTTTTTTTCGTAAAGCTAATAATAAAAAAGTTTCCCATATGCCGCCAACTTACGTGGACACACTGTATATATATATATATATATATATATATATATATATATATATTCGTCTACTTGTTCTATTTTCTTATGATTTACTCTGATCGTAATTCTCCTCTGTGTTTGTTATGATTTTAGTCTTAGTGTAGCTTATACTCAACATATTATGTTTTTTAATTCAAATTTTTTATTTAAAATTTTAAAACATTAATAATTTATAATTTATATTTTTGGGTTACATTTTCTACGCTTACAAGCGTTTTTAGAATATTATTTTGATTTACTTTACGCTATATCTTTCCATATTTTAAATTTAAACTTCGCGCGCTTCTTCCAGCAATGAAGGATTTGAGATAAGCGGCTAAATTCGGCCTGGCAGACAAAAACACCGATGGTCTGCGCGAACACACAACCACGCGCCACGTGCAAGGAAAGTCACCGCACCGCTATCATTTTATATTAAAATTGTGGAAACTATTAATTTTACGCTTTAGTTTATTAGATATTAGTGTTTGGAACATTTTGAACTATAGAACAATGGAGAGTCCGGTACTTCGCGTATAATCGGGCTGGCCAGCCAAGCAGCTACAAAAGACATCTAATGGTAAGTCGTTTCTTGATAATTTTCCATTGCTGCGCTATTTTTAGTATTTAAGTTTTTAGGCCCTATTTTCCCTGTTGGAGCCCTGTGGAAAGATACAGTCCCTCTTTACTCCCCCACGTTTTTCTCGAGCTATCTCGAGTACTCCTTCAGTATATTAGCTCACACATATACTATACTATAGTAGTGTGAGCTATGGTGATCCTAATTTTTTCGAGAAAAAAAAAGTTGCTCCGATTTCAAAAATTTTGATATATCTTTGCGTTTCAGATGATTTTGAAACTTTTTTGTTGCGCCGTCTGTCTGTCTGTCTGTCTGTCTGTATGTCTGTCTGTCTGTCTGTCTGTCTGTATGTCTGTCTGTAACGACCAACGCGCATAACTCAAAAACCTCTTGGCCGATTTTAATGAAATTTGGTACCTAGGCTGGGTCTTGGGTCGAGATGGTCCCATTTAAAAATGAACAAAATCCACCGAACACAAACCAAATAAAAGGGTGGGGGTAGATTTCAAAAATTAGAGTTTATGTGAAAATATGGCGTGTATGATATCAAACGAAAGGTAATTGAGTCTGCAGGTAAACAAAATACATTTTAATTTATTTAAAAAAAAAGGTGGGGGTATATTTTAAAAATTAGAGTTTAAGTGAAAATATAGCGTGTGTGATATCAAACGAAAGGTAATTGAGTCCGGAGTTTAACAAAATACATTTTAGTTTTTGTTATTTTTTAAGGGTGGGGGTAGATTTAAAAAATTTGAGTTTAAGTCAAAACATGGCTTGTGTGGTATCAAACAAAAGGTAATTTAGTCTGGAGTTGAATAAAATGTATTTCAGTTTTTAGTTATATTAGCTCACACGTACAAAATAACTATAGTACCTAGTGTGAGCTTAGGGGCCCATATATTGGCAGAGTATTTTTATTTTCTACAGAAGGCCTAACCTCACCATTTGGTAATATTTATAATTAAATAAATAATTTTCGGAACGGTACTTCAATAATAGCACAAGATGAAATTTAATTTAAATAATTTTGTGTCGTAATTTAATTTTGTTTTTTTAATCCGTTCTTTTTTATACTGACGATAATTTTGTCGGCCTTCTGTAAGACCACTGTTTTGAGAAGTTGGGCATTTTCCAGCGAAAATAAGGTCTCCTTTAATGTTTAAAATCAATACAAAATAAAAATTATGGTTTAACAAAATTACGTGTGACATAAAAAGGTAAGTTTTTACCGAGGTTTTTACGAAATACCTATCCACAAACGAAAAATTCGGTTTTGTATTTTTTTCAAAAATTCTTGGTTTATGCAAAAAATGTTTTTACAAAGGTGTAGACTCTTTTATTGCCTATAATATCTTTATTTAACTTTTTTGATCGAGGGAATGAGTTTGCTGGAAATGGTAGTCTAAATTAGTATCGCCATTGTTTTGCGGGCTAAAATAGTATTCTTATGAACAAAAGAAAAGAATTGTCAATTTTACTATAGTTGCTAGGGTTTGGTGAAAAATAGAGAATTAGTAAAGTAGTCCTGAATGAGTAAGTTTGTCGCACACGCATGCGACTGCATAACTGTTCTCAATTTTTTAATAAATCTTATTTTAGTAGGATTTCTATTCGATAACAAAATGTGGTTTCAGAGCATTTTTGCTTCTATCTTTCATATAAATGAAGGATCGGTCCACTGGAAAAACGATGAGATTCCATTTTTCAAAAAGTTGAGTAAAACGAAATTTAAAGTGGGAATCTCATCGGTTTTCCACATTGCTGCCTATTTTTAGCCGTAGCTTTTAGTGGAATCTCATTGTTTATCCCCCGTAAGGTTTAGTGTGTTACTACTTCACGTTACAAGCTATCGCATGGCGTCAAAATGTCGATTTCGGAAAAAAATGGAATCTCATCATACCAAGAAGCCTTCCATTAAAATTAGCAGTAACATGTAACTTGTGTTTCACAAAATCCATTCCACGGCCATCTTCCACCGATAAAACTACGTTCACATATTTTCCACTGAGCTGATTCATGTATGTTTTCAAATAGTTAAAAATATAAAAGCAAAATAAATCAAAATATAAACGTTTGACATAAAAACGAAGGTTTGAAAATGTCATATAGTCATTATTTTATACAATGTCTATTGATCACTAAGGCATTCGTTTCTTTTGGTATAAATCTTAAATAGGCCTCAGGTCCGTTAGAGTCCCTGTATGTGGACATATTTGGATAATACATCCAAATATGTCAACATACAGGGACTCTAAGGTCCGTTAATTAAACACCGTCGTAACTAGCTATTAGACCCGGGGCGGAAAGGGGGCCAGGTGGGGCCTGGTGTTACCATCATTTTTGGCAGCAAAAAGAGTACAAATAGGTACCGGGATTAGGGCGGTAAAGGTTTTTTGAAATGAGGACTTTTGGTCGAATAATTCTGTAAAAACATTACTTATTTGTATAATAAAAGCATATGTGTAATATTGCAATACCCACGGTAATTGCCAATGTATCATGCAAACATACGTCCTCGCGTGCCTTAAGAAAAAATGTTCTGATTGTTTGCCTTCAAACACATATTATGCATATTATTTCCATTTAGTACGTATTGTTCCAATACCCATGGTACCTTAGGATCCTTTTTGCGGTCTTTAAGATTAAATGTCCTGATTGGTTATACTTTTACACATGCATATTATTTTATTCGTGTATTCTTCACGTCGAACTAATCGGCGTCCAGTTGACAAAAACTCCATCCATGTAAATTTGGTATCTATGCATTTTTCGAATGTTTATTTCTGAATGTTTGCTTAAGACGCCAGAAACAACGCGTAAGAATTTTACACGGTAGCTTTGAAGGGTGTAATAAAGGAAATCATAAAACCAATTAAATTGCCTTGTTTATGGGCGCAGGAGTTTTTGAGTTTCAAAGGCTACAAAGTGAGTGATGGAAATAGAAAATTTGTATACTAAAACGGGTCAAAGTTATTTGTTGTGTTCTTTTGCAATTTCCTCGTAAAATTTTACAAGTTTTAATAATAATAAACTATTTATTTAAAAAAAATTGACACATAGGGTGTGATAGAACTTATGGATGAGTAAGGCGATCGGAAAAGTCATTTGCTATTAGAATAAGTATCAAATACGTAAAAAGATAAATATGTAAAAAATATTGATACGGGTTCACTACTACAAATAAAACTCGCAAATGTCAAAAACGATATGTCAATTTATTTCGACAAATATGTACAACACACGCACTTTAACTTAATATCTCGCGACTACAGTTCGTTATCTCTGACTGACTGGATGCGCGATATCCGGCCCTATATATAGGTTCGTCAAACTTTTTGGAATTATCCATCCTAGTTCGATTCACGAATATACTAGTTTCTTCTAGAAAATCCGCGTCCGAGTACGAGTGTGTCATAGATAACGCAACTAAAACCTAGACTAAGAATACAACCATAAGATAAGTCCACCTAATACTACACTACAAAATCTACAAATAGAGTACTGTACTCTTAAAAGGTGTGTAAGGGCCGCTTGACATGGAGCAATAAACTAGCAGTTGCATGCAAGATTAGGGTCCTTGACATGTCATCGGTTGTATAAACCAACAAAACGGCACACTAATCTTGCATGCAATTGCAAGTTTATTTTCAAGCGGTTTTAAATGCCTGCCTGACAGTGGTTGGAAGTGAGAAATAACACTGGAATAAAACACGAGTAATCTTTTTTTTTCAAAGAATTTATTTATAATACATTAAGATATTAATATAAATTAACTGTATGTTACTTACTTGACGGGACCTGGACTTCATTTTTTTTCTCAAAATCTAGACATACAGACAGATATACAGACAAACAGAGAGATATATACAGACAGACATACAGACAGATATACAAATATACAGACAGACAAACATACAGACGGACATACAGACCGACATGCAGACAGATATACCAAACAGTTTCAAAATCATTTATAACGTAAAGATATATAATTTTATTCACACTACTATAGTTATAGAATACGTGTGAGATAAAAGTTTCAAGTTTCAACTTAACCACTCAGCCTAACCTAACTCCCAGAATAGATATCTTTCGACCTATGTTTATTATGATTTTTTAGCAAATAGTCAGAAAAACAGCTGGTGGATTGGTTTATACTGTGTAATTTGTTCTCTTTTAGCTTCAAATGTCTTTAACAATAATCCCGCAAATTCTTTTTGCAAGCAGGGAATTTAGATTTTATCGACGCGGTATTAGAGCCCTTTTCCATATTATACGACACTTTCCGTTAAAAATTGATATTTTCGCTTTACTGCGGCAGAGGCGTATTCAGCAGTGATTTTTAAAGGGAAGCATGATGGAACATAAAAATAGCTGTATAAGTAAATTTAAAGGTTTAACAGGCTTGAAGAACCTAGCGAGTCTAGCGGGTCGTCGAAATTGTTTTAAAATAAATATGTTAAAGTTAGTTTGGGCTTTGTTTTTCAGAATACTAACAATTAAAAAAAACCCAAAATATCAATTAAATTTTAAGACGGGAAAGCTTTTTCCGATCTTGAGCAATCTATCTATAAATTTTGTCCTCAATAGATAGGGAAATTGGGTTTAGTGATAGGGCATTAAAAAGGTTTTAATTGCATTTATAGAACTGCGATAATTCCAAAAATTTGTCGATCTGTTTGCGAGTTATTTGCATTTAAACAAAGTAAAATGGTGAATTTAAACGCAAAGATTTTCAAAATTAAAGCAGCTCGGTTAAAATTAAATTAAATTAGATGAGATAATTCGCCGTGGAGCCAACTCGCCGCGATCCGATTAACCGCAGGGACGATTCGTCACCGACTAGGTTTAAGATTGCAATTTTGTTTATTTCATGTAGTAAAGATTTTTTTTTTAATTTAAAATATATGTATATAAAAAATATCTTTCTCTGCCCTTAGATCATATCCCTTATATACTTTGTCTCACGCACTCGTGATTTTGCAAATAAAGATAGTAAATAGATGTGAATCGGCAAAAATTGGGTTAAATTTTTTGAAGTGAATTTACAATATTCTTACAGAATTCCAGTATTGCTAAGAGAAATTGTCGCGTTGTGATTTTGTGGCAAAAGGGCTGGCAATTTGTTTTAGGACACTTGAATACCCGTGAGAATATCAGATGTTTGGAAAATTTGAATAATTGGTGTTCCATACTACCATTGTGCAAGCTGTGCTTGACAATTACACTTGCTTAACTCGGCTTGGTTAAGCAGCGCGATTAAAGTAAAAGTTTACTGCCAGGAAGCAGCCTCACTCCCTGCAATGACCAAGAAGGCTTTTCGTACAGTAAACTAAGTAGGTATAGTGAGAACAACTCAATCATTGTGGTCCGTTGGCTCTTGTACCGGTTTCTTCTTAATGATTTTTTTGTTTATGTTGGTGTTGGCCTGTTAATTATGAAGGTTGCGTAGCGGCTTCGGACAGGACAAGTGTACGGACAGTCGTACGGGCAGGTGGACGGCTTTTTAACGCTTGCAGAATGGACGGACTTTCTTGTGGAAGGTCGCTCTGGTTGAAGCTCTCTTGCGTAGTAGCTTCGGACAGGACAAGTGTACGAATAGTCGTACGGGCTGTGGACGGCTTTTTGACGCTTGTACAATGGACGGACTTTCTCGTGGAAGGTCGCTCTGGTTGAAGTTCTCTTGAATAGGGGCTTCGGACAAGTGTACGGATAGTAGTATTGCCAGGTGGACGGCTTTTTGCAGGTTGTAGAATGGACGGACTTTCTCGTGGAAGGTCGCTCTGGTTGAAGCTCTCTTGAATAGTGGCTTCGGACAAGTGTACGGCTAGTTGTCCTGTCAGCTGGACGGCTGTTTGCAGCTTGTAAAATGGACGGACTTTCTCGTGGAAGGTCGCTCTGGTTGAAGCTCTCTTGAATAGTGGCTTCGGACAAGTGTACGGGTAGTCGTACTGTTAGGTGGACGGCTTTTTGCAGCTTGTAGAATGGATGGACTTTCTCGTGGAAGGTCGCTCTGGTTGAAGCTCTCTTCAGTAGTGGCTTCGGACAGGACAAGTGTACGGACAGTCGTACGGGCAGATGGATAGTTTTCTGACGCTTGTAGAATGGATGGACTTTCTCGTGGAAGGTCGCTCTTGTTGAAGCTCTCTTGAGTAGTGACTTCGGACAGGGCAAGTGTACGGACAGTAGTACGGGCAGGTGGACAGTTTTCTGACGCTTGTAGAATGGATGGACTTTCTCGTGGAAGGTCGTTCTGGTTGAAGCTCTCTTGAATAGTGGCTTTAGACAAGTGTTCGAATAGCCGTACTGTCAGGTGGATGGCTTTTTGCAGCTTGTCGAATGAACGGACTTTCTCATGGAAGTTCGCTCTGGTTGAAGCTCTATTGAATCGTGGCTTCGGACAAGTGTACGGATAGTCGTACTGTCAGGTGGACGGTTTTTTGAAGCTTGTAGAATGGACGGACTTTCTCGTGGAATGTCGCTTTAGTGGACGGTTGAAGCTGTGTTGAGTACTGGTTTCGGACTGGACAAGTGTACGAACAGTCGTACCGGCAGGTGGACGGTTTTTCGACGCTTGTAGAATGGATGGACTTTCTCGTGGAAGGTCGCTCTGGTTGAAGCTCTCTTAAGTAATGGTTTCGGACAAGTGTACGGGTAGTCGTACTGTTGGGTGGACGGCTTTTTGCAGCTTGTAAAATGGACGGACTTTCTCGTGGAAGGTCGCTTTGGTTGAAGCTCTCTTGAATAGTGACTTCGGACAAGTGTACGGGTAGTCGTACTGTTGGGTGGATGGACTTTCTCGTGGAAAGTCGCTCTGGTTGAAGCTCTCTTGCGTAGTGGCTTCGGACAGGACAAGTGTACGGGCAGGTGGACGGACTTTCTCGTGGAAGGTCGCTCTGGTTAAAGCTATCTTTACGTAGTGGCTTCGGACAGGACAAGTGTACGGATAGTCGTACGGGCAGGTGGACGGTTTTTCGACGCTTTTAGAATGGATGGACTTTCTCGTGGAAGGTCGCTCTGGTTGAGGCTCTCTTTCGTAGTGGCTTCGGACAAGACAAGTGTACGGACAATCGTTCAGGCAGGTGGACGGACTTTTTCGTGGAAGGTCGCTCTGGTTGAAGCTCTCTTGCGTAGTGGCTTCGGACAGGACAAGTGTACATGCAGGTGGACGGACTTTCTCGTGGAAGGTCGCTCTGGTTGAAGCTCTCTTGCGTAGTGTCTTCGGACAGGACAAGTGTACGGACAGTCGTACGGGCAGGTGGACGGACTTTCTCGTAGGTGGAAGGTCGCTCTAGTGGACGGTTGGGCTGTAGTGGTGTTCTTCTTACGGGCGTCGGCGGTGGTTTCTTTCTTCGAAGGACCAATGTGCTTGATCCGGTTCGAAGGACCAATGTGCAAGCTGTGCTTGACAATTACACTTGCTTAACTCTGCTTGGTTAGGCAGCGGGATTGAAGTAAAAGTTTACTGCCAGGGAGCAGCCTCACTCCCTGCAATGACCAAGAAGGCTTATGGTACAGTAAACTAAGTAGGTATAGTGAGAACAACTGTCAAATGTTGAATCTGCTTTATTGAAATAAATCCTCTCTTTTTATATTCAAAAATTGTTATGGTTCGTGATAAATTATAAAATATAAAATTCCATATAATGTGTTGTTTTATAAACTAAATAATTTATATAATTTAAATAGGTAAACTTGAGAAGGTTAGTTTATGTTATTAAAACCTAATTTCTCAAGATCACCTATGTTTAAATAATAAATTTAATTAAAATTGAAGATTTATGAAAATTGGTAAAAAAAGAAAATCTGTTTAATTTTGTAATTAAACAATCATCTTTTAAAAAAATTTCAGTGTTGCTAACAGAAGTTATCTCGCGTTGGCCAACCTCCTTTAGGCAGTGATTTTGTGTAAATTCTCGGCAAAATCTTTTTTCTTTCTTTCACACTCTTCCTCCGTTCGGCCGGGATTTCTCAACCAATGTTATTGTTTTTTGTTTTCGGGCTAGTGTTTTGTGGTTAATACATTAGCAGTGAGGATAAATGTTTGACATTGCAAGGGAAAATTTTTCACACAATTTTAAGCGGACCATTCACCAACCAATTTCACCAATATGTGTTTCAACCAAAGACTCTAAAATGACCCTGCAAATTGATTGGTGAGCAGGCCGCTTAAAACTATTATATATCTTATCAAACCCCGACCCTACCCCACGTACAGATGATGAAAAAATTTCCAAAGAAGTTGAAGTGCCAAATAAAAGAGAGTGCTTAGCTTAAAATAATGGAGGTAAAACTTTTGTTGAAATTAGGCAGTTACTACAGGGGCATGCCAAAGGGTGAGGCAACCAGGCAGCCGCCTTAGGCAAGCACCTTCAGATGGCAACCTGCAAATAAAAATTTAAGGTAAATTATGTGGTGCAAAAGAAACTGAGGTATGAGAAATTGATAGATAAGTTTGCAAAGAATATGGTCTCAAAATTTCTGGGCAAGTAACATTGAATATGCTTAAGTATTTGTTAATTATATAACATAGGAAATGTCTGCTCACAAACACACGCCTGGGGTATTGACAAGCTTTTTCAAAAACCCAAATGATAGGCATACCTTATTATGCATATTTGTACATATGTATTTTTCTAAACCGTAGTTTAGTTGTAATGTTTGCAAATAAAATTTAATTGTGATATTTATTCGTGTCATGTCATAGGAAATGCAGGAGTGTAATTAGGGAGGTCTTCGTCCCCTCGAGCTTCAAATTCAAATACCCACTAAACACAAAAACATTTTAATAACGTCAAAATAATGTATAAGGTAAAAACATATCGTTAGGTTGGATGTTAGTTTTAACGTCATATTCAGAGTGAAAAAGAAGCTTAATAACCCGTTTTCTGACGTTAGAAAAATAATCTTATGTTTTTATAACGTTTTTTTAAAGTGTTTTTCGAACGTTAAAAAAATATTGATCTTTAACAGTGGAAAAGAAATGTTTTTCTAACATTGAAAAATAAATGTTTTTTAACAATGAAAAAATATATTTTTTCCAAATATGTATCTCAAAAGATAAGGTAACATAAAGAACGTAAATAAAATTCTTCTATTTTGGAAATGCAGGGCAGCAACATTCTGTTAAGGTTTTCATGAACTTGACACTCAGTAAAGGAAACTCCGATCCGTAGCTTCTGAAAATAAAATTTAAAATTACATGTAAACAATAATTTTGTAGTAAGTGCCCCCCTCTCGTTCTCATTAATGCTCAAGTGAATACAAGGCAAACAATATTCAACTGAATGCCCGTTTGAAATTCGCACTGTGATCGAATGGGGTCCCGTCCCGAGGCATTCGTTTGGTCCCGCTGCGAGGCTTGTGAATTCTGCCTCAAATGAATACGCGGCTTAAGGTCCGGCGGCTAATCATTCGCGGTGAATTGTCGCATTCTCTGTCTGATTAACTGTAACGTAGGTATGCGATATTTCATACAAAACAATTATTTTACTTTTGTTTACTTTTCTTACCTAATTTTGTGATGTTTCATTTAAATCACTGCATACATATTTGTTATTCTTTAACTGTACCATCTTTTTCACAAAACTGGTGTATATTCCTATCCAAATATGTAGTCAATATCTTTATTAATAATTGTGCTTTTAATTTGCCATGTTTGTTTCTACCAAAGGTAAATATTTTAACCAAAATTGCACAAAGCGTATCTGCTCCCGACTCGTATGAACTCGCAGCGAAATGCAGCTAAAAATGGCGATGGCCAGTTCTGGTAGTGAACCTATGCGGCAGCGCCCTCTATAGTATTATTAGTTAGAAATGAGATCTAGGAAAAACATTATAAAAATAACCATATATTGATGGTATTATTTTTATTGTTAATAAAATTATGGTTTTTTGAATATTGGTTTCTAAACGTTATTAAGAAATATATTTTTGGTAATGCTTTTACATGAAATTTTCGTTAGGATTTCAACATGTTTTTTTAATGTCAAAAGTTTACTTGATTTTAACACAAATTTGTGCTAGGAAAAAATTCAACATTTATTTAACGTTTTTTACGATTTTGTGCTTAGTGGGTATAAGCCAGTAAAAATTTTCGACACCGCTCTTTTGAAACTTTACAAAACTTATTCATTTGATTCCATTTTTTCCGAAAATGTTTAACCTCCAGCGCCTTTTTTTTCTTAAAATTATTTTATTTTTCTGAAATTTTCGGTTGCTCCTATTTTTCTTCTTGTTACCAAAAATTTTCTACTGTGGCGCCAATTTATTTAAAAAAAAAATAGTTTTTCTATAATTTTTGCCTGCGGCACCATTATATCTGCTAAATGTTTTCCATAACGCGATTTTTTTCGAAACGTGTTTGAAAATTACAACATTTTTGCCAGTTGCGCAATTGTTTTAAATTTTTCAAAATTTTTGTTATATTGCAAACATTTTCTTATGTGAAGCAATTTTTGCTAAAAAGTACGTAATTGTGCAAAAATTTTCGCGCTATTTTCTTTGTTATGTATAATTTTCCTTCGCGCGATTTAATTTTTCTAATATTATCACCTGCGGCGCGAAACTTTTCCTTGTTGTTTTTTCTTTATTGCAATTTTTTCCTTTAACTTAGGTTGTATTAGGTCATCTCACAGCCCCTTCTGTAGTGGTATTCTTCGCATTTTCTACGTGCTAAGCCCCCCCTAAGCTACCCTCAAAATGACCTGCCTAGTTCCGCCCCTAAGTTGAAAAGTATGGGTGCGTGGAAAAGTATTACAAATATTTTTAAAAAAAATTTGGAAATCATTATATGGTGTCGGACAAGAATAGTACATTAACCCGGCGTTGGGACACCTATTTTTCCTAACATGGATGGTACACCAGGGTATGACCCACTTACCATTTCGCATTTGCAGTTAACAGTAGACATAAAAATTTTCATATGATGTAGTGTTTTAATTTTTTAATCTTTTTTACGTTGAAAAAGAAAATAAAACATTAGTCATGTAGCATTTTTAGGTAACAAGGGCATTTTTCTAAAAATTAAAAATATATTTTTTTAAAATAGAGTAAAAAATGCTAGAAGTAATTTAGAACCAAAATTTTTATTTTATTTCGAAGATAATACATAAGAAAATAGAAAAAATAAAAAAATATTTGACCAAATATTTTCCAACAGGAAAATCCAGGGGCGTACTTTTATATTAAAAAACAAAGAAACTCTTAGAACTAAAAAATACTTTTTAAATAGAAACAAAATTCCGGACTTCCATTTATTTTAAAAACGACGTTTCGGTTAGTAAGTATCTCTAGCTGTTTTCAAGTGTAAACTAAACAATCTAGTCTATAGGTGTGACACTGTAAATAGAACAATAACGTTGTGCCAATTTGTGACGTATAAAATTGCGACACTATATAAGCACGTCGTAATCACTCTATTAATTACTGAATAATTAAATAAACAAATATCTGGAAGCAGAACTGTATTTTCCAGCTAGGTAAAACATTGATATGCCCGGTAACTTTTATACAGTGGAGATGGGGGGGGTTCAGAAATAAGAAAATTTTAAGCGCGCCACAGTGTTTTAATATAAATGTTTTACAAAGAAGATCTTAATTAAAATACAGTTCAACTCAAACGTTGTAGCCAAACAATGAAACTCTACCTACTTTCGAGGCCTCCAGAGTATTTGTGCAATTAAAAAAAATCAAAAGAATTTGACTCATTGACAAAATTCAATTTTAAAAGATTCCCAAAGGAATTAAAATGACACAAATAGAGTACTTTATAGGTAGATAGACATCTTCCACAGGTCATAGTGTACCTACATCTGAGTCAGTAGTGTGAGACTCAGTTATATAAATGATTGTCAAAAAGAATACCCTTCCAAAATCATTCTGTCATAGGGGAGATCTGGACCAAATATCTGCTTCATCATTCTACATTGAGGTAATACAATGTAAGAAAACTGATAAAAAAAATATAAATTCAACTCTCTTTTGTCTCTGCAAAGTTGGTTCACTGGATTGCACAAATAACACAAAAATTTAGTTCATCTTGTTTATTTTAGGTGTAAAACTAGAATACTGGAAACATGAAATATGCACCCCAAATTCTACAGGAGAAATTGTCTAAAATAAATAAAATGAAGGAAAACAAGTCAATTTAGTAAATACTCCGCAAAATCGTGGTTATGAGGTCATACCTTTACCTTGCGTTTACATGAAATGTTAAATTATATTGTAAAATTTATGAAAAAAATTATATCTAAAAAATGTTTGCTTGCATGAAATTGAAGAAACTCCTACCTTGGTTCTTGATTATTTTATGAGTTGTTGGTGTTTTATTAAACCTGAAGGGTTGCTCTCCGACATTCCTCCTGCTACTCCGGTCCCAGTTCTGCCCGCGCCTCCCCTGCTGATTATCTAGTGCATGAAACTAGGGCAGCAGGTCTCAAAAGTTGATGGATATTTGCCCCGAGCATAAAAACCCTGTGGAAAATTAAATATTTCAGTTTCCTGGAATTCGTTGGTTTTGCGCGAGGTTCCCCTACACCGAGTAACTTAAATCAGGAACCCCATGTCGACTCAAAAAAATAAAGCAGATTTCAACAGATGAACTAAAATAACCCTAACATACCTTTCCCAGGGTTGTATCGGTGCTAATGCCGGACCAGCACAATTGTCCAGTGGTGTTTGGAATGGACAGCCCTGTAGGCAAAGGAGAAAAACCATATAGAGTTTTTCTCCAAAACGTGGTTTAAAAAAAATTAAAAAACTCCAAAAATTCCCCACGTCTTTTTTCGAAAAATTACATTTCACACAAACACAGTTACAATTTGGAAGGCAAATATTATCTTGAAGAATTCCCAAAAAAAAAATCGAACTTCCGATCCCTCACTGAGAGGATGTGAGCCGTCACTTAGATTACGCCTAACACGACGGACTCACTCTTCACAGTTTCTGGGACAGAACCTGCAACCACTGCAATGCCAGTAACCAAAAAAACAATGGCGATCCCAGAGATTGTTGTCGACCCAACACCAATTCTTTAGAAAAGAGAAATGACACGTCCGGAAAAAATTGAAGATGCCGAAAAACAATTCCCCAGCTTGGGTGGGGCACAGTACCAACCCAATTTTCCCGGTTAAATTCAAATAAGAATGCAAACGCATTTAAAAAGAACTCGCAAACCAAAAATCCTGCAGAACTTAAGTTTGTCAGCCTGACAAAACTCGCGCGGTTTTCGAACTAACCAATGACGAAATACACTAGCACTTCGGTACCGGTCTATAGGGGGCAGCATCAAGCAAGGGAATATTGAAAATGCGTGTTCTGCGCGTTGAGGTGTTGTCAGATCCATTTCTACGGATGGACAAATGGATACGATGGTAAAATCCATTACTGGAGATTAGAGCATGCATCAAACCCAGGAATATTCGAACACTCAACCAATTCCCATATGAGTAAAGTCATACTAAGGAGCAATTCCACGCCAAGTCATCCAAGTTACAAAAAAGTATTGCCGTGACATTTAATTTTTTTCTTTAATCATGCTACGAAATGAAACAACTTATGCTTAACCACTTTTGCGCAATTTTAGATTTTTTAATCCAATTAGTCTGTTGTACACGCATTTGAAAAGTCTAAAAATGGGCAAAATGGGACTTAAAAAAAAAAATTATGCTTATAGTAAACAGCACCTAAAAAAAATTTACCTATAATTTTGAAAACATGCATAAAAGTAGTTTTCAAAAAAATGTGATGTTTAGCAAAATCTTTTATACTGGCTTAATTAGAGCAATTTAGAGAATATCCAAAAAACGCAGAAATTTTCAAAGTTTTCATATTTTTTTGGGGTATAAATATAATGTTTTCTTAAATTTTTGATACAGTGTTGGAAAGCTATACTCAAGGACTATATCTTCCTTGTATAAAACATATTTAAAAAGAACACGTTACCTTGGAGTTCCACAAAGAAGTTAAGAATGTCTGGGAAATCCCTCAACTTCAGCATCAAAAATGACCCTGTCTATCGGGGTGCTGGTGGTAATCAACTAGGGTACACTACACATTTTTTTGTTATTTTAATATTTTTAGTGATGTTATATTGCATCACAAAACACAGGCGTGGATCTACGGTGGGGGATGCCCCCCCCCAAATCTGAAACTTTACTCAGTTTTGACACATAGAATACACCTCCTCGTCACTATGCAAAATAGTTTTGTAAAATATTTATTATGATGCAAATTAAGGTTTATCAGAAGGTAAAGTTTATTTATATGAACACTGTTCAATAAATTATGATCTAAACTCTCTTCATAAGGTCACTACACAAATTTTTTTAAAGTTTATTTACTTTTTTAGTAGTTACCTAATGTCATATTTAAAAAATCGGAAAAGAAGTTGAGTTCTATAATTTCAGAAACCGAACAATTTTTTTTTCTGAGCTTGAAGTAATTTAGCATCTATAGTTAAATCATCCAGAGGAGTGAAATAATGGTGTCCAGTTGTTGTTTGTTTGAGATTTTAATGTAAAACAAATCGTTTCAAAGTACTTCCAAACACATCACATGGGCTTTTTCCATGCGTTAGTTTTGTACTTAGTTTTTTTTAATCCTAGTGGCGTATTTTCCAAGGGGGTTGGGAGAGGGGGCTTGAATAAAAGCAAAGTCCTGGAAAACCATTTATTTCTTCTTTCAGAAAAATTCAATCTTTAGGAGAAGTTATTTAATGGTTTTGGAAAGATTAGGCCTCCAACCCCCCTCCCTCCTGCGTACGCCACTGTTAAACCTGAACCATTTCATTTACCAAAGAAACAAACTAATTAATGTCCGTGTCTCACCAAAAATGTATTCTTAAAACTAAAAAAAAAATTCCGACAGTGTACGAAGATGGGACTTGAACCTAGGATCTCACGCAAAACAGTATGTGGCTATAATTAAGATCCCCTAACGATGATTTTTATACATAATTTTTTTCCTTTTGCGACTCAATAAAAAAATTTGATTTTTTACATGCTTTAACCAAATAGCTTAAGTTGATGTTAAAATGACAGACCCAGATTTTTTATTTTACTTTTTTTGAGACGATTTTTTTAGTCAAAAGTTGCCAATTCTGAGGTTTTTGCGCTTTTTCCAATTTTAAAAAATTTAGTTTTCTGAAAGCAATAGACCTAGAAATTTTCCTTTTTCCTTGTATGATACTCAAGCCACTGAGCGTTACTGTGCGTATAGACTGTTTTTTGATGGACCATATTCCGCAACGGTGTAAATAATTAAAAATCGAGTAAATCATAAAATTTACTGTTTTTTTTAAACTGTTTTTGCCATGTCAAAAAAGCGAGATAATTTTTTTTTTCAGTATGGGATTATCCAACCAATATTAAAGATTTCTTCCGTCAAATTTGTTTTTACATAAGATTTAATACAATAGAAATAAAAAAAAATAAGGCCACAACTGATTTTCTTCTTTTTTTTTACTTTGAAAGTGGCCTGTAAAATACGGGAGGCGTCAATAAAAATTAAAATTTGTTAATTTGGTATTCCTAAGGACACTAATACATGTTATCAAAATTTGGATTTTTTTCGTGACATGGCAGCTACCCCCATTGGATGATTTGGCGTGGAATTACTCTAAGTGCAGAATTTAGTGTATTTTAGTTATAGTTTTAGTCGAAAGTCTCCTTTGCTCTTTATATATGTTTTCTCTAAGATTCATCTATTTTGACGCCATTTTTGTAAAACATTTTTACATTAATAAAGTTGTTTCTGAACTTGACACATTGAACTACTGCTTAAACCCGGCCCAAGAGTGCTCAGATATTAAGTTTGTTCACCACTAGCTAGCCCTACATAACCCTTCAATCCGACTAACTGAGCTAGATAATAACTTTATTTAATTATGATTATATATTAATTTATATAATATAAAAATACGATTTTGTTTATTC
Source organism: Aspidapion aeneum (assembly GCA_963576565.1). NCBI lineage: Eukaryota > Metazoa > Arthropoda > Insecta > Coleoptera > Brentidae > Aspidapion > Aspidapion aeneum. The sequence goes on from OY755044.1 coordinate 73,494,754, forward strand.
TTTAAGTCCTGGTTTTATCCCTCGTTTATCTCCAATTTACAAAAGTGCATAACTTGTATTTATTTTATCTTTTGTTGATATCTTTATCAAAGTAATAAAGGTATCAAAGTGGGCGGAGCCTCGGTTGTTCCTGGTCAAACCGTAGACCTAAATATGTTTTCGTGCTACAAAAACTAGCTAATCCGTGAAGAAGAAGAGGTTCAGATGAGAAATCATTGTCCTAATATCCTCGAAAACACAAATAATCGAACGTCCAAAATAGACGTGTGTTCTCGCTGTTACTGAAACCAATTGTGATGTGGCAACGCCGCCATGCCCCAGCAGAACAGCTATTTACCCAGTTTCAACGTCAACGAACTACGAAATTCCAAAGATAAACAAAACAATAAAAAGTTGTGTGATTTTTCCCGAACCTGTGATCTCAGATTCCAATTACGATGCCTAAATAATGCGACGTGCGCAGTGGTTACAATAACACGATGGAATGCTTCCTCTATAAGGTAACTTTCTGGACAATATATAACTTCAAAACCTAGCTCTATAAATTACCCATAATGTGTGTATAGAAAAACGAGCCGGATAGTTTTGGTTATTTACAGAAATAAAACAAATATGTAACGTGTGTCTTAGGCGTAAAAGTGACACGTTACATAGGCTACTACTTATACTACTTGGTGTGCAGTCAGGTGTAACGGCCTTTGTAAAATGGTGTCGAAAAAATCTTAAAGCGTGTGCCGAAAGAATTTTTGAAATCGCTCTACATTTATGAAAGGTATAGCTTCAACTATTACTAATAAGGATGGTGGGGAGAAGAGAGGGAGGGCAAGGGGAAATCTAGTGAAATGGTGTAGAAAAAATCTTAAAGCGTGTGCAGAAAGAATTTTTTAAATCGCTCCATATTTTTGAAAGGTACAACTATTACTAATGAGGAGGGAGGGGAGAAAAGAGGGAAGGGGTAGCTAAAAAAATGATGTTGGAAAAAGACTTCAGGCGTGTGCAGAAAGAAATATTTGAAATTGCTTTTTATTTGTGAAAGTTATAGCGGTTACTATTGCTAATAAGGATGACGGGAAAGAGTGAGGGAGAGGCGGGGTAACTAGTAAAATGGTGTTGGAAAAAAAATCTGAAAGCGTATGCAGAAAGAATTTGTGAAATCGCTCTATATTAGTTTTTGAATAGGGTGGGAGGAAAGATAGGAGGGGAGATGGGTGGGAGCAGGGAGGACTACAAAGTTACTACAGCAAATTAGAGGACATTTGCAATGGGTAATCAAAGGAATTTCAATAAAATCGCCTGAAATTTAGATAATTTGTATGCCTTAAAGCCTACAACTTGTGACAAAATGGCGTCTGAAGACCGCCATGTTTATTCCTGTTTAAGAAAATATAGCCTATAGCACCTTCGGGTTCAGTAGCAATTCAACGACACCTTCTCTGTCAAAATCGGTTCAGCCGTTTAGCCTCTAGCGTGACACAGACATACATATTTACTTACATACATACAACGATCGAAAATCATTACCCTTCCTTTCGCTGTGCTGCAGTTGGGTAAAAAGTATCTTTCTGGTTCATTAGAGGAGGAATTTAAAGTAAACTTTTGATCTCTAAAGTGCATAAAACGCATTTAGTTCCTAAGGTGCAGAAAAAAAATTGCATTGAGATGAGGGGTAGCAGTTTTTCCTTTGCCTTGGCAACCAAAAAGTGAGGCATATATATCAACCGTATTTCTAAATAAAATAAACCAGTGGCGTATCTAGAAACAAGCTTCGGGGGGGCCTGAGACAGTTTCGGGGATGACCCGAGACCCCATGAGGCCGTATTTTATGTTATTTTATGTTTGTATTCATGAAATGTGTGGAAAATATCTGAAAAATCTTAGCTTTGGGGGGGGGGGGCGGGCCCCCCAGGCGCCCCCCGTATATACGCCATTGAAATAAACTTTGATTTGGTACTAACCTACCTTGTCTCCTTTGTATACGCCGCTGTATGAGAAAAAAGGAATTGTGCTGTAGTTGCTTTGATATGTCAATAAATGGGGTGTTGGTGAAGGCTTTTATCGGAAAATACGGGCCCGCAGGCCACAAAATCAATGCCTTTATAATGACTTGTTGATAGCAATCTCAAAAAAGATTCTGAGAAGGAAATTGCAAGCTTTTTGCATTGTATGGTTTAGAGAGTAAAAAATAATACGGATTTTGTTTTATGAAAATAAAAGAAGAAAAACCTATTAATGTACTGCCCGGCTAAGCAATCCCATATTTGAATTTTACATGAAATTACGTAAATCGCGCATACTTATAAATAGATAGTACGGTAAAAAAAATTGTAAATTATTTTTTGAATACTTTTAGAAGTTGTACCATTATTTACATTATTAGCGACTTATTGCAATAAACCAAGGCAGGAATGGTACCGGGCACTATTCTGACAGTTTCGCATTATAGGAACAGCTGTTTTCTTTGTGCACTATAAGAGCCGGAATTAATAGTGTTGCCATTATTAGATAGTTTTTGGTCGTGCCAAAAACGGCCGACGACTCACGCAATTTGACATTTGAACGTCACATGTCGTCGATATAGGTAATAGGCAATTTTTCAAATAATATTTTTATTGTTTGAAGGAAACACACACATTTTTCAGTTTTAATACTTAAGTTTGTCGTCAAATGTAAGACTTTTTATGTATTGTTTTAAATTTTGCTTTTCATAAACAAGTAGTTCAAAATGGAAATGTTTCCTATTACCCTTTCGTTTTGGCTATCGTGGGGTAATAAAAAAAATATATAAATATATTCTTTTTTATTGCATATTGATTTGAATACTTAGTGAAGTTGCCTTTAAATTTGACAAAAGTGCATGACCAATGTAAAGCTTTAGAAATGGCAAGTTGTAAAACATTATTATTTTTTAAGTAATTACGCATAGGCTTTTTTGGTGCATACCTTTGTTTGGCCGAGACGCCTAACTTTTCCCCCGCAAAAATACTTGACAGATTGTGCAGGCGTGGACATTCTTCGTGCATCGAACTGACTAAACCAAGCATATGATTTGTTGAACAATATTGCCATTAAAATTCAAACACATTTTTCAGGCTACAAAAAAATAGCTGGTTACTAATTCTTTAATGGAACGAGCCAACGAATACAACATTTCACTATATATTGCGTTTATAGACTTTGAAAAAGCTTTCGATAGCATTGAGTCCTAGGCAGTAACAGCATCTTTAAGCAACAACATCAATCAAAATCCACGAAGGATTATAAAAAGAGTTGTCAGACAGGGTGACAGAATATCCCCTAAACTATTTAACCAGGCTCTACATAATGTTTTAAAAAAATTAGATTGGGAAGATATAGGTATCAAAGTAAACGGACAATACTTCAACCATCTAAGATATGCTGATGATATCGCCTTCATAACAGATAAGAAAGAACTGATAATAATGCTGGAAGAACTCAATACACCAGCTCAAAATATAGGCTTGAGTATGAGCTACACTAAAACTAAAAACATGACAAACACAGATGAAGATATCACGATCAGAATAAACCAAGAGAAAATAGAACAAGTAGAGGAATATATACCTGGGACAAATTATTAAACTAAAAAAAGAAAACCAAACAGCTGAAATCAAGAGACGAGTAAGGTTGGCCTGGGCAGCATTCGGTAAATAAAGCTACACATTAAAAAATAAAAAATATTCTCAGTAATTTATAATTTTGATCTAATCTGAGAGTTAATACCTGTTTTTTTCTCTTGCCTAAAAATTGTGTTTAAAGGTAAATGGCAACACTGTCCCAAAATCATATGCTTGGTTTAGTTAATCCGAAGCTCACAAGATTTTTGCATCCGCGCATTCTGTTAGAATCACCTTCAAAAATTTTCGCAGAGGAAAAGCCTAAGCGTCTCGGCCGAATAAAGCTATGTAAGAGAAATCAGCCTGGTAGTCATCAATTAAAAAATGGACCGGTGGACTGTAGACTATTTACGTTAAATGCCATTTAATATATCTGCAACTTGCCATTTCTACAGCGTTACATAAGGCACTTTAGTCAAATTTGAAGGTAACATTATTACTCAAATCAAAGTGCAACAAAAAAGATTATATTTATTATTGCCCCATTACGACGGTCTAGGACAACTGGGCGCCGCCAACTCGGCGCCGCCAACTGGACGCCGCCAACTCGGCGCCGCCAACTGGGCGCCGGGCCAACTGGGCGCTGGACTAACTTGGCGCCGCCAACTGGGCGCCGGGCCAACTCGGAAAGATGTTTTTGTATAAATATTTTTTATTTTGCTTTTCATCTGTACATTTTATCAAAAAAAAATTTTTTAGTCCGGCGCCGAGTTGGCTTGGCGCCCATATACGTAATATTCCAATACCCACGGTAATTTCCAGTTCTTGATGAAAACATTAAGAAATGGCAATATCAAATGTACATAAGAGTGTCCTTCTTGTAGAATGTAGTATAAAATGTCCTGATTGGTTATTTTTAAACACATGCTTTAATTTACTCATGCATATTATTTTATTGGTGTATATCGTCCCCACACATTTGACCCGTGTCGTCACATTGATTTATCGGCGCACAGTGGCCAAAAACCCTATCTATGTAAATGTACAACTACATCTTTAAATAACGATATAGAGATTTTTTTTAAAGAGTTTAATCGCAAGCAAGTTTTTTTCAAATAAGGCAATTTCATTTGTGGCGCCTTTTTGGAAGGCTTCACATCGTCTCCTGGATCAATAAATAATGTGACAGCTTTGACCAACGTCAAAAATGATGGAAAGGTTAATAGGCTAAAAAGGGCACTAAACTGAGAGATTCTCGTAAGACCTATTAACGGCAATAATCTCTATATGCAAAGTGAGGCAAAAATATTGATATTTTTTGTAGAGAGAGCACGCTGCGCAGGAGGTGCTACTGACAACATTGACAAACACTTTAATGACACACAAATGACAATCTCCTTGAAGTATTAAGTTCACAGAATACCACAGGTGATTAGAACTAGAGAGAGAAAGATTGCAATGCTTAGCATTTATTGTATGTTGTCACTCTAAAAAAACTGTTAAATTTTTGTCTCAGTGTCTCATATAGCCGTGGTCGTTCCAGTTACTTCGTATATAATTCATTAAGTTGCGGGTAGTATAATTTTTACATATAGATAATATTCAAAAAGTACTTACTATAGAGGGTGTCCCAGATAAAAGTAACTACATGGGGTCTTATGAGAATTTTGGAAATGATAAGACATATTATAATTCTGGTTAAATGGAAAAAACTGACTATATTCTGAGCCCAATCAGGTGCTGTATTAAAATTTAAAATAACCACAAGGGTTTTTCCAAATATCAAGCAAAAACTAAAAACTGCTTTTAATAAAAATAATTTATTTATTGCTTGATTTTTTAAAAGTCTTTATAGATATTTTTATTTTTGAAATAGACTGGGCTCGGAATAGCGCCAATGTTTACCCAATAATCCAAATTTGTGTGTAATTGTTTTCAAAATTCTCATAAGAAACCGTGTAATAACTTTTATCTGGGATACATGGTATACCACAACTATTTTTTAAAGTTTCTAAACAAGTAACGATAACTTTCAATGTGTTATGCAAAGTTTATATAGAAAAGAAATATCGAGTGTGCACAAATCTATCTTTCACATGGACGGCCTAGGCTTATCGGGGCAAATAATGTGTTTGCGCAGGCCTTAAGTTAAAAACGGGGTGATTGGAAAGTGACAAAGACAGAGTAATAAATAAACTTGTCACAAAAAATTATATTAAAAAATAAATATATACCACGTGACTGTCCCAAACCTATTTTGGTTTCACTTCTTATATCATACTAATAAATATAATTTTGGCTTTCTTATTTATTCTGCACTTAAATCTTATTTACACTCTGTATACAGTGGCGGATCCAGAATTTCCCGGGGGCAGGGGTCAAAGTGGCAGCAAACATCAAAAACATTTTTTTTAGTGGTTTTTGATAGAAATTGAGATGTGAAATTTAGTAGCTAAATAAGAATAATAGCGCCGCAGGCGAAATTTAAAAAAAAAATAAGTAGAATTTTTGACAAATTTTAAATAAATGATACTGCTAAACTAAAAAATAAATTATATGTTCGGGTGGGGGGGGGCCTCTGCCCCCCCCCCCCTGTATCCGCCACTGTTTGTATATATTGTTTATTTTAAATACACTCTGTTTTGACTACATACACACATTGAAAACACTGTATTAGATTACACAGAAAGAACAACTAATTCAACGTTCTTGTCATAACAAGTCAAAAAATTTACCATGACTCTACACGGACATCGCAACGCAAAAGCATTGTTTATTAAGGGAAACAATGGCAAAAGCGAGATAATCAACGAAAAGCGATCTTACGTGTGTCTCGACTAATAGAGTCGCGTTTCGCCTGTCCCGCCATGCATTTGTAAAATATGTGACCCTTCATCACTCTTTGCTACTTAAAAAAAAACTATGCGTCCGATTGACATTTTTCTAAAACCGTTGTGATCCCTGATCTTTGATACACAAAGTTTATAGAAGGTGTTTTTTTGATTAAGCAAAGGGTTCTCGAGCTATAACAAGTTATAAATTATTGTAAATACGCGTTTTCAGGGCGAGCACTTGTTTAATAGGGAACTCCATATAAAAGCATTGGGAACGATATTTTCAACATTGAAAAATAAATATTTCTGATAGAAATATTACTATATGCTTTTGGTGGAATCATGAGCACAGTTTATATATTTAAACAATGCAAAAATTTTTTTCTAAATTTTTGGAAAAATTACCCCCACCAGGTCCTGCACACGACGATTTTTGGACGACCAATCGATTTTGCATTCTTAGGGTGTAAGAAATGATTTAAATTGTATCTTACATTTTAGCAATGAAGTGCACACGAAAATCGGTTCTAGAAGCCTTTAACTCGCTTGAAAACTCTAATAGTCATATACGTAAATTACGTATATGCTAATAGTAGGTAACGCATTTCTGGCATAGACCACTGTGCCTTGCGCTTTCACTTCGCCTCCAGAGCCGGTTACGCTCTCGTCACGCCCGAGGAAAACTATAAAAATAGTGTTTTGAGGAAAGAAACCTATTCCGCACTAGTGCGAAAAAAAACACCATGACAAAAAATTAAAAACAAACGTGTCAGACAAAACAATATACGTTGTCAAAATTTAATATAAATAAATACTTGTAAAATTTTGTTTCACTTAATTGCTGGCCCGGCCATCTAAGCGCGTTATTCGGCCATCTGCAATTACATGCGGCAAAGTAATATTTTTGTACTTGTTAAATTTACTATTTTCTACTAGGATGTGGAAAACTTCACCTTTCTGCGCGCAAGAAGTTAGTTTTTAGGGAGTAACTGACAGAATAATTAAATAGTCTGCTATAATTTTTAATAAAATAAAGAGAAACTATATAATATGTGTTTAAATCATTTTGCGAAAAGATGATTTTGCATATTGGGTGTACCGGACCCGCACCACTTGGAGATCTTGGAGCAACGCGGTAATAAGACAACTTCAATATTTATTTACATTTCAATTTCGTCTAATGTGACATGTTTATTTATAAATTATCTTAAATTTTTTGAAAAAAAAGGTACTCATACGTAAAATATTGTACCTAACACAGGCGGAAAGTGTCTCTACTTACCGCCGTTCGATAAAGGTACTTTACCGGACCCGCACCATTTGGAAACCTTAGCAACGCAATAATAAGACAACTTCAATATTTGTTTACATTTCAATTTCGTCTAATTTGACATGTTTATTTATAAATTACATTAAATTTACAAAAAAAGGTACTCATAGGTAAAATATTGTACCTAACACAGGCGGAAAGTGTCTTTTCAACCCTTAAATAACATATGGAGCATCCAATTTACAAAAACTATCCCGAAGCCTCATGATGTCGAATTTTAAGCTATTTTTTGTGTTTTTTTCTGAAATATGTCGAAAATATGTAAAAAAATCTAAGGCTTGGGGGGGGGCCGGGCCCTGGGGCCCCCACGTGGGTGCGCCCATGAATTTATAAATAAACATGTCAAACTAGACGAAATTGTTAAAATGTAAACAAATATTGAAGTTGCCTTATTGCCGCGTTGCTAAGGTCTCCAAATGGTGCGGGTTCGGTAAAGTACGTTTACCGAACGGCGTGCGGTAAAGTAATTACTTTACCGCACGCGAGTAGGTAAATTATTTTTTCTATAAGCGTGCGGAAAAGTCCACTTTTCCGCACGCATTTTAGTGTGGAATGTGCCACTTTTCCGCACTAGTGCGGAAAAATATTTTTTCCACACTAGTGCGGAAAAGTAAATTTGTTACGATTTTGAGGTGTTCTATAACATTTAGAGCGTTCAAAATACATTTGTATCTTTCCTAGCACACGAAATATCCTAAAAATGTTCAAATTGACTAAAATTCTGCTATATTTTCAATATTTTTTGTTTTCAGTAAAATAGGTTCAAATTATAAGTTTTAAACCTCCCCGGTATAAATATCGTCATTGTCAATGTCAAACAACAATGAACACTAGTGGTTTTAGATTTGGCATCTTAAATCACCATAGCAACAAAGTACAAACAAACTGTCAAAACAAAGCCAATTTTGCAGATACAAGCGTCCTTTGAATTTTTCAAACAAAAAAATCAGATTTTCAATGGATTCTTCGGACGAAGATCTACTCCAGTCAGTTCTAGAAGCCGCTAGAATGTGAATAATAATAATTGATTTGATTAAAACGTTTTGAATATAAATAATTTTCTGATTAATTTTTAGTTTTTTCCTCACGCTTATAGAAAAAATAGTGTACCTAACTCGTGCGTAAAGTGTCTTTTCCGCACTTGATTGCTGGCCAAACTCCGCTATCGCGTCGTTTGGCCATCTGCAATCGCGTGCGGAAAAGAGGCACTTTCCGCACTAGTTAGGTAAACTACTATTTCCACACACGACTGCTTGACCGAACTTCTTAGGCGCAACATGTCGTCAACGGCTTAAGGAAAAAACCAAATACGTAATATATTTGGAAAAAACCTTAAATTGTATTTCTCCCCTTTGGTGCACTAAAGGCGTAAGTTTCCTTTCATTACACGCGCAACTGACGTCCTTATTGTTTGGTACAATAAGTGCGAAGGCTACGTGTGTAATGAATGTGACTCACGCCCTTAGTGTACCAAAGGGGAGATTTCTTTGTATTAAATTTTGTCAAGTTGGGGTTTTTAGTGATTTTTATGACTATAACTTTGTTGCTACGGGAAGGTTTCTTTCCGAATTAATGCGGAAAAGTGCAATTTTTCGCACGCAAAATGCATGATGATACAAAACAATATTATTTATTAATTTTTCAGAGAGATATTTACTAGAGGCAGTAGTTTATTTTTCACGCCTGTAGAAAAATAATATACCTATCTACCTACCTTGTTCGGCCATTTACAAATGCCTACGTATTTTATTATTTTCTGCTCGCATGCAAAAAATACCTAGGTACTTTGAGAACTGTTTAAGGATAAGTTTGGTGCGAAAGGTAGAATTTTTGACACTGTTATTAGATTATATAGAAAATCGTAAAATTAATTGTTTGAGTTTTAGCACTTCTATTGTAAACTAACACAGCACCATTTTAAAGACAATAGTGTATCTGTAGCCAGCGGCGTAGCGTGGGGGGGGGGGGGGGGCGCGGGGGGTTCGTCGCCCCCCCCCGCCCCGAGGGTAGTGGCGCCCCATAGGTGGGAGAGGCGCCCTTGTGACTCATCGGCCGCCCCCTCACACATGATGACCTTTTTTTTTTTTTTTGTTTTTTTTTTGGTCGCAAGATTTGTGAGAGGCGCCTTTTTGACCTTTTTGTCACACGATTTATCATCAGTTTTCAGATTTCCAGAGGCGCCCTTTTTAGCTGTCGCCCCCCCCCCCCCCGCCCTTTCGGGCACGCTACGCCGCTGTCTGTAGCGTAATATAAAATTTTGAATCTAATAATTACAACAAATTTAATTCTATAAACTTTTTTATACTCTTTATGGAATTTAAAAAACTATTCTTCAAGGGAATACCAATAGTCTAGTGACGGCGCTGATTCGTTCGGGCGTGGCCGTTTTCGTATACGTGTAAAGGACAGACTTATGCAATTTTCGTATTGTCATCCTTTAATGTGATACTCAAAATCCACTTATAGAGTAAATAGCTAACCGGGTGTATTGGAATATTACGTATATGTTGGCGCCCCAGTTGGCGGCGTCGAGTTGTCCCAGCGCCTAGTTAGCCCGGCGCCCAGTTGGCGGCGCCCAGTTGGTGGTGCCAAATTAGCGGCGCCCAGTTGTCCCATCCGCCATTACGATGTTTCCTATATCCCGCCGATAGTCAAAACGAAGGGATAATACGAAACATTTCCATTCTAAACTACTTGTTTAACACAAGAAAAACCACAAACGAAGTATTAAAACTACAAATTTTCCTTTAGACAAAAAAAATATTCCCCCATCTTCCCCTAATGAACATCTCTATTTTAATGCCTTGCACACCAAACAACAAATAACCGCACCGTCGCGTCGGCGACAACTTGCACCAAAAATGCTGTTTCGAACTGTTAAATATTGTTAAAGTTATCGTTCTCGGGCCTAAATTTGGCACGAGCAAAAAAAATAAATGACTTGATTTATAAATTCGAATTTTTTATGTCAATTTTGAAAAATTAACTGTCAGTTTTAAATGGGAAACTGTCAGAATACTGCCCGGCCTTATTAATACCTGGCTTTATTGCAATAAGTCCCTATTTTATGCAATAAAATATGTTATTAAATTTTGTTTATTAGCTACGGGTCTCTTACCTAACAGGGCAAAAAGCGTTACTTACTTTATGCACTTTAAGGATTAAAATTGCACTTTATCTCGCATTTTATTAATAAAAAAATCGCTTTTTATCTCCAAGATGAAAGATGACGGATAAGAACTAAAAATAGAAAAATTATATAAAAATTGACAAAACAGGGGAAACAAACTAAAATAAATGGATCGATGACAGATCTAATACCTTCCTAGCCCATTAGCAAACTTCACGCTATATCAGCATTAAAACAGTTTTTCTTAATATCTCTGAAACGAAAGCTTCTACGAAGTTCAATGGTTATAACGCAAATTATTGAAAAAAATGTGTTCTACTATATTCCGAAAACTGCATATCCCTCAAGAAATTAGCATATCTTCAATTTTTAAACTATCAAAAATCTGTCATTAGCATTAATGGATCTTGACCAGTGGCGGTTATTCAATAAGGGCTGAGGGGCTGCAGCACCGGCTAATTTTGAGTACATATAGTAATAAAAAAAATTTTCTACAGAATATTTTTGTCACCTCACCTCACTAATTAGGAAAGTACATGCCTACAACATTTGTGCCATTGGTACAAGGTGCAAACCTACATTTTTAATATCCTTGTTTACTATTCGGTCTCTTGTCAAGGTGTGGTGGCCGTTGTGCGCTGTGAAGTGGATTTTGTCGGGTCTGTTAATCAAACTCCCCCGAATAAACTACGGATAAATACAGATTGTATATATATATATATATATATATATATATATATATATATATATATATATATATATATATATATATATATATATATATATATATATATTAAAAAGGATAGAACTATTCAACTGACGCCACAGCTATGCAAAATCATAGAAAATCGGGGTAGTTTCCCGTTTATATTAGTTCTGTTCTATCAAACAGTTCTACGGTCATAGAACCGTCCAAAAAATCCCAATGCACGCGCAATGCAGTACAAGGAGTACGAGGACTGTTTTAAAACGGTTCGGGTTAGATGGAACAACCAAATAACTTTCCAAAAACCGATTGCTGTTCGATTTACTTCAGGCACGTGATCATATGCGAGAGAGTTAAATTCAAAATCACGTGACTAAAAGAAAGGGTAGGTTTGGCGTCTGGCTTCAAGATAAATCGAAGGCAACGGATGAATTCGAGAGCACGAAAATAAATTTGCACACAGAAAGGATTACACAATTACATAGGATTATCATAATATATTTTTAATTTTAGTTCTTTAAAATGCAGATAAAATTACATCAATTTAATTTATACAGGGTGTAACTAAATAAGTGTAAAACATTTAAGGGGATGATTCCTCATCGAAAAAAGATAGGATCTCGGATCTTTCATATAAAGAAACTTTATTGGAGCATCCCTTGTTAAGATACCGCCCCTTAAAGGGGGTCATAACATTTATGACGATGTATCTCTGTAGTTGTTCGTGAAATAATTTTTTACTGCGAACTGGTTTATTTTGGGCAAAAATCCAAGAGACATTTTTTATATACAATGAAACAGGCTATCGGAAATACATTTTTAAATGGAAAACAAATAATAAGACAAAAAATTACATCGGAAATAAATTTTAGGGGTTGCGTTTTCCACCCCTTACAACCATGGGGTAAACCAAATTCATTACCGGCTTTTTTGGTAGTAGAACATTATATGTACCCCCTTTAAGGGGCTGTATCTTAACAAGGGATGCTCCAATGAAGTTTCTTTATATGAAAGATCCTATCTTTTTTTGATGCGGAATCATCCCCTTAAATGTTTTACACTTATTTAGTTACACCCTGTATTCACAAACTATAAACCACTACAGACTGCCTAATAAACTAAATATACCAAAAATTAACACGAACTTGCATTAGCACATATTTTTGGGCGAAACTTGTGAAAATATATTTATTTTTTCTAATATCACAAGTTTTATGTGAAATTTATATATTTATTTATTTGTGTTTTCTAATTTGATTTTTATAAAATATTCGTGAAATTACCTACATATTATAGAAAGCCTTAATATTCACAAGGTTTTCGTGATACTTCTAAGAAGTTAGGAAAATCACATTTTGTAGCTTGTACTTTAGTAATGACCTTAATGTCGATGCCTTAAAGCGAATCCTATCCAATCACCTGCTAAACTAGTTTTTCTTTTTATAAGCAAGCTACCCTATGGTCAGTATAGCTTTTTTTCATGTGGTATACCTACACGATCCGCAGTCCCGTAGTAATAAAAATTAAGAGGCTCTTGCAAAAAATTTTTTTTTGGAAATTCAAAAAATATATGTATATTTACGTGGCTTCCCCGGCATTTTGCCATGTGTTAAAATTGGTTGAAAAAAAAATTAATTTTTTGGGTTATTCACTGTTTTTGATAATGTCACAGAAATGTAAGTTTAATGTAATTTTATGGAATATTATTATCTCAGGTGATGTAAACTAGAAATGTGTGTGTTTTACATACAATTTTTCCGCGCCTTCTAATGCGCCTGTGTGCAAATCTTGTCTTTCAGAGGAGTCCGAAACCAGTTTAGGTTGCTTGATGGAACGGAAAACTGACTGTCCCATAACGGAAAACTGACTGTCCCATAACAGTACAACGTCGACCTGGAACGCAAACAGGATTTTTCGTACCGTTCTATAACCGTCCCACGCTTTGCTGGAACGAACTTATTAAAAACGGTTGGGAACTGCAAATTTGTACCTAGTTTACACGATTTACGGTATTACAGTACTTTCATGAGTGAATAATTATTTTATTTTTTGTCAAAGCAAAGGCATTTTTAATTTTGTAATATTTAGTAATAGAAAGTGATTGAATGAAGTGACTTTTGTTAAAGACCATCTATTAACTAGGTATATAGTATATGTACAAAGTGTTAATATAATAAACTTCAATAATTAAAAGTGTACTATTAAAAATATTGTTCGACAGCTTTAAAAATAAAACTTAAGAATCTGTATTTTACGCTCGATTAATATGACTTTACAAAATCTAAAAAATGGCTTTAAAGTTTTTATTATTTTTAACACTTTTTTGTAAATTTGTCTTTGTTCCCCACTTTGCAGAGCCGCCTCTTTGGAACCTCACGCGTCGCTGATCTTGACCAAAATCTTAATCAGCTCGTAACAGTAACAACGCTATTTTTCATAAAAATCTAATGATAATCGGTTTAGCGGTCTAGGAGCTATCGTGTTACGAACAGACATACACACACAAACACACACAAACACAGACATACAGGCAGACATCACGACGATTATGCTAAGATAGGTCAAAATACACTAAAAGAACACACTTATCTCAAAAAAAAATTTTTTTTTCGTCCTAGAAAATACTTTCTCTAGTCATTGCTGCGCGGGCTAGGAAGGTAAAAACAAATTGAATGTTAACATTGTCTTAGCACCTACATTTTAAACCAATAGACTAAAGTGGAATTTTAAATCCCGACGCAAATACTTTTGCCGAGGCCAGTGTCGTATATAAGGAGTGCCTAGGGCTGAGATTTTTTTAGATATTTTTCAAATATTGCATAAATACAAACATAAAATAGCATAAAATACTAACTCATGGGGTCTCGCCCCCCCCCCCCCCCCCCCAAAACTGTCTCGGGCCCACCCCGAAACTTCTTTCTATATACGCCACTGGCCGAGGCAACTTATAATATTTATTTATGTACTATTTTATGTACTTTAAATGAGTAAGTAAGTTTAGTATAGGACAATTATTTAAATATAAAAATAATGGAACGCTATTTAACACCACCCCGTACTAATTGCATTTAGCGACCACTCTAGATATAAAACGTCATCTTGGCATATTTAATTTATTTTTAATCTCTATAGGGATTAAAAGTAAGATTTGAATCCCTAGAGATATCTAACCGCAACGTACTCCTGCTACGTCTCAGTATACCATACAGCGACGTGTTAGTTAGTGGGGAACCAATTTCTGGTTTTAATTACTTGGCCAAGTGTTTAAAGTCACTGTAGTAACAACTACACTACTACGTTGCAGCTAGGTATCTACTACGTCGTAGAGGCTGTTTTTTTTCCATAATGGCACAAAAGTAGCGATGTAGTTGCAAATAATATAATCGTTTCTTTTTGGTAGAATTATTACACAATATGGTGAAAACTACAGTAAACAAACTGGCTAAGTTTTTTAGTTTCATTATGGCTACAGTATTATGTACTATGTTATCTAAAAATTATCTAGCAGAGGACCAATATTCAACTGCGACGCAAATTTTTAATGTTAAAATATCTGATGGAATTTTTTTGTTGTGGTTTTTGAGGTTATGTTTTTCTAATCTGCAGTTAACTCCAACAAAATGGTGTTTAATATGTACATTTGGTAACATTCAATTAATTTGTTTATAAAATAGTATATCTCCTTAATATGGGTTTAAAAAACGAAAATAAAAATATTAAATTTTTCACTGACAAAAAAAAATATGGCGTCCCAAACAATATTCCATAATAGTCGAAAGGGTAACTTGAAAATGAGCCTAAGTTGCGGCTACGTAATACGAGCCACTTTTATAGCAGTGTTCCCTTTTAGTTTTAGATAGCACACTCGAATTTCTACTCTTCCGTCGCGGCAACGTATTAGTCCCTAGCTTCCGCCACTATAAAACACCTTCACAGTAGTAGAAATCACGCGATAAGCAATATCGCTACCCTTAAGTTATTGGGGTGAGGCCAATTGTCATTTTTGTCAACAACAGAGCCTAATCCTGGTTTTTGATGCGGTGTTCTGTAGCATCTTGGTTTTGTGAATTTGTAAATTTTTGTTGATGGGAATGATAAAAATACGTCTCTCGTAAAATATGAATCTGTATTATTGCCTCTTATTACAGGTTTGTTTACACATTTTAGTATATATTTTGTACTTTCGGGGGCGCCACTTACCGGGGAGAATACTTTACAGAAACCAATGCAAGTATTGTATTACGAAAACCTATACAAGTATTGTATTAGAAACCTAAATAAATATTGTGATTTATTTTACCAGAAACTGATCAAGTGTACAAGCTTTGTTTGACAATTACACTTTAAAAATTTATTAAATGTTGGATGGTGTCCATGTGAAGTTATGCATAAATACTGTGGGGACAAAAAGACCGAGTTGAACACACACAAAAAAAAGTAGAGTTGAACATTTTAAGATCAGTTGGAAATCCATGAAATTACTTCTTATTTATAAAAGAAGCCACAAAATTAGGGTTTAAACTGACCGCGACCAAGATGCAACTGCAAAAAGTCTACGTTTCCAAAGTAGAAATGGAAGGTAGTATTTATTTTAAAAGATCGACAGTAAAAAAAAGTCAAAGTATGTACGGCTTTCAGGTTGTTGCAAAAACCTGACATCAACTTTTGTGGTAATAATTACAATTATAATGTAGTTGTCGGATACACTTGTTTGCGACTTCAATGAAGCTTAACTTTCTCATGGTAATTAAGTGGGTCTAGGACAACTGGCCGCCGCCAACTCGGCGCCGCCAACTGGGCGCCGGGCCAACTCAGCGCCGCCAGCTGGGCGCCGGCCAACTCGGTGCCGGACTAAATTTTTTTTTTTTGATAAAATGTGTAGATGTAAAATAAAATATATTATTTATATAAAAACATCTTTAAAAAATCCTATACGCAATTTTTTTGCAATTTGTTTTTGTTAAGTAATGTTAAATCCATTAAATCGACTGTTAAATCTTGGTAGTGTTTGGTAACCTGGTAACACTACAACTTACGTTTTTTATAACAACAATGGCGGATCCAAAAATCAAAATGGCGGATCCAAAATGGCGGATTTTCTTATTTACTAACCGATTTGTCTCAAACCTGAAATATTACATTGCTTGAGGTCATGTAACAAAATTTTTGACTCAGACTTAAAAAAATTAAAAATGGCGGATCCAAAATGGCGGATTTTATTATTTACCAACCGATTTGTCTGAAACTTGAAACATTACACTGCTTGAGGTCATTTAACAAAATTTTTTACTCATTTTCGATCCGCCATTGTTGTAATAAAAAACGTAAATTGTAGTGTTACCAGGTTACCAAACACTACAACTACCAAGATTCAACAGTCGACTTAATGGATTTAACTTTACTTAACAAAAACAAATTTCAAAAAAATTGCGTAAAGGATTTTAAAGATGTTTTTATATAAATAATGGCTGGCCCGGCGCCCAGTTGGCGGCGCCGAGTTGGCGGCGCCTAGTTGCCCATTTCGTAATTAAGTAACATAGAAAAGTCACGGCGACTACGAAATAACGAGTAAAAAGAAGGTAAAACTTTGGCAACGTTCTATCGTGGTAGGGAAGACTATCAGAATGGACTATTAAGTAACAATCATGTAGTTTAGAGGGTCGTTTTTATGAAAGCTCACTTTTTCGTGATACTAGATAGTAGACAGAACTAAAAAGTGCCTAATTTTTGTTGGGATCACCACATTTCTGCCATAAGACGTGTAGCCGCTACTATAAATCTTAGTTGGAATATTGCTATTTTTAAAAATAATTTTTATGTGATGATAAACGTAACATTTTTATAAAGAGCAAATACCTTTTTGAAATGTCTACTGTTGTTAAATAATTTGACAGTTCTGACATTTAAATGTGAGAACTGTCTGTTAATACTGATCGTTACCAGAACTGCTTAAAAGGCCCACTTACCCAGACCCATAGCTTTTTTTTTTGTTATCTCTGATTTTAGTAAAACCACAGCCTGGATTTTTTTGGAAGAACACTCAATAAAAATTCAAATTGATTTAATAGATCATTTTTTTGTGCGCTTATATTATTAAACTTTCCACTAGTTCGTTTTAAAACCTGATGTTGTTCAAAATAGGTATAAATAAAATTTTTTGTAAAATCGACAAAAATAAAACTTAACAATTTTAAAAAGAAAAAACAAGAACCAATGAAGTGACAGATTTGCAAAAAAGAAGGGGACTTCTTTAGGCTGGGTTTCAAAAAACGAAGGATTTCCAAACCTAATTATTATTTATTTTACCTAAACGTAACTTTTGTTTGGTTTAACTTTTCCCTATTGTTTCAGCGTGGCTGGGAGCACTATGCTTGTGCATTTCCTTTACAACATCGCCATTAATAGTGGCAGTATGCCGAAGAAAATCAACACGACTAGCTGCTTTATTGGGCGGACTAGTCTTAGCTTTGGCCTGTTTGTTCACCTCATTTGCTGTTAAGTTTCATCAGGCTTTGTTGAGTTACGGCCTTATATTGGGTAAGTTTAGGATATTGGTCTTTACACAATTAAGTTCAAGCTACAGATAAAACACATACATCGTGGGAGTTTTATTATTAAATTAATTGACTTCTATACCTACTCTACCAGCCCTTATATAATTTAATAATTAAATTGGCTTGAGAATCAGTATCCTTTGTCCTTTGAAATCACTGGCAGTTCTACGAAGACGGTAAAGAGGCTAATTACCCCCCTCCCACAGAGCACCCAGAAATATATCTAAGGTATAAAGTCTGATAGTTACTGCAGATAAGTTGAAGGCTGAAACAAATAATATAATTCAAGGCCTACCTATCGATATGTCTTTGGGTGGGCCGAATCCAAATCTCTCAACACAGGTATATTTTAACAACGTTTTGAAAAGGTCAATTTTGACCTAGAGGACGTTTAAGGAACGCACGTTTAGGCACCGCAGTGTCCGTAAAAGTTCTCTGGGACGTACCTGGAGCATTTTTGTGGGTCTTTTCTGCGTTTTTATAACGTTCCTAATCACCCTATGGAAGAGTGGATACTTCTTTTAATTGGTATTATCTGTATATATAATTACCTTTCTAGCCCACGCAGCAATGGCTAGAGAAGTTATTATTTTCGACGAATTTTTTTGTCAGATAACGCCGAAAATGTGTTATTTGGGTATTTTGACCTATATTAGCAATATCAGTCTGTGTGTGTGTATATTATTTCTGTCCGTAATCCCATAGCTCCTAAACCGCTCAACCGATTTTTATAAAATTTCCCGGTAAAATAGTGCTCGACCATTGAGTTGTATAACGCCCTAAAAGGGCGTTAGAGACGGAAAGACAAGGCATTTTTTATTGACCCTATCCAATTTGGTTCCTATGGTCGGGTATTTCTTTTACAATAAAAACAGAGATAGACATTATTGAACATGTGAAACGGACAAAGATAGGGTGATTTTGCATGCTAATAATACCCTAGATAATATAAGGGTACTTTTATCTCTTTCACACTGACGGCATAAGTGCGACAGAAAAGCAGCTGGCTACCTTTAATCCACCTGCCGTATTTTGAGTGATTCTACCTGTTAGTTCGTGTATACAGGGAAAACTGATAGACAATGTTGTCTAAGTACGGAAATGATTTTTTTTTGAATTTTGTGCGGGAATATTACAAAAAGAAATCTTAAAACGTTTAAAAACAAGTTTAGAAGTAACTATTTGAGTTTAAACATGGTCCAAAATTGTTTTTTGTGCAAAAGAAGAAAAAAAATCCATAAAAAAACAACATTTCATGGGTAAGTCGTCTTGACGGATAGTTTTTCCTAAAACACGAGAAAGTTCAGTAGCGTCACGATAGATAGTTTTTTCTGCGACCGTGCGATTTTACCCTAACACATTTTGATTCAGAAAGTGTCACTTCCCCGCACTTTTTTTTGCATTGCATGAAAATTAACAAAAAGTATTTGATTTTCTTAAAAATGATTTCTTTTTAAATTCTTACATACCGATTTTTATCCAGTTGTTTTTGTTTTTTCGAACCAAACTTTTGACATGTCACGGTCGAGTTTCATACATCTTGATGAATTGTTACACACACTGATCTATGTTTTTATAAATTTCGATAAATTTAATGTTTTTTGCGGACTTTACAGTAATTTTAAGTTAAATTTTGGTCTTTCATCGCGAAAGTATATATTTATTATTATATGACCACCGCGACCGGTCTACAGGCCGGTATCATATGTTTATGTCCTTCTAATGTCATTTGACTATCATGCTGTCTTACTTAATAAGGTCACTTAGTTTAATTAATAATTTTGTCCTACATAATATAAAAGAAGAATAGAAACCAACAAAAAATTTGTGACACTTCGATTACCCATTTTCTTTGATTGCGATGGATTAGGGTGACCAGATTACGGTTTATTAGGGTGCCCAGAGTACGCAAAAAATGATTTTGAAAAATTTCCCTAAAAAAATTGAAGACCAAACACTCACTCGCCACTCAATGTTTATGGTCGCATACACTAATCCTAACTCGATTTCCGACGATTATGGACAATGGTTACCCCCTGGACATAAACCTAACAACTTTTACTATATTTATTAACAATAGGTAGGTTAGGTTTGGTTAGGTTGGGTTAGGTTGGGTTAGGTTGGGTTAGGTTGGGCTGGGTTGGGTTAGGTTGGGTTAGGTTGGGTTAGGTTGGGTTAGGTTGGGTTAGGTTGGGTTAGGTTGGGTTAGGTTGGGTTAGGTTGGGTTAGGTTGGGTTAGGTTGGGTTAGGTTGGGTTAGGTTGGATTAGGTTGGGTTAGGTTGGGTTAGGTTGGGTTAGGTTGGGTTAGGTTGGGTTAGGTTGGGTTAGGTTGGGTTAGGTTGGGTTAGGTTGGGTTAGGTTGGGTTAGGTTGGGTTAGGTTGGGTTAGATTGGGTTAGGTTGGGTTAGGTTGGGTTAGGTTGGGTTGGGTTGGGTTGGGTTGGGTTGGGTTAGGTTGGGTTAGGTTGGGTTAGGTTGGGTTAGGTTGGGTTAGGTTGGGTTAGGTTGGGTTAGGTTGGTTCAGTTTGAGTATGTTCGGTTAGGTTCCGCTAGGATTGTTTAGGTTAGGTTTAGCTATATTCGGTTAGGTTCGGTTCAGTTTAAGCAAATCGAACCGAACCAAACCGAACCGTTAGATTCGGTTTGATTTGGTTCATTTCGATATGGATGGGTTCAGTTTACTTTTGTTCAGTTAGACCTTCGATAAATTTTAAAAAAGTAAATAATTATTAATTTTTAGTGTTTTAAGGAATTAAAATTGATATAATGTTCAATTAAACTAATTTTTATTTGTAAAAATGTAGGAATCATAATTTTCTTGATTTTGTTTTGAATTTCATGCTTTTTTAAAAATTGTGCATTTTCATAAAAGGACCAAAAAAACTGACCCGATTTCGATCAGTGACCTTAGTTATTTCAAGTTTTTGTTGACAGCTGATAGACGTCAGGGACCGTTTTGTTTCAGTTTGAAATGAGAAAATGCTTCTTTTGTAGCAATTTGTATGGGTTTTAATGGGGTTTTAAGAATGTTTCAATTTAAATTTTTTTAACAAAATCAACGATAGTCCGCAATTTTTTTTTTAGAAATCACTATAAAATGGTCTATTATCATTTTTCAAAAAACTTCGTAGTTTTAAGAAAGGTGGTAAAACGTACCAGACCCCTGAAATGTGTTGCAGTCTAGGACAACTGGGCGCCGCCAACTCGGCGCCACCAACTGGGCGGCAGGCCAACTGGGCGCCGGGCCAACTTGACGCCGAGCCAACTGGGCTCCGGACTAAAATATTTTTTCTTGATAAAATGTGCAGATGAAAAACAAACTTAAAAAAATTAAAGTGGCGGATCCAAAATGGCGGACTTTCTTATTTATGCATCGATATGTATCGAATATGGAACTTGGCGGTGTTTCAAGTCGCAGAACACTACACCTACCAAATTTCAACTCTCGACTTAATAGATGTTGAAAGTTTTGTATAAATAACATATTTATTTTGTTTTTATCTGCACATTTTATCGAAAAAAAAATAGTCCGGCGCTGAGTTGGCCCGGCGCCCATTAGGCCCGGCGTGGCGCCCTGTTGGCGGCGCCGAGTTGCCCCGGCGCCCGGTTGTCCCATTCCGAATTGAAATTTTTAGTTCCGAAATTTCATCTGACTCGAGCATAACTTGTAGTCCACCCAAGAAAAGAAGAGTTGAAGAAGACCCTTGTTCAAAGAAAGAAAATATTTTACCTGGAAGGTACAACATTTGTAAAGTTCTAAGATGAAAACAATAATTTTAATACATCCACTGCACTTAGCATGCTTAGAAATTCTTTTTACTCTTTTTTTTTACTGAAGAGAATTTTGTAAACACACACAAGTAAGTATTCATGAATTATTTATTATTCAAACAGAAAATTGTTGATAAAAAAATTCTAGTGGAATTCAAAATTTTTATTTTGCGCCGCCACTGCCCTTTTTTATCCAAGACAAGCAAATAGAATATTTTTGCGATGTTGCATGTTTCCGGACTCACCAAACCGAAATTCTATTTTCATCCCTATTTTGCTCATTAAATTCTTACTTGTATTTGGTCAATTGCGATAAAAGCTTGATATAATGGCAATTTTGGCCCATGCCGGGTCTACCCGTAGGGTATAGAAGTCAATGTGCTCGACACTCTAACGGGCTGATTAAACTTTCGTTAAAATCCATTATTGCTAATGACAGTTTTTGGACAATTAAAAATTTTAAAAAATGCTAACATTTTAACCGAGCAAAGCATGAATATGCGGTTGTCGGAGTATAGTAGACTACATTTTTCTCAATAATTTGTGTTATAACCAAAAACTTCGTAAGAGCTTTAGCTTAGGAGCTACTTACAAAAAACTGTGTTCAAGGCTGATATAATATCATGGCTTCACTTGAAGTGTGCTAATAGGCTAGCTAGAAAAGTATCAGATCCGCCATGGATCCATTTATTTAGTAGTAGAGAGATCGCAAAAACTTTTAGGGGTAAACCGTATTATTTGTTTTTGGTTTTCTGCTTTTGAGAATTAAAAAACAAAATAATAATTTTTTAACTGTATATAAATAAGCAACTTATGTTTGAACGAATCTTGTATATAAATTTGGTGAAGAGGTACAATTATTTAGAAATCGTAAATTTTTGCCTGGTTTAATATACACATGCAGATAGTTTTTAGTAGCAGCGAAATTCTAAATTTAGCCTTTTTGGGTCAGTTTTTGTTGTCTTCGAATTCAGTCAATAAATGGGCATTAGGAGGTGGAGTGCAGTGATAATTTTTCTTTTTGAGAAAGTGTTTGGGGCAGTTAAAAACTAAACATACTAAAAGAACTAGGCCATCTGCGTCAGTGACAGAAGGGAGTAAAAAGGTGTATTTTTTCAGCTTTTTATCCTTAACTCGATTACGGTAATTTGTAGAGAAAAACTAAGCTATCCTTACCTTTAAGTCTAACAGATTCTGAGATAAATAAATAAATAAACTTTTTCGGTCACAGTTTATATTCGAATGATTTTTATACTCATTTGTGGTATGCATTTTATTAAAAATTGACAAATAATAAGAAATGATTTTGCGGCTCAGACTTGCTTGCACAGTTTATTGTTTGCGAAAATTTTATTAAATAAATGGATCCATGACGGATCTGATACCTTCAACCCATTAGCACACTCCATGCTATATCAGCCTTAAAAACAGTTTTTTGTAAATACATATCTCCGAAACGAAAGCTCCTACCACGCTTTTCGTTATAACATAAATTCTTGCAAAAAATGTGCGCTATTTTATTCCGAAAACCGCATATTGATGTGACGCTCCGTTAAAAAGTTAGCATTTTTTAACTGTCAAAAAACTGTCATTAGCATTGATGAATTTTGACCAAAATCTAATTAGCACGTTACAGTATCGAATACTATTTTACATAAAAACTTCATGAAAATCGATTAGGCGGTTTAGGAGCTAGAGTAAAGTCGGGCAAAAGTACGCACCTAACTAATAAAATAATGCAGAAAGGTAAATTTTAAACCTATTAAAATTATATTTTGAAAATAACATTAACTGTGGTTTGCCTTCAAACTTTTAGCATCAGAAAGACTGATTTCTAAAGACAAAAATATTTGCAAAATAAAGTTTTCATACCCAGTTTTCATGTCTAACGAATCGGACTTTTGCCCCAATATATGGGGTAGAAATCCGCATGTGTGCGGGTATAAGTACGCATTTATTTTATGTTTTGCATGTTTTTATTAAATTAAAAGTACGTTTTGGTTTATTTTAAAAGAACTGAAGGTTTAATAGAAAAAAAGCTAATATTTTTAAACAGAACAAAAACGAAACACTAACTAACTAATGGATACCAACTTATTTAGAATAAATAAAAACAAAGAATCTTCATAAACAAAATCAACATTAAGTGTTTAATTGTAAAATTAAACAGATTTCTTTTTTTAATATTTTAAAGTATTGTTCATACTCGTCTTAGCCTTTTGTTTTTGATTAGTCTTTGTCCTTTGATTAGTCTTAGCTGTCTTAAACAAAATCGGCTGTTCATACTCGTCTTTTGTTTTTGATTAGTCTTAGTCATAACCCACTGAAAAAAAATTCAATTTCAATAAAGAGACCCTCTTCAAAAGTCATTTTCTACACAAAACAATCTTATTTAACCTAATCTGTGCACGAAACACAGACACGAAAGAACAAAAGCAAAAAAAAAAAAAAACAAATAAAATTTTGAGGTTATGTTGAGATTTTCTGTAAAAAACATGATTAATAACGGTAAATTTAAAATTTCGACCGCGCGCTTGCGCTCTTCAGACGACCTGTAAAAAAAAACAACAAACATCAGCTGATGTCTGTCACTTGTCTTAGTCGTTGTCCTAAGGATTGAAAGTTGGCAACTCTTAAGACAAAGACTAATCAAAAACAAAAGCAAAAGCATTGTATGAACACTCCCATAAGAAACAATGGTTTTAACTTTCTTATGACAGGACATATGACTAAACTAAGACAAAAGACGAGTATGAACGATCCATAAGTAAATCCAAATTTAAATTATTATAATCATTAGTTTTAGTTATTATTTAAACACAGGTGATCTTGAGAAATTAGGTTCTAATAACATAAACTAACCTTCTCAAGTTTACCTATTTAAATTATATAAATTATTTAGTTTATAAAACAACACATTATATGGAATTTTATATTTTACAATTTATCACGAACCATAACAATTTTTTAGTATAAAAAGAGAGGATTTATCTCAATAAAGCAGATTCAACATTTGACAGTTGTTCTCACTATACCTACTTAGTTTACTGTACCATAAGCCTTCTTGGTCATTGCAGGGAGTGAGGCTGCTCCCTGGCAGTAAACTTTTTACTTTAATCCCGCTGCTCAACCAAACCGAGTTAAGCAAGTGTAATTGTCAAGCAAAAGCTTGCACATTAAGTTACAATAAACTTAAAAGTTTGAAAACTTAAAAACTTAAAAACTTAAAAACTTAAAAACTTAAAAACTTAAAAACTTAAAAACTTAAAAACTTAAAAACTTAAAAACTTAAAAACTTAAAAACTTAAAAACTTAAAAACTTAAAAACTTAAAAACTTAAAAACTTAAAAACTTAAAAACTTAAAAACTTAAAAACTTAAAAACTTAAAAACTTAAAAACTTAAAAACTTAAAAACTTAAAAACTTAAAAACTTAAAAACTTAAAAACTTAAAAACTTAAAAACTTAAAAACTTAAAAACTTAAAAACTTAAAAACTTAAAAACTTAAAAACTTAAAAACTTAAAAAACTTAAAAACTTAAAAACTTAAAAACTTAAAAACTTAAAAACTTAAAAACTTAAAAACTTAAAAACTTAAAAACTTAAAAACTTAAAAACTTAAAAACTTAAAAACTTAAAAACTTAAAAACTTAAAAACTTAAAAACTTAAAAACTTAAAAACTTAAAAACTTAAAAACTTAAAAACTTAAAAACTTAAAAACTTAAAAACTTAAAAACTTAAAAACTTAAAAACTTAAAAACTTAAAAACTTAAAAACTTAAAAACTTAAAAACTTAAAAACTTAAAAACTTAAAAACTTAAAAACTTAAAAACTTAAAAACTTAAAAACTTAAAAACTTAAAAACTTAAAAACTTAAAAACTTAAAAACTTAAAAACTTAAAAACTTAAAAACTTAAAAACTTAAAAACTTAAAAACTTAAAAACTTAAAAACTTAAAAACTTAAAAACTTAAAAACTTAAAAACTTAAAAACTTAAAAACTTAAAAAACTTAAAAACTTAAAAACTTAAAAACTTAAAAACTTAAAAACTTAAAAACTTAAAAACTTAAAAACTTAAAAACTTAAAAACTTAAAAACTTAAAAACTTAAAAACTTAAAAACTTAAAAACTTAAAAACTTAAAAACTTAAAAACTTAAAAACTTAAAAACTTAAAAACTTAAAAACTTAAAAACTTAAAAACTTAAAAACTTAAAAACTTAAAAACTTAAAAACTTAAAAACTTAAAAACTTAAAAACTTAAAAACTTAAAAACTTAAAAACTTAAAAACTTAAAAACTTAAAAACTTAAAAACTTAAAAACTTAAAAACTTAAAAACTTAAAAACTTAAAAACTTAAAAACTTAAAAACTTAAAAACTTAAAAACTTAAAAACTTAAAAACTTAAAAACTTAAAAACTTAAAAACTTAAAAACTTAAAAACTTAAAAACTTAAAAACTTAAAAACTTAAAAACTTAAAAACTTAAAAACTTAAAAACTTAAAAACTTAAAAACTTAAAAACTTAAAAACTTAAAAACTTAAAAACTTAAAAACTTAAAAACTTAAAAACTTAAAAACTTAAAAACTTAAAAACTTAAAAACTTAAAAACTTAAAAACTTAAAAACTTAAAAACTTAAAAACTTAAAAACTTAAAAACTTAAAAACTTAAAAACTTAAAAACTTAAAAACTTAAAAACTTAAAAACTTAAAAACTTAAAAACTTAAAAACTTAAAAACTTAAAAACTTAAAAACTTAAAAACTTAAAAACTTAAAAACTTAAAACTTAAAAACTTAAAAACTTAAAAACTTAAAAACTTAAAAACTTAAAAACTTAAAAACTTAAAAACTTAAAAACTTAAAAACTTAAAAACTTAAAAACTTAAAAACTTAAAAACTTAAAAACTTAAAAACTTAAAAACTTAAAAACTTAAAAACTTAAAAACTTAAAAACTTAAAAACTTAAAAACTTAAAAACTTAAAAACTTAAAAACTTAAAAACTTAAAAACTTAAAAACTTAAAAACTTAAAAACTTAAAAACTTAAAAACTTAAAAACTTAAAAACTTAAAAACTTAAAAACTTAAAAACTTAAAACTTAAAAACTTAAAAACTTAAAAACTTAAAAACTTAAAAACTTAAAAACTTAAAAACTTAAAAACTTAAAAACTTAAAAACTTAAAAACTTAAAAACTTAAAAACTTAAAAACTTAAAAACTTAAAAACTTAAAAACTTAAAAACTTAAAAACTTAAAAACTTAAAAACTTAAAAACTTAAAAACTTAAAAACTTAAAAACTTAAAAACTTAAAAACTTAAAAACTTAAAAACTTAAAAACTTAAAAACTTAAAAACTTAAAAACTTAAAAACTTAAAAACTTAAAAACTTAAAAACTTAAAAACTTAAAAACTTAAAAACTTAAAAACTTAAAAACTTAAAAACTTAAAAACTTAAAAACTTAAAAACTTAAAAACTTAAAAACTTAAAAACTTAAAAACTTAAAAACTTAAAAACTTAAAAACTTAAAAACTTAAAAACTTAAAAACTTGATAATTTGAAAATTTTAAAATTTCAATAATAAATATAGATTTAAATAACCATTCTATTTTATCCCGGTCTTAAAAGTGTCCCTATTTTTCACGTCTAGCCTTTGATGTTTGATCCGTCAGGGCCAAATCACACAAGCACAACTTTCATAAACGTTCAACTTATAGCTAAAAACTAAATTAGTAACTAGGTTTACGGGTTGTTTTTCGCTTGTAGGACCTAAAACGAAAAAAAGTAAAAGTTCGCAAAGGTGGGGTAAAAACCCGCGCGTTTTTGCTCCGATAAAATACGGACTTTTACCCCACTGATCCGTTCTTAATTGACAGCTAGAAAAATTCTAATATTAAAAATTTTTACTTAATCGTTTACACTGAATTACATACACATAAAACCTATTTAAATGTCATAATAAAATTTATACACTTTTAGTTTTACATAAATTTTCTATAACCTATTAATATCACGCCAAAAATTAGATAAAAAACGTGACTTTTCATTTTACTGCTGGCTGCTCGCTTTCACGGTTAAAACCAAACTAAATAATGTCAACTATGTTTAGGGCGGTTGTACTCGTGGTGTGGCGGCGACGGTTAAAACCAAACTAAATAATGTCAACTATGTTTAGGGCGGTTGTACTCGTGATGTGGCGGCGATACATGGATGCCAAGTGAGGGTGCAAACGTAAGTTGGGTTGAGTTTAGGTTGGCTGGTTCACCACTTACACCACTCATTCGAGAAATACCCAATATTTTGAGATAAGAAATTGAAAAACGTAATTGTAAAGTTTATGTAAAGGATATCAGTAAAAACGATGCATATAAAATATCTAAATTGCACCTACCTTAGTATTCATCTAGTTGCAGTCGTTTTGGTCGCTTGGAAGATAGGAAAAACGGGAAAATAGTAGCACTCACGGCGTTTCTTGTGCTTGTTGTCGATTTCCCGATTGCGACTCCTCGCGCAGACTCGCGCGTGTCTCGGTGCGGGGATAAGTCATATGCATATACCCCGCGAAATTTGAAAATGAAAAATTTTATTAAAATATAAAAGTAGCCAAAAGCTGGCAAATAATTCTTGCACCAACATTTTCCGGCCACCAAAACACGTGTGTTTTTAGTAAGGATACGAAAAAAAAACTATATCTAAATACCTAAATCGTGCAAGTATGCACGAAAATTTACCTTTATTCTAGTAAATTGTAAAAAGGAAAAAAAAAATATATATAATGAAAGAAAAAAAAAAGAAAAAATTTTGAGCAAAATTTTGAAAAAATTACTTGTGTTCTACCTCCGGCAAGGGCAGGACACATAACTTGACCACCGGTCTTCGATAAGTACCAGTGGCGGTTTTTACTGTCACGACGCGAGTAAGCTCATCAGCACCTGGACGTAGCGCTACAACACGTCCGAGTGACCACTGCATAGGTGGTTTTTGCTCATTCTTAATAACGACTAAAGTGTTGACTCTTATGTCATTGCATTTCTCAGTCCACTTAACACGTTGTTGAAGTGTGTTTAAATATTCTAAACGCCACTTTTTCCAAAAATCAGCTTGAAGTTTTTGGACAAGCTGCCAGCGAGACAAAGTGTTAAGCTTGAGGTCGGAAAAATCAGGTTCTGGTATAGAATTTAAAGACTCCAATGTTAGAAAATGACCTGGTGTCAGCGGAATGAGGTCATTTGGATCTAGACTTTGAGCATAAAGAGGTCTACTATTGAGTAAAGCCTCAACTTGAAACAAGAAGGTAGTAAATTCTTCATATGTAAGGCGCTGCTCGCCTACAACACGTTTGAGGTGAGCCTTGGTGGATTTTACTCCAGCCTCGGCTAAACCGTTTAAGTGAGGACTTCCAGGGCTAAAAAAATGCCACGAAATGCTTAAGCTTTCACATGCTTCCTTTGAGTAGGTTTGAAGTAACCTATCTGCACCGACAAAGGCGGTACCGTTATCAGAATAAACGTGTGATATCCTTCCACGTCTGGAGACAAACCTTTTAAAGGCCGCAAGAAACGTATCTGTTGAAAGATCGGAAGTTAATTCTAAGTGCACTGCTTTGGTTGCAGCACAAACGCAAACAAGAATATAGCCTTTATAGAGTTTGGCACCTCAGTGTCTTGACATTAAGATATCAAACGGTCCGCAATAGTCCACGGCAACATGGGAAAATGGTTTTAACTGGGAAATCCTTTGAGGAGGTAAATCTCCCATAAATTGCACAGCTGGTTTTGGATGAAGTCTGAAGCATAAGATACAATGAGAAACTACCTTTTCAATAGCGTATCGAGCAGACAGCACCCAAAATTGCTGCCTTAGCAGATAGTGTAGGGTTTTGAGACCTGGATGAAAGTATTTTGAATGTGTATATTCGATAATTATTGTAGTAAGCCGGTGTGAACGTGGCAACAGCAACGGATGCTTAGCAGAATAAGAAAGTTCAGAAGCATGCTTAATGCGACCGCCTACTCGGAGACAGTCTTGTTCGTCCAGGAATAATGAAAGTTTACGAAAGGGTTTTGGAAGCAACTTGTTTGTTTTAATTTTTGAAAGAAGATCTGAAAATACTGTACGTTGGATGGTGGAGTGTTGAGTAATTTACTCAGGAGAGATTTAAAATGGACTGTATAAATGGTTTTTGTTCTACTCACTGTTCGTTGCTGGGTTGTGGGGTCGATGGGCGGCCGCCTTTATCCTGGCTTCAGCAGTTCTGTTAAGGGGTTTCCATTTCAGAGGTTTTAAGGAAGGGAGGACGAGGGAAAACACTCGCGAAAATTCGTAAATCTAATTTACTTAAAATTATTGAACTAAAAAGTGCTTCGCTTGATTGCACACCGTGTGATTGAATAGGGATTTGAAACGATATATCCCGTTGAAATACTAATTCACACTGATTTTTCATTTTATTTTTCTAAAAGCTAAAGGCTAAGGTGAACAAATCCCAATTCTACACAGTGAGCCAAAAAATATCTTATCCAACAAAAAGTAAAAATAGAATAACTAAATTCTAACATCCACACGAATTGAATGTACTGAGGACCGAACATCCCGCCGGCCAAAAGGGGTTTACCCCGTTTAATTTTAACTACTATCTACATTGTCTTCAATGGGGAGCGGACACAGCTTAACAACCGGTCGCTTTAAAGTACCGTTAGTGGTACGCACGCTTGCCACTCGTCCTACACCGTCCGAACCTGGATGCACTGCCTCAGTACGACCCAGTCGCCATTGCATACAGGGAGTGTTATCCTCTTTTATAACCACAAGGTTACCAATTTTTAGTGAACCTTTACTATCATGCCATTTAGCACGTTGGTGAAGAGTATGTAAGTACTCTTTAGACCACCGAGACCAAAAATCCTGGTGCAACTTCTGGAGCAATTGCCAGCGATCTAATCTATTAAGGGGGGTGTCACTAAAATTGGGTTCGGGAAGTGCACTAAGAGACTCTAAGGTCAAAAAATGACCTGGGGTGATTGCCGAAATGTCATTCGGATCACTACTAAGGGGGGTTAAAGGCCTACTATTTAAAAAGGCTTCTATCTGTACAAGCAGAGTGTACATCTCCTCGTATGTTAAGATTTGAGATCCAACTATACGTAACAAATGAGTTTTAACGGATTTTACTGAAGATTCCCAAAGACCGCCAAAATGGGATGCAGAGGGGGGATTAAAATGCCACGAAATTGTTTCTGCTTTTGAAGCATCACGCATTAGATTACATAAAGTTCTATAAGCTCCAGTAAAATTAGTTCCACAGTCACTGTGGAGTGAAACAAGTCTGCCTCTACGGCCTACAAAGCGGCGTAAGGCTGCCAGAAAAGCATCGGAAGACAAGCTTGAAACTAGCTCTAAATGCAAAGCTTTGGTAGCATAACAAACGAAAAGACAAAGGTATGCTTTCGTCGTGCGAGCTCCTCGGTAGCGAGTCATTAACAGATTAAAGGGACCTGCGAAGTCAACACCTGTGTGAAGAAAAGGCTTAACTTGGCTCACGCGAAGTAAGGGTAGATCACCCATGGGAGCTTGAACAGGGGTTGGATGTATCTTATAGCAAGTAATACACTTAGAAACTACCTTTCTAATTACATTTTTGCAGGAAATTATCCAAAATTGTTGTGCGATTATGTACTGAATTGATTGAATTCCTGCATGGAAATATTTCAAGTGTACATAACTAACCAAAAGTTCCGTAAATCGATGATTGTTGGGCAATAGAGCAGGAAATTTTTGTTGATAGGACAACGAAGTAGAATTTCTTAATCTGTCACCAAGGCGAAGTATGCTTTCATCATCTAAAAAGGGGCTTAGTCTTCTAAATAATTTTGAGGGTAAAAGATGCCGTTGGATTCTATCAATTTCATGAGAAAAAGCTAAAGTTTGTACATGCTTTACTAAGAGCATGACAGACTGATGTAACTCTAAACTAGTAAGAGGTTCAGTTACTTTGATTTTGTTTCTACAATTCGACAAAAATCTTAAAATATATGCTAAAACTCTACGTAATCTATCAAAACTAGAAATATTTTCTATTAGTTGAGCTAACAAATGGGGTTCTAATTCTGCTACAAGAAGACATGTTTTTCTATGTTCAGGAATGTCTTCATCAGACAATGGAAGATTTATTTCTGTCCATGTGTCGGTGTGTTGCGACAAAAAACTAGGGCCATACCACCACATTGAGCTTTCTGACAACTCAGATGGGAGGAGACCACGACTACCTAAATCTGCAGGATTGTTCTCAGATATGACATGATGCCAATACGAGGAAGGGATTTTTTCTTGGATGAAAGTTGATCTATTACTAACAAAAGTGGTAAATCTATGTGGGGAAGACTTTATCCAAGAAAGGACTATAGTTGAATCACACCAAGTGTATATTTCACTAATTTTTAGCCTGGGCTGATAAATTCCTAGAACATAATGTAACAATTTTAATAACAGAACTGCTCCACACAGTTCAAGGCGGGGTATACTAATTGTTTTTAAAGGGGCTACTTTGGATTTTGCAGTCACAAGTTTGACACAAAATTCATAATCTTTTAATGAAAATCTAAAATAAACAACAGCACAATAGCCTTTTTCAGAGACATCTGAAAAGCCATGAATCTGAATTGATTGATAACTATCAGGCACTACTCTACGAGTTATTTTACATAAAGATAGCAAACTAACTTCACTTGTAAATTTTTCCCATATTCTACTAATTTCTATCGAGGGTGGATCATTCCAATTGAGCTTTAAGTCCCAAAGCTTCTGTATCAAATGTTTTAGGAAAAAAGTAACAGGGGTTAAGATACCTAGAGGGTCAAAAATCTTAGCTAAGTTGCTAAGTAAATTACGTTTTGTACACGGTGACAAAATTGAGTTTATCGAAAATTGATAGCAATCTGATGATGGACTCCACTCAAGTCCTAAAACTTTAAGAGTATTATTGGAATCAGCATCAAAGGATAAATTTTCATTGCACAGATGAGAAGAAGGAAAGTCTGCCAAGAGTCTTGGGTCATTGCTGCACCACTTGCGCAATTGAAACCCACCTTTGGCAAGAAGAGAAATTAGGTCTTTCTGAATCCTTTTGGCACCTTCAAGGTCACAATGCATGCCAGTTATATCATCTACATATGAGTGCGAGATAATTAGTTCTGAAGCTTCAGGGTAATTAACTTTCTCCTGCTCAGCTAAAGTAAGCAATGATTTGATAGCTAAATAAGGGCTGGATGTTAATCCATAAGTAACAGTACAGAGAGCTATGTCTTCGATTGGACCATCAGGCTGAAAACGCCAAAGAACGCGTTGATAATCCTGATGTGGAGGAGTAACTAGAATTTGTCTAAACATTTTACAGATATCCGCTGTAAATACGAATTTTTCCAATCTAAATAACAGAAGTAATTGACATATGTCAGCTTGAAGTTTGGGACCAGGAAGCAGGCAATCGTTTAATGAATAAGGATCACTAGAACCTTTAGCAGAGCCATTATAAACCACGCGAAGTTTAGTTGTGACACTAGAAGGCTTTAGTACACAATGATGTGGAATATAATAACTTTTATCTGGAATGGCCAAAGATGAAACTATTTTCATATGTCCTAAAGATAAGTATTAATTCATAAAATCGGAATATTGCATGTAAAGATCAGAATTTTTTAACAATCTACGTTCTAATGCTAAGAATTGCTTGAGTGCTAACTCTCTACTGTTGGGAAAAGAAGGTTCACTAGACTTAAAAGGTAGAGATACTACAAATCTGCCTGTCTCTGTTCTATAAGTGGTTTCAGAAAATATTTTTTCAGCCAAACTATTTTCAGGTGACATTGAATTGACCTTGGGAACTTCCTCGACAAGCCAAAATCTTTGAATGGTATCTTCGAGGGTGTCCATTGCCAAAAATGTTTGAGAAATGAATTGACTAATTAATTTAGATGAAGAACAAGTTTTACCCATAAGCAAATAACCAAAAATACTATTAATTGCCACTGGATCATTAGGACCAGCAACAATCTTTCCATCTTTAAGAATTCTTGCAAATATATCAGCTCCTACTAATATATCAACCGGTCTAGATTTGTAAAAATAAGGATCGGCTAGCTGACAATTTTTTAAGAAAGGCCAATTAGTAGTGGAAAGTGTTGAAAGTGGAAGATTTCCACATATTTTAGGGATAACTACGCCACTAAATTCTAAAAGGGGACTAGATTTTCCTGAAGGACGAATGGTAGAAGAAATGCTCTCACAACTTTTAAGCATAGGGGCTTCACCAATGCCTTGCACATCGATATCTGATTTGTAACTATGTAAACCAAGACGTTTAACACAAGCTTTCGTTATGAAATTTGAGGTTGAACCTGAATCTACGATTATTCTAATAGGTTGATAATCGCCTTTGCTATCTAAAATTTCTACTATTGCGGTGGATAATAATACACCCGAAAAATCGATGCTACTACTTAAACATAAGGGGTTGTCTACAGTTAATGCGACAAAAGCATTGGGGTTGCTTTGTGAATTTTGACTATCAATATGAGGTAATTGAGCTACAGAGTTAGCATTATTGGAAACTATACTACTATGGTTGGCATGGTGGTTGGCACCCGAACTAGTGGGGTGGCCAATGGAATTCGGGAAACTAGAACTAGAATGCGCTACTGGACTACAATGAGTATTGACACTCTGATTATAATAATTTGGAGTGGAACTAAAGCTACTAAAATGGGGGTTAGGACCCTGACTATGATTGTGTACAGGATTGTACTTAGGACCCTGACTATTATGGTGTGTAACAGTACTGCAGGCTTGAAAATTTATATTATTTTGACTACTATTATTCTGACTACTATTATTCTGACTACTATTATTCTGACTACTATATAAGATGCTAACTATCATTTTCACTGAAACAAAGTAAACTATGGTGACGAACACCGCAACGAAAACAGGAATTAGTGGAGGGGCACTCCTTTATACTATGCGATCTAGAAAGGCAATTTAAACATAAATAATTTGCCTTGGCAAGTTTATAACGTTCATTGGGAGTTTTTGAGCGAAAGAACTGACATTTAGAAAGAGTGTGATAAGGTCCCTGTTTGCAAACTACACAAGTATTTTTATTATTATTTTGATTGGGTTGACTTAGAAAAACATTGGCAGTTTGTCTGGAGCTACCTGATTTAAAACTACTACTATTATTATTTATAGATTTTTTAAAGAATTTTTTATCTTCTTTTCGGGTTAATTCTACATTATCTAAAGCTTCACAGTGTTTTTCCAAATACGCTACTAACTCTTTATAATCAGGCATTTTATTGGAATCAGAAAGCTGTAACTCAAATTTTGTTGCTAAGGAAATATCTATTTTTCTATTAATCATTTGAACTAATGGAAATGACCAGGCGTCTATAGGTAACTGTAAATTGCGCAAGGCCTCTAAATTATCGTTAAAGGTATCTAACAGGGTACGTAAATCTTGAGGATTTTCTGAAGATACTTTTTTAGCATTTTCAATAGCTGACCAATTACTAGCTGCTATGATTCGTTTTCTATAATATCTTTTACACAAAGTATCATAAGCAATGGAATAATTATCATGAGTTAGTGGCAAATGCTGAACTAGGAGTTTTGGCTGTTCCTCAAGGGCTTTCAGTAAATATTCGAATTTAGTTACATCCGAAAAGTGAGGATTGTTATGAACCAGGGCTTCAAACATATCTTTGAAACTAGGAAATGAAGTTACATCTCCTCTAAAAATAGGTAAATCTAAAGGTTTAAGATTGTTAGTAAACTGAGGTGCCTTTGATAAGGAAACAGAAGATTGCGTTTCACTAGTTGTATGAGAAAATAAGCTAAAATATATGCTTTTAATATGCCAGAATTTATTTTCAAAATCAGCTCGAACTTTATCTTCAGCTTGAAAATCATCCTGTTCATCTAATAAACCTATCAAAATGTTATGCTGTTTACTGAAATCATCTCTAATTTGTTCTAGGTCTTGATAGCGAACCTTGAGTGAAGCATGATATTTGCTATCAGTCTCAGCTTTTATAGCAAAATCGTATATTTCAGTCATGCGACTAATTTCACTCAGTCTTAAGTTTGTTGCTTTTCTAACTTTATCTGACATTGTAGCTTAATAATTAAACCAAATTAAAAATTATAAAAAAATCTGTTTTATATTTTAAATTTAAAAAATTTTAAAAAAATTATTTATTTCCTAAGTTAAATTTTAAACTTAATAAATGGCGAGAAATCTACTAACTACCAATTTAATAAAGTTGTCTAAACGTGGTAAACGAGTGCTACTATTTGTTGAAAACTAAATTTTTCTACTATTTTTTTTTCAACTAATAAATTGAGCAATTAATTGGAAATTTTAAGAAAAAATGCTCCTACTACTAAATACGCAATTAATTTTATCAGTTATTTACCTAATTAGCATCTATAATTAATTATTTTATGGTTTCAGAAAAAAGCTACTACAATTTTCAATTTATACGTGTCACTGTGTATTCTAATGGCTGGACGCAGTAGACGAAATACTACTACTAAAAGGCTTGACCACTGTGTCAGCGTACTAAAGCAATGCATACAGTAAAATCTAATATGGAGTGTGGCTAAATTTTAATTGCGAGTGTGAAATCAACGGTGAAGCAAGAGCTAAATGAGACGACTATACGTTCTATACTATATGAGAATCCATTCCCGTTACTAAGCGAGAGACCGGCTGCTAAACTGCCTGCTTCGAAGCAAAGCAAAAAAAAAGGCGATACGGAAGAAATTGATTTCTATTCAATTTGAATAAATGCACGACCTATAATTGGAAATTTTGTGTGAATGTTTTACAGCAAGAACTCTAAAAATTTATGTTAATTAACGACTATATGCCGATTAGTTTACTCCTAACTTTGAGTTTAGTGATCGTGATCGTATAGGCGGATCAAAGTAACCATGTATTTTTATCAAAAAGGTCTACCTACTATATAAAAAAAAACGACGATTAGGGTAGTAAAGTAGGAGTAACGCTAGAAAGGATCTGGCGAAAAGGACCAAAATGGTGGGGTGTTGAGTAATTTACTCAGGAGAGATTTAAAATGGACGGTATAAATGGTTTTTGTTCTACTCACTGTTCGTTGCTGGGTTGTGGGGTCGATGGGCGGCCGCCTTTATCCTGGCTTCAGCAGTTCTGTTG
This sequence comes from Aspidapion aeneum, assembly GCA_963576565.1. NCBI lineage: Eukaryota > Metazoa > Arthropoda > Insecta > Coleoptera > Brentidae > Aspidapion > Aspidapion aeneum. The sequence continues at coordinate 73,531,878 of OY755044.1, forward strand.
AGGGGTTTCCATTACAGAGGTTATAAGGAAGGAAGGACGAGGGAAAACACTCGCGAAAAACTAAAAAGTGCTTCGCTTGATTGCACACCGTGTGATTGAATAGGGATTTGAAACGATATATCCCGTTGAAATACTAATTCACATTGATTTTTCATTTTATTTTTCTAAAAGCTAAAGGCTAAGGTGAACAAATCCCAATTCTACACAGTGAGCCAAAAAATATCTTATCCAACAAAAGGTAAAAATAAAATAACTAAATTCTAACATCCACACGAAATGAATGTACTGAGGACCGAACATTGGACATGGCGGACAAGAACAATCATGGAATTCTGCAGTTCCTTTTCCGTTACCAAATGATCCGAGTAATAGATTTTCGAAATTGGTCCTAGCATGTAGGAAATGATTCGTTGTATTTTCGTGAGAGAAGAATGTTTATTCAAGAGAACATCGATCTCATGTGGGTCTGACATGACCGTAAGAAATGTCTTGCGTTCTTCCAAATCATCACTGTCGCAAAGATCTGGACAATGAAAGCCATTAGACCATTCCTCTCGTGGAAGGCTTAGAAAGGGTGGACCTTTCCACCACATGTCATGATGAAGAAGTTGGTTAGGGGTGAGTCCACGAGAAGCACAATCCGCTGGGTTTTCAGCAGACGGAACATAGTGCCATACATGAGGGGGTAAAGTTTCTTGGATTTTGCAAACACGATTAGCGACGAATGTAACCCATCTATGGGGAGAATCAGATAACCAGCGCAAGACCACTTGTGAGTCAGACCACGCCCAAATTTATATATGAACACCAAAGTTTCAGCGTAACTTGCTTGAATGAAAGAGATAAGATCACACAGTAGGGTAGCGCCCAAGAGTTCCAGTCTTGGGAGACTAACCGTTTTAAGTGGTGCAACTTTAGATTTTGCCATAACAAGAAAAGTAAACAGCTCGCCAGAAGATGCTTCAATGCGAGGGTAGACTGTGGCTGCATAACCAACCATTGAAGCATCGGAAAATCCGTGTAATTCTATGCGAGTAGGTTTGTCTATTGTAAGACGTCTAGGTAAATGAAGATTAGAAAGTTCTGGAAGCTCCATGCGAAACTGATTCCAAGTATTTATGATACGAAGGGGCGGAAGAGAGTCCCACTCTATCTTTTCCTTCCATAAATCTTGCATCAGATGCTTGGCCAGTAAGGACACTGGAGAACAGAAACTTAACGGGTCAAATATTTTCATTATTTGAGAAAGGATTCCACGTTTAGTGCAAGGCTTATCGTCAGGTATAACAAGATATGTAAATGAATCTGTCACTGGATTCCAGTGGAGACCAAGCACCTTGACAAAATTAGGCTCTGCTTTGTCGAAAGAAATGGACATTTCTGTATCAGCCTCTGGAAATGATGAAATAAGTTCTGGTTTTACTTGCCCATTTTTTGAGCTCGAAACCACCACGACGTAATAATGAAATGAGTTCTTGCTGTAGATCTATGGCCGAAACTACGGAATTGTGGCCGCTTAAAACGTCATCGACGTAGACGTCTTTTAACAGAACTCTAGAAGCATTAGGAAAGTTTTTAGACTCTAATCTAGCCAATTCCTGTAGAGTACGTATAGCCAAGTAGGGTGATGATTTAAGACCATAGACAACAGTTCTGAGAGAGTAGGTTTGAAGGGGATCGGTTTCAGAGAATCTCCATAAGATATTCTGATATCGTGTGTGCTCAGGTGTGACAAGAATTTGTCGAAACATTTTAACAACATCTGCAGTAAACACTACAGCATGATATCGGAATTTCAGAAGTATTTGGCGGACATCAGATTGAAGTTTAGCACCTGCGCACAATGTATCATTTAAGGATAAACCCCTAGGACCCTTTTGTGAAGCATCAAAAACGCAGCGAATTTTTCCCCTATTGAAAACACTATGGTGGGGAATGAAATATGAACAGTCTAAGATTTCTTTGGAACTAGGTGTAGGGACTGGAATCATGTAATTTGATAATATGTATTCCTTCATGAAGTCTTTGTATGCTTCATAATGCACAGGGTCTTTAAGAAGTCGGAATTCGAGCGATTTAAACATTTTTACAGCAATAGGATAAGTATCACCTAAAGTAGGCTCTGAGTTAACGAAAGGTAATGAAACTATGAATCTGCCTGATTCGTTACAAGATACTGTGTCCGAAAAGATCTTTTTACATAGAATATCTTCAGGGCTGCTGTGAACTTTATGTGGGACTTGTTCTATTTCCTAAAATTTCTCTAAACAAACTTCTAAGGGCGGTTCTAAAGATGTATAACAGCTAACGACTGTACTTGGCTTGGATTGAATCGAAGCGTCTACCTTACCAATCAAGACGTAACCGAAAACACTGTTAAAAGCGCTAGCTTGCCCTTTTTGACCATGGATGACTCCATTTCTTAAAATCTGAGGAAATAATTCACAACCGAGTAAAATATCTATGGGGCAAGGTATGTTGAAAGTTTGGTCTGAGAGTTTAATGTTCCGAATATGATCCCATTGACTGGAATCCATAGAAACAGAGGGAATATTGGAACATAATTGAGGCAATACTAAAGCCTCAAACTGAAAGGTAGGATCTATTCTTCCTTGCGGTCGAATAAAGCAATTAGTTTTGCCTTTGGTAGTCGAAGATGCCTTTTGATTTAGACCTTGAATGGAAATTGAAAATTGTTGTCTGGGAGACCTAGTCTATTAAGGTATTCTTCCGAAATGAAATTGGCTTCAGATGCTGAATCTAGCAAAATCCGCACGGGTTGGTAATTTCCTCTAGAATCCAAAATGTCAGCTACCACTGTTGAAAGTAGAAAAGTAGATTGATTGGGAATAGTTGTGGCGTGACAATTTGTTGAGGAAGTACCTTGTGAAACAGAAAGAAAGTGTGGATTTTCCTGAGTACTAGTATTTGTACCCTGCTGAGCACGTGTATTGTTCTGACGGGGGTGGGGGCACAGTAAACTGTGGTGTTTAAGGCCACACCCTCTGCAGCTATAAGAAGAAAAACAATTTCTTGTTTGATGGGAAAAATGCATGCAATTTTCACATAAGTTAATTTGTCTTACATAGGAAAGTCTTTCTTCTGAATTTTTATTTAGGAAATCGGGACATCTGGCTAGGACATGATTGGACTGGCACAAATGACATTTGACATTTGAATTGAACGGTTTATTTGGTTGAATTGGATTATTTGAAACTGTAGTATTGAAAGATGAAGTTGATGTATTTTTAGGATAATTATTGTGACTAAAGTTCCGCTGATTATTATTCAGGGGCTTAGCATGATTTGAACTAAAGGGGGGCTTACTAAATGGCTGCATATGTTGGACAGACTCCAAGGCTATACAGTGATTTTCGATAAAGCTGTACAAGTCAGTGTAAGAAGGAATGTCGACTAGGCTTTTCTCTCTGCTATAATATAGCTCAAACTCTGTGCGTAGCTTAACGTCCAACTTGGAAAGCAATTGATTAAATGTAAGAAAGTTCCACTCTGTCGTAGGAAAACCGAGTTCCGTCAAAATGGCTAAGTTCCCGGAAAAGGTGTCTAACATAAAACGGAGCTCTTTCGCAGAACTGGTTTTCACCGAAACGGAATTCATAGCATTTAAAGCAGTCGTAGCTATGAGACGCTTATTTTGACATCTTTTGACTAGAGCCTCATAAGCAATATGATAATTGCTGTCAGATAACGGAATTGTTTTTACCAGACTAAGTGCTTCGTTAGTCACTGAACTACGTAAGTGCTGAAACTTTTCTATATCGCTCAAGTCGCTATCATGAATCATGACCTTATAGAGGTCAAACCAATGTTGCCAATTCTTATAGTTGCCATCGAAACTAGCCAACTTGGGTAAAGGAAAAGATCTAGAATTTGACCTAAGGCTATTGGCAGAAGTATTTAGTGAAACGAAATTAGTATTGCTGGCTCGAAAAATATCATAATAAATGCCACGACATTCATAAAAAAATAAATCGAATCTTTTTCTTATGTTGTCCTGCTCATTAAAATCGAGTCCCAACTCCTCGAAAGATCCGATGATTTGGTTATGAGACTCGTAAAACTTTTGATGACATTCGTCATTATCCTCGTACCTAGATTTGAAGAGGAACTGGAACGAAGAGTCTGCCTTCGCCTGTTTCGCGACCCCATTCGATTCGGATATTTAATAATGTCTTTTTTGGTTTTGACATTTTGATTTTGAAAATTACCTTTTTTTAAAAACCAAAGATTTGTTAAAACGCTTTAAAAATCCAATTTTAGTTCATAAAATGAAAGAAAAAATAATTAATAAAATTTCATTAAATTAAAGAATTTTTAATTTATTTAAATTATTTATTAGGTTGTTTGTACTAACTATCCTCTGAGACCACCAATTACCAAACTAGTAAAGGAAAAAGTGTTGAATGAGTCTCGATCTCATGCCTTGCGGATCACAAGTCGAGCGCTACATACCCTATACGGGCTGACTAGAAATTTAACGGAGTCCGCGATAAAGTATGTCGACCAATGCCGGCAGTGTAACCCAAGTCAAGTAATTTAAACAGCGCGCGCGTGGCGTACAATACTGTATTGGTCGACCATACCTTTTAATTCCTTAGGTATATTCGATATTCGATATATAACTCACCCGAGTTGATATTTTTAACACACGTGACTTAAGAAAATACGAAAAATCTCGCCGAAAACGGAAAATTTTGGACATTTGTAAGTTTGAAAAGTTACAGGATAACTGCTGAAAATGTAAATTGAAAGGATCCGGTTCGAAGGACCATCCAATGAGGGTGCAAACGTAAGTTGGATTGAGTTTAGGTTGGCTGGTTCACCACTAACACCACTCATTCGAGAAATACCCAATATTTTGAGATAAGAAATTGAAAAACGTAATTGTAAAGTTTATGTAAAGGAAATCAGTAAAAACGATGTATATACAATATCTAAAGTGCACCTACCTTAGTATTCATCTAGTTGCAGTCGTTTTGGTCGCTTGGAAGATAGGAAAAACGGGAAAATAGTAGCACTCACGGCGTTTCTTGTGCTTGTTGTCGGTTTCCCGATTGCGACTCCTCGCGCAGACTCGCGCGTGTCTCGGTGCGGGGATAAGTCATATGCATATACCCCGCGAAATTTGAAAATGAAAAATAATATTAAAATATAAAAGTAGCCAAAAGCTGGCAAATAATTCTTGCACCAACACCAAGTTTATAGGATGTCTTATATTACGAACCGGATTTTTACCCCGCTGCGTACTTTTGCCCGACTTTACTCTATCGTGTTACGGACATCACGACGATACCCGAGAATAGCCAAGGTTATTCTCGGACGATACTGCTAGGGTAGGTCAAAATACACCCAAATAACACATTTTCGGCGTTATCTCAAAACAAATTTTTTCATCGAAAACAATACCTTCTCTAGCCATTGCTGTGCGGGCTAGGAAGGTAAAAATGGGTGTTGTTTACACGTTTGAAACAAGATTGCACATACGATATTATTCATATTTTAGACTTTGTGTGAAAGTCCTCACTGCTTACGACTAAAGATGTTTTCAAGTTATAAATTATTGTTTTTTAATGTTTATTTAAAAAAAATATTATGTGTCAGATCACAGTGAAGTAACGACTTTTAAAGAAAACTTATCTACATTAATTTCAGGAGTTATGAAAAGATTCAAATAACTGGCGAAATAAAATAACAACATAAGTTTGAAAAATATGAAAATTATAACAAATAACTTGCGAAAGTGCGGACCACTCCGGCTACACGTACAATTTTAATTGCACAAACTTGTTTGCGCGAAGCAAAATATGCGCGTCAAGCTACCTTTCCGGTTACCAGCAAGTATTTCTTCGTGCGGTTTGCGCAAGTAATTTTAAGCTAAGGTTGTATGTGAAGCCCGCAGAGGTAGTCCAAGACTCAAAAAATATCATATGTAGCATAGGCAACAAAATACCTGCATCTGGAGATAATAGAAGTTTTAAGGATTTAGAATTTTTGAATTTGAATAGAGCTTTACCCTTGCATTCTCTCAGCGGCCTTCCACAAGTTTTCATGTTTTAATGTCCTTTATATTTCCCATATTTCAAGAATACAAGAAAAGAACTTAAACATAAAGAGGACATTAAAAAAATAGGGGATCGTAATTTCTTCCGTTTATCTCTCCACTTAATTTTTTAACTTTTAACAAATATTTAAATTTGATTTATTTAGGTATGGGAGCAGGAATTGTTCGAGAAACCTCAACGATAGTTTTGGGCCACTATTTTAAAAAAAGAAGAGAGTTTGTTGAAATGGTTGCTCAAGCCGGAACAGGAGTCGGGATAGCGCTCTTTTCAGTGCTTTATAAAGAAGCAGTGGGGTAAGATTTTCTTTATTCTTAGCAAAATTTCCAAAAAGTAATTAAAAAGTAAGTAAATGCTTAAACCATCTCGCCCGTCGATTTGCTTTTAAACCACACTTTTATCCATCTGCGAGAAAAGAAATATATTTTATACTTAATTTGTGTTGGTTTTTACACGTTTGCACATTTGTTTTTGTTATTAATACCTTTTTTTTATCTACTGCCTTTCTTAATTGCTTTTATATACACATTTCGTGCTTTTAACGGTGATAATGGGTCAGTTAAGCAGGAAGGGTAATTTAGATAGAGGTAGACAGAGTATGTATGTATATTTTAAATAAATTATTAAAAATTAAAATCAAACATCATGTAATATAGTAGAGGAAATTTGTATAATAAAGCTGCCAAAAGGTATAGTTTCTATATTTGGCATAGTAGTACCTAACACCAAGATAGCGACTGCCAAATATAAGAAAAAAAATTAAGAAGAAGAATGAGAGCATTAAGAGACATTAAATTAGTTTTGATGCATTAACTTTAAGTGGGACCTACCCAATCTAAAAATGTAAAAAAATACCCTTGTCACTTCAAAATAAAGTGGCGGCTATATTTTCAAAAAATCGTTTTTTTTTATTTCTTGTGCCATATTTATTTTTAATGTCTCATAATAAAGCCACTAATCAAATCTTTAAACCTACCGAGAAAAAAAAATTGCGCTTAATGTCAAAAATAAAAAGACCTTTATAACCTGTAGACCTAAATTTTTAGAAAAAAATATTTTGCAGTTTTTGAATAGTATGAATAGTATAAATAGATAGAATAAGGTTCGCCAATTTTTATTCTACATAAATGACATATGTCTATTATTATCCAAGATGGCGGCGTTCAAAATATCAAAACAACAATATCTTGGTTAACTTTTTTACTAAGATATGTAGTTTTATACATATCGATTTTCTGATTGCACCTTACCGTGCTGTTTTTTTGAGCCCTTCAAAATGGTGTAATAACATTTTTGCTATACCCCATAGTTTTGCTAATACAGGAAGTTATTGAAAAAATTGCATTTTTAATAATCCCTTATATTTCGCTCATTTTGCAAGATATTTTTGTTCTGTTAAAACCTTTTTATGGCAACTTTTTTTAAAGAAAATAATGACGTTGTCAATTTTTTAAGTTACTGTTTAGGTTTTAAGATATGGTATTTATCATAAAAAAATAAATACGGACCTGGATTTTTTATTACTATTTTTATTGGTTTGCTATAATTATAACAAAATAATAAAAATTTAATATTTTTTTGCTTTAAGGTAATTTTTATTTTAAATATTTAAAAAAATTTTTTAGTCCGAACCTGAAAATTTCCAACATAAATATAAATTAAAAATTGCTAGTTGAACCATTTTTAGTTTAACTGTTTTGATACTTAACAAATTAAAATGGTTTTACGTTAATTTAAAGATTTTTTTGAAAGAAAGTCTTCAACAAATACAAAAGATAATAACTAATTTTTCTTTATTGATATGAAATTATGAATGTTCAAACTGATTGCTTTTATGTGTAAGACATTGTTGGTATTCTTGAGTAATTTTTCCTAACGGATTTTGAATAATAATATTTCTGTTGTTTAAATATTGGGATTTTGTTGCTTAAATAAAACAGTCAAACATATCACATGTTTCAAAATCTAGATATGGTCGATTTCTAGTCATTTTAGAATAATTTTGAGTGAGCCATTCTCAAACTGACAATTAAAATGACAATGTCAATTTCACGCTTTTGTTTTTCCATGTTGAAGTAAATTTCATGAGTTGCTGTGCTACCATTAAATAAATACTATAATATTATTTTTGTAACTTTTTAACGTTTTTTAATTTACTAAAAATCGTTCGAGTAGTGTTTCTTGCCATTTTTAATTTATATTTACGTTGGAAATTTCCAGGTTCGGACTAATTTTTTTTAAAGAATAATTTTTTTTAACCTCAAAAAATAAAAAATATTCATTTTTTATTACTTGTGATAATAATAGCATGAAACAAAACAAAATAGGAATAAAAAAAATTCAGGTCTTTATAAATATTTTATGATAAATACCATATCTCAAAAATTAAACAATATTTAAAAAAATTGACAACTTCATTATTTTACTCTAAACAAGTTGCCAATAAAAAGTTTTCACATAATAAAAATATCTTGCAAAATAAGCGAGATACAAGGAATTATTAAAAATGCAATTTTTTCAAAAACTCCCTGTATTAACGAAACCACGGGATATAACAAAAATCTGATTACACCATTTTTAAGGGCTCAAAAAAAGAGCACAGTACGGTGCAATCAGAAAATCGATATCTTTAATAACAACTGAAAATGGGAAACGCTGTGCGCCCTTTCACGTCATGAAAAACAGATTATGAGGTGTTTCAACCTACCCCATTTATTTTGTTTCAGATAGTTACAGAAATCATTCATACTATGACACGATTCTATAGTCAATTTAGTATAAAAATATTTCAAAAATATAACCAAACCCAACCCATTAAACGAAAAAAAATATCTGCATAAGAAAATAGCACATACAGAAAAAATCGCACGCAAAAACAAAACGCACAGAGAAAAAACTTACAATAATAACGCTAGTACCCAAAATCAAGAAATCTGTACAGTATATTCCAACTAAGGTCTACTGCTCTTTTTATAAAAGATAGCAATAAAGTGTTATGCGAAAGTTGTAATTTATATTCTAAACTGCCAGGAAGTTACCTATAAAAGCAAATGAATATCGTAAAAGTTCAAACAAATACAAATGTGGTAACTCTGTTACGGAACATCCTACATATATTATTAAAGTCAGAATTAATAGGCCTTCTTTTTCTATATTTCAAAATATATATGTTCACATTTGGTCCCGTCATTGTTTGCATTTCAAAAATATAATATTGTTGATTAACAAAATAGCACTTGTCAAAAATAAGTTACTCGTCGCAATGTCCTTATTGTTTATTTGGGTTTCTTAAACACAAATATTTCAAAAACAGCTAGACCAAATCTATTCATTTAAGATTTAATATATATGGTTCTCGAAGGCGTTTTACTATTTTTGAGTTTTTCGATACCTTTGTGACATTCATGTTTTGTTGGATAACCTTTCCTGGCGGCTTATGATAAACCCTACAACTTTTCAGTTTATACTTCTTTTCTATCTATTATATTAAGCACATTAGACCTTGGTTAAAATATACAAAAACATCCTGTATATTTGACCAAACCTACCTATCTATATGTTTTTCGGTACGCAATCTAAACAGTTTGCCCATAGACCTCCAAAATTTCGAATAAAATAGCAAAATATTCCAATATAACCAAGGGCTGTTCTGGAACAAAAGTCTGGGTGGGGGCGAAGGGAAGGTAATGGTGAAATGTTAAATAACAGAAAAGGAAATATTCGCACAGAAAAGCACGGACAAAAAAAGCGCGCAATGGAAAGAGCGCACAGATTAAAACAGTGCACAGGGGGTCAAGGGAATTTGTTTGAAAACATTTTTTTTAAAGAAAAGTTATTCGAAAACATTTCCTTCCAAACATTATATTTGAATGGAAATTTCTTTCAATGGAATTTTGTTCGAAAACATTTTCTACAAAGGGAAATTTGTTCAAAAACATTTTTTTTTCGAAAAAAAAAATATATAGAAATTCCTTAAAATAGCTCGGGCCTCCTTTTGAACGCCGATTTTGATCTCCAAAAGGAGGGCAGAAAATTAAAAGAACATTGTGTTTTGAACAAATTTCCGTTTAAAGAAACTGTTCTTGAACAAATTTCCGTTTGAAAAAAATATTTTCGAGCAAGTTTCCTTTGGAAGAAATTGTTTTCAAATAATTCATCTTTCAAACAAATTTTTTCCAATACATCTTCGCGATTCGCGCATAGGCAATATAAAGAAAACTTTTTGATCAGAATTAATAGAATCTTCCATGTAAAAGCTAAACAGGTTAGGTTATTTGCTCATCTCAACTTTGCCTACAAAATTAGGAGAGTATCTATATATATATATATATATATATATATATATATATATATATGGATACAAATTTAGGACAGAATTGACTGTCAAAGTGTCCCCCGAGGTTTTCTTCTTCTTCTTCTATCCTTCTTGGACATTGTTTCCCGGAAAGCGCCGGTCAATTTTTAAAATATTTTTGAAGTGTAACTTCTTTAGGCGCGTTTAGCACTTTTTGTGGGTACTAAATTGAACTGAGCCGTCACGCTCGGCTATGTAACGCTCATTCGGGTGAAGTCGGCTCGAGTCGACTAACTGTGAGAGGAACAGTCAGCAGAGCGATATGATGTTGCAGATGAAGGCCACTCAGAGCAAAATTTACCAGAGTAATTTATACCCAATTATAATTATGTAAATGTTATAACTTTGTATATTACTTTGTCAATATACAACGCAAAAAATCTTCTATTTCGTATTATTAATTTCGCCTTGTTGAAGTTTACACTTCTGCCGTGTGGTCTTAAGCACAAACAATTTTTTTTTCAGTTTTAGGCTATTTTTGTAAAGTTGTTAAACAGGGGATTGACTTTACCATATTTCTTCAAACATAAATAGTATTTTTTTTTTTAAATTTGACAACAAAATAAATCAAATGCAAAAAACATTTAATTATCATAAACTAGCAAAGCTTCAAACTTAAGAATATTATAAATATTATGAATAAAGATCTTTTTTATGCATAACAACATTAAGTCACCCTTACTAAACTAAAAAATTCAGAATATTAATTTAAGCAAAACATACCTATCAGAAATGTAGGTACGTACCACACTTGGCTAGTATTTAAATACTCGGTATTTTGAAGGCTATTCAAAATATGTTTGGCTGGTATTTGAATACTATTGTATTCGACTGAATACTTTTTTGGTTAGTACTCGGTCTTTTGGATTCTGAATACCGTTTTTAAATCGCAGTATTCGAATACCCACTTTGGATTCAAATCCTGAATTCGAATCCCGGTATTTGAATCCTGTATTCTCCATAATTTTTATAATTTAAGTACCTACATACATAAGAATTAAGTTTAAAATGCACAAATATTCATATTATAATTTAGGTAATTAAATACTTTTTTCTTCATATTCCAATCTTGAGTATTCGAATACTATTTGGACTACAGTATTCAGAATTCGTATTCGAAGGATTTCAGTTATTCGACCCAAGTCTGGTTGGTACCTAAATAATAGACTCAAATAAAAAACAGAAAATTTAAACAACTAATTTTAATTAACATTAATATTGCTTTTAAATTTATAAAAAACTCTTTTTTCCTTGACCTAAATACTGGGAACTGGCAGTTTTTCTACTATATCTTCAAAATTAAAATAAGTTGTATCATTCTTATGTAATCTAAATAATGTGTCACCATTTTCCCATAATTTTAAAAATGTAAATTTTCATTATTTCTTTTCCTCCACATCCAAACAAATGGCAAATATTTTTTTTGTATTTCTTACATTTCACACTCAGCTTGTTAATTTCCTTATTTCTTTTCCTTAACTCTTTGTCGCGGCTTCTTCTAAGTTCTGGCTGTCTCTAAGATCTTCTGTTGGTTCGAGCAATTATCTCTTATTATTATATCTCACTTGGTACCTTATTAAAAAGAGAAGCTGCTGCAGTCCTCAGTCTCTTTTTTTCACGACATGAAGCTTGCGTTACAACCCAATACTTTCTTTTGATCCTCTTCCCTCTTTGAGTCATGTCTTTTCTTTGTCATTTCTCTTTCTTTTTTAAATATTTTATTCTTTGTTGTTCTTGCTGCTGCTTCCAGTTTTCTAGATCAGTCTTCATTTTGTTATATCTTTCCTTCTCATCTTCTCGGTTTTTGGCAAGTATCTCTTCTCTGGTCAGCACTCCCTCTTTGGTGCCATTTTTGTGCAAAGCCCTGAAACAATATACCTTATAATTTTAAAATATTGATTACAATTAGCCAAATAACAATATTTGTTGCTTTGAGTCAATCCCCTGTTTATCGTGTCAATCTCCTGGAACAAAAAAAGCCATCGGATAGACAAAAAGAAATTGAAAAATGCTAGAATAGCTAAAATATAATGCTAAATATAAGTATTACCAAAAAATTGAAGTAATTTCTTTGGACGCTCAACTTTAACTAAAGCGCGTCATTACAGGTTCAAAATTTTTGACGCTATCCCTTCCACAGCAACATAATGATCTCTCATGCACTTTCTATTCGGTTTTTCGTTAGAAGTTGGCGGGAAATTTAAACTAAAATTTTACCCAGGGGCTTGACATTAAAAATCGGGGACAAAACTGCTTAATTTTTCCAGGGCATCTGTTTAAAAAAAGTGAAATTGTGGTTGCTATCAAAAACACAAATAATATTCATGGGCGCACCCAGGGGAGGCCGGGGCCCAGCCCCCCCCAAGCCTTAGATTTTTTTACATATTTTCGACATATTTCAGAAAAAAACACAAAAATTAGCTTAAAATTCGACATCATGAGGTTTCGGCACCCCCCCCCCCCCCCCAAGAGGTCTCGGGCACCCCCTAAGACATATTCCTGGGTGCGCCACCGTAATATTTAGCTATCAAAAACGATGACCATGATAAAAAAAATTCATTATTACTAACAAAAAAACAGATCTATTTTTATTTCTTAGGTGAGGACATACCGGGTATTGACATTTTAAGTGCAAATAATAAAATTTTAGGTACCTGGAGAAAAAAATATATATTTTTTTAATTGACCCATAAAGAGCTGTCAGTAATCTATACATATCGAAAATAAAAAATTATTAAAAAACTATGACAACAGGTTTTTTAACTTGGGGAACACGATTTTACCAACTTCTGTAGAATCACTATATATTAATTTTATATATATATATATATATGTACATATACAGGGTGTCCAAACTGAGGGGCCATAGAGGTAATAAGACCATCAAAATTGGCAATTTTTTTTACTTTTTTGATAATAACTTAAGAAAAACGCAGTAAAAATATGAAATTAGGTAAAGTCGTGTAGTAAAACAAGAACAATAGACTGAAATAAAAATTATTTTAAATAAAATTAGTCGGTCAAATTTTTTTAGAAAAAACAATTTATTTTGGTATAAACTTTTATAAATGCCATATTAAACGCAATGTTTTTTTATATTTTTTGTTAATAAGAACAAGTCTCTAGCGAGACATAATAATAAAATGTTATTGCTATCTTTTAAAAGAATAAGTAAACAAAAATTTTTTTTTTTTAATCATTATTTTTTATACATATTTGGAGGTTATTTTGACAGCCTGTAACACCTCAATTTGTAATTTTATCAAAAAAAGAAATACCACATTTTTGAATCAAAATTAGCTGAGTATTCAGCCGGCTGTAACAGACTTTCTTTTTTTTTGTAAAACTCTTTTTCCCCCCACTTCTCTAACTTTAAAAGTCCTATATCTTAAAAACAGATGTTAGTAATAAAATATATATAATTTTTTTTTCGGAAATTACCTCCTCTATCACCTGCAGCACTATGGTCCCTAAGTTATGGAACACTCTGTATATGTAAATATGTTAGTTTGAATTGAAAATGTTGATTTTTTTTTTATAAAATTTTTTGAATATTTTTTCGAAAATTTGAAGTAGTGTTATTATTTGTGTTTTTAAATATCATTGAAATTTTTTTTCAAATGTCGAAATTTTTGTAACTATAAATTAATTTTGTCCAAAACCAATGATTACACAACTTCTGTAACCATTGCCAAAACCTATTAAGATTTACGTCTAAGGTTTATTATTATACTAGGACCATAAATGGGCCATTAAACTAGTATTACTGGTTGGTTGTAGGTAAAATTTACACTGGAATATAAAATAAAAAAGTGGTCTGTGTATTTGATACGACCTATCGGGCGTACGTTTTGACCGTACACAATTTTACGTTATAGACCGAATGATTTTATGTATTTTTTTTTTCACTTTTTTTAAAAAAGTTATTAGTTTTCGAGAAAATCGCAAAAAACTTATTTTTAGGACTTTTGGGGCCTTTTATTTAGCGAAGTTCAAAGGGGATTTTGGCGGTTGTGGGTATGTGTCCCAGATGCTATAGCAAAATTATACAAAAATTCAGCTTGCATCTATTTTTTTCCAAGTTTCAGGGTTTTTTCACCTAATATGACTGGGCTAAGCTAGGAAGGTATCGGATCCATCAGGGATCCATTTATTCTATATAGTATAGAGGCCTATGGCATCCCTTGGGATAGTTGTGGAAGATTTTTTTAAACTACGCTAGACCGATTGGTAATAAATCACAATTTTAAGTCCCCGGGTGTTTGCCTCCAGTTTGAGTAGGAGGGCTGGTGTGACGTAATGAATCGAAGATGGAGGTTTTTTTTTCATGTTTTTTTCACAAAGTTTCGCTTATAACTTTTGCAAAATTAGCTTTACGAAAAAACTGTTTTTGTTTAAAATAGAATACCAAATAAGATGATAAAGAAATAAGTTAACCCACATTTCGGTGTGATATTAACGTGGTTTTAAAAATAACGTTAAAAAGCGACCTGTTAAACTTAAAAAAGTGTGTGTTTATAACGTTGTTTTGATTTGTGCTATGTGGGTTTATATCTTAAAAAGTAACAAAGATATTATTTTTTTTTAAATACAAGCAAAAACAATTTTTTTATAGAAGAAAGTTTTAAACTACCTTAAATCGATTGGATATGAATCACCCAATTTGGGTGGCCAGGTGTTTGCCTCAAATTTGAGTAAAAGCGCCTGCGTGATGTCATAAATCCAAAATTGCGATTTTTTACATGTTTTTTCACAAAATTTTGCTTTTAACTTTTGCCACATCAACTTTACAGAAATTGGTCATGATTTGTTTTCAGTATAACGGAAATTTAACTGCCGTTTGTATCTCAAGAAATCAAGAAAAGATATTGTTATTTTTTATTTTTTGTTTAAGGGTTAACGTTCAGTAGCTGGACTGTCAGCTAGATTTCACCCTTTGAAAAGTGCTTTTAATTATTAATTGTTTAATTTCCAGCAATATTGTACATGGCATTTTTTCAATAAAAACAATTTATTATTATTAATATAAAAAAAATTATAAAAATTCAAGATTGATCAAGAAATTTTAAGACTACCCACGGTCGATTGGTGATGGATCACTTAATCTTAACCGGGTGTTTGCCTTAAATTTGAGTATGAGGGCCTTTATGACGTCATAAATCAAAAACAACGACATTTTCCATGTTTTTACAAACTTTGGCTTATTATTACAGAGAAATTGTAAGTACATTGTTTGTTTACAAGAAAAGAACAATAGTTATTAAAGAAATTAGCTTTATATCTTAAAAACTTTTTTTTTACCAAAAGAAATTAATACTTTTGTTAATACTTGAGATATAAAGCTAATTTCTTCACTGTACTAATTGGTGTTCTATTGCAAACAAAAAACGTATTTCCAGTTTTTCTGCAAAACTAATTTAGCGAAAGTTATAAGCGAAATCAAACAAGTTTGCGTGGCTAATCGGGTAAAAAAATAAGGTTTTTTTGTTTCTCTCGTATTTTGCAGTGGGTAACTCGAAAGCTTAACCTCACGGGGGTCCAAGATCTAATGGACACCTAATAAGTGTTGACAGTTAACTGTTTCGTCCTTATGGGACTCCTCAGATCACTGCTTGGTCAATGTGACACCCTTGCGAAATTAAGTAAACGCTTTTGTCTCTCACCTTACATTTCTAGGGAGAAAACAAAATCATATACCCTACAAGAAACGCTATCAACCGAAGTACGAGAGAAACTAAAACAGCAGCAGGCGAGTAAAACTGCTATATCATCGATCGATGAAATTATCGATTGAAAGAAAGAATCCATTACGTGACCTACGACACACATGGCCTTTCTAGATCAGATCAACGCTAATTGCGTTTGTTCCACTATCAAGACGTCGGCATCGCGTCTGTCAACGGAGTTAAATGTCAAATATTAAAAATGTAAAATTTAGTACCGTAAATTAAAAATCAAACAAGCTTTCGTGGCCAATCGGGTAAAAAAAGCAGTGTTCTGAGGAGTCCCATAAGGACGAAACAGTTAACTATCAACATTTATTAGGTGTCCATTAGTTCTTGGACCCCCGCGAGGTTAAGCTTTCGAGCTACCCACGGAAAAATACGAGAGAAACAAAAAAAAACAAATTTTTTTACCCGAATAGCCACGAAAACTTGTTTGATTTTTAATTTACGGGTACTAAATTTTAAAGTTATAAGCGAAAGTTTCTGAAAACATGAAAAACACACGCCCTTCTACTCAAATTCGAGACAAACATAAAATTTCAAATAAATTATAAAACGTTGCAAAATCTCGTCAAAAAATGTAGAAAATTTAATGAATGATATCAATGTTACTTTATAAAGTAGTTTTGTGAAATCTTTAAATAATATTCGAACTTATTTTAAAGTAAACTCTAATGTTATTTGTTGTCTTTGAAAATGTACCATTTTTGCAACTTCACCATGCAATATTGCAATACATTGATCAAGTTTTTCGCAATTTACCTCATTACATTACCTCTCACATGCTGGTCTGGTCAAATGTACAGACTAAAAACCACTTTTTGTATTTTATGTGCCGTTATTCTATATATATATTTTTTCAGCTCTTAACTTAAATATAGTAGCTACCAGCCTTGATACCTTTCTTTTTTTTGGGCTCTAGGGGAGGAGGATAAATTACCCTCTTTACCCTTCCCATAGAACTGCCAATAAATATACCTAGCACATTTTCAAAACCAACACATAAATTATTTATATTAAACTAGATAAGACTAACTTCAATTTAAAAAAAAATCAGAGACTGACCACAGCGCAAAATTTCTATATGAATTTGAATAAAGACACGTTGACATTATTCTAAAAGAATTTATACATTTTGATGAAGGCATATTTTGCGATTTTTGGCTTTTTTTTGTGTGCGCAAAAAATGTATTTATTCAATTTACTTAAAATTTTATTGTATAGGTACCGTAAAAACGCTCCCAAGAACTTGTAGATAGGTAGGTCTGATTAAATGTACAGGTCACTTTTTTATTTTGAGTGTCGGTGTAAGTTTTCATGAATTTTCAAAATTTTAAGAATACTCAAATAGTTGTAAATTATATTTCTTTTTAATTGAAAAATTTATGAAATTTTTCTCGTCTTTTTGTTGCAAACCTGTTTTTTTTACATGGAACATTCGAATTTTAAAAACATAACTTTATTTCAATGCATAATTTTTCTATTAATTTCGTATATATTTAAATATAATAATTCTTTAACATCATATAATATAACAATAACAATAAAATTTAACAAGCAAATAAAAAAAATCATGGAATATAAAATAGTTCGTTTAAACCTTTCTGGGAGGGAACTATCTATCTATCTATTTAGCCTTCTTCAATCCATCTTTGGACATAGGCCTCCCCAATATCTTCCACACTTCTCTGTCTGTCGCCGTGTTCATCCATCTAGTTCCTGCGTGTTCCTTCACATCGTCCGCCCATCTCATTTGGGGTCTTCCCCTACTTCTTTTATTTTCCCAAGGTCTCCAGTTTACAATACATTTGTTCCATCCATGATCGTCTTTTTGTCTGATAATATGACCGGCAAATTTCCATTTTATTTTTGCTACTTCTCCTCTGACATCCCTTACTTTGTTTTATTTCTTATCCATTTATTCCTTTTTCAATATGTCAGCTTTAAATGTAACATTTTTCTTTCCATCGATCTTTGGGCTTATATTACCTTATCCATGTTTGATTTTGTAAGTGTCCAGGTTTGGGATTCATAGGTAAGTACAGGAAGGATACGTTGGTTATACACTTTCGATTTGAGATACTGAGGATATTTTTTATTTCTTAATATGTAGCTTAATTTAATGCTGCCCAGGCTGTTTGGTTTTCTTTTTTCAGTTTAATAATCTGTCGCAGGTATATATATTCCTCTACTTGTTCTATTTTATTTTGGTTTATTCTGACCGTAATATCTTTATCTGTGTTTGTTATGATTTTAGTTTTAGTGTAGGTCAAGAATTGTCCGTTTACTTTGATGTCTATTTTTTCCCAATTTAAGCTTTTAAAAACATCTAGGGCCTGGTTAAAAAATTTAGGGGATATTGTGTCACCCTCCGTGACCCCTATTCCTATGCGGATTGGCTTGGTTCCTTCTTGGACTTTGATTGATGTTGTTGATTCGCTATAATTAAATAAACATATTGGCTATTAAGTCTGTATGTCTGTGATCATTTCGGCTATTAATTAAAGATGCTTTTACTTACTTTTACTTTACTTACTCAATGCTATAGAAAGCTTTTTCGAAGTCTATGAACGCAATATATAGTGGAATGTTATATTCGTTGGCTCGTTCTATTAGGATTTTCATGGTTTATATGTGGTCAACTGTACTGAAACCTTTTCTAAAGCCTGCTTCTTCCTTTGATTGATATCCGTCAAATTTTTTTATTAGTCTATCTGTTAATATTTGCGTGAAAAGCTTATAAATTACATTGAGAAGTGTTATAGGTCGATAGTTTTTTAGGTCTGTTCTATCGCCTTTTTTCTGTACAATAATGGTTATGGATTCTTTCCAGTTGTTTGGGATTATTTTGTCTTTTAGAATTTTATTCAGGAGAATATGAAGGGTATTAACTACAGCTTTACCGCTGTACTTGAGCATTTCTGCCGTAATTCCGTCTTTTCCAGGTGATTTGTTATGTTCCATTTTCTTTAATGCTCTCTTTATTTCCGCTTTGCTTATTTCAGGTGATGGGTCTGAGTTCATGTTCTTTATTTTTGTTTGGAGTTTCTTTATGGTCTCTCGTGATGGTTCCCTTTTTGTTTGGTATAATTCTGTATAGAGTAGTTGTGGGATATTTTTTTTAACGTTAGTTTCTATGCCGTTAATATTCTTTATTTTAATTATTTCATATCTACCTAGATTCGGCCTTAGACATTTCATATTTCTGTTATTTTTTATAACCCTCTCAACTTTAATTTCTTGGCTCTTTCTTTTATTTTCTTTTATAATTTTTATTACAGTTTTATTTATTTCTGTGTATTCTGTATGTATATATTGGAAGGAACAGTTACAAGAATTGACATCGCGTTGCCTCTCTGAATTGCCAGACTTACGTTCTGAATAATAAAATATTTAACTCTTGAACCGCTGCCAAATGTACCATTTATCTGTTTACTAATTTTTTCAATCAAATGTTTGGCTTCTTCACCGAAAGGACCAAAGTTTCAACAGAAAAGGGTACAAAGCAAAAGCGGTCCAACTGTTCCTCATATTTCTTATTCTTTAGGGACTCACCCAAACGACAAACCTCTCCTGCTTTTTGAGAAGATAAGTGGATATATCTTTACAAGTAGTGACGTCCACTAGGAGAGGTTTGCGAGACTTCCACGGAAATCTGGTCACTCATCTACACGCTTTCCATGGCTGCGACATACTCGAACGGGTTCAAGAACTGAAAGGAATCCTGCAGATTTCAAAGCCCATAGAAGTATGTTCTTCAGTTCACTGTGCCGAGCCATCCTTCCTGCATTTTTGTGGCAACTCAGGCCATGATAGGCATGTTGTTTGACCACAAGAAGAACAATCATAAGGACTTTACATAGGAACTCCTAACCCCAAAGCGACAGAAACGTAGAAGGTTTGATCGTCCAGGAGAGTACTTAAAGGATACGATGTAGTAGGCTTAGCATGACTCTCTGGTCGTTGAAATGCGATAAATCTTGCCTTTGAACGCAAGTCTTACAATTCAAAAGGGCACGATGCACCAATGCCTCGGATGTTACTTTATCAAAATCCTTTTGAGAGTTTGAAACAATCTGTGGAGTACACTGAAAATTGAAAATTAGTGTCCACTGATTTAAGGCTTCATTATAATCATCATCTGGATAAAAGTTACATATTGGCGGAAGAATAAGATTAAACATTTTACATGAATTTTGAGCCGATCCTAGAAAAGCAGAAAAGTAAAGTGAAGAGGTTTCCCTCATATCAAAGTCCGCCAAATTTGATGGGAAGCGTACATTGTGACCAAGAATTTATATTAAATTTGCAGTTAAAAATTTATTCTATAGTAGACCTTAATATGGAGTAGTATTTTTTTAGTAGTTCAGGATGATTCCAGCAAGGAAGACACCTTAATATATATGATATTATTATACTAGTCAAAAACTTGATTTTTCTGTGAGCTATTTTCCATGTGCGCCTTTTCGGTAAGCTTTTTTACGCGTGCGCTCTTTTCCTATGCGCTTGTTTCCTACACGCTTATTTACGGTCACCGCTTAACCATTACCCCTCCCCCATACTTTGGCGTCAAAACCGCCGCTGCGTAAAGATTTGTATGTTATTTATTAAATTTAGAAAAAACAAAAAGTTTACATTTTTCTGATAATAGTACATCATGCTAATATGGTACTACATGAATATATCATCGTAAAAGGAACAAAAAGGGCAAATCAAATCGTGTGGAAAGGATAAAATGTGAAGTGTAAAAGCGGGTCGGCAGCAGCGTTTAGATTTTTCAGGATCTAACGGAAGTTTACCGCAAATGGATTAAATGCACTCGCTAATGGTTTTTATCTCTCGAGCTGCTAAACCGGAAGTTTTAATATATATGACTTCAGTGAGGCTCAAATTGCTCTTGCGATAATAAAAATAAATTGTAGGTTAACAGCGCAATAATAAATATTGCTTATCTTTACTGCAAAATTTTAATTCCCTTTAAAAATAATATATAATTATTTTGTTTTCTCCCACGAAATTATCAATCACCTTAATTTTTGATGAGTTTGTCGGGTTTCTTTTTCCTTAAAATATGTCATACTAGGTGTTACTGAAACCTCGGAAACAGAGAAACAAAATAATAAATAGAGTGCTTGTCAAACCTGTACAGACTCTAGGAAATGGGAAATTCGCCATTTTTTTACAGATTGAACAAGGCCATTGGACAGGCAAGTTTTGAAAGGCGGTAGCATTGAACTGAACTCGTGGTAAAACATCATATGGAGCCACTCTTAAATAGGGATATTTGACAAAGCGTCACACTGACCTCTCGGGGTGGTGGCTTATAATACGCTTGTAAGGTCACGGTTTTCTGGAGCCTGGCGATAAAGTTTTCGAGTGTTTTCATGATCCAATGCCCATAAATGCTTGTTCGCCATAAAGACCTCTTGGGTTAACCGCTTGTACTTAAGATCTGTAGATAAATGGCGGCCAACGTTCTGTCACCCCTATTGGAGGATGCGCAGTCATCGAATCGCTATCTTATTACTTTTCTATATCTATAGTTAAAACCCATATAATAATAATAATAATAATAATAATAATAATAATAATAGTATTTAGTAAATAAAAAAAAGCACTTTTCAAAGGGCGAAGTCTAGCTGACAGTCCAGCTACTCAACATTAACCCTTATTAAGATTAATAAATCTTACCTACTCTAAATACTAATCCCAGATTAATTTTATATCTATAAAACACTGAAGGAGAAAAAAAAACGAACAAATTTGCGAAGCCTAATAAACTACTCCCCAATCCGACGATAATATTTGTTTTTTATAAAAACGATTTTAAGTTTTTTCTTTAATGATAAAACGTTTCCGCAGGCGACAAAGTAAGTTTGAAATTCATTATAATATTTAACACAGGTATAAGAAAAACTGCGTTCAAACATACTAGAACGATATCTGGGTAAAATAAGTTTATCAGATCTTATTGGAAAACCTCGATAATCGCTACGAAAAGATAATTTTTCTCTTAAATAGGACGGTGTTGATGTTTTTAATAGTTTGTATATAAATATCAGTAACAAATATATATATATATATATATATAAATTATTTATTCTCAGCCAAGAAAGTTCGTTAATTTTTTTGGACACATGATCATACTTACGAATATCACATACAAAACGGCAACAGTTGTTTTGTATCTTTTGTAAACGTTGACAGTCTACTGCTGTTAAAGAAGGATAAAAAACTGTGAGACAATAAGA
This sequence comes from Aspidapion aeneum, assembly GCA_963576565.1. Taxonomy (NCBI): domain Eukaryota; kingdom Metazoa; phylum Arthropoda; class Insecta; order Coleoptera; family Brentidae; genus Aspidapion; species Aspidapion aeneum. The sequence continues at coordinate 73,554,289 of OY755044.1, forward strand.
AATCGTTGACATAATATAATATACGCACAACTTTTTTCTTGCTTTAAAATTTAAAATGTGCTTATTTGCATATAGAGTTTTAAGTGATAAATATGATCTTTGGCTGAGATTTGAAACATATTGCTGGAACCTAAGGGAAGTATCCAAGAGCACCCCCAGATTTTTTGCTGTTTCACTAAACTCAAGTTGCTGACCGTCCAACACAAAGAACAAATGGTCTTTTAAAAATTGACAATTAGAAGGAGCAAATAGGAGAACCTTTGTCTTATTAGCATTTAATATTAAGTTATGTTTACTAGTGTATATGCACGCGAAAAATCCAGTAATATAAGCACAGTCGCCTTTTTGTCATCTAAACCTTTTAATATATTGTCAAAAACATTCAGCAGTATGGTAGACGTACTGTGTCCAGGGAGAAAAGCTGATTGATTTTTTGGTAGTAGCTAACATTCACTTACATAACCATATAATTGCAAATAAACAACTTTTTCTAAAATTTTGCTTAGTATTGGAAGCAATCTTATAGGCCTTAAATCATTTAGGGTCTCAGGTGAATTTACTTTTGGTATTGGACAAATGATCGCTGTCTTCCATGATTCCTGAAAGTATTCAAATTCTAGGCAACAGTTTATTATATGTGTGATGTGATTTATAGAAATAGGAAGACTATGTTTTACCATCAAAAGAGAAATATCATCAACACCTGCAGCATTTGATTTATGGCTAAATATAAGTGTCTTTATTTCATCTGGTGAAAAAAACTTAAATTCAAAACGTGCTGAACTATGTCTATTAGAATTAAAGTAATCTACTAAACCCGAGTCGGCTTTGGTTTTACTGTAAATGGATAAAAAGTGATTCTTAATTTTGCTACAGTCCTGCATAATAGTTGGTAGTTCTGGCTTTGGCTTTCCTATAACTTGAGTTAGTCTTAGCGTTTCCACAGTTCGCCGGTCTCCTGTGCATTAAAGTCATTTAAGTAAGCTGATTTTTCCCTTCTTATGGCTGCCAGCGCAAAATTACGCAACTGCCTATAATTATTCTAGTTCGCAACAGTTTTATGTTTTTTAAATTTAGACAAAGCGTTATCCCGATCCTTAAGTATCGAGTTAAGCATTGGTGTAAGCCAGAGAGCGTGAATGTCAAAAATTTGTTTTAAATTATTTGTTAAAAATTCTACCTTTTGATCCACATTTTTCATGTAATACAAAGACTCCCAATTAATCCTATACATATCCTTAGAAAAGGCTTGTTGATTAAAATATTTAAAACATCTATATGTGTATAACTTTTGACGAGAACATGGTGTTGCTAACGACAGTTCACATAAAACTAAGTTATGATCGGAAATGAGATCAGTATTCAAGACTCCGTGTTTTTTAACAAACAAAAGGTTGTTAACAAAAATTGGATCCAAAAGCGTAGATATCGTATGGGAAATCCTAGTGGGTTCATCTATAAGTTGAACCATATTATAAGAATCAAAGCAATCACTTAATGGGTTTCCCGGGTCCAGCATATTGATATTTACGTCCCCTGTAACAATAATGCGGTCTGCCTCGACCGATATTTCAGACAAAATTGCATGGTATGAGTTAACGGACTCAGAAATTGAACAAGCAGTATGTGAGCGATATACAACACAAAATGTAACTTTAACCTTTTTTACCTCAAACTTAATTAACAAAGATTCTAGGGGTCCACTACCACAGGTGTTTAAAACGTACATATCAACATTTAATTCATTTTGAACATAAATAGCAATACCTCCTCGAGCCCGATTTATACGATCTTCCCTTATTAACTTATAATCATTTATATGCACCACATCTGAAGATATCCATGGCTTAAGACAGGTTTCAGTCATACAAAACACATGAAACCCATTACTTTGTATCACATCGCGTATATCTGGAAAATGCGCTGCTAAAGAACTTACATTTAAGTTTCCTATTTTTAGATTATTAAAATAGGTCGCCATTTTAAAGGAAAATAAAAAATAGACATATTATACAAATAAAACGCTAGTAGACAAATTGTAAATTGTAAAAATTTACTCAGTGCTTCGTATGAGATTGTGGACATGATCAGGACTCCTAATCCTTATAGCTTTATGGTTATCATCTTTTTTAATATATACAGCTCCCCATTTACTCCAAACATACTTGTACCCTTTGTCTTTACACTTTTTATATGTGCATATCGGTCTGTTCGGCCCATGCCTAGGAAACTCATGGGAAATTGACAGGTCTTTAGTATTTGTTCTGAAACAGCTCAAAAGAGTTCCGCGTTTATTTTCTTATTCTATTTTATTTAATAATTATCTGTGGTTTGGATTTTCCGTCCCCCTTTTATTCAGGTACCAAAACCTCTTCTACCTCATTTTATTTTCGGTTCATTTTAAATCCATTTCCTTCGCATCTTGAAAGTAATCTGTGGTATTTCTAACCAATGACACATTACTAAATTTCCATTTTTTTGCAGTTTTTGAATAAAAAACACTGAAATTTTGGTCTTACTTGTGTGTAGTATCTGAGGTTGACGGGCATCCAATCCATAGTTTTCCGAGAGATTTAAAGGTACGTTTTATTATTTTCATCTTTGAGGTTAGAAGTGTGTGTGTATTGTTTCATTGAATAAAGTTTTTGCTGTTTTTAACAAAATAAATAATAGTTTATGTGGTTTTTCTCTTCTTAATGTGACTATCAGACATGGGTCTCTTTAAAAAAAACATTTTTAAGACAACATTCGTGCTACCAGACTTGTTGTGTGATATCGTCAATGGCGCCTCCTCCAAAGATGTCAAAGGGCCAATGGCGCCTGCACCACATATGTCACGCTATTTTTATGATGGGGGTAACGCATCAAGATGTCACGTCAAAAAATGGCATCTTTAAAGAACTCTCGATGGACAGGCACATACGCCTAAATGCGTCACATTGGACGTTTGTGAGATGTTTTAATTAAATAAAAATATGCCTTGCAGGCGAGGATGAGAAGGGCAACGTCGATGCGTGACGTAACCCGGGTTAATACGTGCCCTTCTAGGTAGGATTTAAGCCCTTGGTAAAACCCTTAATTTGAAAATAATAAAAAATACGAGAACAAAAGTTAATACACGTATTTTTTATATACAAAACCTAACTATAATTATAAAACGTAAAGTGCCCAAAATAACACTGTTCATAATCAAAAAACTGGCTCTGGTCCCCAAATTAATTATTATTTCGCCCTTTGGTACCTACCAAAAAATTAGTGGGCAAAGCCCCTGATCTCTGGTTAAAAAAAAAGGTGCAACGCACGCAACTAAATTAACTTAAAAAAAAACGACGTCTCAGATTATCGGTTCATTGAAATATAAATTAACGTGAGCGGTAAACGATCACACAGTCAACTTCGTGGATACCTAATGGGAATATCCCTCTCTTTCGAGCTGGACTTCCCCTTCGGAAGGATCTCCTTTTTCAGGCTGAAACTCCTAGGCAAGCCCCTTCTTCAGTGTCAGGCCTTAGGTATAGTTTTGGACGCCATGTTCGGGATGAAAACCAAAAGTTGAACCACGTACTGGTTCCAAGACAAGCCCTTTGTCGGGGTCAGGTCTTCGGTATATTGGTGAACCCCTTGTTCAGGGTAAAAACCGAAAGTTGAACCATGTACTGGTTCATCTTCTAGGCAAACAAGCCCTTTGTCAGGGTCATGTCTTGTGATGGACCCCTTATTGAGGGCGAAAACCAAAAGTTGAACCGTGTAATGGTTAATTATTGCAATTTGTCGATCAGTTTTTATAGGCAAATAATGCTTCGTCAGCTTAAATTATTTAATTACAATATTGAACAATATTCCATTGAGTAAAAATGTAGGTATTTAAATAATTCTCATTTAGTTATTTCGACTGTGTGACAATATCTATGATATCCTCTTTAACGTTAGTTTCTACGCCAATATCCTTTATTTCAATTATTTAATTTTTTTTTACGGTTAAGCGCACTCGTGTGTTGGTTTTGAAACGGTACAGGTTGTAACCTGCAAGGAAAACTGTCGCAGGGAGTTTATTCCACAGCGATGCTGTTCTCCAGCGTTTTTGGAAGTGGATAATGTTACTTTTACATAACTTGACATTTATAGGGGAGGAGAGAAAATGAAAATTTTTGGGGTTTTTAAATTTTTTCCCGTGGTTTTATTATAGTTTTTATCAGCCTTCCAAAGCTCAGCTCTCTAGCGTTTCTGGAAGTGGGCAGTGTTACTTTTACATAACTTTACATTTATATGGGAGAGAAGTAAATTAGAATTTTGGGGTGTTTTTTCCTATACTTTTATCATAGTTCCTATCAGGCTGCCAAAGCTCAGCTCTCTAGCATTTCTAGAAGTGTGTAATGTTACTTTTAAATAATTTTACATGTAAAGGGGAGGGGAGTAAATTAGAATTTTGGGGCTTTTTGATTTTTTCCAGGGGTTTGGTCATAATTTCTATGAGTGCGCCAAATTTCAGCTTTATAGCAGGTCTGGAAGTACAGTAGAATTTTGATGATCTATACATGAGTGAGTGAGTGGAAATTTCGACGTTTTTTAAAATTTCGTAACTACTTTACTACTTTTTAGCAGTCCATGAAACTTGGATTGGTTGTTAACTCTATGAAGGTCTACGACTGTGCAAATTATGAGGTTCGTAGCTCTTTCCGAAGTAGAGTTTTAGATAGGTCAAATATGGGCTGAAATGTTTCAAGAAAAGATGGTACGACAGCGCGAACTTGGCGAGGCACTACCGTGCCCTCAGATAAAGACACTGGAAGTCCAAAGTTTTATTTCTACTCAATCAATGTCTACGAGTTTCAAACAAAAGATTATTTTTTCACTTATATAATAGCATGTTTAATTAGGTGGGTCCTCAAGTCGTGAACGGTTAGCCCAGATATTCCTAAGCTCTAAGGTCGACACTGACAGTAACATGTGTTTGTATTAAATGCAGTGTTGTTTTGGCCGTGGGACTCGGTATATTGAGTTTTTGGTGTTTTTTTCGGTGTGCTGAGTTTTTTTTTTTGTAAAAAAGAACTTAGTTGGACGTAAAAATAAACAAGAAGTGCTATGTTTCTGAAAATACTGTGAAAATTCAGCCTAGTGTGGTTTTTTCGAGATGATTTCAGTGGCGCAGCTATGTTGCCATCGCCGGGGATTCTGCAAATTCTAAGTTTTCAGGAATGACCGCCACGAATAGGGAAAATTTACACGGGGCCGCGGTTGACTTCTTCTCTTTATATTATTATTACTCTAAGGATGTTTAAGACTATCCAAGCTACGGGTAAGTGCGGGGTCATTGATCAGCTTGATAGCTCGTTTTTGCACGGTGTTCAAAAGCATTAGGGTATGTTTGGGTGCCGCACTCCATATATGTGAGCAGTACTCCATAGTTGGTCGAATCTGGGCTTTGTAGAGTGTCAGCAGTTGGCTTGGTGTATACAGATGTCTTGTAAGAAATACCACCCCAAGCTTTTGGGACGCCCTTTTAGCTATATCTGCCACGTGACTGTGCCAAGACATGTTGGTCTCTGCAGTGACTTCTGAGATGTTCAACTGGGTCTGCAATGTGACAGCACTTTCAGATGGCATAATGTTTGGCTCACCGGTGCTGGTCTTTTTTGAAAACAGGGCTGCTTGGGTTTTCTGCGCGTTAAACTGTACAAGGTTTTTGTTCCCCAGTCCTCTATTATCTCCAGGTCGTTATTTTTCTGCGATATTTGAGTTAGTCTAAGATGATGGAATTCACGTGCGGAGAGACATGTGGGTGATATGACTGAGGAGATTACATTGCCATCATCTGCAAAGCAATAAAGTGGATTTACTGTTTTATCTATAAGGTCATTTATGTAAATCAGAAAAAGTGTTGGCGAAAGGATTGCACCCTGTGGCACACCAGCTTTTATTTGGTAAGAGTTGGAGTTCCGGCCATCCAGTGCAACATAAATGGATCTATCCTTAAGGTAACTTTCAAACCAAGTGCAAAGTTTCATTGCATTGCTTTGTTTCACCCCGCAACTCAATCGCTTTTTGCCATAAGTGAGTGACGTATGTAAGTAAATCGCCAGTTGACCTATATTTTCGAAATCCGTATTGCTTGTCGTTAATAATTTTGTAGTTTTCCAAGTACTTGGTTACGTGATTGTTTACAACTCTTTCCATTACTTTTGATATCACCGGAAGTAGAGCCATTGGTCTATAGTTTAACGGATCTGTCTTTTTTCCTTTCTTTGGAATGGGTTGTACTGCGGCAGACTTCCTTGATGATGGATATACTCCTTGCCTGTAAGATAAATTGAATAATTTAGCGAAAGTTGGGGTGAGTTCGTTAGCACAAGTTTTGAGTACTATCGCGGGAATGACATCTGGACTCATTGCTTTGTTTGTACTTTTTAAGGGATTTTCGTATTTCTCTATGACAAAAGGGTACCTCTGGCATAGTGTCGGAAACCCTTTCAATGAACGGTGGAGTGTTTCCATTTGGCACTGTTAGGTTTGAGTTGGAGGAAAAGATTTTTGCCAGCATATTGGCTTTTTCCTCTGATGTTGTAGCTAAGTGAGTATTTTTATCTGTAAGTGGTGGTATGGATGACTTGGTGAAGTTAGATCCAACAGCTTTTAGAAGAGACCAAAAGGACCTAGTTGGACAATTCAGCAACCTGTTTTTTATTCTTTGATGGTATGTTTCTTTGGCGGCGTCAATAGTAATTTTGCAACTATTTCTGGCTTCTATAAATTCTGTGTGGTTTTGAGCGGTGTGTTGTCGTTTCCAAAGGTTATCTGCTCTCTTATATGTTTTTTCTGTACTGTCGTTTGACACTGGCTGTTGAACGAAGTTTTGCATTTGCTTTGCGTTTTATTGTATGTGGGATATATGCATCCATTCCAGATAAGATTACTTTTGTTATTTCATTACAGCAAATAGTGGGATCAGCTGTTTTAAAGCAAACCTCTTGCCATGAAAAATTTAGGTAAAACTGTTTAAGGTCATTCCATTTTGCCGATCTATAGCGCCACATTTTACGAGGGAGTGTTTGTTGGGTTGGTGGTATGAGCATTTCGCACTTTGTTATTATATTTGTTATTGATCGGATGAACCAAGTGGGGGATCTACTTGAACTGTGTACGAGTCAGGATTCATATCTACCTAGAGTCGGCCTTAGACATTTCATATTTCTGTTATTTATTATAACTCTCTCAACTTTAATTTCTTGGCGCTTTCTTTTATTTTCTTTTATCATTTTTCTTAGAGTTTTATTTATTTCTGTGGATTCTGTATATATGTATTGGAAGGAACAGTTACAAGAATTGACATCGCGTTGTCTCTCTGAATTGCCAGACTTACGTTCTGAATAATAAAATATTTAACTCTTGAACCGCTGCCAAATGTACCCTTTATCTGTTTACTAATTTTTTCAATTAAATGTTTGACTTCTTCACAAATCAAATCAAATCAAATCAAATCAAGCTTTATTGTCTTATATAAAGTATAAAACTTTGTAGACAAAGCAAATACATAACTAATAATAATAATAGAAAAAATCATTTAAAAAATATAAAATATATAAATCCATCCAATAAATGGTTTAATTATGTTGTTTGTATATATATATATATATATATATATATATATATTTTTTAATTTACTTTTATAATAATTGAGAATTTTAAGTTTAAAATTATTCCTTAATTGTAACTCTGATCAAGAAATTCGTTAATTGAATAAAAAGCTTTAGTGATAAGAAAATCCTTGCACTTATTTCTAAATATGTTATAGTTATTATTAAGTTTTATATTGTTTGGCAAATTATTATACAATTTTATACCGTTATAAATTATGGATTTTTTAAATAAAAATGAATGTGGTATAGGTAATGTAAGATTATTAACTTGTCTCGTTGAATAAGTATTTTGGTTTATTTCAAAGTAATTTAGATGTTTATTTATCAGACAAATTGTTTCAAGAATATATAAACAAGGAAGAGTCAAAATATTATTTTTGATAAACAAGTCTTTGCAGTGATATCTAGAATTTACATTGCATAAATACCTAATTGCTCTTTTTTGAAGAATAAACACTGATCTAAATAAATACATTGAACATGTACCCCAGAAAGGAATGCCATATAATGTCAAATTTGGCTCTTTCTATCAAGCCACTTGAATTCCAGGAATCGTTAATGTAAAAGACCAAAACTCTAGATTTTCAAGAAGTATGAAACCCTATAAATTTTAACATTTTTGGATTCCTGGGCGCCGAGAGAGAATTTTAATATTAAAATTAATAATTGATGTCTTTATTTCACAATTTTTAGCGAAAACTTTTATTGTATTGTATTGTTTCTATTTCTATCTAAAAAAAAACTGTGAAAAAGGCAAAATTCAGTACTACCTACATACCAACCATTTGTCGATATCGGACATCTGATTTTAATTTAATAGTAATGTCATTAGTGTTTTTAATAGAAATTTTACCCCAGTGCTTTTATGCAAAGCAAGAAATTGATTTTGTCAAATGTTTTCTCAAAGATGTTCCCTTCCGCGTCACACCAGTGTCGGCGGTTATAACGAATTCCGTAGTGGATTCTCCTAAACAAAAAAGGAAAATGCATGCACGTTTCTAAAAAACCCGTAGAAGGGGAAAAATATGGGTGTCATGCCGAATTTTTATCCAAAACTAGTTAGTAATTAAGCTTAGAAAAGTGTTTTGGTATTATACCGGGTGAGCCAAAAAAAAACGGTCAAAATGTTTTTCGTTATAGACACCGATTTAAACAAAAAAAAACTAAACGTTGATTAGGCTTCTAAGGTTTTTTCCTTGTTTCAAATTTAAAAAAAAATGAAATTGGTTCACTGATTCCAAATGTTTTTTTAAACCATTGCTTTGCTCGTTATTCGATTGCCTTCTTAATTCTGTCTGCATTAAATTTCACATAAATTAATTTTCCTGAACCGATTTTAAATATGAATAAAACAAATCACATTTGACTGAATAAGGCCGCGATCTTGAAATCCAATATGGCGGGCGGACCTTCCTCTATTTATTTTTATATCTCGAAAAACGTTTTGACCTTTTCTGAATTCATAGAAAACCTCTGTATCTGCCGCGTGCAACAAGGTATGAACCATGAGTTAACCATTGTTTTGCAACTATATGACGGCCTTGCTGATTCCAAATTCATTCCTCATAAATTCATTATTATTAAATTAATTTTAATAAGCAATTGGTTATAACCATAATGCTTTAAATTTCATTAAAATCACAAGCACTAATAATTTGAGAACTACTATAACGATTTTAATGATTAGTATCTTGTTTTGCCTAGGGAATCTATCTCATTTAAAAAAATTAAAAAAAGGGTGACCAAGTTGCAACAATAAAAAGTGATCCTTTATGGTGGGTCAAACCTCGATTTAGTCATTTTGAATTTAATGAGGGAAAATTTTAATAGAAATCAGCTAAGAGCAATCGATCTTTTTCTATAATTAATTTATGACAGACTGAATCGACAAGGCAAAAGTATAATCTGTAAAACAATGTTTGAAGAAAAAATTCATATTTTATATGAATATAGTACTTCATTGTGTTTTTCAATATAAAAAAAATCTGATAGGGTAAACAGAGGAGAGACGGATTCAGAGGGGAGGCGGAGCACCGCATATTTTTTAGTCATTACGGCAACTCTTTTCCGCGAAAGTGCATTTCAGTATTTTAGTCAGCCCCTGCTTCAGTGAAGAAAAATATGCGTTTGATATTTTGTAAATGTTTTTTATAATTTTTGTTTTGATAGGTGAAAATTTGTTAGACAGTTTTTTACAAACCAGGTAAGATCAGCTAGATAATTCTAAGGAAGGCGAAGATCTAGATGATCATTTAAACGAATGTGTTGGCTGTAGGAAATACTACAAAAAACCTAAGCAAAAAAGATTTGATATAATGCAGTATGCAAAAAAGGGCTTTATGAGGTCTTTACAAACTTTCACAATATATGCCCGGTTTGCGTTTTTTTTTTAATCGAAATATTATTATTTTTCTTGGTATTTTGGGGTAATTTAGTTTTTAAGGTAAATTGTAGTGCCTTTTTTGTTTTTATTTTATTTCAGTTAAATTGACCAGTTAAGAGCTTATAATACCACGCTCTGCCGTTCGCACGGTGAATTTCCCCCACTTGGGCGGCCTGCAAGTGAACTGCAGGGCCGCACGTGGTCGACAGACATGATCGATTGACCGATGAAAAAAGGTAACTTAAAAAACATAAAAAACTCCGTGAATTTACAGTCCATATTTTTCATTATAAAAAGTGCCCAAACGATACATCGTTTTTTTCATAATTAACGAGTCGGTTGCGGTACATACATTTGTTCACTTCGAGCCGAATTTTTATTTTGGATTTTATGTGGCTGATTATTTGAAAACGTTAAAACCGATTTTACGGACATTGTGTTTGTGCAAAAGACTGCTTCATTAGCTTTGGAATATTAGCATGTTGTTGGATTTATCCTGATTTGTTGTGGGAATGCCAAGAAGAATTCCGTAAGTAATTAATTGGGCAATTACCTATTAGTAAATTTAAAATTTCCAGCAAACTACAATTTACCTTTTTCATAATTTAAATTTAAATTATTGATTTGATTTTGTCGAGCCAACGTATAAAAAAACCGTCGGTCGGTTGTGCTCACATTATTGACAAAAAAAGTGTTTTCGCGAAAAATTAAATTAAATTTTCTTATCAATTTTATATGGGATTTTTATAAGAAATAGAAAGGATGGTTTCGAGCATTTTAAGTGCGTTTTTGTTACTTTCATTTATCATTTATCATCATTTATCTTATTAATTAATTAACTTATCAATTTATTTGATCCTCGTGAAAAACATTTTTCTTTTTTGGAAAACTAATTTGAAATATTAAGCCAGTAAAAAGGATTAGTTTATTAAAAATAGCCTTCTATAAGGAATTTTTCGAGCTTGTAAACCCGTAGGTTTTTAGTTTAAGGCCAATTTGAATTGTTTCTGAAGCGTTTTTTTGTGGTATTTCTTTTTATTCAAGATGCCTACACTTTCGGTAACAAATACCGAAAAGATAAATAGGTACACGTCGCAAAGAGCTACCTTTTCGAATAATATTAAGGATGCTTACTCGCAAGCTGTGCTAGCAAAGACCGACGTATCCCTAATACATGAACTTAAGTGTAGATATGATGATGTTTTGAAAGAATTTTGTAAATTTCAAGAAGTTCACAATAATATCGTCATTCTTACATCGGTTTTGGGGGATGAAGAGTTTAATAAGCAGCGTTTATATTTTATAATTTATTCACAAATCACAGGTTCATTGCCACTAACTTTTGGAATGAAATTTACTTTTTTCGCACTTTAAAAGATGATACAGAGTTGAGTAACCTTTTATCTACATTTTCCGAAAATAGAGGCTTTAAAAAACATGCAATATCCAGTGGAGCATTAGGATTTTGTGAATTTTCACCTCCTTTTATACAAAGTTTCGAGCAGTACGCGTAATAGATTTGAGTTAGAGTTTACTAGTCGTGCCACAAGCCGTGCTTTAAAAGGACAACCTTCACATAAGGAACTTCACTTTCGCGCCATGCAGACCTCAAATGCTATTCAGGCGGCGGTTGGTAATATTTCGAAACCACCACGCCCTCCTTTCAAGAAATCATCAGGAACTTATGTTGCTGGTCGGATTGTTTGCTCGTTGTGCCGAAAATCACATTTATTGAGTTCCTGTAAAAAGATTTTGGCAAAAAAACCTTACTCGAGATTTACTTTTGTTAAAAGTAAACATTTGTGTTTGATCTGTTTTGGACTGACGCACAGTTCAAAGGACTGCATTGTTACTGAAATATGTGGATGCGGGCACCGTCATCATTCATTATTACATTTTTCGAAAAGTAATGATGGCAGTCAGAGCGAACTTTCCATTAGACCGCCTGCGACTTCGGTGACACAACTAGTTGTCGGACAGGGGAAAGCACCAGTCAAGGCCCACCTAAGGAAAATATTTCGTTCTCCACTCCTTTAATCTCTAGCTCAGATGTTATTCCGATCCTGCCTACTGCCATGGGTCATATTAAAAATGCTGAGGGTAACTTCGTGCCCATTCGAATATTACTGGACTCGGGTTCAGCTGCGAATTTTATTTCGGAAACTTGTTTGAGGCGCCTTGGGTTGTCCCGCCAAAACTGTGAGATGCAAATCTCTGGTATTGGAAACAGTGGAAACGCGGTGACAAAAGGCTTTGTAAAATGTATTTTAAAACCTCAATTTCGTATTGAACCTGAGTTAACGCTAAAAGCGTTGGTCCTTCCTAAAATTTGTTGTGCATTACCTATGCGCTTAGTTAGCATTTTTGACAAGTAATATTTCGATGGCCTTGAACTTGCTGATAGCATAGAGATGCTTATTGGCATATCCCGTAGCATAGATATTGGCATGTCGGAATTTGGCACTATTATGAAATTATCTATTATGAAACTATATTTGGTTGGGTTGCCCTGGGAAATTCGAAAGTTTCAAAGAAAAGACAAATTAAGGACACGTTTTTGCCGACTTATTGTAGTTCCACTTTGGAGTCTTTGGTTTTTATTATTAAAAGGCTGTGGGAAGTAGAAAGTGTACCAGACAAAGTCGTCCAGAAACTGAGTTTTGTTAAAGTTTTGGTGAATCAAAAAATTTGACATTGCGCAAATTGTATTCTTTGGAAAATAGGTTGTATAAAAACCCATATCAGTTTACACTTGATAACGGTTAGAGATACTTACTAACCGAAACGTCGTGTTTTAAAATAAATGAAGACAATGGAAGTCCGAAATTTTATTTCTCTAAGCTATATGCTGGACCCAAACTTCATTCAGACATTTCAGGGGTGCTGCTTTTGCACAAATATCAGCTTATAGCAGACATTAAAAAAATGTTTTTGCAGATTCTTGTTCGTGAGGAAGATAGAAAGTTTCAACATATTTTGTGGAGATTCGATCGTGGAGATCCTATACAAGAATATCGACTAAATATTTTGGTTTTTGCACTTAGCAGTTCGCCTTACTTGGCAAACAGGACTATTCGACAGCTGGCAATTGATGAGAAGGAATCTTATCCATTGGCATCAAATATCTTATTGTCGGACGTCTACGTGGACGATGTTTTGACGGGGTTTAATGATCTTGAATATGAGCTAAAAGTTAAATTTGAGCTTACAGAGATTTTAAAAAGAGGTGGCTTTGAGTTAAGAAAGTGGGCAAATAATTGCAGTCACGTTTCGAAAGTTATTTCGAAGCTAGATAAAAATACAGTCGTGGAAAAATCTTTGAGGATATTAAATCCATTTGTTGATCCTCATGGTTTTCTCAGGGTCGGCGGGCGTTTAACCCATTCGAAAACGTTGTCCTACGATAAAAAATTCCCTTTGCTACTTCCTCAAAAGCATCGACTTACTGAGTTGATTATTTTTTACCTGCATGAAAAATACCTACATCCAGGTTTGCAGGCATTGCATTTTTTGATTATGCAAAAATTTTGGATTTTGTCAGCGAAGAAAGCTATTCGGAGATGTTTGTCTCATTGCATAAGATGTTTTCGGGTGGATCCCAAACCCATAGTGCCTTATATGAGTGATTGACCTTCTGGGCGTGTATCCCAAATTAAAGCTTTCCTGGAGGTTGGAGTTGATTTCGCAGGACCCTTCTTTGTAACTCCTTTAAAAGGCAGAGGTATTAAATCGCACAAGGCTTACGTTTGCATCTTCGTTTGTTTTGCAGTGAAGACTATTCACCTAGAATTGGTGTCAGATCTATCTTGTGATGCTTTTGTTGGTGCTGTAACGTTTTATAGCACGTAGAGGGCGCTGCAATTTCATTAGGTGCTAATAGGCAATTAACCGAGCTTATGAAACGGGCAGTTGAAGCAGGAAGAGCGAAGTGGTATTTTAACCCCTCTTCTGCACCCAATTTTGGTGGGCTGTGGGAGGCTGGCGTGCGTAGCATGAAGCATCATTTGGTTTGAGCTGTTGGTCTGCAAGTCCTAACTTTCGAGGAAATGTCTACGGTCCTCTGTAATATTGAGGCTCTATTGAACTCCAGACCCTCGCATCCAGTGAGTAGTGACCCTAACGACATTACAGGGCATTTTTTAAATGAGCCACTTACTGCTTTACCATCTAGTGACTTTTCTGATATAAAAATAAACACTTTGCAACGTTGGGAATTTGGAAACATAATTTATTAAAAGTTGGAGATTTGGTAGTCATTAAAGATGAGCTCAGTTCTCCACTTAGTTGGTTACTTGCCAGAGTAACTGACGTACATCCGGGTGCCGATGGTATTTGTCGGGTAGCTACCGTAAAAACTATGAATGGGATTTTACAAAGGCCTGCATCTAAGTTATGCCCTTTGCCCTACTTAGATTAGTTTTTCAATTAACATTTACTTTAGGATTAAGTAGAACCTTTTTTTTTTCTTTTTTTTTTAAATACTTGGTTATTTTTAGGTCGGCGGTATGTTCGATCTTAATCGAATTATTATTATTTTTATTCGTATTTTGGGGTAATTTAGTTTTTAAGGTAAATTGTAGTACCTTTTTTGTTTTTATTTTATTTTAATTAAGATGCCCAGTTAAGAGCTTGGAACACCAGGCTCTGCCGTTCGCACGGCGAATTTCCCTCACTTGGGCGGCCTGCAAGTGAACTGCTAGGCCGCACGTGGTCGACAGACACGATCGATGGACCGATGATAAAAGGTAACTTAAAAAACATAAAAAACTTCGAAAATTTACAGTCCATATTTTTCATTATAAAAAGTACATACATCGTTTTTCTCAAATGAATGAGTCCGTTGCGGTACAACGTTGGCCCCTCTATCCTTTAGTGTGCAGTCCATCCATCTCTACCATTGCGGAGAGTGGGTCCAGTATATTATTTTTTAAATTTATTTACAATTTTGTTAAAAATATTATTTTTAAGGGTACTTTGGTTGGATTTTATAGGCAAAACATTAGCAAATTTTGTCAATGTTATACGTTTGTGTATTCATTATTAAAGTTTTAATAACAAAAACTCTATAAAGTTTTCCACCACTCCTCTCTTTACCCTACATGAGAATAAACGAGCCTTTTTGAAGATCAAGCTTGATTCTGTCTGCCATGTTGGATTTTGAGATAACGACAAATTTTGATTATGGTCTTTAAAAAACAGCGATCCGTACCATGATGCTCTTTGTTTCATTAAGATTAATGAACTAGAAATTAATTTATGAGGAAATTAATGCAGACAAAATCGAGAAGGCGATGGTGAAGTTGCGAAACAGTGGTTACAACAAAAATTAAATTTTTTGGGATGTTGGAAGCGTTTTTAATGATTCGTATGCTGTATAAGAATAAACGAGAAGGATCAAGTTTAATTATATCTTATATTTTTGAATAGCGGACAAAAAATGTTTTCTACAAAGTGCAGTTTGCTTTATTCATATAAGGTACCGAGAAAGAACCATAGTGCTGTTAAGCATTTCAAAATGTCTCTAATATCAATAATTTTAGTATACAACGAAATTCTTCGTATATTCTGTTCATACTATCATTGCTTAAATAAAGAGTGTTACTATATACCAAAGACTAAAAATAGAGTATAAATAATTATTCTTCTCTTGGAAACTGATATGATCATTTGCTAGGATACATCGAAGCCCCAGAAATAAAGATATAATAGTAAGTTTAGAATACAGAGTTGTGGTTGGGGAGAGAGCATTCCCCCAATGCCTCCCCTTATTAACGCCGGTGCCGCGTTCTGTATATACTCCCAGCGCAGGGGAGAATTTACAGAATCAAATACTGTGAGAATATCTGAAATCGAAAGCTACGGTCGTCTTTGGTGAAACCGCAATCTTTGGGTGATACGCGACTTGTCAAAAACATTATACAATATCCAACATTATTTTGTATCTTGAAAGATTCAAAAGAAAAAATGGGGCTGAGGCACCCTTCTGATACAACCGGTACAACAAAACGTTTTGTTATTCGCAGGTGTCATTTATAGTAAGATACTCTGTATATACCCGTTTCTAATAGCGATTTCGGCTTTTGCTCGAAAACTGCCCTCGAGTGCTCGAAAATAGCTCTGATCCGCACGCGTTCGATTTAAAAACAAGCAGTGCTCTAATAGTTATTTACCTAACAAGTGCGGAAAGTGACCCTTTTCCGCACGAACGGCAGTTACACGAACCACGCGAAGCGGAGTTCGGAAAGGCCGTTAAGGGCGGAAAAGACACTTTCCGCGCGTGTTAGGTACAATATTTTTCCTACTTGCGTAAAAAACTTCTTCCTACATAATGTATTTTGTATTTTTATTGACAAATTATGTTTTCGTTTTAGTTTTAAAATTCAAGTTCATTACTATTCAAGCACTCTATTATTTTGGTGTCATTTTGACATTAATTAGTGACAAGCTATTTTTTCGGATTGTGTTATTGTTGTTACTATGGGATTAAAAATACAAACATTGCAGCAAGTGTCATTTCAGCGTTATTTTCGGTTTACCTACAAAGTTTTCTTTAAAATGGATTTCGACGACGGCGATATTGAACTTCCAGACAGTATTTTGAATGACGCAGCATCGGCGAGGGAGGAATTAGTTCCAGAAAAGTCCCGTCCGAGATACGAAAAAGAGTACCACGCTTTTGAAGATTGGTTAAAAGCAAAGAACACTTCATCGCTAAACGAAGAGGTATTTTTGGCCTATTTTTCTTATTTGTCAAAGAGTTTCGTGCTTAGCACGTTATGGTCAAAATTTTCAATGCTTAAAATGTGTATAAGACTACGAAAAAATATAGAGTTTGGGCGATATTATAACTTAATATCATTTATTAAACGAAAAAATGTCGGTTTTAAACCAAAAAAGTCTCAAGTACTGCAAAAAAATGAGACCGATAAATTTTTGAAAGACGCTCCCGATGAGATTTATTTAATGAACAAGGTGGCCAAAATATTCGGCATTGCAGGAGCCTGCCGAAGAGCGGAGTTAGCGAATTTACAAGTATCCGACATCAAAGAGAAAGGCGACATCCTGGTGGTAACAATTTCAAACACTAAGAACCATACTTCAAGGAGTTTTGTGGTCTGCGATCCCAACAAAGACGATATAAGCTATATCAACATCTACAAAAAATACAAAAATTTGCGACCATCTGACACACCGCACCAACGGTTCTTTGTTTCCTACCATACCGGTAAATGCTCGAAGCAAGTGGTTGGTATAAGTAGTGTAGTAGTGTGGGTTCTATATCAAATGGTAACCATGCCATCCACTTCTCCGAAGTGGATGACCTGCTGCTGAAGAAGTGAACTTGGTATGACCTTCGGGCAAAAGAAGCGTACAAGAAGCTGTCAGCAATGACGTAACAACCGGAGGCTGTTGAAAGGCCCTAATGAGTTAGGTGCCAATGCGAGAGTAGGTAAAATGAGGTGGTTTTTTTAGTAAGCTAGCCGCTTCACTTGCTTAGCCTGGGCTGTTGAAAGGCCCTATTGGTCAATGAGGGAGTAGATAAAATGGAGTGTTTTTTTGTTAGTAAGATAGCTACTTCACTAGCTTCGCCTGGTCTAGGTAAGGCCTTAGCTGTTGAAAGGCCCTATTGGCAATGAGTTAGGTGCCAGCCAGTAAGATAGCCACTTCACTCGCTTAGCCTGGGCTAGGTAAGTCCTAATGTGAAAAAGGCCTTGGTTGTTGGTTAAAAAATAAAATAATTTCTAGAAATATTTGTTAGAATTAATCGGGATAGCCTGTTATTTTCTCTGTGTGTTAAAAATAAAATAATTTCTAAAAAATGACTGCACGAGTATCTTATCGGATAACCTTAGTGACCCCACACATGTTCCTATTTTATCTAATTAGCAAAAATATGATGCAACTTTTGTAATAATTTTGTACACTGGGGAGCTGTTTATAGTTTATAGTAAGCATTTTTGATTGATATAACACATTTTTTTTCAAAATAAATTTTATATAAAATGAGTCAAAAAGAGGATAGGGTATCAAAGAAAAACAATAAGTGATTTATTAAATAATATTTGGTAAGTCTTTTTATTAAAATAAAATAGTGAAAGAAAAAATATAAAAATTAGTCAAACTTGATGTTATAATTATATTTCTGTTGAAAAATTCTGCATGCCAATTTTCTTGTTTCTAGGTATTTGATTGCAGATTCCAATAAACAAAATTTGCATATCCGAAAGTTGTTTGGTACTTGTGCACGACACAGGATACATGTCTTTTGGATCTGAAAAAATAAGAAAATATACTTCAAATATTTTATTTTTAATTTATTTAATTTTAAACATATATTAACGAGGAGAAGGAGATATTTGCTCATAGCAAAATAGGTCTTGTTCACCTCTTACTGTGTAATATTTTTCTATGTTCTTATGATGTTCAATTGATTTCTTGCAAAAACAAAACATTTGCTTACAACTAGAACAAAGCCTAGTGCCAATATTGCAATGTGAATAGTTTTGACAGAAACAAACGTTTCTTTTACAGTAAACACATACATTTTTACTACTACTACTACTATCCATCTAGTCCAGAAACCCAAGTTGCTTGGTTGTCACACATTCTGCAGTCTTTTTTATGTTATTTTTCTTCTGCCATCCTTGTGGTGATGTTTTATTTGTAGCTTGATAAATTTCTAGGTTGTCTTTTTCTGTTTTTTGATGTGATGATTTCTTGTTCATTGTTGTGGTGGTATCTCGGTTAGACTGAAATAACAATTAAAAGGTAAGTATAATTTTTTACAGATTTTTTATTTATCTTTTTTTTTTTAGGTTGTTTACTTACCTAGTTTAATGAGTTCCTAGACACACAGTGTCCGATGTCTGAACAAGTTGAGAGGATTCTGTAGACTAGTTTAAATTTAAGATTTATTTAAGTTATTGGATAGCCCCATGGTGCTGTGTTGGTGGAGTGGGGTAATAGTTGACGTTTATCGTCAAAAGGACTTAAAGCAATCTTTTTTTGTTTGATTGTGTACACTTCGTGTTTGTGAGATCGGATCATGGTTTGAGAGATCTCTGTGATTTTATTTTTAAAAAGGCACTCAAGATAGTCATTAAATGTAATTTTTCTAAGTGAAGCCTTTTTTACACCCTTTGCCCTTTTACTAATATTTAAATTTAAACATTGTTCCTGAACCTCTGTTAATGAAAGACCTTTCTGCTCAAGTTTAGTTTGAAGATTTTGCAAATCGCTCTTATTTTCCAAAATCTTCACACTATACATTTTAGACCGTAATCCTACAAACTCTGCCATTATAGCACCATTATTTTCATCTTTCATGAGCCCCAAAATTTTTTTATTTTTTAATGGCATGTTAAAAATATTGTCTGGTGGGTAGTCAGATGTGTCAAATTTGTCAATGTCAGTTTTCATATGTTTGTATATATCATCAACATGTAGGTTATAAATTAAACTGTCTGTGTCCGTATATAGCAAAAGGGCTTTATCTCCAAAGTTCGTTTTAATATAGTTATAGTGAAATTCATAAAGAAAAGTTTTTGACAAGTCCAAAATTGTAAATCCTACATATGTGGGCTTATTGAAAATAATGTTGTTTCTAGACATTTCAATAATAACCATATCTTTGTCAAATATGGTTAAACTATGAAAAGTAGGTTTTGAAATATAGAATTGCGCACCAAAACGACCCGACCATCGAGTTACCAACTTAACATCCTTATATTTTCGAACATTCTCCATAGTCTTGCCAAATACTGAATTAATCATCAATTTGTAAAAGTTTTTCTCAAATTAATTTTTACTTTGCTGACGCATATGGATGTTTAATTCAATATAGGGTTTCAACCATTGAGACTGTTTAAATTTAAGGACTCTATGAATTTTTCTAATTTTTAAACGCAAACCAAGGACCTGTTTTAAGTTACGATAATGGATGATATATCGCTCTTTATTGTAAAGTGTAGTCATCAGTTTGGGTAGCTTACTTTTTGAGTTGGGTGGCACTCGATGTTCAGGGCAGACAGGAAGGCCTTTATGTATTTCAAATAGGTTAGCAGGGTATGAAATGTCTGCTTCAAAAATGTACCCTATGGGACTATCATCTGAAATATTACATATATCCTCCTCAGTGAATGAATTGTTATGAACCCATTCAAAACCAAAATAGGGCAATGGTAAAGTCATAGCTGTGCCATAAAGTGAATTAACATCATAGTACATTAAATATGATGTTTCCTTATTGGGGTTGTATGACTCTCCCATGTACCTATTGTTGGCTTTGGCATATCTGTTTGAACACTGTGAAACTCCACCTCTTATACCTCTTTCTATAAACATGATTATATCAACATCAGTCAAAAGTTGTAGCTCTATTTTACACTGTTTAAGCATGGCTGAAAAGGCCAATCCTGGACTGGTAAAATAATGAAGCGGATCAAGTTTATAGGTGGAGAGACAGATGTCACGAAACGAGCTCATTCTTTCAGATAACAAAATTACATCAATTTTCATGTAAAAAAGCGCATATTCCAAAAGCGAATTAATATTAAAGGTATTCCAAATTGTTTGTGCCCTTTTGTATTCATCATTTAAAACACCTTTTCCTTCCAAAGTACTATAAAATGCGTCTTTAGGAGGAAGAACAGTTTCATGTAGCTTTTCCCAAGAATCGAGATACTCATAGGGCAGGACACCCTTACGAGTAACTAAATTAAATTTTTCCTCTTCCTTGTAAAAACTTTTTAAAATTGTCTTTTTGGAATCATCTAAATATGAAGCTAGTTTGTCCAACGCGGAAGGCATAAACCGAAAAGAATCAATAAAACGAAAATTTACTTTGGTGCCTTCAATGTATTTAGTAAACGAAATATATTTTTCCTTGTTTACAGGGAGAAGTTGAATTCTACCCTCTACCTCCTTTGCTAAAGATTTTATAAGGAAATGGCTATCATAACCAGAAAGGTTGTGGAATACTACAGGAACACTGTGTGAATCATTAAAATTTAAATTACAACCCGGATGAGCTGCTCCCCTATATTTTCCCGTCAAGTGACAATGATCTAAATGTTTTCTGTCTCCCTCTTGAAAAGCCTTCTCACAGATATGACAATGGGTTGCATTATTAAAATCAAACTTTTCCAGTGTGTTTAACGGTTTTAAAGGAACAATATTTGAAAAAATGTTACTCAACTTTTCTGCTATTCTTTTCAGCTCATGAGTAAAACGTGAAATGCAATCATTTCCTACAATTTGATGATAATAGGAGAGCGAGTTATCATATGAACATTTCATATAATACCCAATCGCAAAAGGAATATGGTGTTGAATTCTTTGTGTATTCGATGGTGATGATGCACTTTTATCATCGTTGTCAATTTTTTCCAACAAACTTTCTAAATCAGCAAAAATTGTAAAAGGCACTTGCTCTTTATTTTTAAATTCTGTAAATTTCAAAATGTCGTCATTTTTCTTTGGTAGAGTTAGTTTGGTAAAATTTAAATTTTTACAATCTAAATAATGCTTTTGCAGCACTGCCTCAGAAACAAACCAATTTAAACATCTATCACATACCCATTTTTTATGATTTTGTCTACCCACCTGACTTGATATAAGACGTGAAAGATTTTTTATTAGGGCAAAGTGATAGATTCTTTTATTGGGGATGAGAATTTCAAAATTTTCAGAATCTATATCCATCTCATTTTCACTATCAACTACATCATCATCATCACCACACGATAAAATAAGTAAACTAATTCGTTTAGATAAATCTGATTTGCTTAAACAGATAGGTAGGATTTCATTCTTTTCAACTCCAAAAACATTTATTGATAAATTATTAAGTTTCTCAAATTTTGAAATGTCTTTTAGTCGCATAGGAAATTCCAAACCTTCATAATTCAGTCCCACCTGACTAAAATGAGGGTACGAGGAAGTTATATGCCCATTATGAGCAGCAGGGTGTAAAGCAGCCACAATAGACCAAAGAAAACAATAATTATCTTTATTTTGAATATTGATCACCCCCTTGGTGTTTTTAATCCACTGCGGTGACTCAACATAAGTTGAATCACCACAGTTGATTGGGGTGTGTTTATTAATATTAACCTTAAGATGGAGAATTTCATACAGAGCCCAACCAGAATCTCGCTCTTGAAAATCCTCCATCTTGGTTAATATTTTTTGAGAAACATTTTCCTCATACCATTTTTTTAAATTTGTTGTTTGGTCTATTATACTGTTTCTCGTAGAAAAAGCTTTCACATCAGTTTGCGTAGTACCTTCATGTAATTTAATAAAATTCCCCGAAAAAATGACATTAACTTTTAAAATTTAATGTTTAAGTGACTTTTTAATTTGACTTGAAAAACTCTTGAATGCCTTTTTAAAGAAAATCTTAGGGTCTTTAATGGTAAAATTAGTAATAATACCTGTTGTAATTCTACCACCAAAGCACGTTTCAACATCTTCCCAAACCAAATTTTTTTTGAACGACCTCACCCTATTAGTTTTGCCAAAATGAATTCTTTTTTTATTTTTTAGTAATATTAAATAATGTTTTAAAAGTGCCAAATTCGATTCTAATTTAGAAAAGTTTTGTACACAATCAAGTTTATTTTTTACACAACTTTTTACGGTTGAAATTAAATTTAGAAGAAAAACTATCCAATAATTAAATTCCTCTTTTGTTTTCACCAGTCTACTCACCTGTTCAACCTTTTTTACAGACTCAGACACCAACACATCAAAACTTTGGGAACTCATTTTTTCTATAATATTCAACTGTGCAAGATATGTTATGAACAACGGTCTTTGTCAGAATGAATTCATACGTTGTCAAAATATAATTAAATATTGGTTTGATAAGAAAGTTCTTCTTGAATACGAGGGAAATTTTTAAAGTAACAAATGTAAGAAAGTATAGCACATGTTGCCAGATTCACGATAACCTAACTTTTTAACAGTTGGATGGATTGATTGTGCATAGAATTGCTGTCAAAAGTGTCAAAAAGACATTTGAGTTTAATTTTAAACGCTCGGAATTTAGTTAGCAAAACTTTTCATTTTCACTTGTATAATCAAAGAACGGAAAATTCCAACAAACATATGACTGACGTATGATTTGATACAATGTAACCAGCGCCACTAGTCTGTAAAAATGGACATTTTTTTTTATTCAAATCAAAACATAATGTTTAATAAATTTTATAAAAATGTATTATTTAACAAAAATGTGTTTTTTATATTTAAACTAAAACATATTGGTCAGCACTTTTTAGGTGTAGTCATAGGCGACGCTACTTTAATATTGTATATATATTTAATTAATTTAAACCAACAAAAATAATTTGACTGCTTTAAAAGTCACGTGATATGTCAAAATAGTAAAATATGACAGATTGTAACCTAAAATTCAATATATTAGGGACTAATTACAATAAAGCTTGGATTTATTAGTGCCTGTCTTTATTAAAAGAAAACAAATTACTTTATTTTTCAATTCGACTTTAGTATATCAATTTTGAGAGATCAGTTGTTAGTTTTCTATGTAATACTGTCACAATACGGTCAAGCAGTATTAAATCCAAACTTTACTTGATTAACTCCCTATTAAGGAAATATAAGATGCTAAAATGTAAAGGATGGAGCCAACCTACAGAAAGATCGCTGTCATCTTGGTTATGAGAAAAACTATCCCCCCACTTTAATTTATAAACTTTTAAATAATGCAACGCCTATGGACAAGTGCAAGCATTGTTAAAAAATAACCAACGCAGTGCTTATGTTAGCTAAAAATTAGGTATAAATTCCATCAAATATCAAAGCAAAATCAATTCAAACAGTTTAACAGTTTGTGCTTATTAGTTTTGAAAAAAATAAAATAAAAATGGCAACACAACCATGCACACTTGTAGTGTCAACTCTAGATCGCATTAACTGCCCTCCGAAAATGGTATTTGTTTGCATGAAGAATCTTTTTCAGTAAGTACTTTTGATTTTTTACAGATTATTTATTATTAAACGAATACAGGATAATTTTTACAAAAGAAACTAAAAAGTAGTAAATTTTAGTTTTATATACTTTTAACTTTTTATAGAAAATTTATTATTACTAAAAACCTTACATGAATCCAAGATAATATTTATATAAAAAAAATATTCCTAATTTTTTAATAGCAAAGAAATTATATTGAATTTTAATTTATTTGTCTTAATTTTGATGTTATTATTTTTTCAGTTTTGGAGTAAAGAAGATAAGTTTAAAAGGTGATAAAGCCTTTGTCAGACTATCATATTCACCTAGAACAGAAACCATAGACAAAAAATTCGGTAGGCTGCCAGTGAAGTACTATCGAATAAAGGCGGATGATGATGAAGAAATTGCTATCCTACAGCGAGCGATAGAAAGATACCAAATTAATATTGATCAACCTATGGAGATTGAGACAACAAAAAATTTGGCTGTGTTACCACCACCACCACCCTCCGATCCGATGGAAATAACAGCTGTTGGAGAATCGTCTGGGGGGCCAACAGCAGCAACATCTACAAAAGCAGTAGATACCACTCAAGCACAAAAAAGAAGAAGCAGAAAGGGTGTGGTATCCACTGTATCCGAAAAACAAACAACAAACAAAAATACAAATATGGAAGAGATAATAAGTCTCTTCGATGAAGAGGATCCTTTAACACAAACCCAAGCTTTTTTTTAATTTTTAATATTTTGTTAAACTAAAATAAAATAAAAGGTTAAAACTGAATATGCTTTTTATTTAAATACCATCTATTTAACAAAATTACATTTTCTCTAGCACAATTTAAATAATTATTATTATGCATTTCACAGTGAAACTTATCATTACAATAATTTTTTAATTTTTTAATATTGGGACATCCCAAGTCATATAAATCTACAACATTATTATTAACTAAATTACATAACCAAACTTTTTTTTCATTTCCTTTTACAAACACAGTTTCATTTTGAATTAAATCCTTAATAAATAAAGCAAGGTTTTCAAATGGTAAATAACTAAAATCAAAAGTGTCCCAATTTATACCATGAAGTTTGTTTGTATTCCATTCAGCTTGATGTTTAAAGTCTTGATGTAACCAGATGGACTTCATGGGTAAATTAAGGATATGGTGCCGAACTTCATTAGTATGGGTGTTTAATATAGCTATTTCCTTACATATAAATTCAGTGTCTTTGTATTGGAAACCTTGCACATCCAAAATAAACATTTTTTTCTTCTTTAAACTACCCTTACGGTACTGGTTAGAGGGTTGTATTTCACAAGTCGATCGTGCAATATTAAACAGTAGGCTATAGTTTTATCAGGTACAGCTTTTTTCGTTTCAAACTCAATTCTAATGTCAACTGCACCACCTTTGAGCACGTCTTCACTCTGTCGAGAGCAGTCGATAACTACCAGTGGAGCATCATTTTTAAAGCTTATCGGGTGAAAACAAGGTTCGCTTTGATCGTGGTAATAATAGGATTTTTGAAACTGGGCATACATTTCATATAGAATAGGATACTGATTGTTATCAAAATCTAAATTTAAATTATCATATGGAAAAACTTCGGAGTTTAAATAGACTTTTAAATTGGTTAATGATAAGTGGTCAAAACGGCTCATATTTTTACTAAACAAGTTTTTTCTATCTGTCTGAAATCCAATAATAATGAAACGTGGTGTCTCCAGTTGATTTGAAGTTTTCACTGCTCATGTGTGATTAGTGGTAGTTTGAAGTTGTGGATACTCATGCAATTCCCAACTTCGAAAACTAATATTGAGATCTCTGTTACCCTCTAAATACTTGTAAAGGCGTTATTTTTGATCATCTGACACTCTAACATGTGGAATTTTCCAATGAACTTTATTTAACACCACCTTATATTTTTCTTTTTTATCCTCAGTTTCAATTAAAGCGTTTAAATCGGAATTGCTGCGAATCAACACGAGTTCTTGTCGTACATTTAAAATAATCTTGTGATGGTCCTCAAATACCCCCATAAGGGTTTTTAGGGGTAAACATATATTGAAATTACCGGAACCATCTAATATAGGTGGATTTTCTTTAAGTGTCCAACCAGCATTTTGAAGGGTGTTACCATCACTTTCCTTGAATGAGCAGTAACCTTTTATTGTTGATGTAATCCCAGGATTTCTAACACGGTCCACAATCACCCCTCCTAACTCATAACGAATTTCATCAAATAAATGTGCTAAACCATTGTTTACAAAGTGCACATTAGTACTGGCAGTATTGTCATCTTTCAGTACTTTTCCTTCAAGGTAAAGAACACTTTCACTGGGCAGGGTATAGATGTCTTGAGTTTGTATCGGAATTCGGATTTCATCATTGTTGTTTAAGGTGGTTGAAGCATATGGTTGATGAGTGTGTAGTTGGTAACTCACAATCGAATTATCATAGAGCACGTTTTCACCCACTCGTAGAATGTTACGACTCATTTTTTTCAAAACACTTTAAACTACACCGCACTGAAAAAAATATTCTTCTTATACCACAACTGACACGTACTTTTAAATTATACCAAAATTTCTTAAGTCTTTTGCCTATGATGGTAGTTATTGTCCTTTTAGTTTAAATCCTAAAGATACTAAAAAAGCTCTATTTTCAGGTGTTAGCTCTTTGACTAGCTGTTTATTACTAAATGTGGTACACTATCAATCTTCTTCTTATAAATTTTATTACTTTCCTCTAAGGCGGTAATTTCTTCATAAGGAATACCAAAAGTATTATGATTATACAAAAACATCATTTTTAAACGGATTTTTTTAGATGCAGCCTAATCGTGACCACTTCTCCACGAAAATTGATGGGTTTTCCATCTTGGTCAGTTATTTTAAGTAAAATATCATCAATATAATGAGTGCTGATTGGTAGATATATCACATTTGAGGGTCTTTCTATAATTTTATAACCTGGAGGAGAAGAGGGGTAAAACATGTGTAACATGTGCACTGCTTTTCCGTTATTATAAGAGTTTATAACCAAGTTGCACTCAACACATATAGCATTCACTTTTAATATATCAACCGGATTTTCAGATATATGTTTTTTATCTGCCTCTAGAGTTTTTCCTGCAAATCCTAGTAAACTTCCAATGGAATTTTCCTTTTCAAAATTAATCTTTTTATTGCATATAACCTCACACTGTAAGGTATTATGGTTAGCTGTTATACTTATTTCAAATTGTTCCTCCTTTAAAGTTTGCTTTGAGTATTTATTTAGGAAATCGTTCAAGTCCTTAATTTCGTATGACCCCTCAGGTATTTTTATAATTTTATCATCATTAAAACAAAATAAATTATTTGAACTATCCACATTCGGTATTGAGTTGTAACTTTCGAAATTAATGAGCCCCAAATCATATTGCTCAAGCTCGTTTAGCACTATAGGTGGATAGATGTTTGCTGAAAGGAGTGATGATTTTCCGGATAAGGTAAAGGTGTAGGACATGTTTACTATATAGCGGTTCACTGATAAATGAAAAACCATGTAGTTTAGTAGACGTTTTTTATTAACCCTTAAAGTAATACAAAAAACTTAAACACAGTGTCCACAATTTACAGAATCATAAGTCTGGTAGGGGTTATAATTATACAGTACTTTTGAGTCACCATTAGAACTAAAGTATCTTACATATTCTATAGGAGGTCGTAAATTACCAAAACTATCAAAATAGTGTACATTATTTTTAATTTTCTTATAACAAGTCCAATGACTTCCTGATCCTCTGCTACTATCTAAATTAATTATCCCCGACTCAAATTTATGTATCTTTGAGGGTAGTTCATCTCTCATAAACACACCTCTAAAATGTTTAATTTTTAACAGCTTTGTATACTTTTTCATGTCAATATTTGTAAGAGCATGCTGTGGTAGTGAAATCGGTAAAGTTTTCTTGAAAAACTTTAGGTTTTTGTTTTTTGACATCCACCTTTGTGTAAAAAAAGACCCATTCCTAGTTTATATGGTTTGAGAAATAATCCTTTACCCATAGCAATGGACTCCATAATTTGGTTATGTCGTTGAGCCTCTTGCAATTGTTGATTTGCAGATTTAGCAGCATTAATGGCTTTCACTATTTCTGCTGTGCCACTCCCTAAAGCACCAAGGGCAGAGAGGGTCGCCATGATTGGTATTAGAGGCAATAAACCACCCTTTTTTGGTAGTTTTATTATGCGTGCAGGTCGTACTTTTCCTTTGTTTTTTTCCGCTGTCTTGAGAGCAACTTTGACTGCAGTTTCAATGTCTTGTGGTTTTCGTTGTTTTAATCTATCTTTTATCTTTTTTGTTGCTTGACTGAAACTCAATGTTTTGATTTTTTTCTTTACAATTCGTGCCCTCTTTCTGTTAAAAGTTGATGTTTTTCTACTTTTTATGGGTTTTCTTGATTTTCTCGTTTTACTCATTTTTTAAGAATGATGTTACTACCTTGAAAGTTTACACAAGAATGAAAGCAACTGATATGTGTGTTTGAAGGTGTTTAAGATTTATATAACTTTTGGTTTTTTAATGTTGCTATGCATATTGTCATTTTCTTCACCATCAATGCTTAGTCTCCGCTTTAGTGACTTCTGCTCCAATGGTCCTTCACTCAAAACAGCAGCTGTGTTGGTTTTTGGTAATTTAAAGGGAACATCAACCGAATCGCTTAACTTTCTCTTTCGTTTGACTTTTAAAAATTTTGGTAATTTAAAAGGAATATCCACCGAGTCGCTTAATTTTCTCTTTCTTTTGACTCTTAACAATGTTGGTTCTTTATGTAAAGGGGGTGAATTAGTTTCCATAGCTTCTGTTTCAGGTTCATCTTTTTTTACTTTTTTTAACCGTGGTTTTCTTGGTTTAGATGATGATGATTTTCTCGTTGTTTGTGATGGATTTTTAATTTGACCCTCTAGAGTTTCAAGAGAGCCTAAATAATTTTTTGTCATCTTTATCCCACGTTGAATCATATTTAGGCACTGACGCACTGCCTTTAAACGTGGCACTTGATCAGTTTTTGATACATTATTTACCATACCCATCCCTAGTTTTAGCTTGGTACCCATAGCAGCAGCCACACCAGAAGCAGCCAGTTTTTCATACAAGCCTGAATCCGTTGCTCGCATCCGTTCTAAAGCTTTTCTCATTAAAACTTTATCTGCCTCATGACGGTCGGTCAACTCCATATTAGTTGAATAGGAAATGTCATGATCTTTGCATGCTCTATCAAGCTGGTTAATACCTTTATCCCCTCTAGCTAAACGTTTCTCTAGCTTAGTCCCAGGTCCACAATAAGAAAACCCTGGGATATGCATTTCGAAGGGCAGATTATTTATAGCACTGTTTAACAACCCTTGCCCTTTAACGTTTGAAATAACATAGTACTTCATAGCGTTTCACTTAAGACTAAATAAAAACCAGGGTCTTTACTTTTTTTATACATTACCAGTTCAACAGTGTTAAGTTGACATAATATTTCTATAGAAAATGAAAAAGATTGTTAAACAAAAAGTGCGTTTAGAAGTTAAAAACCATGATATTAATGCAAGTACTACATCAAGATATGGTTTCCTGTTTCCATCATCTATTAGATATCTTATCGTGGGCCCATCAAACTGTGGAAAAACCAACCTTATATTGAGCCTTTTGGAACATTCAAACGCTTTAAAGTTTAAAAATGTGTATGTGTATTCAAAAAGTCTATACCAGCCAAAGTATTTATATTTAGAGAATCTATTAAAACCCATTAAACAAATAGGGTACTATGCTTACAACAGTGGCGAAAATATAATTCCTCCATCAGAAGCAAATCCGTTTTCCATTTTCATATTTGATGACGTAGCCTGCGATAAACAAGATGTGATGCGTGACTACTTTAGTATGGGTCGACATAATAATATTGACAGTTTCTATCTCTCTCAAACATATGCAAAAATACCTAAACATTTAATAAGAGACAATGCCAACGTTTTAATTTTATTCAAACAAGATTTACTAGATGTAAAACATATATACACCAACCATATTGGCACTGATATGACATTTGATGAATTTCGAAAGATGTGTGCATACTGCTGGAAAAAACCGTATGATTTTTTGACAATTTTTAAAGATTGTGATATTGATAAGGGAAGATATCGGTATCGTTTTGATAACTTTATATATCTTTAGATTCAAATACTTCTTAGTGTTAATAGTTATAACGCACCTGTAGAGATAACATAGATAAAAATGTCAGAAGAAAACATAAAAATGGTTAGTGGTGAAAAGAACTTAAAGAAACAATTAATTTCTAAAAGAACAATAATACGTGAGAAATTAAATTTGTTAAAACAGGGTCAGATTTCACAGGCTAACCTATTTCAACCCATTACAAAACACTTGGAAAATATTGAATCTAGTTTAACCGATAAAAAGCCTCCGAAACTGATCAATATACCTTCATTATCACCCAGATTGACAACTCCTCAAAAAATCAAGCAAGAAAACGAAAAACAACAACAAGAAAAACAGGAAGAACTTGAAGATCTGCAGACTTCATCGCTTTTTCATAAGAATTTTGATAATAACAGTGCAGAAGAAGATGAAAAACATATGCATGAACCAAGTGTTTACATGCAAGACTTATTCCAGTCAACTCCTCGAAATCCAAATCCTACAACACCGACAACCGAAAAGAGAGCTAAACGAAAATTAAATTTTTCTTTAAGTGCTAAAAAACTAAATAAGCCCACCACAAGTGGTTACTTTTTGAGAAAAGCAGTGTTAAAAGATGCAGCAGAGAACTTTACACAGAATGAGGCCAAAAAGCAAGAAGAGTTTGAAAACGGACGACTTAGAGACTTGATGAATAAATCTGAGAATGACTACTACAGTCAGTTTCATCCTTCACTTGCAAGCTATATTAAAGAATTTTTAGATGATCCATCCACCGTGCCTTCTGACCCACAAAATTATTTTTCCAAGTTTCGTGTAAGGCGAGATGATATTGACAATTTTTATATTGGTGATTCGAAAATTGATTTTGATGGAGCTGATTTAATTATAAAAGGTAAACGCTATAAAGGTACACACGGTTTGTACAAATTACTCTTTCGAAAAAATATGCCTACAAAGTATACCCAAGATGATGCAGACGCTTTTAGAGACATCATTGAACACACCTATGCAAACAGAAAACATCATAAGGCCTCTGGAGATGTGATCACCGATAGCTACTCAACCAAATTTAAGAAACTGTTTAGTGACATATATAAAGGTGGAAATCTAGAGGAGGAGATGGAGTACTCCGATAGTCCTATAGAGTACGTGTACTGGGATAATCCCAATGAACTTGTAGAACGGTTACGTTTATTATTAGCATCTCAGACAGCTGGCAACACAGGTCACACAAACGAAATCTATGCTATAGTTGAGGAGCTTCAAGAAGCTAATATTATTGAGAAGAGAGATGGTTAATAATTTTATTACAGATGTTAAACGAGAAGTAGTTAGTGAAATACACAAACCGGCTAGAATTAATTTTTTAAGGCGCAGAGTGATTGTGAAATCACTAAATGATCTATTTCAAGCAGATCTTGTGGAGATGATACCGTACGCAAACGAAAACAAAGGTTTTAAATACATTTTAGTGGTTATTAACTGTTTCTCGAAATATGTTTGGGCCTATCCATTAAAAACAAAAACTGGGGAAGAAGTGTCGAAAGCTATAGAAAAAGTGTTTAAGGAACAGGTGCCACTTCATCTTCAAACCGATCATGGGAAAGAGTTTTACAATTCGATTATGGCAAAACTGTTGAAAAGATACAATGTCAAACACTATAGTTCATTTAGTGAAAAAAAGGCTCAAATTGTTGAGAGGGTAAACCGAACCCTTAAAAATCTAATGTGGAAGGAATTTAACTATCAAGGATCTTACAAATGGTATGGTATCCTACCAAAGATTGTTCAAATTTATAACAATCGGAAACATCGAACTATAGGGATGAAACCCTCAGAGGTGCGACAAAAACATGAAAAACTATTGCTCAAAACGGTCTATAATCATATAAAGTTGACATTTAAACCAAAATACGGTTGGTGACCATGTTCGAATTTCAAAACTACGAGGTGTGTTTGATAAGAAATACATGCCAAATTGGTCTACTGAAATTTTTACTGTTAAGAAAATTCAGCTCACTAACCCAGTAACATACCTATTGGAGGATGCTAGTAAAAATGAAATTAAGGGAGGATTCTATGAACTTCAGCTGCAAAAAGTAAAATATTCTGATATATATTTAGTAGAAAAAATTTTAAAACGTGTCAAAAATAAGGTGTTTGTAAAGTGGTTAGGATTTGATAATAAACATAATAGCTGGATAGATAAAAGTAATGTTGCTTAGTACTAAATAAAGAGAAACATATAAAACTTATTGGTGTATTTTATTTACTAATTTTCTTAAAATATAATTACATTTAGAATAAATATTTAATGGGAACAACCATCCTCTAATTATAGCAGTTACTAAATAACTAAAATGAGACACCCATTGATGATATTCTAAAATTTGATGGGTTATTATACAGCTTTGAAGTACCATTTAACTGTTTCTTCCCATTTCGAATATTAGTTGACTCTTCCATTTGCTCATCTTCATAAATTCTCCCCTCTTCTGGTTTCATATGTTTCTGAAGCATCTCTTCAAAAAACTCTGGAGAGAGATGTGTTTGATACTTTAATAAGTATTCCCAGTCGATGCGCCATTCATTTTCTCTTATAAAATTTTCAGACATCCGTTGATAACGACAAAGAAAAGGCCAATAGAGTTCGCTTTTAAACATATGCATAAACGCTTCGCTTAAATTTTGATATCTAGACACATTGGGCCAATGCATCTTATTAATATAGGTCGCCATAAACATATCAGATAATCTTTGTTTGCGACAAATTACTTCCCAGTTCACATGGTCACAAAACCATCCAATAAAGTCCTCTGTAATAACTGGTGACGCAGAGATCTCATCCCACACTTTATTAATACTATTATTTTCAACCATCTTTAAAAGCGTTCTTTCTGAAAGTAAGAGTTTCAACTTATAAATCCCTCTATTTATAGGTTGAAATAAAAGTAACCTTTGACCTTTGATACTTCTTTTTAACCTCGATAGCCTTGTTGAATATATTTCTTAACTTCTTCGTTTTTCTTCTGTTCACAAGAGCTGTGTTTTGTTACAATCCAATCAGCAGGTCGATGTGGATTTCCTTTGGTACAATAGATGCAACGGGGTTTTTTTATTCTTGGTTTAATCCAGTCATAGGTTGGTAACATTGTATTTGGTTGAAAACAAAAACACTAAGTTTTGATGATCTACACTGTTCAACGGTTGACTATAAAATAACCAACGCAGTAGGTTCAATAGTTTTAGCATAGATGAAATAATCCTTTATCTACATCTACAATTTTAGATAAATCAGTTTTACTGTGTCTGTCGTAGCGATAGGTTGTGCGTGTGAAATGAGAAAATGTTCCCAACCACCATCAATTTATCATAATTTTCGCTGTGATAAATGTGGAAGAGTAGACATAGTTAAAATAAGCACAGGCAACAAAATTGCTTCATATTTGTGTGATATTTGTAGAAATACAAGCCCAGGAAAAACCCAAGGAAATATTTTCCGAAATACAACAACGAGACGTGGTAAATTAAAATTTAGAACACAGTAAGATGGACTTTCAAAATAATTATTGGTCAACTAAAATTGACTTTGAGCTAGAAGGACTTCTAGAAGAGAAAAGTTATGAAAATATTTATAAATGGTTAGCAGAATGGATATATTTTGGGTTTGATTCATGCAGGTACGTCATTGAGGAAAAACTACCAACATTATACCCATTATTACCTAAAATATGGAAACGTAAATTAACAGAGGCTGCGCTGGAATATAAAAAAATATATCCAAACTATGACGTGAAAAAACATCTTCAATCAATTATTTTTAAATTTGATGGTCGAGATGAGTGTGGTTTATATGGGCTCTGGAACGAAATAGCGATGTACAAAATAGCGACGTTCAAAATAGCGAGTAACGAAATAGCGACTATCAAAATAGCGATGTAACGAAACATCGACTATCAAAATAGCGATGTATCAAAATAGCGTTTGTAACAAAACAGCGACATATCAAAATAGCGATGTAACAAAATAGCGATGTAACAAAATAGCGATGTATCAAAATAGCGACAATCAAAATAGCGTCAATCAAAATAGCGATGTATCAAAATAGCGATGTATCAAAATAGCGTTTGTAACAAAACAGCGACATATCAAAATAGCGATGTATCAAAATAGCGACAACCAAAATAGCGATGTATCAAAATAGCGACAATCAAAATAGCGTCAATCAAAATAGCGACAATCAAAATAGCGATGTATCAAAATAGCGATATTAAAAATGCAAATTTGGACGAGACTTTATCTAATTTCTAATCAATTCAAAAAAAACAATAAAAAAAATAATTCATTAACATAACGTAACCCAACCCAGCATACATAACCCAACCCCACTCATTGGGCTTGTAAGAAAACGCTTTTAAAAAAACAACGACATCAAAATAACAATGTATTAAACAAGCCATGCCTAAAAAAGGGCTCTGCTACAGAATAGCGCCTTACAAAGTAGCGCTGCTTCAAAATGGCGCTGCCTCAAAATAGCGCTGCTAAAAAATAGCGCTGCTACAAAATAGCGTGCATCAAAATAGCGCTGCTACAAAATAGCGCGCATCAAAATAGCGCTGCTACAAAATAGCGCCTTACAAAATAGCGCTGCTACAAAATCGCGTGCATCAAAATGGCGCTGCCTCAAAATAGCGCTGCTATAAAATAGCGCTGCTACAAAGTAGGGCACATCAAAATAGCGCGTTTCAAAATAGCGCTGCTTTAAAATAGCGTCTTATAACTTACCACTCCCGGTAACCTCATTCTAACAAATATTAAAAAAAAAAAAACTTCCCTGACTTTTTCCCGGGATCCTAGAGGGTGTGAAACCAAACCGAACCGAACCGGCATCCTAGAGGTTGTGAAACCAAACCGAACTAAACCGATACTTCGATTCGGTTCAGTTCGTTTCGGTTCAGTTTTGTTACACACCCGCTAGGATCCCGCGAAAGAAGACCGGGAAGTTTTTTTTTTTTAAATATGTTAGAAAGAGATTCCTTAGTCAAACAGTTGCTGTATTTAATAATGCTCTTTGAGCGCGTTTCTGATGCGTGCTATTTTGTAGCAGCGCTATTTTGATGACATTTTTATTAAAAACAATTTTAACGAAAACACCTTTATTGAATTAAATTTTTATCACAAATCCTATCCTTGTTCCCTAGTCCACCTCGGCTGAACAGGACTTTTTTATTTTCTTATTTTATTTTTATGGTTTTTAGGTTTTGTTGGCAGTCTTACAAAATAGCGCAGGTCAAAATCGCGCAGACCAAAATAGCTTAAGCCAAAAAGCGTAGGTCAAAATAGCGCTTCACTTCTTTCCCGGAATCCTAGAGGGTGTGCATCCGAACCGAACCGAACCAAAACGAATCAAAGTAAACCGAACCAGCATATTTTTGCAAAAAAAAACTTTCCGGACTTTTTTCACGGGATCCTAGAGGGCGTGAATCCGAACCGAATCAAATTGAACCGAACCAGCATATTTTTTCAAAAAAAAAACTTCCCTGACTTTTTTCACGGGATCCTAGAGGGTGTGAATCCGAACCGAATCAAACCAAATTTGGATCGGTTCGGTTTGGATTCACACCTTCACACCCCCTAGGATCCCGTGAAAAAAGTCAGGAAAGTTTTTTTTTGAAAAATATGCTGGTTCGGTTCGGTTCGAATTTACACCCTCTAGGTTGATGTGAAAAAAGTCAGGGAAGTTTTTTTTTGAAAAAATATGCTGGTTCGGTTCAATTTGATTCGGTTCGGTTTGGATTCACACCCTCTAGGATCCCGTGAAAAAAGTCAGGAAAGTTTTTTTTTGCAAAAATATGCTGGTTCGGTTTACTTTGATTCATTTTGGTTCGGTTCGGTTCATATTCACACCCTTCAGGATCCCGGGAAAAATAGCGTTTGTCCAATGATATTTGGTGTTTTCGATTTTTTGGGTTTCGATATTAATTTTGCCGACCTGTTCTATTTTGCACTTTACTATTTTAGTAATACGCTATTTTGACCTGCGTTAATTTGGCCATGTGCTATTTTGGCCATGCGTTATTTAGAACTGCGCTAATATGACCTGCGCTATTATGGAGTGCGCGACTTAATCCATGCTATTTTGATACATCGCTATTTTGATAGTCGCTATTTTAATATATTTCGCCGTATACATCGATGTTTCAGTCCCCTTAGAGATCGTCCACTACTACTTTGTTTAAAAATCAATTTATTGAGTCTTTGACCAAAAATTTTCTTTCATAGTCGCTATTTAGTTACATCGCTATTTTGATAGTCGCTATTTTGTTACATCGCTATTTTGTTACATCGCTATTTTGATAGTCGCTACCTTGTTACATCGCTATTTTGTTACATCGCTATTTTGTTACATCGCTATTTTGATAGTCGCTATTTTGTTACATCGCTATTTTGATAGTCGCTATTTTGTTACATCGCTATTTTGTTACATCGCTATTTTGTTACAATCGCTATTTTGTTACATCGCTATTTTGTTACATCGCTATTTTGATAGTCGCTCTTTCATTACATCGCTATTTTGATTGTCGCTATTTCGATACCGCTATTTTAATACTCGCTATTTTGTACATCGCTATTTCGTTCCAGAGCCTTTTATATGATATATATGAATAAAAATATATAATTAAAACATACTTTTAGTTTTTATTTAAGAATTATTTACTTTGAGACATCCTGTATAGCATAAATAACCAGCTGTATTAGATAAAATAGGAACGTGTGCGGGTCATAAGGTTATCCTATAACTGCATAAACAATGATAAGAGATACACAGACAATCCTGATTAAGTTAAACAAATATTTTTAAAAATTATTTTATTTTTAACACACAGAGAAAATAACAGGCTATCCCGATTAATTCTAACAAATATTTCTAGAAATTATTTTATTTTTTAACCAACAACCAAGGCCTTTTTCACATTAGGACTTACCTAGCCCAGGCTAAGCGAGTGAAGTGGCTTTCTTACTGGCTGGCACCTAACTCATTGCCAATAGGGCCTTTCAACAGCTAAGGCCTTACCTAGACCAGGCGAAGCTAGTGAAGTAGCTATCTTACTAACAAAAAAACACTCCATTTTATCTACTCCCTCATTGACCAATAGGGCCTTTCAACAGCCCAGGCTAAGCAAGTGAAGCGGCTAGCTTACTAAAAAAACAACCTCATTTTACCTACTCTCGCATTGGCACCTACCTCATTAGGGCCTTTCAACAGCCTCCGGTTGTTACGTCATTGCTGACAGCTTCTTGTACGCTTCTTTTGCCCGAAGGTCATACCAAGTTCACTTCTTCAGCAGCAGGTCATCCACTTCGGAGAAGTGGATGGCATGGTTACCATTTGATATAGAACCCACACTACTACACTACTGGTATAAACACATTTGGCAAGATCCCCGGTAACATCGCCGGGTTTCTTAAGCTGCCAAATCCGGAAACTTATACGGGCCATTGTTTCCGACGATCTTCTGCCACAATGTTGGCCAATGCCGGAGCAAATATAACCAATTTGAAGCGACATGGTGGGTGGAAGAGTGCGTCAGTAGCCGAATCCTATGTGGAAGAATCCGAGGAAAACAAGAAAAAAATTGCAACGCAAATTTTGCAGAAAAAAAGTGACACAAATCAGGAGACAGGAGAACGCCAACCATCCACCTCAGTACTACCCTCCACCTCAGAACTACCATCCACCATAGCACTTCGATCCACATCAGTGCAAAGAAGCACGAATGCAGAAGCAACGACAGTGTTTCCATCAATGACGACGACTAATACATCGATACAATCTGAAAACCTAACAAAAGTGGCGGCGTCAGCATTAACATTACAAAATGCGACGCATTGCACGTTTAATTTTCATATTATGCGTTAAACTTTTTTAATTTTTCGAGTAGTTTTTAGTTTTTTTTCACTGTTTCCGTTACAAATAAAAATATAAAACAAAAAAAAGTCTAAATTTATTTTAATATGCAAAGCGTGCGTAAAAGTATTTTTTACGCACGGCGCGCGGAAAGTTCAACTTTCCGCACGCAAATGCGTGCGTAAAAGTGCACTTTTACGCACGCAAGTAGGAAAAAAAGATTTGCGTGATCGACTATTGCCCGCAAATCTCCGAGCGGGTGCTCGGAATTGCTCCATCTCTTTTGACAGAGCAACGTGTCAGATCAAAACAAAAACATAACCCCATTTTTTAGATCTGATAAATTTGTTTCTAATTTTGGTGTATTTGTGTTTTTTTAAGTGTTTTCCGTGTTTTACATCTAGAAAATTTACTACTTATATACTTCATTGTACCCAAAAATTTTAAATTAAAAAATTATAAAACAACAATATTTTTTATTTGTTGACGTTATAAAGCCCAGGAAATTTCGAGCAAGTATTTGAAAAATCGTGTTCGCCCTTGCTCTGAAGGCGAGCAATCCCGCTCGATCTCAGATCAATCCCGGAGTGCTCGGAGAGAGATTCGTGACGTTACCGCTCCACCCGCGAGTGACTTCAGAGCAGTGAAGCCGAAATTGCTATAAATAAAATTTATAAAAATTGTTGCTTTTGATATCGACAAATGGAAAAAAATCGAAAATACGTGTAAAAGTAAAACTAAGAAAAATTATGCAAACATATTTTAAAATTTTAGAAAACTGGGATGGAGACTGGGCTTGCAAGCCATCACCGGCCTTTTAGCTTTGGCATTTTTTCTTCCCATAGTCTACAGATCTGCCAACTTATATCATCCACAAAGAAGAGCCATCACACACCTAAAAAACCAAAGGTAAAAAATTAATAGTATATTATAAAACTAGAAACTAGTGATAAATCGATAATCACAATAATTTTTTTTTAAATAAAAAGATATTAGGAACTAAATGCTTTTTTAGTAGGTCCCTAATTTCCATAAATTAGTTTTTTATCATGTAAACTATACACCGAATTTGAAAATGTTCTTTGTTGTATTAATTCTTCCATCCCTATTATAATTACTTAAAATACATTATGCAGTATGCACTTGCCCATGCGTACCTCGCTTTTTACACTATCGTAATATCACGATGAAATTTACCGCCCAAATTTTTTAATTTTAATTAGGTAAAGCCTAGCTTATACCATCAGAAATAAAAATATATATACTAAAAGTTAGCAAGCTTATAGAAGCACGTACTAAGAAAGTATTTTTTATATGTCACCCCTAAGATGATGAAATCAATAGATGCTGTTTATAAGTAAATTCATATTTCTCCTAAATAAAAAGAAATCAAAATCTGAAAATATGTACGTAGGTGTACTAATAAAAAAAACACGGGTGCGATAAAAAGTCCAATCATTCTAAAATTTGGTTTTAGAAACTGCCACGCTGATACCACCGTTTTCCCTGTACGGTGTTGATATGTTCTGAAGAAAAAACTTTAATACTATTTTTTTACCTTATTTTTCATTTGTATTAAAACACCAAGCTTTACATCAATCTAGCCACAGTAGAAAAATAAGCCATTTTGTTTTATCCTAAATTTTAAGAGATTGTCACATAAACTAAGGGATAACCCCAGTGCATTTAATTTTTTTATCTATCTTTCTATTATATTTATCAAAATTAAAGTTAATGTTTTTATTTTAATTTCTATAAGTGAATTTTAGCAAACGTGTCTAACCTGCCTCACAAAAATGCTCAAATGGCTTTACTCGTTTGAGTCTGTGTATTAGGCAATAATTATCTAACAGTTATATGAGTATTGCTTTAATATTGACATGCTTTTTTCTACAAAAGTGCATCTCTCCGAACTCATTTGCGCGCGGGAAATTGTAATTTTCCGCACAAGTGCCGTAAGGTTGCTTTTCCGCACTCATTTTTTTATTTAGGAAATGGTGTAATTATTGATACGAGTTTGGACTGGAAAGCTCAGATTTAGTCATGTCGCTAAAATCCCTTTATTTTGCTTCTGCTCAGTCTGCTATATGCTATTGAGTGCTATTCTGAGGAGCCTCACCGGAGGCTGGGAGAGTTTTTAGGGCTCGAAAACGAGTCATTCGGTGCATGTTGAAATTGCCTCCCCTCTTTATTTGCAATGCTTAGTTTTGTTTGTCAAAAAACATCCTGATGTACTCACAAGTAACCAGAATTGTACTGTGGAAACAGCAAGGACTACAAGAACTCAAGGTGACCTAACAATCACCTAACATAGTACAACTTTTTATGAAAACGCTTTTATATAAAGCGGTTTGAAAATGTTGTTGTATAAACACTATTAAAACCGTTTCAAGCGCTAAAACCGATTTTATTTGAAACCGATTAGTCGTATAAACACCACTAAAACCGTTTTAAACACCAAAACCGATTTTACTTTAAACCTATTTTAAGCGCGTACAAATGTAGTTACTGTCTTTGGGACTGTGCGATCTACTCCAAACTAAATTTACGGAAGCTCTGTAATTATTCTTTTGAAAGGTTTCCAAAAATCATTACAGAGCGCACAACAGACTACGACAATCACAATTAGATGATACTCATAATCGATACTGTGCGATTGCCTATAATATGATAATAATATATTTTTTTTAATTTTTAATAAATTAGCCGCGATTGAAGGCTTGTAGGAAAAATGTTGTACCTAACTCATGCATAAAGTGACTTTTCCGCCCTTGACTGACGTAGCGTGCAGAAAAGTATCACATTCCGCACTTGTTAAGCACATAACTATTTGCAAATATTTTATTGAATAATTCATCAACATTTTCAATTTTAAATATTGGTGGTGTAGAGAACCTAATTTAATTTGGGATGCCACTTGCAGAGATACATTCGCATTTTCTTATCTTGACAAAACATCAATAAAATCAGGAGAAGCTGCCCGTAACGGAGAAAAACAAAAGCAAAAAAAAAATACGAAGGGCTGGAAGCCAAAGGGTACATTTTCATACCCTTCAGCGTCGAAACATTGGGATCCTGGGATGAAGGAGCTAAATCTTTTGTTCAAAAATTATCAAAATTAATAAACAATAAAAATGGAAATTGCTTCATTAAGCAACAAATAGGTCTTGCGATTCATCGCGGCAACGCAGCTTCCATTCTTTTGGTTTGGGTTTGCGGCATATTAAACAAATAACAAACATAGTTATGTCTTTCAATTTCTTCACACGCTCTTAGAGTATAACCAACGCGCAAATTGTAATTGATATTTGATCAGCAAGGCCCTGGCGCAAAATTCTAATAGCACAAAAATATTTACGTTTTGTTCGTCCCACCCATTTAGATCCACAAGCAAATTATAATGTCAATAATCTCACCTATTAGTAAACACATGCCCAGTTTCTCTAAAACTAGCCAACTTAACAAGAAATGTTTCTTTAAAAAATATATTATTGTGGTATTTTTAGAAAGAAAATGAAGGAAAAAAAGACCCACGCCAAAGGAAATAAACCGCCAATGTTTGATTTCAGTCCACTAAAAAGTCGAGGATTAAGAGTCATAATGTTGGCCTGTGCCTTTGGCGCGTTGGGAATATATGCGCCTGTATTTTATTTGGTAAGAAACATTTTTACCTACAAAACATCATTTTTTTAACTATCTAACGGCAACCGGAGTGGAATTTTAATATATTTGCGAAATGTTCTATTAAAATTTCTGTGAATTGAGTGCAGTCAAAACGTTTATACATAAATACATCTTACATCTTACTCCCAGTCTGGGGTTACTTTGTCACATTTTAGAAAGATTTACGGCAACGTACTTAGTGCTGCGTTAAGGTAAGCGAAAAACAAACAGGGAAAACCCAGTGGGCCACTTTTTCAAGCGTAGGTAGTAGGTAGGTATCTACAACTAATTAATAGTACATTATAATTATAAACCTAGAGACTCTCCTCCAAACTATTTTTTTTTACATTTTTCTTCATATTTAATTAATGCAAACATAAAATAGCTACTATACTGCCTCAGGGGATCCAGGCACCCATAAAACTGTTTCGCCCAAGATTCTTTCTAAATATGCCACTGCTAGGGACTAAAGTGATACTTTTTATCCCGAGGAACAAACGGGTCGCGGTTCGTTTGTCGAAAACACGTTTATCGAAAACATCTTTATCGAAGACATTTTGATCGAAAATCTTAATTTCGAATGACATTTTGATCGAATAATGCTTTAATCGAAAACTTTTTAATCGAATACAACTTTTTCGAATGACTTTTTAATCGAAAACATTTCTAACATACATATATTTTTTTAAAACATACTCTCCTGACCTCTTTCCCGGGATCCTAGAGAATGTGAAACCTAACCGTTGTTAATCGATCGCCAACGTAACCGAACCGTGTCAATGTAGAAAGAAATTAAGATTTTCGATCAAAATGTCATATATTTATAACACATATATTTTTTTAAAACATACTCTCCTGACCTCTTTCCCGGGATCCTAGAGAATGTGAAACCTAACCGTTGTCAATCGATCGCCAACGTAACCGAACCGTGTCAATGTAGATAGAAATTAAGATTTTCGATCAAAATGTCATTCGAAATTAAGATTTTCGATCACAATGTCATTCGAAATTAAGATTTTCGATCAAAATGTCATTCGAAATTAAGATTTTCGATCAAAATGTCTTCGATAAAGATGTTTTCGATAAACGTGTTTTCGACAAACGAACCGCGACCCGAACAAACTTTGTAAAAGAAAAATAATGGAACGCTATTTAACAACACACCATACTTGCATTTAGCAACGGTACTGTAGCGCGGTGTGGCAGCGATGCCGCAGAGTTTGCCGCATTCTGAGAGATGAATGTTGTTGTTCGCAAAAAACGTGCAATTTTTGCGTTTCCTCCAAATTGCAGGCCATGTTCCTTTTTTGCGGTGTCAACAACCCACACTTGTGTAGGATTCCATTACCAACAATGTACTGAGAGACGCATTTGGGTGTGCGTTCATGCTGCGTTACCGGGGGGAGTGGCGGCAAGGAATGCACGCAAGACGAACGCACGTCGCACAGTGCGGACTCCTGTGGGCAATATTCAAAAAACTGAGGTTACATTTTAAAAGTTTTAATATTGCAAAAGTATAGATAAATGTCCAGTTTATCTGTAATCATAACCTATTTTTTAGTCACACTTGCGAAAGTGAACAAAATAAATAGTTAAAGTCGTTATTTTAAAACAGGTACAACAAAATCCTATAAAATACCTATCAGAAAATTAGTTTTACTGGTTCTGCATTTAAATATAAAAAAAAATTTCTTTAAGTATTACAGTGATCTATATTTCCGCTATTTGTCTAAATAAAATATTGTCAAATTAACGTCTCACTTTTAAAATAATTTAATTAAAACTGTTATGCTTACAAAAAAAATATTTTTAAAATTTCATTAAGGTTATAAAAAATCGCAAAGATTTGCAAGGTCTGGCATATATCCTAAATATTAGTCCAATGAATTAGCAAAAAGGTAGCATAAATATTTTTTGCTGCTGGCTGCTACTAAGGGTGCTGTATTTTTTTAAATAATATATTTCAATCCTAATAATTTATAACACATTAGTTACCACCCCGGTTAAGAGGCCTCACATCATCTCCTGTATACCTACCCTTAAAACCAGTCTTGCCGCGATTTGGACAAATATAAAATTGTGACAGCTCTCATCAACGTCAAAAATGGCGGCAGCAAGTTGTCAAAAATGGCACTAAATCTGGAGAAGATATGAGGCTTATTATTCGGTGATGGCGAGTGGTTATAGGTGATAATAAATTTAAAAAGAATTTCCAAAATATTTAAGGTACTAAGTCACCTTATACTACTGTGAGCAAAATCGAAAATTAAATATTTTAGAATCGCTTAACGTATTGGCCGTTTTTTGTCAATGGGAACGCACAAAAACAATACTTTGAGGTAGTCAATAAAATTATAAAAATAATGCTCAGTCTTAAAATATATATGCCAAAAATTATTCTGGTGTTTGTGTGGGCAAATATTTAAAAAAATATAGTTGTTTTGTATTTTGGAGATCAAAAGTGCGCTTTTTATCACAAAAAGTGACTTTCAAAGATAAAACGTAAAAATGGGAAGTCTGTTTTTCTTGCAAAATAATTTTAATAAAAACGGGGCCCAAAAATGACTAAAGTATCTTTTAAGCACTCGGCGAACTGTAGCTACATACAATTATTTCTTCTCGGGATAAAAGTGCCACTTAAGTCCCTAAGAAGATAATATACTATTTTATAAAAAAAAATTTAACTTTTAGAACGCATAAGCATAAAACATT
Organism: Aspidapion aeneum; assembly: GCA_963576565.1. Classification (NCBI taxonomy): domain Eukaryota; kingdom Metazoa; phylum Arthropoda; class Insecta; order Coleoptera; family Brentidae; genus Aspidapion; species Aspidapion aeneum. Next base: position 73,598,777 of record OY755044.1, read on the forward strand.
CAGACTTGTTAACTGAATGGCCTCTCACGAAAATCTTTGTTGGACTTAGAAGAATGTTCTGACAAAAATAACCAAATTCTAAATAAGGCATCATTAAATTTTTGCAAAAGTCTCAGTCTCAAATGGAAGCTATCGGGATGAAACAAAATTTATTTTCAAAACCGTTATTTCGAATGGTTAAATAAAGATATTATATCTGAGAAATTTTGTTATAAAACGGATTCAGAAAAATCAAAAAATACAGATTCGGAAACAGAAGCGGTACCAGGACCGAATCGTGGACGGCCTAAAACTTAGGATTATGTTTAAGAACAAAGAAACTAAGGGTGCTATGTGTGTGTATGGTAAAAATAATTATTTTGGGGTTGCTAATTTAATTTTTTTTGAAGGGACTTAGCCTTCCCAAGCCTTCCTAACTACGCCCATGAATCCGAATAAAAAAAAAAAAATTTAGTTTAATGTCTAACACAAAAGTAAATTGATTTTTATTTTTAACGTAACTGTAGCTTAAACTGAATGTACTTTAATTTATTTTTTTAATATTTTAAATAAAATGACATATATATATATTTTAAAAAGTTTAACTTATTTTAACCTTTAGACTACACTTTATCACATACCCTATAAAAAAATTAACTTTTTTGACAAAACAACAAAGATATTGATTATTGTCCAAAAACCCTATTTTTGTCCGCACTGTGCGTCGCCGTGATGTTGCGGCTCAACTGTGTGAATCGCGTCATTTATTTCATAGTATCACAGACCACAATTGCGGTACCGCTGCGACACCGCGCTGTAGAAAAACACGTGCAATGATACTCTGATAAAATGTCACCCTACTAATTGACAGCCTTTCATCATTAGGTTTGCTATTTAACCCCACATCTGGGTATGTCTTGGCAAGTAAGATTTTAATCCCTGGTTTTAGGAACTAAAGTGACCTCTTCAGTCTCTAAACTTATTTTTTAAACATTTTCGCCAACTTTTAAAACAATTTTAAAAGTTTTCATAACAAAATACAATTAATTCACCTGTATAGAAAACAGAATCATAACTATTTATATAACAAAAATTACAGCCATCAAATTCAGGCATAGATTTATATACAGGGTGCCCCAAATAAAAGCAACTACATTGGGATTTCGGGAACGGTATGAGATACGAGTTTATTTAAATGAGAAAAAAGTTGCGCTATTCTTAGTCCAATCAGATGCCGTATCACAATTAAAAATATCTACAGGGTTTTTAAAATATCGAGCAAAAACTAAAAATTGTTTTTTTGAAAAATTTGCATTTGCATATAAATCAAACAAATGGAAAAGTGTTGAAAGGTAGTTACGTAGATATGACAACAAACACAACTACGGAATTGTTTCATTGTCAACTAAGTAAAAACCAATTTTTTTAATAAATTAACATTTTCCATCAAATAAAGACAGGCTTATTACACGGTTGAAAAGCTTCTTTTATGCTCTATTTATTGAAGTATAAATTCAATATGGCGGTCATAAGAAATAACAAAGTTGGCTATGGTTTCAAAAAAACTAGAAGGCCTAAAAAAGAATTGTTGACGTCTTTCAATTCGCCGTAGTTGCTTATACAAAATTACCAAATTTCATTAAATTTGCTTGCAAGATGGCGGCGATATTTCAATTTTTCCAAAAACATAATTTTTAGTTTTTGCTCGATATTTCAGTAACCCCTGTAGACATCTTTAATATTAATACAGCACCTGATTGGGCTTAGGATAGCGCAACTTTTTTCTTATTTAAACAAACTCGTATCTTTTACCGTTTCCGAAATCCCCATGTAGTTGCCTTTATCTGGGACACCCTGTATATCTACAATTTGTTTTAAAAGTGCACATACATGCAAACATTTTGTTTAATCTATTCTGACATGTTCTACTGTAAGAATGCAATGTAATGTAATGTAATCTTATTTTAGTACTTTTGTAACTATTTAAATATAAATATAATAAATTACTGACTTGTTATATTCTTTGGTTAGGCCTGCAAGTAACAAATAAATATTTTATTTTTTTATTTTGACCGAAACACGTATATATTACTTTTTTCTTAAAGAAAAACAGCTTTTTTGAATAAAATGTATATTGATTCACACCTTGGGCGCCTCAATAGGACTGCTCGCTTGCCCATATACATATAAGTACGGCCAAGGCCTCCGCGCACTTGCACAATAATTTTTCTTTTTGGCATTTACTCGGCCCACTCTAAAATTTCTAAAGGCAATAGACAAAATATTGGAGCATTTTTTATCAAAAAAATATAAAAAATCGAAGGGGCCACATTTTCAAAATGGCGGATTTTTTAATTTATTGTGTTGTACCAAATCATAAACCATAGATATGCTTTGGCCAATTAAGAAGATAAAACACCCTGTAGATTTAAGGAATCGCTAACATTTTTCCAAATTTTTTATCTTGGTGTAATGTGTATCTATAGAGGAACCAAAAAACAAATTTTTATTGAAATCAAAATTTTCAAGTGCAAAAGGTGGCCGAGTTGACATGGAAAGCCCCATATATAGACAGGGCAAAAATTTTGAATAACCAAATAATTGTACCCTTCCACGTTTCCAAGAACCTACTACATTAAGTTTTTTGTTAACTTTTCTGTGGCGCAGAGGCGATTAACTGATATAAGAGATTCGTACAAACATAAGTTTCTTGTTTATTAAATTTATTCACAACCGGGAACAATCATCATACACTGGCTACTACTACTATGTCGGTTTAAAACGTTTTTCTACGTTGTCCGACGCCTATTCTCCACCTCCTTCGATCCTGACAGTCATCTTCCGTCAGGTTTTTTTGACTTATTGATTTTTGGATTGACTGTTGCCATTCCAGTTTAGGACGCCCTCTTTTTCTGCGCCCTATTGGTTGCCATTCTAGGACCTGCTTTGGTAATCTTTCGTCGCTCATCCGTTGTACATGGCCGTACCATATCAGTTGCCTTTTAGTGATGTCATCCGTTATGCTTCCCTCGATTCCCATTCTTTCTTTTATGATCTCATTTCTTATATGATCTGTTCTAGATATTCTCATTGATCTACTTATTGCATCCATTTCCACACTTTCCATTTTTGCTTTGTATTTTTCTGTTACGCGACAAGTCTCTATTCCATACAACACCGTGCTTTTCACCATTGTTTCATATATGTTAAATTTTACATTATTTTTTATCTCCCTGCTCCATAAAATACTGTTAAGACAACCAATAACCTTTTATGCTTTTACTATTCTTTTATTTCTTTTTTCCAGTTCTTTACAGTCTGTTCCCGTCTTATCAAATGTGACACCCAAGTATATATACTCATTACATGGAGATATTGTTTGCCCATTTTCTAGTTCTAATTCACTTGATTCGTTTCCATTACATAAGTACTGTGTCTTGTCCACGTCCACTGTTAACCCCCACTTTTGGTATTCTTCCGTTAACTTTCTCATCATATACTCCATGTCTTCTTTATCATTAGCTACAATTACTTGGTCGTCAGAAAACTGTAGTGTGTATATGGTAAATCGGTCGTTAAGTTGTATTCCCATGTCGTGTACTTTGCGTTGCCAGTTTTTTAGAACTACTGCGATATATATTTTAAAAAGAGTTGGAGAGATACAACATTCCTGTCTTAAGCCTTTCATTACCAGGAATTCTTTTGAAAGTCGATTTCCAATTTCAATTTTAGATTTTGACCCTTTGTATAGTTTTATGTAAGTATGATTGATATTAGTCTGCTCTAACACTGTCCATAATTTTTCTACTGGAACGGTATCATATGCTTTTTGAAGGTCCACAAAGGTTAGTCTCTATATTTCTGGCGCTTCAAACAAAAAACATTATCACTACAAGATCTGCCTGCACGAAACCCACTTTGCTCTTCTTCTTCTCGTTCATGAAAATCATTCTCTATTAGATCTCTAAAAATCCTATTGTATAATCTACTTAGAGTACTGGTTACTGAAATTCCTCTGTAATTGTTGCAATCCAGCTTGTTTCCTTTTTATGTATTAAGGATATGAATGCAATTTTCCAATCATCAGGTACTGGATGTCCGTTTATGCATTGATTGACAATATATGCGAGATTTTCGAGTAGTTTCTCTGATCCATATTTCAGCATTTCAGCATATATTCCCCCAGGTCCGCTAGCTTTTCCGGATTCAAACTTTTTAATACTATTCCTTATCATTTCTTTTTCGAAGATTACTTCCTCTCCATGTACTTCTATGTCTCTCCTTGGAGAGGCTGCCAGATATTCGGGTCTCCTCTCCTGCAGCAGTCCCTTATAGTGTTCTGTCCATTGTTCTGGTTTGATGATCTGGATGTTTACATTTTCTTTTGTTGGGGTTTTTACTGTAGAAATGAATTTCCATACTTCAGAACTCTGCCTACCTCCTACGTGTGTATTTATATCGTGGCATTTGCGCTCGACCATTTCATTCTTTTCTGTGCGTATCAAATTTCTTAGCTGACTTCTGGTATGCCTGTAGATTTCTAGGTCTCTTTGCTCTTTACTACTGAGCCATTTTAAGTATGTGCGTTTTTTCTCCTTGACCGTTTCCTGTATTTCTTCCGTCCACCACATCTTATTGTTATTTCTGTTATCTTGGTTGTTGGTGTTATCCAACAGCTTCTTTGCTTGCTTCCTTCAAGCTTTTTACTATGTTTGTATATATCTCTTCAAATGAGTGATCTGTGTTTATTAATTTTTCATCTAATCGGTTCTGATACAATCTTTGAGTACTTTCGATTTCTAGACTTCTAAAGTTGTATTTTTGATTGTCTTCGATGCATTCTAGATTTTCATTTTCTCTAATACTTTCGTCCTTATTTGTTTTTCTTATAGGGAAAAATATTTTTGCTTTTACCAGATGGTGGTCAGATCCACAGGTAATACCACGAAGTGTGCGCACATCATACCACTTTAGTTCCGAGTGTTGTCCACCTATAGCATAATCAATGATTGATCTAAGATTTCTTGTTGACTGAATCCAGGTATACCGATGAATATCCTTATGTTTAAAAAAACCATTATTTATTTTTAGATTATGGGTTTCACAGAATTGTATCAGCCTCAAGCCATTATCATTTGTTACTTCCTCTCCAAATGGTCCTACCACTTTGCTTTGGCTTTGTCTACCAGTTCGACTATTAAAATCGCCAAGCATAATTATTTCCCTAGTATTGCCGATTTTACTGATAGTCTCATCAAGTTGGTCGAAGAACATTTGTTTTATAGCTACCGTTTTTTTCTGGCTACATTTTTTAAAAGCTGTTAAAATTGCTAATAAAATGTTTATAACTACACTATTACAATTTTTTTAAAATTAAGAAAAAATAAGAGCAAATATATAGTTTTAGCAAAAAATTCTCAAAAGCAGAAAACTAAAAATAAACAATACGGTTTAGCATAAAAAGTTTTTGGGATCGCTCTACTACTAAAAAATCATAAAAAAATAAAATATCAGGAAACACGATAAGTTCTTATGCTTAAAGAAACAGAACAAAATAGAATTCTTTTGAAGATATTGTATTGAGTCGGATAAGTCATATTTTCTCTAAAACCGTTAACTATTTAAATGAATTGAGCACCGGTTTATAGCAGGTTTATGGTGCTCCCACAAAAAATATTCAAGATAGAAGGAAAAGCCCACAAATAATCAAAAATTTTAAAGATGCCTAATATCTTTGAATTTTATTTCAATTTTGTTAATTTATACCTCATAACATTCATTGCGACTTTGTCTCGTAATATTTTTTCATTTTCTATATATTTTTAAATAAAAAATATCATTTGTCTATCTGCGCGATGGCGATATGCAATTATTTATTCTAGTAAGCCATTTTTTTTTGGAAAGAGTACTTTTTTACCGTTTTTAACGTTTCAAAAATAACAATCAAGCTCCCAATGAGGATACATTTACGAAATTTGATACAACAGAAATATTATGGGTGACGAATAAACTTATATAATTACCTGATATTTCACACATATGTCAAAATATAGATATTTTTTCTTGCAAAGATTCCAAAATTGGCGTTTTATTAAATATTTAATAGAATGTAGCCAAACGTCAAACTTAGCAAAATGTGAACAAAGTTCATCTTTTTCCATTTTTGGAATATGCTAGTTCTGAATCAAGGCTTAAAAATCAGAAACGCAGATTCTCCCACTTGAGGATTATTAGCCCGTTAAACTTTTTATTTAGTCGTTTAACTTTACACCTTTATGAATTTCTTTTAAATTTCAAAATGTTTTTCTTAGATTAATTTAAGGATTTTAAAGATATTCAATTTTAAAAAAATTAAATAGTACAGCGATATCTAAAATCCTTTTTCACTATGCTTACTTACCTACTTAAAATAAGAGGCAGTGTAGGTAGATACCTAGGTAGGTAAACTTTACATCCGTTAATAATTTTGGCTCTGAAATTTTTTTAGCCAAACCGTACACCTATTCTTTATATTGTTACAAATTTAAGTTATTTAAATTTTTAAATTGGAATTTATTTAGGTTTAGTGTAGTATTAGGTCGATTTATCTTAAGGTTGTATTCTTAGTCTATGTTTTAGTTGCGTTGTCTGTGGCTTGCGGTCGCGGTAGTGCGGGAACTTTCCGGACGTCGAAGGCTGCCGGAAAGTTCGAGAGAGATGGACGATCCTATATATAGGGCCGGGGTCGCGCACCAGGAGTCAGTCACAGATAACGTGCTGTAGTGGTCGTGAGATTAACACGAAGTTAATAGACCGATTATAGTAGTGAATTATTAGCAAGTTATTACTAAGTTTAAGTGCGTGTTTTTGTACATATTTTGTCGAAGTAAATTGACGTATCGTTTTCAACAATTGCGAGTTTTAATTTGTCGTTGTGAACCCGTAACAATTGGTGTCAGAAGTGGAACTTAAAGAAATAAATAGTGCAAAGATTACCCTTACATAGTACCACCGGATAGGACAATTGGACAGAAAAACAGTAAGTGATTTTTCCAGAATATTCGAAGAAGTTCGATATTGTTTTATTCAAAAACTAAAAGAGATATTTAAGAACCGACTTCGACATTAACTTTACAGTCCAAAAATTGATAATTAGAGAGATTTTCTAGAATATTCTATAACATTCTACGACGTTCTATTCAAAAACTAGAAGAGATATACAAATACCGACTTCGACATTAGATTAGTAATTATAAAAGTAAGAATCAGAAAGAATTTCTAGAACATTCCATCACTTTCTACGACGCTCTATTTGAAAACCAGAAGAAATATCCAAAAAGAGACTTCGACATTAGCTTAGTAATTTCAAAAGTAAGAACTAAAAAGAATTTCTAGAAGATTCCATAACATTCTACGACGTTCTATTCAAAAACTAGAAGAGATATACAAATACCGATTTTGACATTAGTTTAGTTATTTAAAAAGTAAGAATTAGGAAGAATTTCTAGAAGATTCCATAACATTCTACGACGTTCTATTCAAAAACTAGAAGAGATATACAAATACCGACTTCGACAGTAGCTTAGTTATTTTAAAAGTAAGAATTAGAAATTATTTCTAGAATATTCCATAACATTCTACAACGGTCTATTCGAGAACCAAAAGAGATAATCAAAAAGTGACTTCTACATTTGCCTAGTAGCAGAAAGAGTAGCATTTACCAGTATATTCCAGAACATTCCATTAGGTTCTATTTAAGAATTGGAAGAGATATTGAAAAACCGACTTCGACATTCGCTTTGTAGCCCTAAAATAGACGTTTTAAGTGATTTATCAGGAAGTTGATGCTTACTAGACAAGGATCGGCAAAGATGGAAGATCTAACTAAAATGATACAGGCTCTAGCAGCTCAAATGGCTCAAAATCAGAACGATATAAGACAGACCATTGAGCAAAATCAGGGCGATATGAAACAGACCATGGAACAAAACCAGAATGACATGAGACAGACATTAGATAGCATGCAAGAAAACTTCGATCAGATAAAGAGCAACTCCGAACAGCTGAGAGAAGAGTTCAAGACTGCAACCGAAGATCTTAAAGAAGAAATAACCCAAAGAATGCATAGTGTAGAACAAAAGGTACAAAATAATTTGCAGAATGTAGAAGAAACGGTACAAAATGTTAAAGAAAAGGTACAAAATGTTGAAGAAAAGGTACAACATGTTGAAGAAAAAGTGGAGAACAAACTACAGAAGGTAAGGGAAGCAGTTTTTCAAACCATAGAAGAAAAATTCCAGGACATGTCAAAACAGTTTATACAGCTTCAGAAAGAACACAACGAAATAAAAGCTCAAGGATGTGTTGTAAATTCCAACCAAAACATTAAGCCTCCAAATTTTGATGGTACGTCTTCCTGGTCTACTTACAAACAACAGTTTGAAGCTGCCGCTGCTGCAAATGGTTGGGATGATGAAGAAAAAGCTAGAGCTTTGTTAGTAGCTCTACGAGAACCTGCTCTGGGACTTTTACGGTCCATTCCAGTCGAACAAAAACAGAATTATAATGCTTTAGTGGCAGCGTTAGAAAGAAGGTATGGAGACGAACACTTGCGAAATTTACATTGGTCAGAATTAAATATTCGTCAACAAAGACCAGGAGAATCATTGCAAGAGTATGAAGCAGATATCAGGAGGCTGATGTATTTAGCTTACCCAGAAATGCCAGAAAATTACAGAGATCCCTTCACGGTAGATCGCTTTATTAACGGATTACGAGACACGGACTTAGCAAAGTTACTTCGTCGAGAACGCTTCCATAACAGCAGTGAAGTGTTGATTCGAGCCCTTGAAATTGAATCATCAAATAATATGTCCAGGCCAAAAGTAAGAGCTGTTTCAATTCAGGAGGGAGAAGAAATGAGCAATGGACATGAGGTCAACTCAAAAACGCTAAACCAAATGTTTCAATCACTGATAGAGAAGATTGACTCTTTGAAAGAAAGCAGACGATCCCCTCCAAATGTAAATTGTTTCAGATGCGGACGTACAGGGCATATTCAACGCGATTGTCGCGTCCAAATAAGGTCTCGCTCGCCATCTAGCGGGACAGAGTACCGAAGAAGAGATCAGGAAAATTAAAACTAGTCAACGCAGAGGGGCGGGTGTTGGCTAATGGGAATAGAGCCCCCAAAATTTACTCTATTAAGAGCCTAAAACATACTGCTGACAGTCTTAACATCGACGGATTCATTAATGGGAGAAAAGTTAATATAACAGTAGACACCGGTGCTTCCATATCATTGCTTGAGTTCAAAATTGCAACGAGATATAAAATTCGACCAATAGAAAAGAAAATAACAAGACTGTGACTGGAGAATCCGCCGACGTGTTGGGGCAGACAGATATAGACCTACAGCTGGGAAGATTGAAGATTCGCCACACTGTATTGGTTGCCGAAATAGAAGACGAATTTATTTTGGGAATGGACTTGATAAGTAAACATGGATTTGCGTTTGATAATAAACTTAATACCCTAAGATTTGGGAATGAAGAGTTCATTTTGTCAAATAGTCACTTCAATAAAGAACCAATAAAGGTCGTGGCAGTATGCACAACAAGACTAGTCGGTAACAGTGAGACCATAATTTTTGGGAGGCTGGAAAGTAAAACATCAAGCTGCGTCGGACTCATAAGCCAACAAAACACACCCAACACCTACCTCGTTGCAAAATCACTAGTTAAAACCGATAAAGACATCCCGATTAGAGTCGCCAATATTTTCCCAAATAGTGTCAAAATTAATAAGGGGGAGGTGGTACCATTATTTGAACCAGTACAGAAAGTAACAAGATGTGAAGAGCCAACTTCCGAGGATACAAGCAAGTTACCAATGGAGGTACTTCAGCAATTTGAGTCAACTTGGCAACATCTCACTCCAGAAGAATATAGTAAAGCGAGAGAGTTTATAGAAGAACAAAGTAATATCTTCGAAACTAGGAGTAGTTCGGGACGCACAAACCTTATTCAACATGCTATCAACACTGGCGATGCCCAACCGATAAGACAACCCCCAAGAAGACTACCAATGGCCAAGCAAGAAGAAGTTCACAATCTCATTAATAAAATGTTCAGCGACGGTGTTATTGAAGAGTCATCAAGTCCTTGGTCATCTCCTGTGGTGTTGGTCACTAAAAAGGATGGAAGTACTAGATTTTGTGTCGACTACAGGAAACTTAACGATGTGACCAAGAAAGATAGTTACCCACTGCCAAGAATAGACGACACATTAACAACGTTGGCAGGATCATATTGGTTTTCTACTCTTGACCTGAAAAGTGGGTATTGGCAAGTCGGAATCTTTGAAAGAGATAAAGAGAAGACTGCATTCTCTGCTGGAAGTGGACTTTATCAGTTTAATGTGATGCCATTTGGCCTGTGCAATGCCCCAGCTACATTTAAAAGACTAATGGAAGTCGTTCTACGAGGCCTTACTTGGAAAACCTGCCTAGTCTATTTGGATGATGTCATAGTAATGGGGAAATCATTTCAAGAACATCTAGATAATTTACGAGAAGTATTCTCAAGAATCAGGAACGCAAATCTTAAATTAAACTCAAAGAAATGTTTTCTGTTCCAAGAAAAAGTGGAGTTCCTGGGTCACGTCGTTTCCCGAGAAGGCATCCATACCGACGAAAAGAAGCTACAAGCAATAAAAGAATGGCCTCAACCTCGTGACAAACATGAATTGAGAAGCTTTTTGGGTCTGTGTACATACTACAGACGATTTGTAGAAGGATTCGCCAAAATAGCGTCTCCGTTACATAGACTTACAGAAGATAAAGCTTCTTACAAATGGAATACCGAATGTGACCAAGCATTTAGAAGACTAAAAGCAGCATTATGTTCTAGTCCGATTCTTGCATATCCCATTCCAAAAGGAAAATTCATATTAGATACTGATGCGAGCAACGATGGCATAGGAGCAGTACTCTCCCAAGTACAAGATGGAGAAGAACGGGTCATCGAATTTTTCAGCAAGAAGCTATCCAAACCAGAGAGAAATTATTGTGTTACTAGAAAGGAGCTCCTAGCCATAGTTAAATCCATAGATCACTTTCACAAATATCTCTACGGACAAGAGTTTCTGATTAGAACGGATCATGCTGCGTTACAGTGGCTCATGAAAATGAAACAACCTGAGGGGCAAGTCGCGAGATGGATAGAAAAGCTACAACAATACCATTATCAAATTAAGCACCGAGCAGGAAGGGTGCATAATAATGCAGATGCATTGTCCAGAAGACCTTGCCCCGAGGATTGTAAACATTGCAGGAAAATTGACCAGAAAGAAGGAATTACCTTCGTGCGCCAGATAAAGTTAGAACCAGATGAAGAATGGATGTCGGCTTCGATTAGAACCACACAACTTAACGACAAAGATGTAGGACCTATCTTGCGATTGAAAGAAGAGAACAAGCCACGACCATCATGGCAAGATATCGCAAACCAAGGGGTGATATTCAAATCACTGTGGGCACAATGGGATTCACTGATAGTAGAAGAAAACATCCTTAAACGTGCCTGGGAAAGTGCCGATGGCCTTACTGTGATTAATCAAGTAGTGGTTCCTAGGAGCTTGGTACACAATATAATGGTCGAATGCCATGGTGGAAAATCAGGCGCGCACCTAGGCATAAATAAAACCATGGACAAAATTCGAAACCGATTTTATTGGGTCAATTACTTTCAAGATGTGAAAAACTGGTGCCGCCGATATTCGACTTGTGCAGCCAGCCAAGGTCCCAAAAACAAGGTCCAGAGGTCAAATGAAACAATATAACGTAGGTCTGCCATTCGAACGCATTGCTATTGATGTGGCCGGACCATTTCCAGAAACTAAAAAGGGCAACAAATACATCCTTGTTGTCATGGATTATTTTAGCAAATGGCCAGAAGTTTTTGCTTTGCCTAACCAAGAGGCCGCTACAGTTGCAGAAGTTCTGGTAAATGATGTTTTCAGCCGATTTGGCATTCCTTTGGAACTACATTCAGATCAAGGAAGAAACTTTGAATCAAAGCTCTTCCAGAATCTCTGTGACCTTTTAGGAATACATAAAACACGGACTACTGCTTTGCATCCGCAGTCAGATGGCATGGTTGAAAGATTTAATAAAACAATAGAGGAACATCTTTGCAAAGTTGTTGATGAGCACCAAACAGATTGGGACCAATATATTCCATTGTTTTTGATGGCCTATAGAACTGCCATTCACAATACGACAGGAGCTACTCCATCTAGTATCCTGTTTGGTAGAGAACTGCGTTTACCATGTGATATCATGTTTGGTTCACCTGAAGAAGCACACTTAGAGGTTAATGACTATGTCGAAAGTTTAAGGCAAAAGCTGCACGATATCCATGAAGTGGTTAGGGAGCGAATAGAAATAGCCAGTGACCGCATGAAAGCGAGATATGACCTGAAAGCAAACTCTTCAGGGTTCAAAGAGAATGATCAAGTCTGGCTATACAATCCTCAACGCAAGAAAGGAAGATCACCTAATTTGATACCACCATGGGAAGGGCCTTATAAAGTTGTTAAGAGAATTAATGATGTAGTCTACCGAATCCAGAGAAGCCCGAAGTCCAAGATGAAAGTTGTTCATCTAGACAGACTAAAACCTTACCTGGGAAATGTTGATCGAGACGATCAAACCTGAAGAGGAGGATAGTGTTACAAATTTAAGTTATTTAAATTTTATAATTGGAATTTATTTAGGTTTAGTGTAGTATTAGGTCGATTTATCTTAAGGTTGTATTCTTAGTCTAGGTTTTAGTTGCGTTGTCTGTGGCTTGCGGTCGCGGTAGTGCGGGAACTTTCCGGACGTCGAAGGCTGCCGGAAAGTTCGAGAGAGATGGACGATCCTATATATAGGGCCGGGGTCGCGCACCAGGAGTCAGTCACAGATAACGTGCTGTAGTGGTCGTGACATTAACACGAAGTTAATAGACCGATTATAGTAGTGAATTATTAGCAAGTTATTACTAAGTTTAAGTGCGTGTTTTTGTACATAATTTGTCGAAATAAATTGACGTATCGTTTTCAACAATTGCGAGTTTTAATTTGTCGTTGTGAACCCGTAACAATATTTTAAACATGTAGGTTGATATGTTGTAATGACACAAAAAGCTTCTGATTTTAAAATTAAAAAGGCACAAATGTTGTCGTTCCGTAAATTTATGTTGGATCCAGGAAGCCTTTGAAAAAAATGAAATTTCAAAGTTATTACCAAATAAAGTAGGCGCCACAAAATAAAGTCGAATTTGACAGTTTATATTAGACGTATTGGAGTTTTAAATTCAGCGTTAAAATATATTACTTATTTTTTAAATAGTATTTCGCCGCTGCGCCACAGAAATGTTAATAAAAAACTTAAAGAAGTAGGCTTTTGGAACAGGGGAGGGATACTGCATATGTATACAAAATTTGCTAAAAGGCACATTATTATTTGGAAATCCTTAATTTTTGCCTGGTCTAATATAGGCCAAACAAAACAAAAAAAATATTTAAAAAAAATAATATACGAACACAAATATAGCTTAAGACAGGACAATGAGTGTAAAACTTACATATCATGCGCAATCAAAACTGGCACAATTTTTATTAAATGTTTTTTTTGCCTGAAAATTCCGCTTTGCTATGTTATATAACAGTTTAATGTAATGTTATTCTTTTATCATTAGTTATGATTTGTTTATGTATTTTTTTTCTTGAAAATCATTTACGAAATGTGTGGGGGGGGGCCTTAAAACTCCCGATGATTTGCGTTTCGTGTTAATTAAAAAATGTGCCGTATGCCTATTGATGTGCAGTTAGAGGTTGAACCTCTAAAGTATCATGTATTGGATATTATAGGCAGTAGTAAATCCTGTCTTATTTCCTTCCCCGTCGAGTTCGAGTTCAAGTTCGAGTAAAAAAATTGCAAATCCATAAAACTCAATTTCTTACTATCCAAATCACTATTTTTACTTTTACAAAGATTTCTCTTAAGAATAAGTTCTTTATTTTATAAACATAGGAAATATTTTATAGTTTACTTTAAACATACCTTGCACCAACCTCGCTGCAACAAGTGTTATATAAAATAAAATATCTATGAATTTAAAGATCACGTTTAGATGTAAGATTTGTATTAATTTTGAATATTCAAGGGATTCAATAAAATCAGTTAGCAACTTGTAACAATTTAGTATATTTATTGCTACTCAACCTATCTCGGCTAAGACTTCTTGTCATTATCCAATAGTAAGGCTGCTATTAAAGATAGGGATTTAAGAGATATAAGACCACCCTATATTTCTTCACTTACAAACTAACTTGCGACACTTTAAGAAAATAACTACATTTTCTTATTAAAACTGCAAAGAAAAAATATTTTGGTTTTGCTATCTCCTAAGTGTGTCAATATTGCTTCTAAACTGTTTGCGTTTCTCTAAACCGCCACTGTGTCATTTCACCTTTTGCGCCAACCAAGTATTATGGATTTACTTAGATTAAACATTTATAAACTATATTTAATAAAAACATGGCAATTTCTCTAGTCTTTTGAAATCTTGCAGCAAGATTTCACAGGGGATTAAAATATAATCAAGTTTGCAATTTCTAAACTTTGTTTCATTTATTTTCTTGCAGTTTGTTTAAGAAAATAGAGAGCCAGCCCCGAACGTTTGTTTGAGGCAAGACGGAGAGGTTAATTTAAAGTTTTTAACAAGTTCTTTAAGGAGATTTGGGGCCCGTTTAGGGAGAAGAAAAGACATCTATATAAGTAGAAGAAGGTGGCCTTTGTTGTGCGAGTTCTTTTCTTCTGGTTTCTGGAAATGGCAACAAAACCAATTCAAAATAATTTTTTAAATAGGTACTTTGATATCGTTTCTACTTATGTATATGATTTTTTAAAGTTTAGACTAGTTCAATTTAGGAAACCGGTTTTCTAATTAGGACCACTAAAGGTTACTTGATTCCACCACCCGCCTTTTATAGTTAAATTCAAAGACAAATTCACATCATAAAAGTGGAACATTTCGTAGGCTGGTACTAAGCAGTGTGCAATAAGGCCAACACTCCCAGGTAGTATACGAGCTGCCCTTACTGCTTTTTAAGGATTTGCCCACAAACTTTTATTTTCTTTATTGTTCTTTTAACTATACCCTCGTTATATCCCTTTAAACATTCTATGTTAAAAAAGTTTCTCTATAGATAGTTTTTGGTCGTGGCCGACGATTAACGCTATTTGACATTGTTGACATGTGAACGTCACATGTAGTTAACGGCTTCTGTGGAACGCTGCGGTTAACATAAGAAATTTGACGTACGTACAGCGGCGTAGCGTGGGGGGGGGCGCGGGGGGTTCGTCGCCCCCCCGCCCCGAGGGTAGTGGCGCCCCATAGGTGGCCGAAGCGCCCTCAGCTTTATGAAGTCGGGCCGGTAATGGCCAATTGAGTGGGTGCCAAAGGAAACTAACGACATGATGACCTTGTTTTTTGTTTTTTTTGGTCGCAAGATTTGTGAGAGGCGCCTTTTTTGACCTTTTTGTTTTTTTTTGCCACAAGATTTTTCATCAGTTTTCAGAGGCGCCCTTTTTAGCTGTCGCCCCCCCCGCCCTTTCAGGCAGTCTACGCCGCTGCATACATAGAACATGCACACTTGTTTTCTAGCGAGCTTATATTACATTCCGCGCTATTTCCGATCGGCGAGCCCTAGCTGCACATTTTAGTGACCGCAGTGTTGATCATCCTATATTTAACTTTTTAAACAGTTTATAAATTTAGGGACTTTTAAACAAGGTACCTGAACCCAACAATGTATTAATAATACCTAACTTTTTAAAATAGATATGGTAGGTAGGTTTAGAAGTAAATTATTTCATTTTAATAATTCATATTAAAATTTACTTTTGGAGAAAAACAGAAAAATATAAATGTCTCGAAAAGTATTCAATTTTGCATGAGGCATATTAGGGTTAAATTTTCTCCTTACCACTTGCCCTATTAAATCAAATGTATCGAGGGTCAAAATTTATTTACAGGCCAACTCCGAAAAGTATGTAAAAAAATAACAACTGTTGAATTTGAAAAAAAAACAATTTTTTTTTTAATTAACACAGGTTCCTTCTAACGAATTTTGTATGCATCCGCGCTGGATATATTAGTTTTTATATTTCCGATTTTTTTTTTTGGAAGATATCCTTCTTTTTTTAACCCGGCCGGCGGCGGCGCGGCGGTGCGTGACACCCGTTCAAATACAATAATTACAATTCTGATCATAAAAAAATATATTTTTGTTATAAGTGCATATATTGATGTAAAAAAATAAATAAATAAATAAATTAATTTGCTTAAAATTAATTTCGAAATTATAAAAAAAATAAAAATAATCAAAATTTGATATGTATTTTTTTTTATATACAGGAGCAAACTGAATGGGGAATGTAGGTTTTTTTATGTGAAAAATACTTAGTTACTTGTAAGTTATTTCTGACTTTTTTTGTAATCTCAAGGGTTTTTTAACGGTTCAATGTAAAACATGTGTGTGACTGTGTGTGACCGGTGTGGCCCTTTAGTTGCCATATTACAATATTTTTAAAGATACAACACAAAAATGGGAAAAAAGGGGAAAACAGACAATTATAACTATTAGCTCACACATATACTATACTATAGTAGTGTGAGCTATGGTGATCCTAATTTTTTCGAGAAAAAAAGTTGCTCCGATTTCAAAATTTTTTATATATCTTTGCGTTTCAGATGATTTTGAAACTTTTTTGTTGCGCCGTCTGTCTGTCTGTCTGTCTGTCTGTCTGTCTGTCTGTCTGTCTGTCTGTATGTCTGTAACGACCAACGCACATAACTCAAAAACCGCTTGGCCGATTTTAATGAAATTTGGTACCTAGGCTGGGTTTTGGGCCGAGATGGTCCCATTTAAAAATGAACAAAATCCACCGAGCACAAACCAAATAAAAGGGTGGGGGTTGATTTCAAAAGTTTATGGAAAAATATGGCGTGTGTGACATCAAACGAAAGGTAATTGAGTCTGGAGTTCAACAAAATACATTATAATTTATTTAAAAAAAAAGGGTGGGGGTATATTTCAAAAATTAGAGTTTAAGTGAAAAAATGGCGTGTGTGATATCAAACGAAAGGTAATTGAGTCCGGAGTTTAACAAAATACATTTTAGTTTTTGTTTTTTTAAGGGTGGGGGTAGATTTCAAAAATTTGAGTTTAAGTCAAAACATGGCTTGTGTGGTATCAAACAAAAGGTAATTTAGTCCGGAGTTGAATAAAATATATTTTAGTTTTTATTTATATTACCTCACACGTACACTATAACTATAGTACCTAGTGTGAGCTTAGGGGCCCATATATTGGCAGAGTATTTTTTTTGTAAATTATAACTATTGTTATTAGCTCACACATATACTATACTATAGTAGTGTGAGCTATGGTGATTCTAATTTTTTCGACAAAAAAAAAGTTGCCCCGATTTCAAAAATTTTTATATATCTTTGCGTTTCAGATGTTGCGCCGTCTGTCTGTCTGTATGTCTGTCTGTCTGTCTGTATGTGTGTATGTCTGTCTGTAACGACCAACGCGCATAACTCAAAAACCGCATGGCCGATTTTAATGAAATTTGGTACCTAGGCTGGGTCTTGGGTCGAGATGGTCCCATTTAAAAATGAACAAAATCCACCAAACATAAACCAAATAAAAGGGTGGGGGTAGATTTCAAAAATTAGGGTTTATGTGAAAATATTGCGTGTGTGATATCAAATGAAAGGTAATTGAGTCTGCAGTTAAACAAAATACATTTTAATTTATTCAAAAAAAAAGGTGGGAGTATATTTTAAAAATTAGAGTTTAAGTGAAAATATGGCGTGTGTGATATCAAACGAAAGGTAATTGAGTCCGGAGTGTAACAAAATACATTTTAGTTTTTGTTTTTTTTAAGGGTGGGGGTAGATTTCAAAAATTCGAGTTTAAGTCAAAACATGGCTTGTGTGGTATCAAACAAACGGTAATTTAATCTGGAGTTGAATAAAATATATGAATAGGGGCCCATATATTGGCAGAGTATCTCTTTGGATGACCTTATTTTATAATTTTATTTGGTAACACCGGTTACACTCACGTAACGCCGGTCACGTTTTTTTATTGAATTCGTGACCGGCGTTACAAAAATAAGTTTTTTTTTAAATCTGACGCTTTCATCTGTGCAATGTGTACACCCATTATAATTAAATAAGGTTATGGTACTTCTTGAGATGATTTTATAGTTTCTATTTAAATTTTTTTTTTTTTAAATAATCTATGGAACCAGTGCTACAACACGAAAACATACGCGGATACTAATTTTGTCATTACCTGATAAAAACTTTAAAAATTTAATAAAAACTGACCTGTTTGTTTGAAACTCGTAGACAATGATTGAGTAGAAATAAAATTTCGAACTTCCATTATCTTTATTTATTTAAAACACGACGTTTCGGTTAGTCAGTATCTCTTATCGTTTTCAAGTGTAAACTAAACAATCTAGTCTCTAGGCTACTACTTATACTACTTGATGTGCAGTCAGGTGTGACGGACCGCCCCCTTTTTATTCCTAAGAAGCCTGTTTTCC
The DNA here is from genome assembly GCA_963576565.1 of Aspidapion aeneum. Lineage (NCBI taxonomy): Eukaryota > Metazoa > Arthropoda > Insecta > Coleoptera > Brentidae > Aspidapion > Aspidapion aeneum. The sequence goes on from OY755044.1 coordinate 73,617,408, forward strand.
TTGAGGAGTGGTTTCCATATAATTGGTATGTCCGTGCTTGGTTGACTGAAAACTTCATTATTCTGCATTATAAACGCAGCTTCAATAAACTTTGACCACTGAATCCACTGAACCGGATTTTTCAATATCCCCTAATTGGGTACTTTTTAGATGTTCATTTACTCTAACCTGGAGAGGGCGTTTCGTTTCACCTGCATATGATTTACCACACTCACACGGGACTTATCGTATTTCCCGACGAAAATACTGTTTTTACATTATAGTGCTTGGCTATTCGTGTTATGTTTTCTGAAATCCCTTGATCATATGGAATGTTAATAACACCCAACGAATTATTACTTTGAGAATTTGTTACATTTGGATTGTTTTTAAATTTAGAGATTGTTGAGTTTATTAATTTCTCGGAATAACCATTCTGATGTAAGTCATTTTTAATTTTGTTAATTTCTGTAGTTAATTCTTCATTATCACTACAAATATTTACGGCTCTTAAATACAAACTTCTTATAACTCCTTGTTTTATAGCAACAGAATGATTTAGGTACTGTCCCGTGTGTGTAGGTTTCCTATATACAGTGGTTTGAATGTTTCTGTCTAATCGTTTGACAAGAACATCCAAAAAAGGTAAGGCCGAATCCTTTTCAATTTCCATGGTGCATTTGATTGTTGGTCGAATACCGTTTAGATGGTGTAGAAAATTCTGAAGTTCTTCATCATTTTCCGGCCATATAATAAATGTGTCATCCATGTATCATAGCCATAGTTTCGCCATAAAGTAAGAACAACCTTGGACAGAAAGAAGCAACAAAGCAAACATCACCAATCAAGAACAACGGGCAATCAAGAACCTACAGGCTGACAAATCAATCAAGATTCTACCTGCCGACAAAGGAAACGCGACGGTGATTATGGATGTCGAGACTTACGACAAAAAGATCGAAGAAGTTCTGGAAAAATGGGACAAAACTTGTCTCAGTGCACTAATTTAAGCTGCACCTTTCACAGCCAACGGCAAACGGTGACGCAAGTGGCATCACGGGGGTGCGGGCTTTATCGATCACCGCAATTGATTCACAAGAGCATGAACCGAAGTAAGGCCCAGATTCTGTGTACTGTAATGTTCTATATTTCGTAATTAAAATGCGACATAACATCCACCGTGCACAGAATTTGGATCCAGTTAAGCGCAGCCCTGGCGGTAGCCGACCTACGCATCCTCGTTTCAACTCAAATACAAACACATACATACCGGGTATTAATTTTTAGTTAGTATTCAAATCTTTGGTAAATTCCGTTTGGGGTCTATTATAATACTTTATGATGAAATTATTAATTAAATAATGGTCAGATTTTAATATTTTTTTAAGTAAAATTGGGTGTGTACGTGCACACACAAGTTGCGTAAACATGACGTTTCGTAGCGTGTTTTCTCAGTCTGTTTGGCTTTGCGACGTATCCGTTCTGGAAGTTAATTTGATTTTACGTAGTTACCGAAATCGAAATAGTAGATTGAAAATAGAAAAAAAATTAGTTGGTATTTTCCACTAAATGTTGCAACTCCTATGATGACCAAAATCATCCCACGATAGTGAGAAATTCCAGAAATGTGACAGAGTGGATGTGTAATCTTAACTTAGGCGTCGAAATAAGTAAGTGAAAATGATTAAAAACTTTTAAAGCTGTATAATTCCAGTCACGGCAAATTTATAGGTAAAATATTAAAGTAAGGGAATTGTCAAATAGTTATATTTAACAGTAACGCACCCAGGAATATGTCTTGGGGGGGGGGCCGAGGCCTCATAATGTCGTATTTCATGCTATTTTTGTGTTTATTCATGAAATATGTGGAAAATATATACAAAAATCTTTGGCTTGGGGTGGGGGGGCCCGGGCACCGCCCCCCCCCTGGGTGCGCCCATGTATTTAAGGTAATATAAAAGAATTTTAAACAACATCAATTTACAAAAAAAAAAATTAAATAGGAACCCACTGTCATCCCATGATAAAACTTGTCCTACATTTAAATAAATAGTCTAGAAAACCAATATAAAAAAAAATTAACAAAATAAAAAATCCGTTTTTAAACTGCATCAAAAATAAATTTTGTGGTGAGGCCCATGCATTTTTTTTACAAGAAGGATGCCACTAGGCATACCATAATTAAGCTTGTAGACCTATATATAAGATTACACAGCCACTTTTACCTCGATATGCTCAAGCCTTTATGAATAACAAGGGTTTAAAGAAATGAAGTCAGTGCTAAAAAAAACGATATTAAGCATTTAAAACAATTAATAACTCAAAAACTAGACTTCTAAAAAATCTAAAAATTTACTTCTTTCCACTTAGTAAAGAATTTGACCAAAAATTATGAAAATCAAAGGTGACAAGGTCCAAACCATTGGTTGGTTTGATATGGACTTACCCGATACTAACTAACCGAAATGTCGTGTTTAAAATAAATAAAGAAAATGGAAGTCCGAAATTTTATTTCTAAAAACTTACCTGTTAAATGGAAAATCACTAGCAATGTTTTCGTAGAACGAGATATAAAGAAGACTGATATTAGCGCCTTTGAAGGCAAAAATGTGAGCAAATATGGGAAGGCACCAGCGTTACACACTGTCTCAGGGACACACATTTAAGGCACTACCTAAATTTTGATTCAGTTATTAGGAGTATGCAAAAAATTTATTAGAATACTACGTAACTGCTTCTATTTCGTAAAATTTTTAGTTATATATTTTTAACCCTACACAATAAGATACATCAGATTTACTCAAAGAAAAAAGGGTACAGGGACGTTATATTTGGCTACTTTAAACTTAGTTTCTTTTTATTTCTTCATATAAAGCTACCGTAAATTGTTTTTCACTACAAAATATGTGCTTTTAAACAAACATTATATGTGTTACCAAGTGATGGTTGAACAACCTAATGTTTTTAGCCAGGGACTAGAATTGGCCTGTAAATAAATGTTGACCCTCAAAGTACCATTATTTAGAAATAAAATTTCGGACTCCCATTGTCTTTATTTATTTTAAACACGACGTTTCGGTTAGTAAGTATCTCTAACCGTTTTCAAGTGTAAACTAAACTTATGATTAGAGACAAAACCATCTAATTAACCTCGCAAGAATTGTCGAACTGACCAAGCAGTGTTCTGAGGAGTCCCATAAGGACGAAACAGTTAACTGTCAACACTAGATCTTGGACCCCCGTGAGGTTAAGCTTAGCTACCCACGGAAAAATATATGAGAGAAACAAGAACTCCTTTTGCCCGATTAGCTACGAAACTTGTTTGATTTTTATTCAAACCTCTGGATATAGAAAACCTACTCACACGGGACAGTACCTAAATTTTAAGTCTGTTGCTACAAAACAAGGAGTTATAAGAAGTTTGTATTTAAGAGCCGTAAATATTTGTAGTAATAATGAAGAATTAACCAAAGAAATTAACAACATTATAAAGGACTTACAACAAAATGGTTATTCCGAGAAAATAATTAACTCAGTGATCTCTAAAATTAAAAACAAACCAAATGTAGCAAATTTTCAAAGTAAAAATCCGTTGGGTGTTATTAACATTCCATATGTTCAAGGGATTTCAGAAAACATAAGACGAATAGCCGAGCACCATAGTATCAAAACAGTATTTTCATCGGGAAATACGATAAGAAGTTTTGTAACTAAAACAAAACCAGATAATTCCTCAAATAATAAAGAATGTATTTACCAAATCCCGTGTGAGTGTGGTAAATCATATGTAGGTGACACGAAACATCTAAAAAGTACCACATTAGGGGATATTGAAAAATCCGGTTTAGCGGATCATGCATGGTCAAATGATCACAGGTCAGAAGCTAAAGTTTTGCATAAGGAGTCGCATTGGCGAAAATGAAAGTTTATTGAAGATGCGTTTATAATGCAGAATAAAGAAGTTTTCAGTCAACCAAGCACGGTCATACCAAACTTATGGAAACCACTCCTTAAGGAAAACAGGCGTCTTAGGATTAAAAAAGGGGGCGGTCGGTCACACCTGACTGCACACCAAGTAGTATAAGTAGTAGCCTAGAGACTGGATTGTTTAGTTTACACTTGAAAACGGTTAGAGATACTTACTAACTGAAACGTCGTGTTTAAAATAAATAAAGACAATGGAAGTTCGAAATTTTATTTCTAAAAATCGGTTCAATAATAATTAATTTATTAGGAAATTAATGTAGACAGAATTGAAAAGGTAATCGTATAATCTGTAGATAAATGGTTAAAACAAAACTTAAGTTTTTGAGAACCATATACCTGCTTTTATTAATTTGTACCTCGCTCATACGTGGCAGAAATAGGTTTAAAAAAATCCGGAAGACGAAATTCAACAAGCAAATTTAAAGGGTTCAGCATGACTTTGTGGGCCATCTTTGATTTCAAAATGACAGACAAAAATTATTTTTAATTAAAATCCTGATTAATTTCCTGCAAATTTCAGTTTCTTTTGCTTTTATAAAGTTATAACGAAAACATTTTGTCAGTTGTTTTATGCCTCATTTTAATAAATTAAAATGTTAATATGTGGTCAGCACCCCCACTAATTGAAATAAATAAATGGTTTATAGAATGGAACTGCAAACATTTTCTATAGTTGAGTTCAAGTCATAGATATATATACCGGGTGGGCCAAAAAAAACCAGACAATATTTTTTTTATTATAACTTTTGATCTATAAAATCGATTTTAATAAGACGAACTGTACTTACTGTACAGAATTAGTCAGAGTTTTGACAAAATATATTTTTATGTATAAATCGGTTCAGTGGTTCTAAAAAAAATATTTGTGTTTCAACCATTGCATTGTTCTGAATATTATACGATTGACTTGCCAATCATGTCTGCATTCATTTCCTAAATTCATTACTACTAAACCGATTTTGATGAAGTAAATACATTCTAATGAGAATTGATTGCTTTTTAAAGATCATGATCAAAGTTTGTCGTCATATATGGTAAAGACAAAAATATAGATTTTTTTAAAAAGTAATCTTAATATAGGTATCAATAACTCAAAATTAAATTTTAAAGATTGTACAAAAAATTTGGGAGTCATGTTAGATTTAAAGAACATCTTAAAAAGTTATTTCAAAAATCGTTTACATCCATGCGAGTTTTATATGGCAATAGGCATATTCTTAATAAACAATTGAAACGAAATTTATGTGAATCGTTGGTCCTCTCTAACTTTAACTAATGTGATTTTGTTTCAAAGACTATAGACATAAAGGACTGCTTAGTTCCATTTAACCTGTGTTAACAAATTGTGCGAGGTGAGGAGAGCGGCGTGACGTCACCACTTGTGCTAAATCCTTTGTTTACGTTCGTTGTATATGATGTTATTCGTATTTTCAAGAGAGTTTTCTTGATATTTCGCTAAATAGTTTGTGTTTTTTGGATTTTTTCAGTGCAGTGCTACTAAGAAAAGACATATAAATAAACATTTTCAGGTTTGGTTTGTTAACAGTGTGTAAAAATTCGATTCAGGACAGAGAAGAACGTTTGCTTACAGGGTAAAAAAATGACCACGATTTTCTCAGCAAATGGGCTTCTTGTTTAATAATATCTAATTAATATTTAATTGATATTATTATTATTAATTATTCTCTAATTATTATCTAAAGTATATTGATAAATAATTTCCACGCTAATTTTTTTAGCTCACTATGCTTGGAAGAATCTGTGCGGTTGCTGTATGCAAAAACAATCATTTTAAAGCATTGAGTTGTATAACGCCCCCTTAAAAGTCAATGTTTTGAAGATTGTGAATTGAAAAGGAATATTTTTCTAAATGAAATATTATTATTTATATTAATATTTTTAATTAATTGTATGTATCTGTACTTTTCTTTTTTTTTGTAAAAATGTAATAATTAATACCTACTTATTTTATGTTCTATATTCCCGTTTTTTAATTATATCTTAAATAATTTCTTAACATGCTTTAAAAAGTGGTTGTAATAATTAAACTATTCTTATATATACTTCCCAGACAGCACACTTCGTCCCCGGGACGTACATTTTATGTCCAATTTACGTCGGTACGTCCTGGGACCAATAAGGTACGTACAATTGTGTACGTACATAGTACGTACATTATAGGTACGCACATTTTACGTACATGTTACGTCGGTACTTCTCGGGCCAATTAGGTACGTACTATGTACGTACACCAGCTACGTACACAGTACGTACATTTTAGAGATGCGCTTCCACATTTTACCTTAAAATTAACGTACCGTGGACGTACCTTCTAGGAGCTTTTTACATACATTACACCATTTTAGTTGCATTTTTCGTCCCTTGTGGTTCCATAATGGGACGTATAAAAGACGTACAGAAATAAAGGCCCAAAGTACGTCGAATGTACGTACATAGCACGTACTTCCGTACGTACATATTACGTCAAATGTACGTACTTCCGTACGTACATAGTACGTACAAATCAAAGGAAAATAATGGCTAAAGCTACGTCGTCCCTGGGACGATACATGTGGACGTAGGTCGAAAAATGTACGCCCACTATGTACGTACATACGTCGCAGAGTTACGTACTATATATGTACATAGTACGTACTTGTGCTGCCTGGGTTATGTGCATTTTTTTTCTCTTTGTTTTTTGTCTATTTGTTAAGAACAATATATGTGTTTTTCCGTTTTTTAAATAAATCAATAAATTTTTCGTCTATATTTCCGATTTTAATTATTATCGCAAAATAATTTCTGTACATACTTTTAAAACAATTGGACAAATAATATAGATACTACGACATTATGTGTAGTTTTTTTTCACTTTAAGTATTTAAATTTAATTTATTTAACAGATATTTCAAATATAAAATCATTTTTCATCCTGTTATTTAATGTAAAGACAATATTTTTAAATGTACAATGCCTCAATCTTCATAAAATTTAATTTGCATATAGAAAATAGCTCTAAAAGCAGATAAAATCTAATATAACGATAGGCGCGCTTTCTGCCCAGCACAAGTGGTGACGTAACAGCGAGTTTGACCTTGAACATCGATTGCAGACAGATTCGGCAACTGAGCAATCCTGTCTAGTGTATAATCGTTGATTTTGTTTATGGATTCTGTCTAGATCAGGAAAGTAAAAATCGTGTACAAAAAGTACAGAATGTGTGCGTAAGGTTCGTCTATGGTTTGCGCAAATTTGATCATGTTTCACATTTATATAAAGATATAAAATGGGTTAAGATGAATGAGCGTAGAGATCTTCACTTTTCGTCCTTGGTAAAAGTAATATACAATCCCAATTCACCTGTTTTTTTTTAAAGAACGTTTAATATTTCGTAAAACTATTCATAATATAAATATAAGAGACAATGTAAAATTATTTATGCCACTTTATAGTACTGCGATTTTTCAGCGCTCTTTATCCCTTAACGCCGTGAAACAATTTAACTTAATACCACATCAGTTTCGGATTCTATCATCACATGGATTTAAATCAAAATATAAAAAGTATCTGTTAACGGCATGGGAATACAACTTAACGACCGATTTACTATAGACACACTACAGTTTGCTGACGACCAAGTAATTATAGCTAATGATAAAGAAGACATAGAGTATATGATGAGTGGGGATTAACAGTGAACGTGGACAAGATAAAGTACTTATGTATTGGAAACGAAGCCAGTACGTTAGAACTAGACCGCAGCCAACGATAAAGACCGGCCATAGCGCGTTATAAGCAAGTCGGCGGTCACGTGATCTTAGGAGTTCCAAGATTCTTATTGAATTGTTTAATATTTTATCTGTTTTTACGCAATTTAAATAAATTGACAAAAATTTTTTGTTCTCATATAAGCATAATATCTTCAGGTATATTAGGTACATAATATCGTAAGATACTTCAAATCTATACAAGTCTTTTAAAATTGTACATAACAAACCTAAGCTTTAAGTTTTTAATTTTTCTTTGAGTGTCATCATCTTTGTCTGTGTTCTTATTCAAAGATTTATTAGCAGACACTAAATCATTATGCCTTTTAATAAGATTATTCTTAAAAAAATGACATGTCCTTAAACTAATTTTTTCAAGATTTGACAATAGTTTTTCTCCACAAAAACACTCGCTAGAGTTATCTAAAGAAAAAATTTTAATATAAATATTTCACAATAATTTATTAAAAAGAAACAAGTGATTTTGTGAATAAGTGAGATGGTTTTCATGTTCAATAAACTGAATGTATAGGTCGTCAATCATTTTTTGAAAAATTACCCAGCAAAAAGTTTAATATATATTTCATTAATGTGTAAGTTAAATATTGCACACTACCGGAGAGATTACTATCTGTGCGATATTTTACAAATCAGTTTTTTAATATTGCGAGGGTGCAGAAGACATCTTACTTTAGTTTTGTAAATTGACATGTATGCACTGGATGACTGGATAAACAAAGATGAAGCCAACATTAAAGTGTATCCACAATATCTTCGATTCTCAGGTGACCTTTCCAAGAGACCTAATTGTTCAATAAGAAATGACATTTGAACACATTTTTCACTCTCTCTATCGAAAATGTCACTAAGGATGTCTATCACTTGATCTATCTTATCTTTTACCACTTCTTTCCCGTTTGCAACTTTCATTTCAGTAATTTGGGATCAATATTTTTGTAAGACAAGTTCTTTTTATTAAAATACTTTAAAAAAAAAAGAAATAGGTATAGGTTACTAGGTATAACAAGATAGCCCGTTTTGTCCCCATCTAAAAAACCCCGTTTTGCACCAAACCACCAGTTAAATTCAAACAAAAATTATACACAGTAAAAGGCTAATTTAACGGACAACGCGTTTAGGTATGAATAATACATAAACCCCCTAATTGTTCAATGTAATCAAAATTTTGAAAATTTTGCAAAAAATTTACTTACCGTTCTAAAATGCGCAAGCTGTTTTTACAATAAACGGCGCACAACATCACATGTTGAGTAAAAACCAACTTAAGCTCAGCCGACCGGCACCAATCATGTTACAGATAGTTGAACCAGTCATGGGGATAAAATATCTGATATTAAGAGGTTTTATTCTTACGCAGTTTAGCTAAAACTGCGGTATCCCGTTTTACCCCTATATCCCATTTTGCCTCTCTTTCGCCTATATTTTGCACTTAAAAGACGTATGTTGTTGTCAAAACCATGATTTCATCAGTTTAAAATCTTAGGCATTTGGCATATATCAAATGCATTATGCATTTGCCGCAATGATTTGTTTTTTCAGTGAAGGTACAGCTAATTTCAAAAAAATCTGATACGACTGGAAGCACCCGTTTAAATTTTACAGTAGTGTTATGAAGTCCAATATGAAGAATGCTTATTTCGGTTTGCATGTTTATAATAACAAAAACATTTCATGTAAAAAAAAGCCAAGTAGGCGAAAGTTGTATTCCGTAAAAAGAATTGAGATAAAGGTAAAGCAACGTTCTCCAATACAAATTTCAAAATGAAAGGTTCTTACTAGTTTAGAAATGTTTTTTTTTAAATTTGCTATTCCAGCAAACATCTTCATGTTCAATTTAGCATTCTGCCTAAGAGTCCTTTGCAGCCTTAGTCATTGCAGCCGTAATAGCCTTAATAGCCAAGTTTAGAAAAAACTAGTAAGAACCTTTTATTTTAAAATTTGTATTGGAGAACTTGGCTTTACTTTTATCTCAATTCTTTTTACGGAATACCATTTTCGCGTACTTGGTTTTTTTTACATAAAATGTTTTTGTTATGATTTCACTCCTTTTTTAAACGATTTAAATAATATTTAAGTTTTAAAGTAATAAAATATGCGGAATATTGTTCAAAACTTTTGCAATGTCTTATTAAAAATGTTGAGGTTTTTTTTATATTTTCCTATGGTTTTATCATATTTCCTATCAGCCTTCTAAAGCTTTCCATTTATGAGGGAGGAAAGTAAATTATTTATTTTTTTAATATTTTTATCATAGTTCCTATCGGCCTTCCAAAGCTCAGCTCTCTAGCTTGTATGGAAGTCGGCAATGTTACTTTTACATTACTTTATATTTATAGAGGAGGGAAGTAAATTATAATTTTGGGGTTTTTAATTTTTTTTCAATAGTCTTATCATAGTTCCTATCAGTCTGCCAAAGCTCAGCTCTCTAGCATTTCTGGATGTGAGCAATGTTACTTTACATAATTTTATATGTATAGGGAAGGGGAGTAAATTAGAATTTTGGGGTTTTTTGATTTTTTCCAGGGGTTTGACCATAATTTCTATCAGTCTGCCAAATTTTAGCTTTGTAGCATGTCTACAGTAGAATTTTCATGATCTATACACGAGTGGGTCAGTGAGTTTTTTTTTTATTTGTCAAACACACTGTGTTTTTTGTATTACAATCTAGTCAGTAAGACTAATTAGCAATTTTGTTTTAACTTAATCTACTAGAAAAGTCAGATTTAAACTTAGGGATCACTCAACAGTTCTCCCCGCTTTGTTTAGTCTGTAACTCACAATTGTGTTGTGTTTATAGCATTATTTTGTTTTATGTGTAATTCACTTAGTTTACTAGCTCAAACGGCTTCACTCTTTTTAGTCTTCGAACTAGCATAGTATTGTCTAGAAGCTGAATTGCTTCCACATTCACATGCCGATGGAGTCTATCTTCATGGCTTTTTGCGTAATTTTTTAAAGTCTCTGCTACATTTTCGATTTTTACGTACCAAGGTGCATTCACAATGTTTCTTAATACTTTATTTTGAAATCTCTGTACAACTAGAATGTTACTCTCTTTAGCACCACCCCATAGTTGAATACCATATGTCCATACTGGTTTCAGTATTTGTATATAAAGCAGTAACTTATTATGAATTGTTAAATTGGACTTCCTTTCAATTCGCCAGTTCATTTTTCTATACCTTATCTCAAGTTCTTCTTTTTTTTTTCTTAACATGTGCTTTCCAGCGCAATTTGGCATCAAGTGTCATACCTAGATATTTTGCCTGATTCGAATATGGTACTGGAATGTTGTTTATTGTTATTTGTGTGTGATTTATATTTTTGTCTGTAAAATCACCATGAGTTGATTTGGTTTCATTTAATTTTATTCGCCACTTTGTGGTCCAACTGTGAACTTGGGTGACTGCATCCTGAAGTTTTTCTATGCATTTTTCAATAGATTTTTCTACCGTCAATAAATCAGCATCATCGGCAAATGTTGCTAAGTGACAATTTTTTTCGCTTTGGGATATCACAATAAGTATAGATAAGGGCCTAGTACGCTACCCTGGGGCACGCCTGCTTGAATTTCTCTTAAATTTGGGTATGAGTCTTCCTGTTTTACTCTAAAATGTCTATCAGATATGTATGATTCCAAAATATCCGAATATTGTTTTGGCAGAAACCGTTTTAGTTTAAAATTAAGGCCTTCATGCCACACTTTGTCAAATGCTTGTGCTACATCTAGAAAAACTGAGGAACAAACTTTTCCCTCTTCTAGTGCTTTTTCTATTATATTAGTAATTCTGTGTACTTAATCTATCATGGAATGCTTGTCTCGAAAACCAAATTGATGAGATGGAAAAATTTCTTGTCTTTCTATGATGGGTTTTATTCTTTTAAGCAATAATTTTTCATAGAACTTGGATATAATTGGCAGCAAAGATATTGGCCTGTAAGATGACACGTCATGGAGTGGTTTTCCCGGTTTTGGAATTATAATAACTTCTGCAACTTTCCACAGTTTAGGTACATACCTAAGCCTAAAAGACGCATTAATTAGGTTGCATAGTTTTACGATAGCTTTTCTGGGGAGTTGTTTTATGACTACCCCGTTAATAAGATCATACCCTGGGGCTTTTTTCGAATTAATATTTTTGATTTCTGTTAATATTTCTTTTGGTGATGTAAGCTTAATATGGTCCTCGATTTGATGGGGTTCATTTAAATGAAAGTTCGTCTGGTGCTTCGTGGGGCTGAAATGTTTTTTCTAAATGAAAAATAGGTTGTTAGATTTTCGTATGGGTGGAATTTGGATAATTGGTCTTTTAAAATCTTTGGTTGCTTTCCAAAGGGAATAGTCGGTATTTTTATCATCTGTAAGTTCATTAAGAAAATGGTTAATAGATTCATTTTTTTTACTAGAATTTTTCGCCTAATGCGCTGCGTCATGTTGTTGAGATTTGTTTTGTCCCGAGGATCACGGCTTTGCTGCCACTTTCTTCTTAGTTTCCTTTTTTCCAATATAAGGTCTCTAATTTCCTTTGGATGGTTTTTTCCCTTAAAAATTCTCTTTGGTTTTGGACTGTTTTCCCAAGCTGCTTGTTGAATATTTGTAACAAAATATTCAACTTCTTTATCGATTTTTTCTGGCGTTTGCAATGGTACGGATAGGTTTATTTTTTCTGACAGACTTTGTTTAAAACTAATCCAGTCAGTCAGTTTATTAACTAGTGAGATATTTGCTTCTTTCTTTATTATGTTTTTACTAAGAGTTAGAATAATAGGTGAATGATCTGAGTGTAAATCAAAACTTTCTTCTATATCTACAAAACATAAAGATATATTTTTTAGTATAAAAAAATCAATTAGATCTGGAATTTTTCCTGGATCTGTTGGATAGTATGTGGGCTTACCAGTTGATATCGGCTCACATTGATATTCACTAATAGCTTGCAAAACTTCTTTTCCTTTAGAATTCGTCAGTCTTGATCCCTAGTAGGTATTTTTTGCATTAAAGTCACTTCCAATTATAAAACGGTTTCCTAATTTTCTGAGAAAATTAAGATATTGATTTTTCTTTAGTAAGTGCCTTGGTGGTATATAGACAGCACTTATGACTAATGTATATGTTTTGGTTTTTACACTTACTGTAGCTTGAATCTCTATGGGTTTATATCCCATCTTCTTATAGTGTGATATATTTTCTTTAATTATTACAGCACTTCCCCCATGTGCAGTATTGCTAGGGTGAGTTGTATGATACACTTTATAACCTTTAAATTTAATGTAAGACTGGTTAGTGAAATGCGTTTCTGACACAAGACAGACGTCAATTTTTTCTATGTCTAGAATAACTTGCAAGTCTTGCTGATGTTGCAAGAGACCATTGGCATTCCAAGCTAGGATTCTAAGATTACTGACCATTTTGAGGCATATTGGTAGCTTCGTTATTGCTACTTTCTAGTTTAGTTAATCGCTCATCAAGTTTGTTTAATTTCTCCAAAATTAATTGTAGTGTTTGTTCTATAGTATTTTGACTACTGATATTAATATCAGGTATAGTAGCTGTTGCTGCTACTTGGCTGTATGTCCTTGTTACAGAGTTTTGTGTGACTGTGTTTCTTGTCTGTTGGTTTTGTCTATTTGTACTCACGTTTGGTATGAGATTCGGTTCCTTAGGTTTATTTTTCAATTTTTGTATTTCCTTAGCAACAAGGCATCCTCTGTAGTTAGCAGGATGCTTGCCTCCACAGTGGATGCATTTTGGCTCAGATTCTTTTGGTTTGGGGCATTCTACAGTAAGATGTTTCCCCGTGCATTTTACGCAACGTGGATCTTTAGCGCAATATTTTTGCGTGTGTCCATAAGATTGGCATCTTTTGCATTGAGGGACTAACTTTGAGGTTTTTAGTGCTTTTATTTCCACTTCAATCCCAAGGATACTGGAAATTTCAAAAATTTTGTTGGTATCTTCATCGTGGCTAAATGTGAGCATTAACATGTTAAGAGGTTGTCTTGTTCTCCATTTAAGTTTGTTGCTGGCCTCCAGTGCCTTAAAACCTTTTTTTTGTAGATCAGCTACAATTTTTTGTGGGTCACATGAGAAGTGTAGCCTATTGATGCTTTATTTCATTAAGCATTTTAGTAACGAGCCGATAGCTGTCTGCGTCTTGTACATTTATTTTAATATTTTCGTTATCTAAAACTTTTATTTTAACTCCTTATATGATATTTAACTTTTCATAAATATCATTAAAATTATTTACGCCATTTACCATAATCGGTGGAGGTAATGGAGCTTTTTTAACCTTAGTAGGGGGTTCTTCATTTTGTGTTTTATTGGAGGGCTCTCCAGTGCCCGAGCTTTGCTGTGGTGGTGAGAGTGAAGTATCCATTCGACGTTTTTTCCAACCTTTTCCTTTCTGTCTGATCCACTCAGTTTCTCTTGCCAGATCGTCCTCATCAGTAATATAGTCCATGTCAGACTCTTCTTTTTGAGTGACTTTTGTCTCTAAATCTGCAAATTTTCTTTGCATACTTTCCAGTTGACTTCGGAGATAATCCACTTGTACACTAAGTGATTTTTTTTCGTTTTGGGGGGTCAGTGAGTGAGTGGCAATTTCGACGTTTTTTGAAATTTCGTAACTACTTTACTACTTCATGGAAGTCCATGAAACTTGGAGGAGTTGTTAAGCCTATCGAGATCTACGAGTGTAAAAAGTTTGAGATTCGTAGATCATTTCGAAGTAGAGGTTTAGATAGGTCAAATATGGGCTGAAATGTTTCAAGAAAAGATGGTACGTCAGCGCGAACTTGGCGAGGCACTGCCGTGCCCTCAGAAACAAAAATTAATAAAAACCAGCTAACAATATATTTTTGGTCGTTTTCTGTTAAATTGATTATACTTTTGAACTGAACATCTTTATTGCGTCCTTTTTGCTGCAGTTCGGCACCAGAGGTTTTATGATTTTTTACTGTAAATGGGTGCTTGGCTGCGTGGTAACTGTGAAAAAACTCTTACATTCTTCGCTATGTTGAGAAGATTATTTTAGAGTACTAGAAGTAGCGCCTGCTCTTCGTGAACTTGACTTACTTTTGTCCTGCCAGATCATCCTTGTTTCCTTTCAAATGAATGTTCTTTTATTAATTTTTTTTTATAGAATAAACTGATGTTCGGCTTACGTTAAAATGTTGGGCTACCGCTGAAAAGGAACAACCATTTTCCAACTTAGTGGCATTTTTTTAGCCCTTTGGTCGTATGAAAAGCCATTTTAGGATTAAAAAACTGTTTATGTATTTATTTATTCGGTAACTAATGACAATTTTATTATTTTTTGACGTGCCATTGACAGCTTTGATATTATTAAAATACTGAGGTTTTGATAAAACTGACATGGTGGCTTAGCATAGCATACACTGCTCAAATTTTGGAAAAAGTACTTTAAAGAGTCGTATCAGTTTTTTTTAAAATTAGCTGTACATAGTTATTTTTTGCTTTAGAAGATAATTCCATAGATTTCCATAGCCTACTAATCCACCATGTTGATTAATTGATTTGATCCATTTTTTTCACATCTTAGTTTCATACTAAGCAGGCGCAATTTCCAGAAAATCAAATTCTAAATCAAACATTTTTTGTAATGTATACCTTACATCATCATATCAGCATACTAAACCACCCTGTATTAATTAATTTGGCTCATTTTTTTAACATCTTAGTTTGAGACCAAGCAGGCGTAATTCCCAGAAAATAAGAATCTGAATCGAAATTTTTTTGTGATTTATACCTTACGCGAACTCAATCTGTGGATACACTGTATATATATTTATTATTTTTAAATTTTAGGTTTATCAGGGTTACAAGGAAGGCATCGAAGACAGTGGTCTGGTGCTACTTCAAACGTTTATGGGCTTTTCGTCGGCTCTAGGCTGTGTGGGCTTTGGTCTTATCACTGTAAAGCCCAACTCCCAGTGTATAATTTCTAGGCAGTACTTGTGCCAAACTGCAATGATTGGAATCGGTAAGAAAGTGAAGTCGGTTTGAATAAAAACAAAAATCAAAACAAGATTTTGATCCTTCGCCCCTATCCTCTAGGTGAACTTAGCGAGGCCATTTTAATGCAAAACATAAAAGTAAGTAGGGAGGTGATAATTTTTTTTTAAAAATTCACCGTAAATTAGGTGATTTTGTAAGTACCCTTTGAAAAAAATTGCGGAGCAGAAAATCAAATTTTAAATAAATTTAGTATTTTGTGGTAAAAAGGGCATCGCAGAATAATATTTTTCCAGCAGGTATAAAAAATTTGCGGAAAATGAAAAAAAAATAAAAATTAAGTACTGTTGGGAAAAAGTCGCGCCGCGGAAATTTTTTTTTAGATTTGAATAATAAAAAAAGGCCGCTACAGGCGACAATTTAAAAAAAATGCGCCTTGAATAAAAATTTGGGTAAAAACAAAAAAAATGGAGCAGCAACCAATTTTTTTTAAAATTAAATAATATAAAGAAAGAAACCTTTTGCGCATAGAAATTTTAAAATATTAAGTTTTTAATTTAAAAAAGCACAGTTATCTGGGATAATGATTAATTCAGTTTATTTTGGGGAGACTTTCAAAAAACCTTTTTAAGAACCTCGTTCGATTGTTCTTGGCTGAGAGAGCCACAGCGGCCAATACAAGACTTGGTTCTGACTGACTGTCAAAGACACTTTAACCAGGATTTAACAAGAAGAAATCAACCCAAACCAAACGGAACCATTGTCTGCTATCTTTTTCTATACCGATTTAATTTGTTTGGAGTTATTGAGAAAATGGTACAGTATGCAAGCCGGAATTTTATTTTCAGTTAATTATTAAAGAAATTTCTCCATCCTCATCCAATCCGGTTAGTGGATTAGATGAGTAAAGTCTCAAATATAGCTTTTATAATATTTTATGTTTTTGAATGTTTTCTTTGTTAGAAATGTTCCTAATGTAAAATTTTGACAGGAACTTTCTTGGGTTAAATGAAACACTTATTTTCCTTTTGGGTTTTAGGGCCTACTAATAAATGTACAAATATCAAACAAAATTTTATATCAAATAAATGTTAATTGATCCTGCAGTTAAAAATACATTTTACCTTGTAAGCCTGTGGGAAAATGACGAAAATGGGTTTTAAGGAATCTTGACCACCGCTAAACGCGTGGATCTTAATAAAAATAATAATATATTATGTTAAAATCTATCAAGAAACAAACATGTAGAGTGTGATCGGTTATAAACTTACACCTCAAATAACTTTTTTGGTAATACGTGTAAAAACTTGGAATAAAATGTCTACGAAAAGGGACATTGTTTAGCTTATTTTAAACTATACCTGTCAAATATGATATTTATAGCGTCCTAGTTCTACGATCAACATATTATTTTTAAACGGAACACCCTACACATTTTGTATTATTTTTAAAGAATGAAAGAAGTTTTGGTGATTAATGCTTGAGTTATTAAAATTTTAACAACGAATTACTTCAATTTTTTTTAAATAATAATAACTCCCTTTATCAAAAAGTTAATAAAATATTAAGGATGTATCGTTTAAAAAATAAAATAGTGGTCCCGTAACCAGGAGGTTGTAACGGTCAAATTTGATAGGTATAGCTTTAAATGAGCTATTCAAGGTCACTTTTCGAACACTTGTTACTCCACGTTGTCACATGTATTACTAAAAAATTACTTTTTATACTACTGTCTTGGAAAAAGGAGTTTTGCACACGGAGAACACAATCTGAAAACGGCATTTTGCGCACGCCGAGTGCAAAACGTTTTGCACACGCTAACGTCTTTTTTGCGCATGCTTACGTCATTTTTGCAAACGGGTCTCCCGTCATTGTGATTTTTTTTGTTATCATCCAACAATATAAGTTTGCTGAGTTCTATAGGCAATTTTCTTTTTCTCAAAGAGGATTTAATTTTGCCTGATACCCTTTGTCGGGCACAGGGATCTTTATCGTGCTAGCGCCATCTACGCTCTTAACACGGGACCATCCGCTTAACGTGACTTCCGAACCACGGTCTTGTATTTTTTCATCACCTTTGCCTACTTCGTTGATGCCCAAACTGCGCCCAAAACAGGCGTTACCCCTACCTCCGGTGAATCTGTATTCACAAACGGAAAATAGGTTCGAGTTTGTCGAGAGAGGCATGGGGATCGAACCCATTACCCTCTGATCGAAAAGCGAACGCGCGTCCACTGGACCATCAGATGCCTCTCCACGATCGTGTGTAAAGAGTCGTTTTCAAACCTTGTGTTTTAAATAACTATTTGGGTGTAAGTATATAACTGTACAAAAAGAATTGCGCCTTGGTGTGAAAAATATAGTCTTGTATTTTTTAATGTTTGTTAAAAATTGTAGGTATTTATTTTTTTCCAGGTATATCCTTACTAGCCCTTAGTGCAGTGCAAGGCTACCACGGGTATGTTCTTTTTGTGTGGCTGTATGGGATCTGTTTAGGGGGTTTTAGGTAAGTAACCCTTCAGTTGCATTTTGAGGTAACCTAAATATAGGTATGGGACAGAAAAACCAATTAGTCTCTCGGCAACGTTTCGTCTTGATACAGTCCTAATTAAAGACGAAACGTTGCCGGATTTTTTTTTCTTTCCCATTCCTAAACCCAAGAAACTTTCAAATGGCATTTACAGGGAACGAATTACAAATAACTAAGTATAGGGTTTTTGTTTTTGTGTTTTAAAGTTGGGGTATGCGAAGGCCACTTTTTTAAAGAAATTAAAAAAAAAAACTTAACAGTTTTGGAAAACTGCCTTCAAAGTTTGTTAATAACCAAAAAAAACACAATTTATTTTGATCAATTTCCCCAACTTATCTTAAATTTTCCCAACTGTCACTGAAGTAAAGCCTTCCTCTCTTGGTGACGCCCGTGCCCAAAACAAACTTTTAGCCTCACTACACAATGTCGAAAATCGCGCCTTTTTTACAGCGCGCATTTGTTACGGCGCAATTTGGTCACAGTCACCTTAATTACAGGCGCATTTAATGCATGCGCTTAAATCACACGGGTTTTAGGTAAGTGCGTTTTCGTCATAAACGCAATTGTTAAATCGCAGTTATTTATAAAAACTTATTTTTTTTTTAGTTATTCTCTGAAGATGTTTGCCCTCGAGCGAATTCGCAACCGCCACTTTACAAAAGCCTGGAGCTTTATACAGGGTGCTAAAAGTATTCCCGTTTTGCTAGGGATCCCTATTACTGGTTACATTAACCAAAGCTACCCCAAGGCGGGGTATTATTTTAGTTTTATTACGACTTTAATAGGTAAGAATCCCTTAAGAAGCACAATGTTCAAAATTTTTTATTTTGTTTTAAAAACATCTTATTTCCGAAAAACCGTTTTTTATAAGGTGTCTTTTTAAAATAATTTTAAACAATTTACGAGTTGGTAAGAACACACTGTACTGACGGCACTTGCGTCAAAACAAAGGGTTCTGCAAGGACGGCCATTTTGGATCCGCCATTTTGATTTTTTTAAGTCTGAGTAAAAATTTTGTTAAATGTCCTCAAGCAATGTAATATTTCAAGTTTGAGACAAATCGGTTAGTAAATAAGAAAATCCGCCATTTTGATTTTTGGATCCGCTATTGTTGTAATAAAAAACGTAAATTGTAGTGCTACCAGGTTACCAAACACTACAACTACCAAGATTCAACAGTCGACTTAATGGATTTAACTTTACTTAACAAAAACAAATTTCAAAAAAATTGCGTAAAGGATTTTTTAAAGATGTTTTTATATAAATAATATATTTTATTTTTCATCTACACATTTTATAAAAAAAAAAATTAGTCCAGCGCCGAGTTGTCGGCGCCCAGTTGGCGGCGCCGTGTTGGCCCGGCGCCCAGTTGACTCGGCGCCCAGTTGGCGGCGCCCAGTTGTCCCATTCCGAATAGTTCCTAGGGTAACTGTGCCTTTTCGATAACGTCATTAATATCGCCTTACCCTACCATAACCTTACCTTCGCCTTTGCACAGTATAGGTTACATAAAATGGTTCCAAAAACTAATTGCACATTTTGAGTATGGACTCTTTCCTGACTTCAGGGCGATAATCATATAAATCCTAGCTGATCCTTTCTCGAAATTTTATCAATTTTTTGCCATTTTTCTAGTCAGTATATGCGCTGGCTCCTGTCACGTGTGACCGAAAATGTGCGCTCAGTTTGACTGCGGGGCATTATTAAGTACCCATAGGTGTATACAAATAGTTTGGTCACGTGGTCGAACTCATGGTCGTTTGCCCGCCATCTTTGAAAATTACCGCAAAATTGATAGATTTTTGTTTAAGCGTATCTCCCTACCTAGTCATCCGATTTTAATTTTTTAAAGCATGTTGTACTCCCTTTTTAAAGACAAATAACCTTTGTTATTACACATTTTTTAATAAATCAAGTAGTTTTTGAGATATACAAAGATTATTAGTATTTCCGCTCGCAAAAGAATTAAAAAAATTCCCATGCTCATTTTATTGTAGCTACAAAATTATTGACATTTGTTTTTTTTTGTTACATAGAAGGCTTTAAACCTTTCACAAAAGAGGATATTAACTTTACGCTTTTAAAGTTCGATAGATGGTACCCCTAAAGACATAGAAAATGCACTATATGTATACCAAATTTGATCCAGATCGGATAATGTGAAGTGTATCAAAAACTCATTTTTCTATGAAAGGGGGTGGGGATAGAGGTGGGAGGATATTTTTTTCTTAATATTGTATTGTCATCGGATCACTATATGTATACCAAATTTCATCCAAATCGGATAATGGGAAATGTATCAAAAACTCATTTTTCTATGAAAGGGGGTGGAGGTAGAGGTGGGAGGATATATTTTTTTTAATATTGTATTGTCATCGGATCACTATATGTATACCAAATTTCATCCAAATCGGATAATGGGAAGGGTGTCAAAAACGCATTTTCTATGGAAGGGGTGGTGGTAGAGGTGGGAGGAAATTTTTTTTTAATGTTGTATTGTCATCGGACCACTATGTGAATACCAAATTTTATCCAAATCGGATAATGGGTGGTGTGTCAAAAACATTTTTCTATGAAAGGGGGTGGGGGTAGAGGTGGGAGGATATTTTTTTCTTAATATTGTATTGTCATCGGATCACTATATGTATACCAAATTTCATCTAAATCGGATAACGGGAAGTGTGTCAAAAACACATTTTTCTATAGAAGGGGTGGGGGTAGGGGTGGGAGGATATTTTTTTCTTAGTGTTGTATTGTCATGGGACCACTACGTGTGTACCAAATTTCATCCAAATCGGATAATGGGAAGTGTGTCAAAAACATTTTTCTATGAAAGGGGGTGGGGTTAGGGGTGGGAGGATATTTTTTTCTTAATATTGTATTGTCATCGGATCACTATATGTATACCAAATTTCATCTAAATCGGATAACGGGAAGTGTGTCAAAAACACATTTTTCTATAGAAGGGGTGAGGGTAGGGGTGGGAGGATATTTTTTTCTTAGTGTTGTATTGTCATGGGACCACTACGTGTGTACCAAATTTCATCCAAATCGGATAATGGGAAGTGTGTCAAAAACGCTTCACAAGATTTGATAGATAGTTAGCTAGACAGAATATCTGAAGCTAAATATAAAAGCTTGTAAAAAATTGCGTAAAGGATTTTTTTAAGATGTTATTATATAAATAATATATTTTATTTTTCATCCACACATTTTATCAAAAAAAAAATTTTTAGTCCGGCGCCGAGTTGGCCGGCGCCCAGTTGGCGGCGCCGAGTTGGCCCGGCGCCGAGTTGGCCCGGCGCCCAGTTGGCGGCGCCGAGTTGGCGGCGCCCAGTTGTCCCATTCCGCCTAAAGACTGCCTTAAAGAGAGTGGTTTCTAAAACTGTTCACAAGATTATACAAAAAGTGAATTTGCAGCGAAACGATGCATCCTAGCGAAAATCGTTAAGAATAATTTTTTATAGTTCTTTTAATTCCGCTTCTTCTAATCAGTGTCATATCTTTTACAATTTTTCAGAAAAAAATCGATTTTGGAGCGAAAAGCATATACGTAATATTCCAATACTCCTTGTTACCTATTTACACAATGGTTGGCGTTTGATGCAAACATTCAGAAATAAAAGTACGAAAAATGCACAGATACCAAATTTACATAGATAGAGTTTTTGTCAACTGTACGCCGATGATTTGACGTAACGAATACAAGAATAAAATAATATTCATGCGTAAAAGTATAACCAATCAGGACATTTTATCTTAAGGACCGCAAAAAGGATAGACTTATACCCATTGATAATGCTATTTCAAATATGTTTGCATTCTGCATCGTAAAGTACCGTAGATATTGCAATAATACGTACTATATGGAAATAATATGCATATGCCTTTGAAAGCAACAAATCAGGTCTTTTTTGCTTAAAGACCTCAAGGCCCTCATGTTTGCATCATGAATGGGCAGTTATCGTGGGTATTGGAATATTATGTATATGGCGAAAACATGGAATTTTTACAAATTTGTATATTTTAGCTGCCCTGTACAGCTAACTATTACTATTTACTCCACAGCTAGCTATTACTATTTACTCCAACAAAAATAAGTGATACATCAGAAGAAGCGAAGTGAAAAGTACTATAAAAAGTACTAATAAAGTACTTTTAAAAATTAAAATAGGACCACTGGGTAGGGAGATACGTTTAAACAAAAAATCTTTTAATTTGGCGGCCATTTTCAAAGATGGCGGCCAAATGACCATGAGTTCGACCACGTGACCAAACTTTTTTTATACTGCTAAGGGTGCTTAACAAAGCCCCGCAGTCAAACTGAGCCCACATATTAGGTCACACGTGACAGGAGCCAGCGCCTAGACTAACTAGAAAAAAGGCAAAAAATTGATAAAATTTCGAGAAGAGGATCAGCTAGGATTTATATGAATATGGGTCTGAAGTCAGGAAAGAGTCCATATTCAAAATGTGCGATTAGTTTTTGGAACCATTTTTATGTAACCTATACTTAATTCAGGTGTTGAGTAGCTTTTGATCATACGATCAAGACCCCAGTATGGAATTACTAGGCGAAGTGCGGGTTCTTCTAAGTTAGCGGGTGTCAAATACGACTACTACCATTGTAATCCACCCGCCTAATTACGAAACATTTTTTTTGTAGTGCAGTTTTAAAATTTGACTGTTAGGTATGTTATATATTTTGTAAAACAAATAAAATATTGTGGTTTTTAGCATTTTTCTAAGATGTTGTTTTTCTATTGACATTTGTAAACGATTCTACGGGTGTTCCAGTTTTGTGGTATATTTCTTCATATCTATTCTTCAAACTAGGAAAAAAGAGAAATCTTCTTCGAATACAGACACGTGACTGGTTCACGCAGTTTATTTATTTCCCTATTGACACAGCTCTGCTGAAATGATATTCTATAAAAGTTGCTCTACTCGTCTTTAGTAATAGAAAGAAAAACAAACAAACTCCAACAAAAATAATGTCATTAGTATTAAAACGGGATGAAATAACATAGACTAGAGACCCTGTATGTATGACATATATCTTGCCAAGTTTATTGGCGTTTCACTAAAATAATTTAAATTGTCAGCGGTGAATGACATCAATCAGCCTGTAACACATAAACCAGGGCTATCAAAATGGACGGGCCACGATCCTCCACTTTGTTGACGTCACATCCGGGGCTGATTTTTTTGTGATGGTCAGGTTACGACAGAGCTGATTGACTTTAAAATATTGAAGTTGGAATGACGGTTTATGAATATTTGTTTATTTTTTAAAATAAAGCCTTTTTTGAGATTGTTTTTACTTTGTTCTGGCAGAACAATTTTTTTTAATGTATAGTAAGCCCTAATTTTTTATAGCCGCTTCAATAGCTCACACAAAAATTAAGTTTAAAGCAGAAGCCAATGTGACAATCACATATGACAAAGTCAAATACATGTCAAATATAACAGTTGGCATGTGGTACATGGCGGGTAATTTGAATTCAAAATAAGGAATGCTAAATCTTGAAGATTTTAAACTTTTAATCATGTTGCTTCCTTGCAAACCTTTGGTGGAATATAGGGATGGTGTCTGAGAATATTTCACAGAAATTTTGCGGAAATCTGTAGTGCCATTTTGAAAATATCATAAAAAAACCTCTGACCTCCCATAAGACCCAATGTAAAATTCAGCCCCGGGAGAACAGCTGATTTTTTCAGGGTCGTGGCCTCTATTTTTGTGTTGGCCTTGCATAAACAAACACGCTTGTCCGCACTCCCTGTATAGGGTTTGAAAACGTTTATTTTTATTATCCGACGCTTATGAAATAACAGGGACAGCAGGTGCGTCTCCCTCTAAACATAGCTAGAGTATAGAGGACCGGTATTTTCATCCTTTGATTTTGACTTAAATAAATTTGATTTTGTCACGTCTCTCTATTCTAAGAATATGTCATACATACAGGGCCTCTAACATAGACCACTTAGATGCGTTTATTGAAGGGAGATTTCGTGTTCTTCGATTGAAAAATAGCGCTGGTGTTTATATGGCTTTTTTGACGCATGAATGACGTGAAATGAAATTTTATTAAAAATTTTCTAGCCAACAACGCTTTGTTTTCGTAATATCCCTAAAATTTAATAGGTGCCATGTTACTATTCCTTGTTGGGACGAGAAAAGACTCTCCCAGCTTAACCTCCAGTCCGACGACCAACTGCAACATGAACAATTGCAATGTTGTCAATTTAAACGAGTGCGCTTGTACGATGAGGTCTCCATACAATGGCGTAAGTAATAACCCTGTTTGAAGTATACATTGTGATTTTTATTTTCTATGAAAGAGTCTTTGCGGTTGAGGTTCAGGGCCACTGGCTTATGCAAAGAAATGTACATACGTTTGAGGATGCAACTCTTCTCTTTTAGCAGCCAGGAGTCAAAGAGCTGCATATTATGAGTCCGTTCGATCATCCCGTGCGACAGTCATAAAACCGTACAAGAAATCCAGATGCGCGCGCAATCCAATACGAAAACTATTTTAAAACTGTTTTGCTTTGATGGAACCACTAAATAACTAGTCTAAAAAACGAATGCTATTGGCGTAGTGATCTATTTATTTCAGTCATATGATCATATCCAAGATAGTTAGTTTTATAAGAATGGGTGGATTTCGCCGCCACGGGCAAAGCATGAATTCGAAAGCTCTAAATTAAAACTGCACACAGAAAAAAGAGATTTGTGAATTACTTTGCATATTGTTTATTGTATGTTAATTTTGTTTAAAAAAATGACGGCCAGGCTAGTTTTATTTCACACATATACAAGGTGTCCCATAATGTTTTGCTATTTTTAGAGAGCGCTAGTTTGACAACGCTGTTTAGCGGTGCTACGACTCTGTATTCGCCAGCTCGAGGAAGGCTGCGGATTACTTAGTATAGTTTTTGCAAAGTCACCTGAAATGCTCCTAATACGGGGTTCTATCGATTTCATGAAATTTTGCTTCAATCTGCCCTTCAAAAGTTATCCAAATTCATACAAAATCTTCCTGGTATAATTTCAAGCCTACCGACAGAGAACCGGCGCGGCTCTTGGCGGTCCTAGCACAAAGTATTTGTTTTCTGACCGACCCAGCACAGGTGGATAGACCGCACAATTTCAACCCTACCCACAGAGAAAAGGCGCGACCTTTGCGGTCCGACGACAAAGTATTTGTTTTGAGTCCGACCCAGCCCAGGTTTTAATTGCTTTCAGGTGCTTCTCTCGGGACCCCTTTAGTCGGCAGTATGCAGAGTTATAAAATAAATCAGTGTCGTTTCTGTAGGTTTAGGAATAGAAAGTTTTATTTACGCCATAATTAAATGAAATAATTTTCATGAGTATATCTACCGCCGCCCATGTCACTTTCTTTAAAGGATATGCCGATGGTCGGCTTTAACCTTTGTTCAACTGACTGCAAAAACTTTAACACTGCAGAGGTGAACGGGAGGGCATCGTGGAGCTTTATTTGAAAAACCAAGAATGGTACGTAGCGGCTCACCGCCTTTTTTGCAATCGTTTAAATAGCCGTGTGGCCCATGCGCCGAGTCGCAGTTTAGTGCAGTCATGGTTGAAGAAGTTCAGAGCAACAGGTTAGTGTGTCAACAAGAAGCCGTCGGGCCGTCCTCGGTATGTCAACACAAAACGCCGTTCCAGAGGAAATGATTCGAGCTGTTTTTGACAATTTAAGGTCCAGACTTCAAGAATGTGTGGCACGGGAAGGAAGACATCTTGAGAACATTATTTTTAAGAAATGAGAATCCGCGTCCATTGTTAATATTTTCATGACAAATAAAATGGTTTTTGGGCGAAGACATTTGTTTTATTTTAGTTTAAAAACAGAAAAACATTATGGGACACCCTGTACATAGGATTATCCGAAAACATTTTAAATTTTAGTTCTTTAAAATGCAGATAAAATTACATCAATTTAATTTATATTCACAAACCATAAACCACTACAGACTGCCTAATAAACTAAATATACGAAGAATTGAAACCAACTTGCATTAGCATATATTTTTGGTTGAAACTTTTATTTTAATGTTACAAGCTTTATGGGAACTTTATAATTGTAGAGTGGAAAGGCTAAGTGATCTAGTGCAGAAGACTCGTGACGAAAAACATTCCAACCTTGTGAAATCTGCAAAGCGCAAACGTAGGAGCATCAACTATAGTCCAAAACAGACGCGAAGCGCTACAGCATCGACATCAACAAAATAATAACGGTTCCCATATTTTTACTTCTATTTAGTTTAGTGGTGTTTTATACTCTTGCTTTGAATATATACTGATACGATAAATTTAACCTTCTAATATTTTACAGCTTTTTTTGTGCATTTATATTATTTATTTTTCTACTCATTTTAATTTTTAAGCTTGTGGGAATTGAATAAATATATTTATAATTTTTTTGAATAGTTTACCCGTAGATAAAATTGTCCAAATAAAAACCATTTTCATATAAAGACATAGAATGAAAGGAAACTTAAGAATTGCACATTTAAATGTGAGATCAATTTTTACAGGTCGTAATACTCTAGAAAAGATAATTGAACAACAAAAAATTGACATACTGGGGTTATCGGAAACCTGGCTTGATAGCAAAATACCTACAGAAAAAATTAATTTTAATGGCTTCAATTTGTATCGGAAAGATCGCAATGGTAGAGGTGGAGGGGTCTGTATCTATGTTAATAATACAATCAAAATTAAAAAAATTGACATCGACTATGACAAATACAATATTGAACAGTTGTGGATCTCATTTACCGTCAATCCAAAGAAAATTGCTTATGCAGTCTTTTATAGACCTCCGAAACTTAGTATACGCACCTTTTTGGATCAATTTGAATCAGTTCTTGCTTTTGTTTTGCCTACTGTCGACTACGTTATATGCGCGGGGGATATAAACATTAACATGTTTCAACTAAACAACCCTGTAACCTCATGTTTCGACTGTTTTGATATGCGGCAGGTCATTAATGAAGGGACAAGATTTAATATTAATACAAAAAAATACTCATTAATTGACCCCATTTTCGTCTCTGGCGGCGGTGAGATAGTATCTGGTTCTAAAGTAATAGACACTGGGAATATATCCGATCATAAACTTTGTGTTTGCGACATAAAAATTAAGATTCAAAAGTTCCAACCAAAATCTGTCACGTACCGCGACTTTAAAAATTTTGTTCACTCTGACTTTTATCGCAGCTTAACTCAGTTCCCCTGGGATTCCGTCCTGCAAGAACATAATCTAGAAAAAAAGGTACAATTATTTAACAGCTTTATCATTGATTCGTTTAATTATCATGCTCCTATAAGAACGGTCAGGGTCACAAAACCAAAAGCGCCTTGGCTCACAATTAAAATAAAAAAACTAATATCTGACAGGGACAAAGCTCTAAAAAAATACAGATTAACAAAGTCTCAAAATGATTGCGATGTGTATAAACAGTTAAAGAACCAAACACTTAATGAAATACGGCTAGAAAAATCTAAGCATATAGATGAAATCGTTGGGGATGGCAATATGAGGAACACATGGAAAGCAATAAACAATCTTAATTCTCTTAAAAGCAATAGTTGTAAACCTTTACCTGAAAAGCTATCTGATGTTGATAAAATAAATCAATATTTTTGTTCAGTATTTAGCAAAAGCTCATGTAATGATATGATAGCGCATTACAATTCTTTGCAGCCAAATGGCAGTTTTAGTTTTGAAGAAGTTACTATTGATCATACTTTACAAGCGCTACAGTCAATAAAATCCAACGCTGTCGGTTCTGATGGAATTTTGACTAAGATGCTAAAATTCTTTTATATTGCCATATCTAACAGACATTCTCAATAAATGTATATTACAAGGATATTTTCCAAGCTGTTGGAAAACCTCTTTGGTTCAACCTTTACCAAAGAAAAATGACCCAGAGGAGTTTAGCGACCTTAGGCCAATAAGTCTACTTCCGGTGACGTCCAAGATACTAGAGAGAATTTTATATACGCAACTTTATGACTTTTCTATTGCTTATAATTTAATCTCTGAAAAACAGTCGGGTTTTCGAAAAGGCTACTCAACAGGTACGGTCCTGTGTGATATCTTGGACGGCATCGTTCAGGATTGTGATCAAGACAAAACATCCCTGCTTGTGTCGCTGGACTTCTCCAAGGCATTTGACACAATTTGTCATGACACAACAACAACCTTAAATATGTCAAGAACCTATTTGACAGGGCGTACTCAAAAAATTGTACTTGATGGAAAAACTTCCAAACCATTACCAGTCTCGTCAGGCGTACCGCAAGGATCAATTTTGGGACTTTTGTTATTTATTTTATATTCTAGCGATATATTAGAATCTGTTGAAAGCTGCACAACACGGGCCTACGCAGATGATACAAATCTTAAATTTAGTTTTTTTCCACAAGAGTACCAAACTGCAGAATATCTCGTGAATAATGATCTACAAAACATCTACACAAACGCCGCTAAACATAATTTAAAGCTTAACCCTGAAAAGAGTCAACTTATATTTTTTGGAAGAAACGCAGAACAAATTCAAGCGACCATGCAATTAAAAATTAATGAGGTACCTCTAAAATCTAAATCATCGGTCAAATGCTTAGGCCTTCATATTGACAACAAATTACGGTTTACTGATCATGTCAAATCCATCTCCAAGAAAGCCTTCTTCAATTTAAAAATGCTTTATGGAAGCAAAGATATATTTTCTAAAAATCTTAAGCGCATATTAACGGAGTCCCTTGTATTATCACAGTTTAATTATTGCAATTTTGTATATTATCCCTTTTTAACAGAATCCAATAAATCAATATTACAAAAAATTCAAAATTCTTTTGTGAGATTTTCCTGTTCCTTAAGAAAATATGATCATTTGACTCTTAGTTATAGGGAAATGAAAACATTAAAAATACCTAATCGCGTTCAATTGCAGTTTGCCACCTTTGTACATAAAATTATGAAAACCTCCACTCCTGACTACTTGTGTTCTAAGCTTATAGTCAGATCTACAATACACAGTAGAAATACAAGATCGGTAAATCTATTAAATGTACCGAGACACAAAACAGCAATCTTTAAAAAGGGATTTTCTTATCAAGCCTGTCATACATTTAACAAACTTAGCAATGATTTAAAAAACATAAAAAATTATAATACATTTAAGATACACTATAAAAAACAAATGTTACATAGCTTATATGGCTAAAATAATTATGTTATCTTGGTTTATTATTTGGACATTATAGTTTACTATTTTTCTAATTCTTAGGTATTATTAGTTTAAAGAAAAAAAAAATTTTGTTATTATTTTTCAGATTTTTAGTATTAGTAAGTATCAAAATTCTTCTATTATAAGCTTACTTATATAGGTAGCTTAGCTCTACTTTCTAAGGTTAGGTGTAAGAATAGTCTGTGACTAAACCAACCTCGCCTTATTTCTAATAAAAGTCGATTAAATAAATAAATAAATCTAAGTGCCAAAAAGCATTTTTGTGGGAAACTAAAAAAAACTGTACAATTTATGCAAGCGGACTTACGGATAACGTCATTTTAAATATGCCATATAGAGCATAAGGTGGGGAAATGACACTTAGATCTTATAGCCCCGTATTGGCCTTGACACCTACATCATTTTGGGTGGAAAATCTACAATTTGTATATTTTGGCACTTAGATCATTTAGCCTGGCCACTCTACAATATTTATCTATTTGTATTTTGCAATTGGATTTTTACAAACTATTTGTGAAATTACCTGCAAATTATAGAAATATATTTCTAAGAAGTTAAGAAAATCACATTTTGTAGCTTGTACTTGGGTAGTTATACCTATATAGTTTATGACCTTTAGTTATTTAAGAACCACCAGGGCCGTAACTAAGAAAAAATATCAGAAAAGGAGAAAAAAATTTCAATAAAAATTTGCATATGTATTGCGCAATTTTGATTACCCTTGATCCCCTCCCTAGGTACGACCTTGAGAATCACTATAATTCAAGAAAGTTACGACATTTTACATATTATTGTACTAAAACATAAAGTGATTAAAAGCCAGAAACTAAATAGATACTTATGTGCATTTTATATACCATATTGGAAAAAGCTACAGGTACTAGTTATAGGGAAGCCCGCTTAGGAAGAGAAAAACTAGTTTAGCAGGTGTTTAAATATGAATAGAAGCAAATTGTTATCTTGTCCTCCTTCCGATATTTTTTCCGATCACCATGCCGAGTCGAATGAATATAATTAGATTGTCTAATACGCAGATTTAAAAGAAAATATAATGTCGATGCATTAAAGCGAAGTTGTTTGTTCTTCCACCAAATCTGGTGTATCATTTCACATCCGGCGTTACCCCTCTTCTTTTAACTTTTATTTCACAGGTTATTGGGATTTGCCGCGATCAGGATAAACCCTTATGTTTATATTCCTATCTAATCATCTGCTAAACAAGTTTTTCTTTTTCTAAGCAGGCTTCCCTATGGTCAGTATAGCTTTTTCCTATGTGGTATACTTACAGCAAGTCGCAGTCCCGTAGAACTAAAAATTTGGAGGCTCTTTTTATTTAAGTTAATTTTAAAAATATTTTTATATTTACGTGGCTTTACGGGCATTTTGTCATGTGTTAAAATTAATTGGGACACTCAATATATTTTTCCTTCCTGCCTAAATTTTAAATTTTTGTAATTTTCTCAGACAAATGTAAATTTAATGTAATTTTATGGTATATTTTTATCTCAGTGGATGAAAATTTACATATAATTTTCCAGTGCAACATATGATAATCACAGACAAAGAAAAGAGTGAAATGCAAACATTTCTAATGCGCCTGTCCTCGATCCTAGTATTTCGGAGTTCGAAACCGGTTTAAGTGGCCTGTTGGAACGGAAAACTGACTGACCGGTAACAGCACAACGTGGACCTGGAACGCAAATTGGATTTTTCGTACAGTTTTATATAACTGTCGAACGGGATGATGGAACGGAATTTATGTGTTAGTATGAATTATGTTGATTTATTATTATTTAGGTCTGCAACCCAGCACCAGAATTACCACCGTATACAACGCTCTGTAGGCAGGGTTCTAACAATTATGAAAGAGTCTTCCCCAATAATTATGAGCATTGTGAAAAATCGACACCTCTTCACAGGTCTGTATAGAATTCCTTTCTGTATTTCTTAAAACATCATTATAAGGCAATTAATTTTACTTTATGACGATCAGAAAAAATTGACTTTTTTGTTAGTTTTTGTAATCTCTATGCACACCAATGCCACAAAACAATTCGCTTATTTGCAATATTTTGACATTTAAGTACTTATTTGTTTAAGAAACATTGTTTATATCTGGTACAGAAAATGCTATCTTCCTTAAAGATACTCAGCGTAGAGCAAGCTCCATATGATTGATTGTCTTTTTTTGGGTATTATTTTTTACATGTTTTCCTGGGATTTGCATTGGTGCCTAATTTTGGAATTTTTTCGCACAGCTCCATGTAAAAATATTATTTAAATCTAAGCATATTATGATAGGTTGACGCGAAAGAAAGGAGAGAACCAAAAATTAAAAAACTAAAAACGTATATTTTGGTTAATCATTAAATTAAACTAAATCGTGATTAATATAAAATCATATAATTTTCATGGGCGCACCCAGGGAGGGGGCCCGGGGCCCGGGCCCCCTTCAAGCCTTAGATTTTTTTACATATTTTCGACATATTTCAGAAAAAAAACACAAAAAATAGCTTAAAATTCGACATCATGAGGCCTCGGGCCCCCCCCCCCCAAGAGGCCTCGGCCCCCCCAAGACATATTCCTGGGTGCGCCACTGTAATTTTTAAATTTTTTGAATAATAATAATTTGAAATATTATCAATACAATGAGAGAAAGGAATATGTCCTAGCTGCTCAAAAGTGAAAACAAAAATGTCCTGCGTATTACCGTTTTTGAGATTTTTAACAAAACCTAGGTTACCATCAATCTTAAACTTCAAGGCGTCGCGACGCCACCTATTATAATACGAAGCCGACAAAAAAATATTTTTCCCTAAGTCCGTTAAAATTGAATGCCCGACTATATTTTTGTTAAAAATAGCTGCTGTCGTTTTTAAGATATATACAATTTCCTGTTTTTTAAATTTAGTATAAAAGCCCAGTAGGAAATTGGGCTTGAATTACAAACCGATTCTCATATATTTCAGTCGATTTGTCATAAGACCATGTCCCAAAAACAACGGAGCTATCGGCAAAAATTCTGCATAAACAACCCGCCATCTTTGGCTAAAGATGGCGAAAAGAAGTTTGAATCAAATGTCCGTAACTTTTTTATTATTACATCGATTTTATTTAAACCAATTATGATTAGCTCCTACTATAATGGCCTTTCCAAAAGATCATCAATATTTTGTTTTTCTGTTGTTTCTACACTGTAATTTCTGTAATTTTTTCGAATACACTGTTTTTTTTGGTTTTTTATTTTTTAAAGAAAACTACTGGTTTAGCAAAAAAAACCATAAAAAATATGCCGATTTTTAATATGTATTCATAATGTGTCCAAGTTTTGCTGTAGGTTAAGCGGTTCTCGTGTTACACTTTAAAACTACTAAATTGGCCAATACCTACCCCTGGGTACAAAAATATCACGTTTTCACTAAAGTCATGAAATTCACTAAAAAACTATACAGATTGAAAGAGGATGTCGAGTTAAATAAAAAACAACTCTTAGTTCCAAACGGCAACTGATACTTGGCTAGATATGGCGGCTTAAACATTGCCAAAGCGTAATTCACAATTTTATTTTTGAAGGTAATTTTTTAATGTAAGACGAACCCCTACGGGGTCACTATATACCTCTACTCGAAGACTATTTAATTGGCTTCAAAAAAGTATTTTACACTTTTTGTCGTATAGTTAGAAGTACGAGAATGGCATGAATCCATTATAGGAAAAACTTATTTATGCACAGAGGGGCCAGCCCGCCGTTACATAATTAAACTTAGCGTCAAAAATCTTATAAAAAACATATTTGAGACTTTTCTGTTAAATTGACAGGCGGTCACGTGATTTTGGCAACTTCTTAACGGTCTGAGCTAGAGACTTGGTTCTTTTTTTGATTTGTAGACAAAACTATCCGATCAAAGTAATTCATCACGGGCATAAACAATTTTAAAAAATATATATAGGGTGTCCCAAAAGTCCGGGTCCACCCAAATATCTGCTGAACTATTGCAGATAACTATATTGTTGGAAAAAAATAATAGGAATGTAGGTAATAATAAGAGCTAAAGTTACTAAATTATAGATTATTGGTTTAAAAAGTCAAGGTGGCGCAATTTGAAAATTCGACTAGATAGCGTGCGCATTTACCAAAGACCTATACTTTGTTCAAAACTTGGCAGCATTTCGACCGCTCTCACGCTCAAATCTCAGGGCAAACCCCATGCATACAAAACAAATGCTGGGTTGCCAAGTTTCAGCCCCAAATAGTTATAGATCATGCTTCGCTCGCAAATCAGTGGCATTTTCAAATAGCGACCGGTACCTATATTACAAATCTTATGAGTGTATACTTATACTGGCGTCCTCAGCGAAATGACCGTAACTGCTTCATACGCGAAACTGAGATACTCGGGTTTAAAATATTTGTGTTACATAAGAACTCTATAGTTACGCTAAAATGCAACACTGTTATTTTGACAAATAAAATTAAACTATGTGGTTTTTGAGGAACTAGTTCGGTCACTTAGAAGTTCACATATACTAATAACTAAATTTTCAATTTTCCTTGTTACTTACGATTTGATAAACTAGGTAAACAGCTTTATAAGTTAGTTAGTGATACCTTCCTAGCGAGCTTTTTTGTAGATATCTCATATACTAAAGCACTTACAAAGTTTTTGGTTATAATACAAATTATTGAGCAAAATGCAGTCTACTGAATTCGGAAAACCGCATTTTGATACGATACTCCGTTAAAAAGTTAGCATTTTTTTATTATTTAATTGTCAAAAAACTGTTATTAGCATTAATGGATTTTGACCAAAATCGCGGACTAGGAAGGTAAAAATTAATTTTGAACAATAGCTATATATGACTTTTTTTTTTAAATTACAGATCTATTCATGATTTTTTAGTCAATACGTGTGTTTATATGTAAAGTTGCCTTACTCTACCAACACAAATTAAAAAATCTTCAATAATTTCCCTTCGCCACTTTTAAGTTTAGGACAATTATTTTTATTCAAAATAAAATATTGAATCAGTAACATTTAAGTAGTGTAACGCGGTACCACATACCGCTACGATTTTTCAAATTAATGTAACTATTGAGTAACTGAGTGTCTCAGTACCTTTTAAGGGTGTGTCGGTGCGTATCCTTTTAGTGCATTGAGAGAAGCTACTCGAGACGGTCGCATTTATATTTATTAGCAAATCATTTTTATCGGTAGCAGTATCGGACACCGGCTTCCACCGTAAGTGTTAAAACCGAAAAAAAGTAATCGCACGCCACTGTTCAGTATGCATAAAAATTGAAGCGGAAATGTAGGGAATGTCAAAAGCCGAATTATTGGGAATATTTTTTTTTAATTGTCAAAATTGTATCAATAAATTCAAAAAATTAATTTGGTGCATTTTTTAAACATTTTTTTGAGTTTTTTTATTTGTTTGGATTTTCAATAAATCAAAAAATATTAAAAAAACTCATATATTTTTTAATGGGTTTAAAAAAGGTCATATGGTAATACCGGTCTGATCGATGGCTGTTTCGTTTTAGCCATTTATCAGGGAAAGGTACTACGAATTAACTTTTTTAAATGAAATAGAGCAAATATTTACCTGAAGATAAGCCGGTACTAAAAGTAAAAGAAAATTTTAGGTCTATTAAAAAATTACCATGCATTCCAGATAAATTTACCTACTTATCTTATGAAGATCTATGTAAGACAATTTTGGATATAATATGTGAAAACAGCAAAAACTAAAAATTGTCTGTGTTGTTGTTTTGAGGTTGGTAGAGCTGCGGGACTGTAAGCGCTGGCCGTTTTATAAAATCTGGGTGCAAAAATCCTTAAAAGGACGATGTAAAAATACTAATTTTTCCGAGCCACACAAAGACAATATAGAGGATTGGCACTCACCTTTTCAGCTGTTTCCGTCGTCCAGAGGAGCTCCTCTCGCTGGCCCAGTCGTTGCAGTCGATCCACACTAGAATCACTTGTTTGTGTAATGGTTTAGTTTGATTTTCTAAGAATGTTATTGGATTTTTTGGTTAATAGAATTTATCACCATGCTGCGTGGTGATCTCGATAGAATACGACAGACGAATCTTTTTTGGTTACGCCTTTTTGCGCAGATTCATTTTTCGTAGATGGCGCTGGCGTTTTGCTTGTGCCAATCAAATTGAAATTGTGTGGGTTTTCCGAATACGGGAATTTGGCGCAAAATTTGAATTTAAAATTAAAGTTGCACGAACATTTTCCGCCCACTTAAAACGAAGTTTTACATTGAGATTAATTGAATAAACAAATGGCTATATAAAAAAAATATAAGTTAATTCAAAACCTTAAAGGGTAGGTTATTAAAATCCGTTTTAGGTTTATAGATTAAAAAGAAAAAAAAATGAGGAAAAAATATATATATATATTCTAGATAACGACACACGAAACAAAAAAAGTTGCTTGGGAGTTTAGTGCGCATCTAAAGGTAGTGGGCACAACTTGACCACGGGACGAGTGAAAAGTCCGTGTTGTGTTTTAACAGTAGCAACTCGAATGTGATTATCCCGACCAGGATGTACAGATACTATTCTACCCAGCAACCAGTGTAATGGCGGCCTAGTTTCATCCTTAATTAATACAAGCGTATCTAGCTTGATTTCAACCGAAGGGTCCGACCACTTAGAACGCTGTTGTAAAGTATTTAAGTACTCGAGTTTCCAACGCTTCCAGAAATCGGCATGAATTCGTTGGATAAGTTGCCAACGCTTAAGGGTAATAACTTTAAGGGTAGAAAGGTCAGGATCAGGACACGAATTAAGGGGTTCCATTGTGAGGAAATGACCCGGAGTCAAAGACGTAAGATCGTTTGGGTCAGAGCTTTGCTCACAAAGGGGTCGAGAATTGAGTAATGCCTCTATTTGGGCGAGGAGAGTATAGAGCTCTTCGAAGGTTAGTATCTGGTCACCGATGACCCGATACAAATGTGTTTTTATAGATTTGACTCTTGCTTCTGCTAGACCATTTAGGTTCATTCGGTTCAGGGGGGCTCCCGGACTATTAAGACACCATTTGATTTTTAAGCTCTCAGAAGCTAATTTCGAAAGATTATGGAGCTCCTTAATAGCCCCAACAAAGTTTGAGCCTCTATCACTTGTGATTTGGACACAAGTGCCACGTCTAGCGACAAAGCGTCGTAAAGCAGCGATGCACGCCTCTGTGGTTAAATCCGAAACAAGCTCGATATGGATTGCCTTGACAGAAGTATCGACAAAGACTGCGATATATGATTTACCAACTTGTGCTCCACGACGTCTCTGACCTACAAAGGTTTTGATTGGGCCTGCATAGTCTAAGCAAACGTGTGAAAAACATTTTAATTGTGACGTTCTAAAAGAAGGTAAATCCGACATGTACGGAGTGTAAGGTTTTGGTTTTAAGCGAAAGCAGGGAATACATTTCAATAAAACCCTCTGAATAGCTCGACGTGATGACATAATCCAAAACTTTTGACGAATTAAGTATTGGACTGTGTTTATTCCGGGATGTAAATTTTCGTTATGAGTTTGAATAATGATCAATTGGGTTAATCTATGAGATTTCGGCAATAATAAGGGATGTTTTGCCTCAAAGGAGAGTTGAGAATGCCGTAAGCGTCCGCCCACTCTAAGGAAACCCAATTCGTCCAAAAAGGGCGCGAGTTTGCGAAACGGCTTAGGTAATAGCTGAGTATTTTGAATTTTTTGAATGACATCCGAAAAACACTCTTCTTGGACCCTTTTAACTAAAACAAGTAGAGCCTTGTGTAGTTCAAAAGCGGAAAAAACGCCGGATAAAGGGTCAACTGAGGTTTTTCGATTGTGAATAAGTCTTAGAAAATGACAAATGATTTTTTGAATGGTATTTAAATTGGATATTTTATCGATTAATCTATCAAAAAAGTTTTGATTTTGAATTTCTGCCGTCAGCACCACTGAATTTTCCGGTTTTTCTTCTTTGAGAACCTCGTCTGGAACTCCCAAAGAACGTTCATTTATAAACCTTTGAATTTGCCACTCCGTAGTGGGCAAGGTAATCCATGGCGGGCCGTGAAACCAAAGAGGGTGATTTATTAAGTTATTGGGCGACAACCCTCTGCTACCGCAGTCGGCAGGGTTCTCGAGTGAAGTAATGTGATACCATGGGACTTCGGGGATTGTTTCTTGAATACGACTTACTCGGTTTGCCACAAAGGTTCATTCCACTTGTGAGGTGAAGATGTGACCCAATGAAGCGTGACCTGTGAGTCCGAGAACGCAAGAATTTCATCAATTACGAGTAATGATGAATAGGTGCGAATAACTAGTTCGAGTAAATCAGCTAATAGAGTAGCTCCAAGTAGTTCCAAACGTGGGATTGAAATAGTGTGTAAGGGAGCAACCCTTGACTTGCCCATGACTAGAGCAGTTTTGATAATTTTATTTGGTAATTCGACGCGAACGTATACGCAAGAAGCGTATCCTAGCTCGGATGCATCGCAGAAACCTAGCAATTGACATCGTTGAATATTATTCGAAAAAATATGTCTAGGTATACAAAGATTCGAAAGAGTGGTTAATTGATTATTGAATTGATTCCAAAGAGTTTTGATTGGATCGGGGGGTATTTCATCCCAATCAGTTTTGCATAACCAAAGTTTTTGCATAATCACTTTGGCTAAAAATGAAACAGGCGATAAGAAACCTATAGGATCCCAAATTTTAGCGATAGTCGATAAAATATTCCTTTTGGTGCAAGGTTTTTCACAAGGGGTACAAGAATAGGTAAAAGTATCTGTAGAAGGGTGCCGCTGAAGGCCCAACACCTTAATCGATGTTGAAGAATCGTCTTCAAAGGTAACAGGGATCTGACAATCAGCGGGCGACAAATGTGAAAGAAGTTTCGGATTATTTGATGCCCATTTTCTTAATTCAAATTTTCCCAATTTAAGCAACGCTATGAGATCTTTTTGAAGTGATAAAGCACCTTCTAGAGAGTTAGCTCCACAGCAAATATCGTCCATGAAAATGTTATTCAAAAGGACCTGGGATGCTTCAGGATAATTCTTAGCCTCCAGGATGGCTAGTTCTCTAAGAGTTCTAATAGCTAAATAGGGACTTGAACTAACACCAAACGTCACTGTATGAAGCTTGTATTCCTGCAGGGGTTCATTGGGATCAAATCGCCAAAGTAGCCTTTGGTAGTCCCGATGAATTGGATTAATTTGAATTTGTAAAAAGTGCTGTTTTATATCAGTCAAAAATACGATAGAATAAAATCTGAATTTTAATAGAATTTCGGAAATATCGGCTTGTAATTTTGGTCCTATTAAAAGAGTTTCGTTCATGCTTAGGCCTTTCGAACCCTTAATCGAGGGGTTAAAAACCACCCGGAGTTTAGTCGTCGTTGATTTGTCAAGACGAAGGACTCCGTGATGTGGTAAATAAGAACATAACTGAGGTCTAGGTTCGGATCTTGGAATTAAAGACATGTGCCCGTTTTTGAGATATTCTCTCATAAAATCCGAGTACATACTATAGAAATTTAAATTTTTTATTAAGCGAGATTCAAGAGACAAAAATTGACGATATGCCACTGAATATGTGTCTCCTAGGTCAGGAGGGTCAATGTGACGAAAAGGCAAATTTACAGTAAATCGGCCCGAAATATCTCTAGTGGTAGTTTTTTGGAAAATCTCTTCACATCTTTTTTCTTTGGGTGAGAGAAACGTTTTTGACTTAATTGATTCTAGTTCCCAAAATCTGCGAATATTAAAGTCGAGAGACTGCTCACAGGAAGTAAAGTAAGAATTGACTTGAGGTGAAATATTTATGCTTTGAGTTTGGCCCATCAAGACCCACCCAAAAACTGTCTCAAAAGCGGAGGGTTGGCCGTGAGGTCCTGGAATTCGTCCTGATTGGACGATTTCTGTGTAAAGTTGTGCACCTAAGAGTAAGTCAATTGGACCAGGGTTGTAAAATTGATTATCTGCAAGCTTTAGATTTGAAATATGACTCCAATTGGATGAATCTACCTGTACTGAGGGCATATTCGAACAGAGTTTCGGTAAAACGAAGACTTGAATAGAAAAGGTAGGCTCTTGTTGGCCTAGGGCTCGAATAGTGCAAGTAGAAATGCCGTTAGTGGCCGATGAAGATTGATTTAGTCCCAGAACAGGGATCGAAATTTTGTTTCTTGGCAAGCCTAACCTGTTAAGACAAGCTTCGCTTATCAGGTTAGCTTGGCTACCGCTGTCCAGAAGTGCTCGGACAGGTTGGTAGTTACCCCGACTATCGAGTACCTCTAATTTTATAGTCGCTAGAAGCACTGTCGTACGGGGCGTCAAGGTGGATAACGAAGAGTATTGATTTGTAGATGTATTTGGATTCGAATTGATTTGAATTGAATTTGAACTGGGTTGAACAAAACTAGGGTTCTGTTGGCTAAGACTTGAATTTGAATTCTGGTACGATAAGTTTGTGCCTGTGCTTGGCACGGCCACTTGATTTGGATTAAAACTTTGATTTAAGTTCGAATTTTGATTTAAATTTTGGCTTGAATTAACAAAGGATTGACTTGAATTCTGACGGATTGAATCTGTCGTTTGCGATAGATGAATAAGACTATGGTGCCTATGTCGACATACCCTGCAGTTGTAGGTACTACTGCAGTCGATTACTTGATGATTTGAACGTCAACAGTTAATACATAACGATTGTTGTTTTACATAAGTAAAACGATCTGAAGGAGATTTGGAAATAAAAACACCACACTGCGAGAGTGGGTGAAAAGAATTATTGCATAATTTGCACTTATAGGGTTGTTGGTTTTGTCGAAATTGAATATTGGATTGTTTATTTGATACTTGTGAGTGCGTATGCGCTAAAAAAATTGATGGAAGGCATGATTTGTACTGATTATTTGAATAAGAATTATATTTTTGGTTACTAAAATTCGAATAATTTGGTTTTTGCTGTTTTGAAGTCGAAGGTTGCATTTGCGTATTTTGGGGAGATAGCTGTACTGTTTCTAGAGCACGGCATTGGTTAATAAGAAACTGAATTAGATTTTGATATGTTGGAATCTCGGTAGTACTATACTTTAATTCGAAAGCGGTTCTTGTGGTTTGATCGATTTTTGATAATAAAATTGAAAATAAACAAAAACACCACGACGTTACTGGAAATTCAAGATTTTCGAGCGCCGCAATATTCTCGGAAAAGGTATCTACCAAGACTCTAAGATCCTTTGCTGACTGGTTTCCCTTTAAAGAATTTGCATAGTAGATTGAGTTCCAGTAGGTACTGGCTAAAAGTCTTTTATTTTGATAGCGATCTGTTAATACCTTCCAGGCGATTGCGTAATTACTTGCCGTTAATTTTATAGAGCTTAAAATATTAAGTGGTTCGCCCTCAAGGAAGGTTAGCAAATGTTGAAATTTCCTTATATCGGAATAATTAGAGTTTTCGTGAACCAAACAAGAATAAACATCGTAAAAGGTTGGCCACTTTTTTACGTTTCCATTAAAGCAAGGTACCTTTAAAGGGCCCAGATCATCGCTACGTGAATAGTGTGAAGTTGCGGGGGTAAAATTTGAATGAACT
The DNA here is from genome assembly GCA_963576565.1 of Aspidapion aeneum. NCBI lineage: Eukaryota > Metazoa > Arthropoda > Insecta > Coleoptera > Brentidae > Aspidapion > Aspidapion aeneum. The sequence goes on from OY755044.1 coordinate 73,658,561, forward strand.
GAATCGGAACATAAACTCGAAAAAAGAACTTTAGCTTGGTGGTAGAATAGATCCGCATCTTTCCTAATTTTGTCCCGTACTTCGAATTCATCATCGTCGTCGTCTTTCAAGAGACCTATGATGTCATTATGAATGTTTTTAAATTGTTCATAGTGATCATCTAACGATTCGTAAAACGCCTTAAAAATTGGCAAGGAAGAACTATCTGATTTAGCTTTTGTTCCCAAGTTATACGTTTCCGTAATACGAGATATTGAAACTTTGCGTTGATTCTCAAGCTTTTTTAACGACATATTGTTAATTAAAAAAATAAAAATTATTTAAAAGGAATAAAACTAACACTTGACCCCTATTGACTTTAATCAGTCCAAAAGAGTTCAACAAGCATATATTTTATTATCGATTTCTCGAATAAATGCAAAAACTTATCAACAGCTGTTATCCTAGGTCGCGATTTTTCTCCCAAAATGCACACAAAACAACTTGTACCTACTACCGCTTCTCTTATTATTTACAGGTAAATACTAATTCTACTAGATGTGTTTGTTTACCTGTTAAATAAGAATAAAGCATTTAACTCACAAGCACTTTTGTTGGTTTGAATAACTATAACATATTATTTAAACAAATAACTATTATTTAAACAAATTTCGATTTTTGAATCAAAACAAACGACGTACCAAGTGCCAATTTCGGCTGCAATGAAATGTGGGTGGAGCCACCGTTAAGCCACGCAAGGGGGGACGGAACCTCCTTTCTAAACTGGACACGGCAACAAACGAGCCAAAATGGCGAGACGAAAATCTAATATTTTTAGCAAACAAATTTTAAAAAACTATCTGGGTCGTGGGACCAGAAAATGTTGTTGTTTTGAGGTTGGTAGAGCTGCGGGACTGTAAGCGCTGGCCGTTTTATAAAATCTGGGTGCAAAAATCCTTAAAAGGACGATGTAAAAATACTAATTTTTCCGAGCCACACAAAGACAATATAGAGGATTGGCACTCACCTTTTCAGCTGTTTCCGTCGTCCAGAGGAGCTCCTCTCGCTGGCCCAGTCGTTGCAGTCGATCCACACTAGAATCACTTGTTTGTGTAATGGTTTAGTTTGATTTTCTAAGAATGATATTGGATTTTTTGGTTAATAGAATTTATCACCATGCTGCGTGGTGATCTCGATAGAATACGACAGACGAATCTTTTTTGGTTACGCCTTTTTGCGCAGATTCATTTTTCGTAGATGGCGCTGGCGTTTTGCTTGTGCCAATCAAATTGAAATTGTGTGGGTTTTCCGAATACGGGAATTTGGCGCAAAATTTGAATTTAAAATTAAAGTTGCACGAACAGTCTGTATTATTATAATTTTATTAATTATTTCACCTTATAAAAACCACTGTAAATATTAGCTCACACTACTACTATATAAGTAGTGTGAGCTATGGTGATCCTAATTTTTTCGAGAAAAAAAAAGTTGCTCCGATTTCAAATTTTTTTATATATCTTTGCGTTTCAGATGATTTTGAAACTTTTTTGTTTTGCTGTCTGTCTGTCTATCTGTATGTCTGTCTGTCTGTCTGTCTGTATGTCTGTCTGTAACGACCAACCCGCATAACTCAAAAACCGCTTGTCCGAATTTAATGAAATTTGGTACCTTGTTGGGTCTTGGGCCGTAATGGTCCCATTTAAAAATGAACAAAATCCACCGAACGCAAGCAACGCAACGCAACGCAAATAAAATGGTGGGGGTAGATTCCAAAAATTAGAGTTTATGTGAAAATATGGCGTGTCTGATATCAAACGAAAGGTAATTAAGTCTGCAGTTAAACAAAATGAATTTTAGTTTATTTAAAAAAAAGGGTGGGGGTAGATGTCAAAAATTAGAGTTTAAGTGAAAATATGGCGTGTGTGATATCAAACGAAAGGTAATTGAGTCTGGAGTTAAACAAAATACATTTCAGTTTTTTTTAAAAGGGCGGGGGTAGATTTAAAAAATTTGAGTTTAAGTCAAAACATGTATATCAAACGAAAGGTAATTGAGTCTGGAGTTGAATAAAATATATTTCAGTTTTTGATTATATTAGCTCACACTATAACTATAGTACCTAGTGTGAGCTCAGGTGCCCATAGATTGGCAGAGTATTTTTTGTTCTTAGACAGCATCTGTATCTGTATTTTAACCAAAATCGTATTTCTTTTAGAGTTTTCGAAATCGAAATTTATCTGACACACCCTGTATATATCGGGGTTGAAAATTTATGGATAACGAAAAAGTTGAAATGGAGATGAAAAGTGACTGGTTAGGGACAAAAAGTGACAACCAGGGATAAAAAGTGACAGATTGGGGCTAAAAAAAAGTACGAAAAGTAGCGTATAAATAAGCTTTTGTTAAAAGTAAATTTTTTTTTTACGAATTCTACAGGGTGACACCAGTTTTGAATAAAAGATTCACTTCAGAAATACTAACGCAAGAACAAACAAAAGTGTAATACTTTAATTATCGAACAGTTTCTTTTTAAATGGTTTCCATTTTTTTTCCCCTCAAAAATAAAATTGTAAATTACGCTTCGGCCAAGTTTAAGCCGCTATATGTAGCTTAGTAGCAGTTTCTGTTTGGAACTAGTAGGCGTCTCTTATTAATTTCGATCTGTATAGTTTTTTAGCGACTTTCATGATTTTGGTGAAAACGTGAAAAAGTCGGCATATATTTTATGTTTTTTTTCCTTTCGGGTTTGGCAAAATAATGATAAAATAGATATTTTTTCTTATTGATTTGTTAAAGTACCTAAAACACCGGTTATATTTCGAAAATATATCTTCTGAAATCAAAATATGATTCACAAAAAACTGTTTATTTACAGACATGCTTCATTTCGTCAAAGACCAGAAGCGACAGTCCACTATCTGCCAAAGAGTATGAGCTATGCAGCCAACATTGATCACGCTTTATATGCTCATCCCAAACACCTTTATCAGCATCATGATTTAATCAGGTTTGTATAGGAAACTAAAGCTGAGAATGGAATGCTAATCGGCTCCGAAAAATCTTACAAATATGACCGCTAAATGTAGGTGACAGCTTGGATGGAAAAAAAACCTATTCACCTCAATCAATTCAACTTAACTCTTTTTTAAAATTTAAGTATTGCCTGTATAATCCCCAAATTATATTTTTCCATATTACTTATTAATCTCATGTTTCATATACTATCAAAATTCAAATTCTAAACTCTTGAGATTGTTTAAAATCCGCATGTAAATACATAAAATTTCAAACTTGGTTTTTTTATTAGCCGCACACAGATTGACGGAAATATCTAACAAACACAAAATTTCCCAGATTCTTGTGGAGTTCTACCGTTCGATTATAGTTCGTTTAATTTGTTGTTGTTTTTAATTAAACTTGTTTGAATTTTAATTTATGGGTACTAAATTTTACATTTTTTAATATTTGGCTTTAAACTCCGTTGACAGACGTCTTGAAAGCGGAACAAACGCGATTGGCGTTGATCTGATCTAGAAGGACAATGTGTGTCGTAGGTCCCGTGATTGATTCTTTCTTTCAATCGATACGTTCATCGATCTATGATATAGCAGTTTTACTCGCCTGCTGTTGTTATAGTTTCTCTCGTATTTCGGTAGATGGCGCTTCATGTTGGGTACATGGTTTTGCTTTCTCACTAACAATGTAAGGTGAGAGATAAAGCCGTATACTTAATTTAGGAAGAATGTCACATTGCAAGCAGTGTTCTGAGGAGTCCCATAAGGACGAAACAGTTAACTGTCAACACTTATTAGGTGTCCATTAGATCTTGGACCCCCGTGAGGTTAAGCTTTCGAGCTGCCCACGGAAAAATACTAGAGAAACAAAAAACCCTTACCCGTTTAGCCATGAAAACTTTTTTGAGTTTTATTTAAACTAAGTTACAATGTTAGGGGTGGGCCAAAAAAAATTCCATTATGTAGAAAACTCTATTTTTGTTAATAAAAAACTAAAAGGCACGCGCCGTTTATTGTAAAAAAATCCTCACTTGTTGTTTTTCAAGATGGTGGAAAAGTGTGAAGGCATTAATTTTCGCTAAACGTTTCATCTGCGCTGCGACGAGATTTTGTTTATAAATATTTACATAAAAGATGTCTAGAAAAATTTGGGCGATCGAAAATTTATAACAAACTTCAGCATAGAAGAATTTTATCACATAACAACCAAAACAACCAATCAAAAAGATTTTGACTATTTGATCACGGAATTTTGACGGATTGGATTTGACCAACGTAAAAGCGGCCAAATCCAAAATGGCTGCCATCCCGTCCTTTTTAGCCATTGACATTTCGTTCTCTGGTTGTTTGTCAACCGCTGTTTTTGTTTATTTGTATTTCTGCTAGTTTTTTAAGTTAAATTTGGGATAAAATCTAACTCTTAAATTACTTTTTCCATTATAGTAGGAAAAGTCCTAGAATTTCTTTCTTTTTTAACAAAAATAGCAATAACTGACAGTCTTCGCTATGTTGACAAGGCAGTGATAAAATCAAAGTATAATGGGTTTGGTGAGGCTGCCTACCAGTGCCCAACTATTTTAACCACGTTTTCCATGGTAAACATCACACAGAAGCAGTGTTCTGAGGAGTCCTATAAGGACGAAACAGTTAACTGTCAACACTTATTAGGTGTCCATTAGATCTTAAACCCCCGTGAGGTTAAGCTTTCGAGCTACCCACGGAAAAATACTAGAGAAACAAAAAACCCTTACCCGAATAGCCACGAAAACTTGTTTGAATTTTAATTTACGGGTACTAAATTTTACAATTTTTAAATAAAACGTTTTTAAAAGTTTGCATAGTGATTTTTTATCTGCCGAAAAAGCTGAAAATCCTAAAACTACCTTTCCTATAAATAACAGGCGATTCATTTATGTCAGGTATTTATTACAGCGAGCATGATCGAACGAATTCGCCTCCTTATGCTTTGCAAATCAAATATGCACAATCTCTCGAAACATTTTTTTCCTATAGGATGTTAAAACATCTCTTTTTAGCAACATCACACAAACAATTTTATGTCCAAAACTGTAAAAAAAAAGTATGTTTGGCTAAAGTATAGAAATAAGCGCTGTACTCGGATTCTGCCCATAGAAACTTGACATGCATAATCGATTTCTCAAGAGCACTGTATTTTTACAACGCTAATTTTCGAAATACAGCTGGGTAATTTATGAATATTGTGCCGGGTTAACTTATTATTAATAAAGAAATGTCAAATGATAGTGGACAAAAAATACCGTGACAGTATAATACAATTATTCCGTTAAAAAGTCCAAACGAAAAACGTATTTCCAAATGAATAATTCATTATTTGTTTAGATTTTTTTAAATTTCTAATGTTAGGCACCTACTTATTTACAACCTAAGTACTCACACATATTAAATATAGATTAAGTATAAAATAGTATTCTATTTGGTATAAAAATAAATAATAAAAACAGAATACCTAATATTCACATACTATAAACCACTATAGACTGCCTAATAAACTAAATATACCAAAAATTAAAACGAACTTGTTTTAAAATAAAAATCTTCGTCTAATCCAGGTTCTTCTTTTATTGTGCCTAAAACCGATGCTGCATTTCCCCGTTGTACTGCCAAGCTTATTCTTTGGATGATATAATTTTGTGATTCTTTTACTGGTAATTTTGCACTTATTTCTAAAATATTTTTTTTTTGCCTCATCACCCAAGGGTCCTAAAGTTTCTACAGCAAATGGTATCAAAATAAATCTGTTTATTAATTCCGAATATTTTCTGATTTTATTTTGTTCCGATAATTTAGCGGCGCCTTTAGATTTCGAAGTTTTGTCCAAATAACTTTTTGCTAAAGTATGGGTGCATGTTGCATCCCATAATAATTGTTTTCCGTATTTCCAGGGAATCAACGTCATTCCGTCTGCTCGTTTTCCATCACTTCATATTGCATATTCTCAAAGTTTCTAATATGGAAGGACATTCAGCCAAAACTAAAAATATCATTGATCTGCCTGTGCCTTGATGCACGCCCTGCACTTTTTTTACAGCTTAGCCCATGTGAGCCAAATATATCTGCATTTTCGCCGCAAATTCAGACGTGCACTCCGGAAACAGGGAGACCAAGCCTTAGACCAATTGATATTCGAAAAGTATTATTATCAAGAAGGTTTCCCAACGACGCAGATGGAAGAGCATGTAGCCATGCGTTGGTTTCAGGTGTTTCAAGAGCTAGGAATCTTGCTTTATCTTCGTCACGGGAAAAATTACAAAAAATAGTTTCTTTGCGAACTTTACAAATCATGGAGTCAAACTCTTTTTGGTAATTTGGTATTTCTGGCATGGTTGAATTTATATTACAAATGGAAAGCCATTTTTTTAAACAAATGTTATATTCTGTATCATTTGATTGAAAAATATTTAAAGGCAATAAAAATTCAAGTAAATTGGAGACATTTCTAACCGAGCCTTGAAAGGCTGAGGTTGAAAGTGATTTTGTATCTCTTATTCCGAGGCCTTCCATTCCAATAGGTAGAGTGCTCTGCAAATATGAATTGGTTTTGATTTGATTATTGCATATTTCTTGGAGCAAATTTTGAACAATGTTATCAAATTCACTTAAATAGTCAGATTTCCAGCATGGTGAACCTCGAAATAAATATGACATTTTAGGTTTCGCAAAAGAGCATTTTAATAAAAAATATGCTATATGAGAATCTAATAATTTAACGTTTTTAGCTATATTTTTTATTAAGTTTCTATTTTCTTTTTAATAAAGTTATTAGTTTGGTTATTTGAAAAATGACAACCTAGAAAAGTAAAATCTACAATTTCCGTTTTCCTTATGTTTTAAGCAACATCAAGAAATGTTAAATAGATTTGATCAGGATTATCTGATATAATGGTAACTTCACATTTTTCAAAATTTAATTTTAATCCTAATTCAGAACTTGATTAAATTATCGTTTTAAAATTTTCTAAAATATTGTCTGCGTCACCGGCTAAGCAACCGTCATCGATATACCATAAATTTAATTCGGAATTTAGGGAAGAAATGAGAGGATGGATTGCCAAACAAAATAGAGGTGGATCGCCTTGTTGCACATCACGTTGAGAAAAAATTTGATGTTTATCATATGACAAAATTGTTTTTTCCATATAGCATTGTGAAATAAAGTTATAATATTCTGGGAGGAATTGTTTTACTCTTTCCATAGTGACATTTGTGATCACCATGTTGAAAGCGTTCTGATAATCAATTTTTAAAATAATTTTTTCTGAATTTTGGGGAAATTGTAAGTATCGGCGCATTGTTTGTACCGCTCCATCTGCACCGCATTTTGTTCCGAATCCCAATTGTGTTGGCCTTAAGTATTCTCCCAATGATTTATAGGATTTTGCACATATTATTTTTGCCGCTAATCTCCGATAGCAAAGACCTACCGCAATGGGCCGAATACCCCTCTCCTTTTTATTGAATGCGCATAAGTTTGCTCCATAAAATATGCCACGTATTTGATTTGGAACAAGACCTTTAAAAAGATAAATTAAAAATAAATTTAAGGAAGTAAGTAACTTACGCGGGAAAGGATTGACTCGTTCCCCTACTAAATTCCTAAGATGTCGTGGTTTTAGTGAATCTAGCCCTCCGGAAGAACCTGGATTAAATTAAAAAATTGGTTCCCTAATATCCTTTTCTGAAATACTAAAATCAAAAAAATACGTGGGGCAATGGTGTCGTTGGAACTAAGAAGCCTAATTGCATTTTTAAGATCTCCTAGAAATTTTGGCCTGTACTCTTCTTGCTAGTAATTTTTGGTTGTTGTCGGTAAATTTTTTCTCTGATTTCTTGGAAATAGTCTCTTGATCAACTTATACAAAAGAAGCAGCTCGCTTATCGTAATATTTTTATTTTTGATCCATGTGGATAAATTATTCTTAACAAGTGAGGTTAATGTCATTTTTCTGTTGTGTTTGGTATTCTTAGGCATTTCAAGGACAACATAAGGAAAAAGAAATAATTTTATCCATGCAGGTATATTATTTTTAGTGACACAGTTATCTAGGATTGTAGAAAGTTCCTCAGAAATAAGAGCTCTTGCACAGTTTGGAATTATCTTTATTATGGTTTTCTTACATTTTAATTGGGTAAGTTATTGTACCATACAAGTACTCTCTATATTTTCATAATTTAAAGTTGAGGGTATTTTTTTGTCTATTTGTGGTGTATTCCGATTATTGAATTGATTTATAGATCGATATTGAAAATTCTTTGAGGTTGAGAATACATCTCTAGAAGAAAAATCATGATTTTCGTAACTGCCCTTGGAGTTTTGGCTGCATATAATCAAATGCATTTTGCTATTGTGAATACTAAGACCGGTTTTGTTTTTAAAAATTTTGTCACATTCTATACAAAAGTTTTCTTGAAGTGGTAAAAGTAGGTTGTAATATCCTGAATCAGGGTGCCCAGAAAAATTTAAAAACATTTCTGATTGGTAGTCATTCTTTCCAACACATATTGGACTATCCTTAGTATGAAAAAGCTTACTTTTAGGTTCTGTTCTCGATATATGTATATAGAAATTCATTTTAAATATTTCTGAAATTGACAGATATTCGATGTGCGTGCAATAAGTTGCTAATTTTAACATTTTTGCACAAGATTCGTCTTTATTTGCGTTGGTTTCTAGAAAATTTTTAAAATTTTGCCAATTTTCTGAAACATATTGAACAACTTGTTTTCTTATTTTGTTATGATCTTCCTGGGTTCCATATAAAAATTGGCTTACCGACTGGAAAAGGTGATTTTCATATTTTTCTGCTGCAATAATTTGAAAAATTGCTTGAGATCAAAACGTTATAAAATTTTTAGTATAGTTTCTTCAGTGGATTCTTGAGGTTTGAATAGTAGTCCGGTTGCTGAGGTTTGAGGAATTTAGTTCGCTTGTAAAAATTACTCAATATTTCTTATATAAAAAATTCTTTTTTAAAAATTTTAATAATAAATTTAATAATTCCTATTGATGTTTGCAAAACCGAAAATATAGGTTTTAGGGCAACTTTTAAAAAATAGGTTTTTCTGTATGAAATTTTACAACACGCCCTTGTTACAAGCGTATTTTTGGCGTGACATGTCCGAATACGAGCAAAGGTCATGCATCAGAACTGATACTAAAAAGCTTTGTCATTATATTGATTTAAAAAAATGTCAAGAGGATGGATGGAATTATGGATATTCAAATAATACTAAATTAGCAGCGATTTTTAGTAGGTAATTTAAGTAATTTAATGGGTATTTTGTGGTACCCCTGATTTTAATTGTCTACTTCTATTATCTTAGTCTTAGTGTCTACAATTACACATAGAAACTTCAAATAAGGGTTAAACAATATAAAAACAGCCCTTTTCGAACTTTTTATTCGATTTTTGGCTCATTCTCTAGGAGTATATTTTACGAACCTATAATTTAAAAGAAAATACATAAAATATGTAACTCAACATCGTATCCTAAAACAGAACCCAACAATAAATATATATCACTACCATATATTCCCGAAATTTACAATGAAATATCAAAAATATTAAAGCCGCATAATATTTTAACAGCCGACAAAACAACGAATAATCTAAACAATACAGTCTATACAAAACTAAAACCTAGTAAAATTAATGGAGATAACCCAAATGTAGTATACAAAATAAATTGTTTGGAATGTGATAAAACATATATAGGTCAAATAAAATAATATTTAGAAAAAAGATTATACCTTAGAGTAATTATACCTTAAAGGATTATATGAACACAAATATAGCCAGGACAGGACAATAAGAATAAAACAGCGTTAACATATGCGCATCAAAATTGGCACAAATTTAATTTTAAAAATGCAGAAATCCTATTAAATGAAAATAACTATCATAAAAAAGAATTCATGAAATGATTCAAATCAAAAAACACTCACGCAATAAATTTTAGATGGGATACGGAAAACCTAAGTAATATTTATTAAAATATAATTATACAAAATAAAAGCTAAAATAAAAACAAATAATAAAAGAGTTTAAAAAAATATACCTATATATAAAAAAAATAATTAAACAATTCATAATTTGCTTACCAAACCAGTATAAAATGGTCGAACCAAAAAAGAACACGTTGATTTAAAAAAAAAATTGATAATATACCCATCAATTTAAATTTAAAACAGACTTAAACCACCACATCAATCAAATGAACCGAAAAGACAAGGATAATTCTATGGTTTTAAAAATAATTTTTAGCGACCAGCATTGGGCGCCACTTTATTGGCGACAATAGCGGAAATATATAATCTTGTAAGCGTTTTACAGTACACGTTTTCTCGCCAGATAAACTGCAATTTTAATTTTTATTCTTCATTTATTTAGAGGAATGTCGTTGTAGGGCGGAAATTCTTCCCTAGTTGAATCAAATACTTATTTCCTATTATTATGTAAAAAATTATATGAAAATCGATCGATTTTTTACTATAAATAAGCATAATTTGGTCTTATTTTCGAGAGTTTTTTTTTAACTGTACCAAAGATCAATTTAACTGATAAAAAATTGTAGAAACCTTTAGCCGTTTTTAAGAAAAGCTTGTATTTCCAAACCCTTACATTAACCACGAAAATATCGGCGCGACTCCGACCCTTAAATAACATTTTAATAGTGGTATTTTATACTTTTAAATATGCTTTCGAGTCTTGTGATGCGTCGCTTGCGGCATATTCTGCTAGGTCGCAATGTGCGGCGATTTTATTTCTTAATTTAGTTATTTTGTTTTTGGACTTCATGCTTTTATTTGAAAGTAAACTTCCTTCAACATTGCATTAAGGCCTAGTAAGTCTTTGGTATAATCTGATGCTATTAATGCAGGTTCTGGCGATCCACGAGTAATGATAATTGGGTCCTTTAGTTGGGGGTTGTTGAGAATCAATAAAGTTTTTTGCAGCTAAAACGATGTTTTCCGTTGATTCCGAACTCAAGGATTCGCTTAATTTTCGAGGTTTCTTTGATTGAATTTGATAATCTTGTATTATATTGGTTATTTATTTTTTATTCTCAAAAATATCTGGGTTTTTTGAGACAAAATTTATACATTCCAATATAGATTATACACCGTTGAAATTCTAATTTGATAAAATAGTTTTCACAGCTTTCCTTACTCTTATATATAGTTCCTGATAAATTTTCCAATAGAATTACTCCATAGCGTATCCTTGACTAGTTCACGAATCTGACACTTCCCACAAATTGTCATCATTTTTTGGTTTAAAGTTTATCACTTGAGTTTTATCTATATTCGTTTTAAAATTAGTTGACCTAAACAAGTTCTCAAGTGGTTCTAGAGTTGCAGTTAGTTCCTTTTTTAATTGTTTTTGATCATTTTTACAAATTTCAACATTTTTATCATCACCAAAAGCAAACACTTCATCCAAAATCGACTCCTGTGGTATTTCTTTCTCTCCAAAGTCAGATCGGAACTTTTTTCCATCACGAGTGCTTTCCTCAACATATTGTAGTCTTTTCCTAAGATTCCGGCAGCCTCACTGCAATCTCCCTAATCCCACATAAATGTAGTTTCCTAAGCAGTGTTTCATGATCCACACCATCGAACGCTTTACTTAAATCAATGCATACTGCAGTAGTTTCCTTTTTCGCATTTAGTGACTCAAATATTGTCTCAAGCGCCTGATATATTGCTCTAATAGTAGATTTTGCTAATAATATTTTAAGTTTATTTCGTCCCGTTTTGTAAAAACTGATTTAAGAAATGCTATCTTTTGCAGCGATGAAAATACACCTGTAGTCAAACAGAGGTTAATTGTATGGGAAAATGGAAGCGCCAAAAGGTGCTGTCTGCTTTCTCAGATATTTTATATCAATACTAGTTTTTGAAGAAAACATACTTTCCTGTATCTAGGCAAGACTGAAGGAAAAAATCATTAACGTGATTTAAAATTTGCTTTTGGTACTGAAAATTCTCAAACGGGGGTTTTTTTTAATGACACTCCAGACTGCTTTTGTTTTATTTTAAGCTTTTTGTATTATTATTCCAGTAAAAGCCATTTGAGTGATATATTCTTGTAATACTTAAGAATTTTATGTGCTGGCTATGGTGATCACTAATACCTGTTACGATAACCCAGCTGTCATGAAACTGTTTTGAATTTATAAAGAAGCTGTCAATGCAAGAAAGTGTGATTTTATTAGGTCTTGTTACACCGAATATTGTTTGCTCAACGTTAATGCTGCTTCAAATGTTAAATGAATTGAATGAACCTACCGAAATGACATTATCACCCTCGAATTTTTGGTAGGTTAGGTTAAAAATTTCAAATATATCCAAAAAGATCGAAAATGCACCCAAAGAGAACCTAGTCAAAGTTGCAATTTTGCAGCTTTTTTTAGAGTTTATTTTTTGTTGACAGATATTCTCGAGCACGTTCTTTTCACTATTGAATTATTATTTGTAAAGCTATTTGTATTCGACGTTGGTGTGTCTGACTTGGAGGGTACTAGACATATGTTATGGAGATTTTGACCTTATTTTTATTGTTCTTTTTTTGTCAAAGTAATACGAGATGTTGTATTTTGCATATTTGTTTTTCTAAGAGTATCAAGTCTTTGCGGAAACATGTTGTGAACTTTCTGTTATTTTCGTTCTGTATGAACATGTTTTATGATATGTTGCATATGTGTTTTTTTGCTGCAGTAGTTCGACTAGTTTTGTGGATGCTCTAAAAACTGAGCAGCATCCAAAAATATTGTAAACTTGGCAGATGTTTGTAGATAATCCTTTATTTTTTCATTTTGCCCTCAAGATTTTGATTTTTGAGCTGGTGCCGCTCCTATTACTATAAGATTTGTTCTATTTGCTATTCGTACAAGAAGTTTCATATTCATATTCTTAACCCATTGAGGATATTTTTTATTGTGGTAAAGACAATTGTGTAATCCACCTTTGTCATTGATTCCAATTTTATTTTTACATAATCTACTTAATTCGTTGAAAGATTACTTATAGTTTTGTGTGTTTCTGTCGAATTTTTCGTCGTATAACTATTTGAATCAACTGGCACAGCCCGTAGCTACCTGATCTCCCGCTATTAAAAGCTGAGGATTTCTTGTTACCTGTGCATTTTTTGAAGTCAAGACTAATTCCACCACTCTGTGTTGATGTTTCCATTTTTGCTAACGCTTGTAGTTTTTTGCAGTGATTCTGAGTTTGTTTCAAAGCTACGATATGAGCTATTCCAAGACTCCGTGCATCTCCTTTTCCACATGTACCCGTGTAAGAGCCTCACACAATAGGATATCATAAAATATGTCATTTGCGTAATCTGTTTAGACTTCCAATGTGACACTGCGGTTAAATTCTGAATCTCACATATCGTTACATTTAAAAAAAAACTACAAAGAAAGTAACGAGAATAGACAAAGAGGTTGTAAAGTTTATAAAAGTGGGATAGTCTTCAATTGCACGAAATGTAGTATTAAGTTTAAATGAAAAAGTTACTTATACAAAATAATGTTTGTTTTAATAATAATAGGTATTAACATAAAATGAGAACCTGTTTCCTTTTTAACTACTAACTAAGGTGTTTGGAGTTTGTATTTATTCTGATCAAACTTTAACTTCCTATTAATGCTGTGTAAAATTTTCAACTAAATGAAGTGGTACTTAAGGGATGAATGGGGTTGTTTTCATAATATTGTTATAGGTCTTCTTTTTAGTATAAGAATATAGTCATTGGAAGGAAAAGAAATCTCACATAAAATTAAGGCAAAAAATTAGTCAAGTTTAAACCATCCCTTTTCAACTCTTTAAGTATCAGCAATCCCTACTCTAACCACATTGAATGTTGATCAAGAGCGGATAAGTATTCACGCCAAATTTGGCTAACATCCGTTTAACATTTCCAGGGATATGTTTTTTGTCCCGAATTTCCATATACTCAAGGCACTATGCGCCGTCCAACCCCTTGCTTCTTGCCAACCCACAGTAACCACTGTAACTTCGGTTTCTTCTGTGGGAAAGTAGCAGATCTATTTAAGATTATATTTTTTTTTAGATATGCCACTCTTCCTCGCAACCCTCCCAGGTCAGTCCTGCGTCCAAGCAAAAGCGTTCCAGAAGGACTTGCACGTAGGGAGTACTACGGCTCCTGTCGAAGACCCGTCAGGAACGTTCAAGTAATAGAACAGATAACCACGTCCGTATGACCTAGGGAGTACCTTATTTCTGCTTAAAAACATTGTTCGTGCTCCCAAATCGCTTTACGTTAACTTATATAAGGTTAAATTTAATACGGAAACCCTATCCAAGTAACAAGCGGCTTTAGAACATTAAGACAGCAAATTTAGCTAGCAACATTGCTTTTGTTATTTTAATAGTGCTTCTAAAATATGGGGACAGCTAAAAGAGGTATGCTATAAAAGGATAATACAAAGGCAAAAATGTTCTTTTAGCAATAATAGCTTTCTTCTAAATGCCAACTTAAGGCCACTTAGGTATGTTGTAGACATTTGACATATTTGGGTATAATAGATTTGCGACAAGCCCATCAATGTCACCCAAAATAAAAGAACAAAACATTGGATCTCCTACAGTGAACTAAATAGATTGTTTACTGGGATGCGTCAAATAAGCTGAATTTTGGATATGTTGAAGGCTAAACCTTCCTGATATTTTTCCCAGAAAAAATTGGGTCATAGGTTTCGTTTCTGAGCTATAATTTATCGTCAAATAAAAATAAAAAACCGATATTCGGTTTGTTTTATTGCAAAAAGAGTCCTTTTTGCAATAAAACCCCTTTCTCAAGTATTTTGCCGGTATTTTTTTTTTTAATTATTTTGAGCCACTCTGTAGGTATGTGACGCGAACTATATGTCAAAAATTAATAAAAGTCCTAGAAGGACTCTGTTCGATCTTAATCGAATTATTATTATTTTTATTGGTATTTTGGGGTAATTTAGTTTTTAAGGTAAATTGTAGTGCCTTTTTTGTTTTTATTTCATTTTAATTAAATTGCCCAGTTAAGAGCTTGGAATACCAGGCTCTGCCGTTCGCACAGTGAATTTCCCCCAGTTGGGCGGACTGCAAGTGAACTACAGGACCGCACGTGATCGACAAACACGATCGATTGACCGATGATAAAAGGTAACTTTAAAAAACATAAAAAACTTCGTGAGTTTACAGTCCATATTTTTCTTTATAAAAGTGCCTAATACATCGTTTTTCTCGTAATTAACGAGCCCGTTGCGGTACATAAATTTGTTCACTTCGAGGCAGATTTCGGATTTTATTCGGCCGATTATTTGAAAACGTTTAAACCGATTTTACGGACATTGTGTTTATGCAAAAGACTGCTTCATTAGCTTTGGAATATTCGCATGTTCTTAGATTCATCCTGATTTGTTGTGGGAATGCCGAAAAGAATTCCGTAAGTAATTAATTGGGCAATAACTCATTAGTAAATTTAAAAAAATAAAAATATTTTATTTTTATTTTTTTTTTATTAGTGATATCAAAAATCTGTGTTTATTTACAATATTTATAATATAATATACCTGAAAAATATTTGAGAAAGTCATCACGCCGGTTGGATCATGTGGGTGAGATCGGGGATATCAGGGTGTTTTTGCAAGAGGGTGAAAACCAGAACATAGTGAACAGATTTTTTTGTAACAATTTCGTTTTGTTGAAAAAAACTCCCACAAAAATTTATAAACAATAACAATAGAGTGAGGTTAGGTTTGTTAAACTTCTCAGGGCCATTCGGCCATACAAATAACTAAAGCGTGTTTCACATCGTGAGTGCTACAATCTCGGATTTCAAATCGTCCATCGAGGACTATTGTGGGTGATTGAAGTTGGACGAAACTTAAAGTAAAATTCGCCGGTAAACATTAATAATGGCCGAACAACGAGAAATATGCGATAAATGTCTCTTAAGCTGCACTTTTAAAGAACCACGCAATACTGACCAACTATTTGCAGCAATTTGCGACCGATGTAAGAACGTTGCTTGCCGTAATTGCGAAAAATGGAGCGCTACAGAAATAAGATTTATTGCTTTACAATCTAGAAAAATTTCATACTTTTGCCAAAAATGTACCGAATATCTGAAAGAAAACGACCAGAAAATGGAAGAAAAAATGGACGATAAAAATAGAAACATCCAAATTATTTCGGAAATGGAAAGAAAAATGGAAGAAGCCAAATGTGAAGCAAAAAAATACTATGAAAAATGTCAGGAACAAGAGAAAGAAATCTTATTGCTGCGAAAGGAAAGCAAACAGTTTAAACAACAAAGTATAGAAAAATGTAGAGAAAAGGACGAGGCTTTGGACGAAATAAACAAACTTCGAGAGAAACATAAGCAATATGACTTGGAAAACAAAGAACTTGAAGAATATTTATTAACATTGCAGCAATAGGCAGGCCAGGACGCAATTAGAATTGAAAAACTTAATGAATTGTGGATAAGAAGTGAAAAACAAGTCCAAGAACTGATCAGGAACTTAGAAGATATAAGTAAAAATGGAAATTCTTGTTTTACCCCAAAAACTATAGAAAAAAATGAAAAAAATAATGCAGTCAATGAAAACAGGATTCTTGTATTGACTGATAACTATGGCTACAGACTATACGACAACCTTTCTGAAATGCTACAAAAAAAGGGGCTAAATAACTTTAAGTTAAAAATGATTAGCAAACCCAATGCTCCCTTTGTTAATATTATGGAAGGTTTAGACAAAGAAGTATCTACATTTGGTGAAAATGATTTTGTAATCGTGCTAGCAGGAAACAATGACAAAATATTACATAAGACTATCTATGAATTAATATATACATGTAACAATACCAACTTGCTTCTATGCACAGCACCAAACATGAGCCTTAAAGAATCGCAAGAAATTGAAAATAACGATGTGTTGCGCAATATTGGATATTATCTACATAACAAGTTAGAAGCAATTAAACTAATTGACATTGATTACTTTTTAAGGCATGAACAACACTATAATAGATTCACCAGCAAAATGAACATCAGAGGGAGAAAGCAAATGGCATCTATGATTGCAAACACTATAGTACAGGTAAAACATGAAGGACAAGAAGCCGCTAAGGTCTGTAAAATCTTGCTTAGTACTGGAAAGGAAAATCAAGAAAATCAGCAAATAGAAGCGGAGATGAAGTACCTTAGTCCCAGACAACAGGGTGTTCCGATTGGCTTCTTGTTACTGTAGATCACAATTTCTGCGGGGCGGGGTTTCCATCTATGTAAAGAAAACTTTGTCAACTATAGAGGTGAACCAAATTTCAAAATTTTCAATAGAGAAGACATGTGAAATATCTGCATGCTATATACCCAAACTTAATTTTTTTGTAATTTCAGTGTATAGATCACCTATTTCCTCAAACTTTAAAACATTTATAGATGTCCTAAATAGTGTTCTTCAGTTTACACATGCTTACAAAAAGGACCTAAAAGTCATAATGGGGGGAGATTTTAATAAACATCTTGAGGAAAATACAAAGGGAACATACTTAAATAAGAAACGTGATTTCCTGCAGGTTATGACATCATTTGGTTTACAACAAACAATTTTTAAACCCACACGTATACAGGGCAACTCGATTAGCTGTATTGATAACATTTTTTCTGATATTGCTGCCACTTCTGATAAGGTGGTCGATTTACAAAAAATATCTGACCACTTCGCTCAAATCGTTAAATTTTGTTTCAAGAATGAATGCAATTTTTCTGACACTTCGGCCCCAAAGAGAATTGTAAATGAATTTACTCTAAATACATTTTTGAGTTCCTTGAAAACTCAAAAATGGACTGCAGTTTATAATGCTTTGGGCGCTGAAGAAAAATTTTCTATATTTCTGGATATATTCTTGACACACTATAACAAAAGTTTCCCTTTAAAATCTAAATCTTCAGCTAAACTTCGAAAGAAACCCAATGGGAGATCCAAACCATACTGGACAAATGTAAAAGTTAAGAACTCAAATAATATTAAACTATTCCTTGACCACCAACAAAAATTTAACCCAACAGAAAAAAATAAGCAAGTGTACAGAGACTTCACAAAACAACATCGTAACCTCCTAACAAAACTTAAAAAACAAAATTATAATTTCCAAATTCACAACTCGGATAATAAAATAAAAACTATATGGGGTATAATTAACAAAGAATGCGTTAGAGAACGTAAAAAGCATAATTATTGTCATACAGCAGAAGAGTTTAACAATTTTTTTGTTACATATTCGGAAAAATTTGTCGATTCCTTGGAATCACCCAAGGTAGAACCATCGGAGTTCCTTAAAAATATAAATATAGAGACAAAAAAATCATACTTTATGGCACCGATCACCGAATTTGACGTAAACGAAGCCATTCAAAAACTTAAAAATAAAAAAACTGAAGACGTCTATGGAATTAGTGTTTCAATAGTTAAATCGTGTGTTAACCTTGTATCGAGACCACTTGCTAACATATTTGAGGAATGTTCCCTTCAGGGCGTTTTTCCGTCGCAGTTGAAGATAGCAAGGGTGATTCCAGTTTACAAGAATTCGGACATCTCGAACTACAGACAAATATCAATACTACCTGCATTTTCAAAGATTCTGGAATCCCTTTTGCTAAAAAACTTGGTATCTTTCTTTGAACAAAATAATCTTATGAATGACAACCAATATGGCTTTCAGAAGGGTCGTTCAACCCATGATGCAATTTATCATTTGATCAATTTTGTTTATGAAACATATGAAAAAGGTGAAAACTGTCGGGTGGTTTTCACTGACCTTTCCTCGGCATTTGATTGTGTTGACCACTCAATTTTATTGATGAAACTAGAGTTTTGGGGGGTCAGAGGCTTGGGTCTGCAGGTTTTTAAGTCCTATCTGGAAAAAAGGCAGCAACTTACTTCTGTTGACAATACATATAGTTCCTTAAGAAACGTTACACGGGGCATCCCTCAGGGGTCTTTATTGGGTCCTTTCTTACTGGTGGTTTTCCTGCTAGACTTGCCATATAGTGTCCAGGGTGAAAACCATCTGACACTACAATACGCAGATGATAGTACATTTGGGGTGAAGGTTGGGATAGAAATGAATGTCGAGGAGGAAAGCAATAAGTTGTTGCAGGCGGCTGGTCGATGGTTTTTGTCAAACCGTTTATCCTTAAATCTTGCAAAAACTGTAATAGCGGATTTTCAACCTCGTGTAGTATCACAAAATGACCAGCCTCCACCCAGATTCTTAGGAGTACATATGGACTCAGCCCTAACTTGGGGCCCCCATATTGCAAAATTGTGTGATCGACTCTCACACTCAATATATGCATTGCGAAGAATAACTGTACTCATAAATAACCAGGTAGCACGAACCGCATATTTTGCCATTTTCCATTCAATTATGACATATGGAATTGTTGGGTGGGGTAATGCTACACACAACCAACTGGAAAAAGTTTTTCTCAAACAAAAATGTGCAGTACGAATAGTGTCGGGGGCTACAAAAAGGGATGAGTCATGTAGGCCACTGTTTAGACAGCTTAGAGTGTTAACTCTATTTGCAGAGATAATCCTTAATAAACTCTGCAGAGTTAAAAAGGAACATACACATCTATACCAACGTGATATACACAACCACAACACTCGCAATAAAGAACACATTGTGGTACCCAAACACAAAATAGAAAAAAATAACCTGTTGGAAATCACGTTATTTAACTCTCTACCAGCTTTCGTCAAAGATTTAACACACAGAAAATTTCATATTATTTTAAAAGATATTCTTGTAGAGGTTTGTCCATATAGCATTAAAGAAACACTTGATTTTAACAATGTCTTTTAATTCAGATTTTATAAATAGAGTGTTAAGTAGAACACCAAAATTGTAACTTAAGGATTTTATAATGTGTTAGTATTTGAATTTGTTTTTTTTTTGTATTTTTATATTTGGAGTCTTGTCCTAATATTTTAATTTGTCATTTTGTTCAGATTTTTTATTTATTTATAATGTGGATTTAGTGTTGTGTGAATTTGTCTAGTGTTCCTTGTATTACTTATTTAGTTTTAATATTATTTTAAAAGAAAACTGCCACAAGATCTACTTGGGTGGTTTTAACTTTCTATATATTGGGATTTTCTAGATCTATAACTTAGATATAGGCTTTTGACGAGTTGATAAAAATGTAAACATTTTTGATAACAATAATAAATGAATTTGAAATTGAATTAAAATTTGCAGCAAACTACAATTTAACTTTTTCATAATTTAAATTTAAATTAAAATTATTGATTTGATGTTGTCGAGTCAACGTCGTCGGTCGGACGGTCGTGCTCACATTATTGACAAAAAAATTGTTTTCGCGAAAAATAAAATTTTCTATGGGATTTTTATAAGAACTACAAAGGATTGTTTCGAGCATTTTAAATGCGCTTTTGTTTCTTTCATTTTACCCATATATTCGCAGAGAATTTAACTTATCAATTTATTTGATCTTCGTGAAAAACATTTTTCTTCTATTAGGCGAGTAAAAAGGATTAGTTTATTAAAAATAGCCTTCTATAAGGAATTTTTCGATCATGTACACCCATAGGTTTTTAGTTTAGGGCCAATTTGAATTGTTTTTGAAGCGATTTTTTTGTGGTATTTCTTTTAATTCTAGATGCCTACACTTTCGTTAACGAATACCGAAAAGTTAAATAGGTATACGTCACAAAGAGCTACCTTTTCGAATAATATTAAGGAGGCTCATTCGCAAGCTGTGCTAGCAAAGACCGACGTATCCCTAATACATGAACTTAAGTGTAGATATGATGATGTTTTGAAAGAATTTAGTAAATTAATTTTAGTAAGCAGGATGAATTTAGGGCCACGACTTCAAAGACGTTTCATGGGTTCGGTTCTACCTCAACGGCCGTTGTTTCGGCCCAGAGTGCTCCTAAAAGGTCTGTTGGGTTAGAGCCATTAGGAGTAAAGATTTTTTCGGGCGATTATAAAGAGTGGAGAACTTTTTTTGACACTTTTAACTCTGCTATACATACAGACTCAGAATTATCGGATATAGAAAAATTTAGGTACTTGCTTAAACATTTGGAGGGAGAGCCTTTGGTTTTGGTCCGTTCCATGCCACTTACTGGAGATAATTATGCAATCGTTTATAATTTATTAATTAAAAAATACGAAAATCACAGGTTGAATGCCACTAACTTTTGGAATGAAATTTACTTTTTTTCCCACTTTAAAAGATGATACAGATCTGGAGGAGTTGAGTAAACTTTTATCTAGATTTTCCGAAAATTTAGAGGCTTTAAAAAATATGCAATATCACCTCCTTTTATATAAACTTCCGAGCAGTAATTTGAGTCAGAGTTTGCTAGTTGTGCCACAAGCCGTGCTTCAAAAGGACAACCTTTGTATAAGGAACTTTACTCATTTTTGGAGGCTCAGCTTCGCGCCATGCAGACCTCAAATGCTATTCGGGCGGCGGTTGGTAATATTTCGAAACCACCACGCCCTCCTTTCAAGAAACCTTCAGGGGCTTATGTTGCTGGTGCAATTGTATGCTCGTTGTGCCGAGAATCACATTTTCTGAGTTCTTGTAAAAAAATTTTGGCAAAAAATCCTTACTCGAGATTTACTTTTGTTAAAAGTAAACATTTGTGTTTGATCAGTTTTGGACTGCATAATTCAAAGGACTACACTGTTACTCAAATATGTGGATGCGGGCACCGTCATCATTCATTATTACATTTTTCGAAAAGTAATAATGGCGGTCAGAGCGTACCTTCGGTGACACAACCAGTTGTCGGACAGGGGGATAGCACCAGTCAAGGCCCACTCAAGAAAAATATTTCGGTCGCCACTTCCTTGGTCTCTAGCTCAGACGTAATTCTGAGCCTGCCTACTGCCATGGGTCATATTAAAAATGCTGAGGGTAACTTCGTGCCCATTCGAATATTACTGGACTCGGGTTCAGCTGCGAACTTTATTTCGGAAGGTTGTTTGAGGCGCCTGGGTTGTCCCGCCAAATCTCTGGAATTGGCGGTGACAAAAGGCTTTGTAAAATGTATTTTAAAACCTCAATTTTGTATTGAACCTGAGTTAATGCCGAAAGCGTTGGTCCTTCCTGAAATTTGTTGTGCGTTACCTATGCGCTCAGTAAGCATTTTTGACAAGTCATTTTTCGATGGCCTTAAACTTGCTGATAGGGAATTTTGGAAATCCCGTAGCATAGATATGCTTATTCACGTGTCGGAATTCGGCACTATTATGAAATTTAATAAAATTGATTTTCCAGGCTTGGATGGAAACTATATTTGGTTGGATTGCCCTGGGAAATTCAAAAGTTTCAAAGAAAAGGACACGTTTTTGCCGACTTATTTTAGTTCCACTTTGGAGTCTTTGGATTTTAATATTAAAAGGCTGTGGAAAGTCAAAAGTGTACCTGACAAAGTCGTTGTTTCGCCAGAAACTGGGTTTTGTGAAAATTTCTATAAGGAAACTCATTATCAAAATTTATCTTCAAAGTATGTTGTTGCTGTGCCTTTTCGAATAAAAAATGTAAGTTTTGGTTAATCAAAAAATTTGGCATTGCGCAGATTGTATTCTTTGGAAAATAGGTTGTATAAAAACCCTTCTTTGTTGGAATCGTATAAAGATTTTATGAAAGAATATCTAGAGTCTGTTTACATGTCCCCAGTGGGACCTGGTGACGAACCTGGTCAGTTTTATATTCCCCATCACTGCGTTGTTAAAGAGGAATCTATATCGATTAAGACCAGGGTAGTTTTCGATTCTTCTATAAAATCTTCCAACGGAGTTTTGCTCAACTCTACGCTATACGCTGGACCAAAACTTCATTCAGACATTTCAGGGGTGCTGCTGAATTGCACAAATATGTGCAGACATTAAAAAAATGTTTTTGCAGATTCTTGTTCGTGAGGAAGATAGAAAGTTTCAACATATTTTGTGGAGATTCCATCGTGGAGATCCTATACAAGAATATCGACTAAATACTTTGGTTTTTGGAGTTAGCAGTTCGCCTTACAATTGATGAGAAGGAATCTTTTCCATTGAACTCCAGACCCTTGAATCCAGTGAGTAGTGACCCTAACGACATCTCAGCTTTGACTCCAGGGCATTTTTTAACTCTTAAAAATTAACATTTTGCAACGTTGGGAATTGGTGCAAAGACCTCACAGAGATTTTTGGAAGCGTTGGCATCATGATTACTTAAATACGCTTCAGCAACGTTAAAAATGGACAAAGAAACATAATTCATGAAAAGTTAAAGATTTGGTCATTCAAGATGAGCTCAATTCTCCAATTCGTTGGTTACTTGCCAGAGTAACTAAGGTACACCCGGGTGCGGATGGTATTTGTCGGGTAGCTACCGTAAAAACTAAGAATGGGATTTTACAAAGGCCTGCAATTTTTACTTTAGAATTAAGTATAGATTTTTTTTATTTTTTTTTATTTTAAAATACTTGGTTATTTAAGGGTCGGCGGTATGTTCGATCTTAATCGAATTATTTTTTTTATTGGTATTTTGGGGTAATTTAGTTTTTAAGGTAAATTGTAGTGCCTGTTTTGTTTTTATTTTATTTTAATTAAATTGCCCAGTTAAGAGCTTGGAATACCAGGCGCTGCCGTTCGCACGGCGAGTTTCTACCACAAGTGAATTGCAGGGCCGCACGTGGTCGACGGACACGATGGATTGACCGATGATAAAAAGTAACTTTAAAAAACATAAAAAACTTCGTGAATTTAGTTGCGGTACAGACCCTTTTTTTAATAAAATAAGACTAATATCGGTTTTTTATTTTTATTTGGCGATAAGTTATCACAAAAAACTACAAAAGGTCACATTTTTCCATATTTCAGTGGCGTGCATTTAAATAAGTAGAGCTCGAAAACGAATCCTATGACCCCCCCAATTTTTTTTGCAAAAAATATCAGGCAGGTTTGGCCTTCAACCTATATATCAAATTCAGGCGGGTTAGCGCACAGGAAACCTGCGCGTTCGCCCCGGCCCGTGCGCTCAGTAAATTTTTCATATTTAAGTATGTTACTGCCATCGCTTTTTCATGCAATTTCTGCATCCAGACAGGATCAACCGGGCTGATCCTTTTGGCCTTGACTTGGTAAATTTGGTGGGCGAGGCGTTGTTGTATTTTTGAGGGAAAAATAAAGTAAAAAAAAAATGTGTGTGCTTAAGACCACACGGCAGAAGTGTAAACTACAACAAGGCAAAATTAATAATACTGGCCCATAACATATTCTGCAAAGCGGACCGAACCGAACTCTTTTGTGTACTGGCCTTCATCTACATCATCATATCGCTCGCTGAATGTTTCACACAGTCGATTCGAGCCGATTGCACCCGAATGAGCGTTACATAGCCGAGCCTGACGGCTCAGTTCAATTTGCTACCCACAAAAACTGCTAAACGCGCCTAAAGAAGTTTACACTTCAAAAACCCTCTTAAGTTATTGTCGGTCGGTTCGTCTATCACTTATTTTTTGTGGAGGTGACAACCTGACAAACAGAGGCTTGATATTTTCTGTGTTAAGAAGAGTTCTCCCAGATTTGCTTTATAGTGAGGTATAAGGGTTCTATGTGTACAAAGATAAAATTGTGACCGGATCAGTGTGGGCGGAGATCTTTTTGTAGTTCAATATCTTAGTAGCTGGAGTTCAATATCCTTCGTGGAATATATGTAGCCTAGGAAGTGGCAATAATCTTTACTTGTTAATTTTACGTTTTGTTTATATATTTCCAAAATGGCTGCCATTTATCAATTTCCTCGGCAGCAATATTACTTAAAATCTACTTATTTTACTAACAGCTTCAAACCAATACTACAATACAAATGTAATTTGGGTTGCATTCTTTATTACTTACCAATTTTTTATCTGATAATAGAATTTAGCTTTTTACTCTGCTGCATTTTAAAAGACGCAAGTCTAGAAGATTTTTGCTGCATCTATATTTTAAAAACTTTTTCAGTTTCATTTTATTTAAATTAATTAAACATGCAGCTATACTATTACTATTTTGATTTTAGATTTTTTTATGTATAATTTTTGTTATTAAAAGCAGACAAAGTGGATATTTTGTTAAAATAGGTATTTAGCTTTACTTGGTTGCGGTAATATTTTAAAAGCGAAAAATTCTTACTGTTAAAGAACAGCTGTGCAGCAGCGAATCCCTATCCATCGTCGTAAATGACAAAAACAAAATCATCCAAGATCATAAATGAAAATGGTATACCAGTCCCATGGCCAAAACGGAATTCTTAATAACCGGAGATTATACAAAAACGTCATTCATCAAAACAAGACAAGAGCAAAATCGAAGTTTAGTATAGATTCGTTTCTCAAAACCGGACAAAATCAAAAAGGACAAAGTCATAAAAAGTGGTCGGGCCTAGCATGAGCAACTCTCTCCTTTCTTTTCATATATGCTGGTCTGTCTCTCTTCCTATCATACAAATCGGTCTCATGGAAGTTTAGCGGCAAATTTAAATCGGGAATATATAATATTGTTGGTTTTGGACCCAAAAATACATAAAAAATAAAAATGTCTGTTTTTTTTTTTCTTTCATTAGCTCCCCTGTCCTTATTTTGAGGCGAAGTAATTGCAAATGAATCTTAGCCTAGGGTCCAACACCTGACCTTTTTTAAGGATGGGCCTTGCTTAATGAAAACGCCGTCCATTTTTGATTTTGTCCGATTTTAATAAAAGACGTTGTACTGAACTTCAATTTCGCTCTTGTTCTAGTTTGAAGAATGACGTTTTTAATAATGTCTGGTTATTAATGATTCCGTTTTTAACATAGAACTGTTATGCCATTTTCCTTTATAATCTAAGACGATTTTTTATTTGTCCTTTATAATAAACTATGAGGACCCGCAGCCCCCAAAAGGGTGTTACCCTAATATTTTTATAATAATAAACCTTAATGTATTATCAGTGTTACTTGGGTGTGGTTGAAGTGATTTTTTGTTCTTTAAATTTATTCGAATACAGGTTATTTTATGTTTGAAGTATTACCGCGAGACTGCATTTATATTTTGAGCCTGATAATAAAAATCAGGAGAAAGGGCACATTCATCCAGAAATATTTGTTTAACTATTTAAACGGTTAATTCAAACCTATGTTTTTGTAATCTGCAAATTAAATAAAAAAGGGTAGTTTTTATTTAAGCTTCTAAACTTCATTTGAATAACCCAGTAAAGATTTAATAATTATACAGTGTGGAAGAGCCAAATAATGGAATAAATTCGATAACGAATAAACGAGGGCTTGTTGGGAAAAAGACACACGTCGATTTGTATTTTTAGATGTGCATTTTCTTTAAAAAAATAAATTGATCCCTGACAGATCTGATATCTTCCTAGCTAGCCTATTATCACACTTTAAGTGAAGCTATGATAATCAGCCTTGAAAACATTTTTTTGTAAATATCTCAGAAACTAAAGCTCCTACAAAGTTTTTGGTTATAATACAAACTATTGAGCTAAATATAGTCTACTATATTCCGAAAACCGCATATTGATGCGATGCTCCGTTAAAAAGTTAGTATTTAAAAAAAAAAATTTGTCAAAAACCTGTTCGATTTTCCGTTAAAACTAGATGTGGTCGTGGTTGATGTCAATCGATAGATAATTAAAAATAAGGATAGGGATACGTTAGCCGTTTTTCCATAGTTCGAACCGTTTTCGAAATATTCCGCCCTGAAGTTGGAAATTGTCGTTTTTGAACTGTCAATATTTTAAAATTGGTTAGACTTAGGTTCAGGACATTGTACATGAATTATGTCTAGAATTTTCTGAAGCATTCAAAAAATAAGTAATATAGTTACATTTAAAATAAGAAAGTTGGTATTGGCCACTATCACATGACACAACCTATATATATATTTTTTTAAATGCGCATTTAAAAATACAAATCGACGTGTTCAAGCGTTTTCTCCAACACGCCCTAATTTATTCGTTATCGAATTTATTCCATTTCGCTGTTTAAAACTGTATATCAAAGCAGAGAAAATGTAACTGTTTTTTTCATCAAAGTTAAAATGACGAAGAAGTACCTTGGAGTAACTCTTAAAGTTTCTTTTGCAACATTTTCTCTAGAATCATTTTTCAAAATATTTAGCTCTGTTCAACTTATTCGACATGCCCTATATTTAAGTGTAAACTGTTAAACTTGCCTGCCTAGTGATGTCGAAGGCTCAAAATATAAATCGTGCCCTTCCTAACCTATATTAGGCAAGGGCTCAATTTTTGAAATATCATTTGAGTTTGCGATAGATTCTTTGACCAATTTCTTCTATATTTGATCCCCGGTTCCAATTGATCCCATCACTAACAATTTAAAACTAGCATTTTGAGAACATTCATAATCTACATTAACGCAAAAATCCAGCTTTTTTGCCCCTTTCGTAACTAGTGGCGCACCCAGGAATGCGTCTTGGGGGGGGGCGAGGCCTCTTGGGGGGGGGGGGGGGGGCCCGAAGCCTCATGATGTCAAATTTTAAGCTATTTTTTGTGTTTTATCATGAAATATGTAGAAAATATGTAAAAAAATCTAAGGCTTGGGGGGGCCCAGGCCCCGCCCCCCCTGGGTGCGCCCATGTCGTAACGCATTATCCAGAAAAATATCATTAAAAAACAATGAGTGTCACGCATGGCTAAACCTCTCCAGCTTTCTATAGCGTTACGTAATTTAAGAATGGTTCCTTTGGAAAATGCCGCCTAGTATAATAAGAAACTGTACATTTGTTGTACAATTAGGCCCTAGAAATATTTTCTTCTAAAAGCCGCGTTTTCATATGAAATTATTAGATATAACTCTTTGATATGAAACAACCCCCGACGAAACAAAGATGCAGGATATTTTTTTAACCTTCTCTGCCAAAAAAACCATTTCAAAACCCTGATCAAAATATAGTAAAAATAAGAGATTTTATTGGTTTGGCGAGATACAATGCGAAACAAATTATTTAAATGAAAACTAACAAAATAATATTATTTCGTAAGAGAAATTGTTTCTGATTCTTCGGGATTTAGTTTAAAAGATTTGAAAAGTATATCGTTTCACAAACCGTAAATCTCGTAAATTCTGATATTTGATTGAGACAAAGGTATAATGGCAACTTTGTCAGAAAAGGGGAACTTAAAAATGAAATAAAATTCAAATACTTTTATTTAAAAAAATTAAAACACTAGTAAGTGAAAATAAGAAATTAAGAACTAATTATTGTTATTTTTTGGGTATGATTTTATTACTATTTTCAGGGTTTACTTGTAAACATTAGGGACCTTTTGCATGTCCCATTTTTCACTTATCCTTTATTTTAGACATGCGCAGTTACCTGGTTAGAACTTTATCTCTTACTAAAGGATAATGTTTGATCTCACTTGTGTGTACGAATAACGCAGGCTAGTTCTTTTTTTTGGGAACCGTGTTGCCGCGCATATAATATTAGGAATTCACCTGGAAAAAAATAGGGGTAAGCTGGATTTTTGTATCTGGCCCACTAAACATAAAAACATTTTAATAATGTCAAAATAATGTTTAATTTAAAAACATAACGTTGAGTTGGATGTTAGTTCTAACGTCATATTCATAGTGAAAAGAAGCTTAATAACCCATTTTCTGACGTTAGAAATATAATCTTATGTTTTTATAGTTTTTTTAAAGTGTTTTTCGAACGTTAAAAAAATATTGATTTTTAACAGTGGAAAAGAAATGTTTTTCTAACATTGAAAAATAAATGTTTTTTTAACAATGAAAAAATATATTTTTTTCAAATATCTCTAAAGATAAAGTAACATAAATAACGTAAATAAAATTCTTCTATTTTGGAAACGCAGGGCAGCAACAGTCTGTTGGGGTTTTCGCGAACTCGACACTCAGTAAAGGAAATTCGGATCCGTAGCTTCTGAAAATAAAATTTAAAATTCTATGTAAACAATAATTGTGTAGTAAGTGCCTCGCTATGAGGCCAAACAATTCATGCTCAAGTGAATACACGGCAAACAATTTCAAGGCGCGTATTCACTTTAGCATGAATGCAAACGAAGCATTCGTTTGGTCTCACTGCGAGCCTTGCGAATTCTGCCTCAAATGAATACGCAAAATTAGTCCCTCAATGCAAAAGATGTCAATCTTATGGACACACGCAAAAATATTGCGCTAAAGAACCACGTTGCGTAAAATGTACGGGGAAACATCTTACTGTAGAATGCCCCAAACCAAAAGAATCTGAGTCAAAATGTATCCACTGTGGAGGTAAGCATCCTGCTAACTACAGAGGATGCCTTGTTGCTAAAGAAATACCAAAATTGGAAAATAAACCTAAGAAACCGAATCTCATACCAAACGTGAGTACAAATAGACAAAACCAACAGACTAGAAACACAGTCACACAAAACTCTGTGACAAGGACATACAGCCAAGTAGCAGCAACAGCTACTATACCTGATATAAATATCAGTAGTCAAAATACTATGGAACAAACACTACAATTTTAGGGAAATCGAATAAACTTGATGAGCGATTAACTAAACTAGAAAGTAGCAATAACGGAGCTACCAATATGCCTCAAAATGGTCAGTAATCTTAGAATTCTAGCCTGAAATGCCAATGGTCTCTTGCAAAATCAGCAAGACTTGCAAGTTATTCTAGACAGAAAAAATTGACGTCTGTCTTGTGTCAGAAACGCATTTCACTAACCAGTCTCACATTAAATTTAAAGATTATAAAGTGTATCATACAACTCACCCTAGCAATACTGCACATGGGGGAAGTGCTGTAATAATTAAAGAAAATATATCACACTTTGAGGAGATGGGATATAAAACCATAGAGATTCAAGCTACATTAGTAAGTGTAAAAATCAAAACATATACACTAGTCATAAGTGCTCTCTATATACCAACAAAGCACTTACTAAAGAAAAATCAATATCTTAGTTTTCTCAGAAAATTAGGAAACCTTTTTATAGTGGGAGGTGACTTTAATGCACAAAATACCTACTGGGGATCTAGACTGACGAATTCTAAAGGAAAAAAACTTTTGCAAGCTATTAGTGAATATCAATGTGAGCCGATATCAACTGGTAAGCCCACATACTATCCCACAGATCCAGGAAAAATTCCAGATCTAATTGATTTTTTTATAGTAAAAAATATATCCTTAAGTTTTGTAGATATAGAAGAAAGTTTTGATTTACACTTAGCTCATTCACCTATTATTCTAACCCTTAGTAGAAACATAATAAAGAAAGTAGCAAATATCTCACTAGTTAATAAACTGACTGGAGTAGTTTTAAACAAAGTCTGTCAGAAAAAACAATCCTATCAGTACCATTGCAAACGCCAAAACAAATCGATAAAGAAATTAAATATTTTGTTACAAATATTCAACAATCAGTTTGGGAAAACAGTCAAAAACCAAAGAAAATTTTTAAGGGAAAAAACTATCCAAATGAAATTAGAGACCTTATATTGGAAAAAAGGAAACTAAGAAGAAAGTGGCAACAAAGCCATGATCCTCGGGACAAAACGAATTTCAACAACATGACGCAGCGCATAAGGCGAGAAATTCTAGTAACAAAAAATGAATCTATTAACCATTTTCTTAATGAACCTATAGATGATAAAAATACCGACTATTCCCTTTGGAAAACAACCAAAGATTTTAAAAAACCTTTTATCCAAATTCCACCCATACGAAAATCTAACAACCAGTGGCAAGGAGTAACGAAGAAAAAGCAAATATTTTTGCAAGTCATTTAGAAAAAACATTTCAGCCCCACGAAGCACCAGATGAAAACTTTCATTTAAAGGAACTCCATCAAATCGAAGACCATATTAACCTTACATCACCAAAAGAAATATTAACAGAAATCAAAAATATTAATTCGAAAAAAGCCCCAGGGTATGATCTTATTAACGGGGTAGTCATAAAAGAACTCCCCAGAAAAGCTATCGTAAAACTATGCAACCTAATTAATGCGTCCTTTAGGCTTAGGTGTGTACCTAAACTGTGGCAAGTTACAGAAGTTGTCATGATTCCAAAACCGGGAAAACCACTCCATGACGTGTCATCTTACAGGCCAATATCTTTGCTGCCAATTATATCCAACCTCTATGAAAAATTATTGCTTAAAAGAATAAAACCCATCATAGGACAAGAAATTATTCCATCTCATCAACTTGGTTTTCGAGACAAGCATTCCACGATAGATCAAGTACACAGAATTACTAATATAATAGAAAAAGCACTAGGAGAGGGAAAAGTTTGTTCTGCAGTTTTTCTAGATGTAGCGCAAGCATTTGACAAAGTATGGCATAAAGGCCTTAATTTTAAACTAAAACGGTTTCTGCCAAAACACTATTCGGATATTTTGGAATTGCACAAAGCGTATCTGGTAGTGGAACTATGCGGCAGCGCTCTCTATAGTATAATTTTTTTTTTAATGTTTAAAAAACAAAACATTTATTAGCTTCATATATCTTAAATTCAACGTTAGAAATGAGATTTAGGAAAACATTATAAAAATAACCATATATTGATGGTATTATTTTTAATGTTAATAAAATTATGGTTTTTTAAATATTGGTTTCTTAATGTTATTAAGAAATATATTTTTGGCAATGCGTTTACATGAAATTTTCGTTAGGATTTTCTACATGTTTTTTTAATGTCAAAAGTTGACTTAATTTTAACACAAATTTGTGCTGGACAAATAATAATAATTTTTTCAAAAAACATCAAAAATGAAAAAATAAAAATTTTATAAAATATATGTAAAAAAAATATTTTTTTATTTAATTTTTTTCCCACTTTGTAGGTAACTTGTTTTAAAATATTAATACTTTATAATATTAAGCTTGATCCGCACTTGTATCAAACACCAATTATTAAAATTTAGTTTTTGTTTTTTTAAAGTTAACCAACTTTAAGTAACGGTTAATGCTAGCTACATTCGGATTTTGAAAACTTAATTTTTATACAATTAGGAACTGTACAACACGAAAAAGTGTGATATTAAAAATATTTAACTTTTGGGTTAAAACAGTGTTAAAATATGCGCAAATGCGCACACTTTTATTGTATTTGAAATTCCAGCTTAACAGATATTAAAGTAATTTTTATAAAATTTTAGAAAAAATAGTTTTTTACTAAACTTAAATGAGAAAAAAGGTTTTTTAGACAAAATAAATGGAATATAAGGCCAATGATCTCTATCAAAAGGGTGGTTTATAAAGGGTTGAAAATTATAAACAGAGGTACTTAAATAACTTTTTAACAAATACTCGTATAAATATGCAATTTTTAGTTTTTTATTTCAAGATTTTTCGCCAATGCTGTCAAAAACCAGGCTATATGTACATGGATAAATTATTATTTGTAGATATCTTAGAAACTAAAGCTTTTAGTATACTTATATATTTGGGGAAAAATCATGTTTATAATTTTAAGCCCTTAAAAAACTACCCTTAGGTTACATTTATTTTCTTTAAACCCCTCTTTCCCGTTAAAGTATAGTGAAACACTATTTTTGCTATCAATAGCAGTTCGGTTCTCGAATTTCAAATATAATAAAAGTGTGCACATTTGCGTATATTTTGTTTCTACCCAGAAGTTAAACTTTTTTTATGTACGCTTTTTTTTCTCATACAGTATAAAAATATTTTTTTGGTGAGAAAAAAGGATATATTTTTTTTAAAGGTTTTTTTCTTAATTTTACATGATGATTTTTCGTATTTTTTCTCTCCTTGCTTTCTTTACAAAAGTTATTAGTTTTGGAGAAAATCGCAAAAATTTTTAGGACCTTACATCTAGTGCGTGGAGATGTGTCTCAGATGCTAAGGAATAATTATACAAAAATCCAGCTTGCACCTATTTTTTTCCAAGTTTCAGGGTTTTTTTACCTAATATGACTAGGCTATAACGTTATGACAAAATGCATTTACATTACATTACATGTTTTAAATGTTTAAAACATTTTTGATCCAAGACAATGATTTCAAGAGCTGCCAATGCGGGGTAATCTGAAAATTTAATTTTATGCCAATGTTTGAAAATTAATTTCTGTAAAAGCTAGTAGACATGTGTTGTTTGGCAACAGTGTTTACCAACTAACCAAAAGTCATTAATGTTCTGTGAAGTGCGTAAAAAAAATTTAGAAGAAGTACACAGTAAAAACAGACCAAATCCTATATTTTCCTGGCGGTTTTTTACTGGTATTGGTTTTTCAGTTTTTCCCTAGTTGTTTTCGGAACTTTTTAATTAGTTTTGCCTACAGAACACAAAACAGGCTTTTGACAAATAAAGAATAACGAAACTAACGCAAATAAAAATTGTTTCTGCAAAAGGTCAAACTTGGGCTTCTAAATATCACGTGACATCTGGAAAGATGATTGAGTGCGTGCAAAAGGTCTCTATTAACAAAAGTAGCTAGTGAGTAAACTATAACGACCACCCTGTATAAATACAGAACAAAATAGGTTAAAAATAAGTTTGTTATAAAAAAAGTCGATTATTCGATTGGGGGTTAAAAATATGCTAAATCAAGGTTAGTGAGATTAAAAAATAAATATATCTATAGGTAAAGAAAATAAATAAACAGGGTGGGGCATTTTCGTTGGTTTTATAGGGTACAGGCTAAACGGTAAGAGAGAAAAAAAAATCTATTTCCATAAATAACCGAGTAATAAGAGATAATAAAAATGGGCAATTTTTGAGAATCACCCTGTATCTGCTAAACCAATCTAGTCAGCCTAGATTTGATGACGCCATTCAAAAAGACACTAAAAAAGAGGACGGGACACTCATGTCAGTTTTTTTGTATCTCTTACTGTTTAGCCTGTACCCTATAAAACCAACGAAAATGCCCCACCCTGTACAATATTATTATTATTTTTTAAAATTAGTTCGTAAAAACCAAATACGTTAAAGCATAAATACATGTTCAAAAAATTGAAAAGTGAAGCACTCATAGCTTGCTTTGGAAACAATGACAAACCTAAATTTGCAGACGGGAATTTTCAAGTGCGCATGCATGTGTTTTGTCAAGTAGACAGACAGCTGCTGTGTGGCTAGACGCCATATTTTTCTGTTTGTTTACATTTTGCGGTGTTTTGCGTTTGTCGTGTAAAATTATGTTTGGGAAATGGGAATAAAAGATGTGCGGTTTGTGAAAAAATGTCGGGGAGAATTAAGGGAGTGCCATTCCATAGATAAGTACTTGTATTTTTCTTTATAAATTGCTAATAAAGTTAAAAGTGATTTATAGATGCCATTAAACACTTTATGGTGTCCACAATAAATCTACACAAGTAATTTTTAAAAAACTATCATTTCAATCCACAAGTTGATAAGTTTTCGTCCAATCAAATAATAGACATAACCCTACTGGAAACAAACATTGCTACCACTACACCACGACGACAGCGACATAACGGAGTATTTTCCAAAAACTACCAAAACTGACGCATGCGCAGTAACCGAAATCCTGTCTACCTGAAAAAGGAACATTAAGAATTAAATGTGAGAAAGCATGGGTATGCCCAGTATTTATGCTCTCACGTATTTGGTAAAAACTAAAAGCAATAATAATTAAAAACCAAAAAAAAACTTAAATAATGTAGGAATTTCTATATGTATGTAATAGACTGTGCCAATGTTATTAGACGTGCCAAAAATTAGTTTAAAAAAATCGTTTGGAAATGGCATTGATAGCTAACATTATACTGTCCCTCACTTTGTAAAAAAAACACATAAATGCACTATAGTCTGTTAATATGCGTGACCATAAAAATTTTTTGATTATAAATATTATAGCGAGAGCAAAAGTTCCTATAAAAAAAAAATGAGAATTCAACATTTACAGCACAAAGTCAAATTTAAAAATATAGACCGAAGGCCAGCATAGGGTATACCTCCCTCTAACGTAATAACTTTCTACACATACATATATTAGCTCACACATATACTATACTATAGTAGTGTGAGCTATGGTGATCCTAATTTTTTCAAGAAAAAAAAAGTTGCTCCGATTTCAAAATTTTTTATATATCTTTGCGCTTCAGATGATTTTGAAACTTTTTTGTTGCGCCGTCTGTCTGTCTGTCTGTCTGTCTGTCTGTCTGTCTGTCTGTCTGTCTGTCTGTCTGTCTGCCTGTCTGTCTGTCTGTATGTCTGTCTGTCTGTCTGTCTGTCTGTCTGTCTGTATGTCTGTAACGACCAACGCGCATAACTCAAAAACCGCTTGGCCGATTTTAATGAAATTTGGTACCTAGGCTGGGTCTTGGGTCGAGATGGTCCCATTTAAAAATGAACAAAATCCACCGAACACAAACCAAATAAAAGAGTGGGGATAGATTTCAAAAATTAGAATTTATGTGAAAATATGGCGTGTGTGATATCAAACGAAAGGTAATTGAGTCTGGAGTTAAACAAAATACATTTTAATTTATTTTAAAAAAAGGGTGGGGGTATATTTCAAAAATTAGAGTTTAAGTGAAAATATGGCATGTGTGATATCAAACGAAAGGTAATGAAGTCCGGAGTTCAACAAAATACATTTTAGTTTTTGTTTTTTTTAAGGGTGGGGGTGGATTTCAAAAATTTGAGTTTAAGTCAAAACATGGCTTGTGTGGTATCAAACAAAAGGTAATTTAGTGTGGAGTTGAATAAAATATAATTCAGTTTTCAGTTATATTAGCTCACACGTACACTATAACTATAGTACCTAGTGTGAGCTTAGGGGCCCATATATTGGCAGAGTATTTTTTGTTGCTATTGGAATCTAGTTTCAGGGTTACATGTTTTCCACTTACAGCATACACTCAGGGGGAGAGGAACGTGCCATTCTTGCTTTGACGTTACATCATAGGAATAAGATAGATAGCAGAAGGGTCTGTACCCAGGGTGTTCACAGGCTCGGAGTTTTTTTATGTCCTGAAGCGCTCCGCAGTTCTTCCTCTTTTTTTAAATGGGTTGCATGCTCTTTAATTTTATTGAAATACTTATATTGTTCGTTACTTAAACTAATAGTAAATCAGTATATTTTATTAGGAAACTGGCTGAGAATTTAACCATAGTTTTTTTAAGTAAATCTTTGAAAGGATTGATCTGCCTTTTGTCGGAAAAATAGCTCTAAAGCTGAAGCAGCATTGGGCAACTTTTGGGTTTCTGTTTTGACAAAAATGTTCCTCAAACTTGATGAATATTGCGCTGTTTCGGAAACAAATTCGAGCGGTAAATTTTAAAGGAAATTTGGCAACGAAACAAAAACCAGTTGATATGTGTTGCATTTTCGGCAGCGGTGAAAGAAAAAAATTGATAATTTTTCTTGAAGCTTTCTTGTTTACGGCTACAATAAGAAAAATAATACCTTCTTTTTCAATTCATAGAAAAACTAAATATTTTGAACCAATTAAAAAGTTGGGGATGATACAATTCGCCTTCGTTTAATTCGCTGCAGTAACAATTTGCCGCAAGAATTTGTTAAATTATAAATTTAAAAATATTTGTTGGCAATTGATTTGAACTATTTTAAAATGGTTTTATTAAACATCGGCTAAGTAGGAGTTTTTTGAAAATGAATGTTTTAAAACGGATTATTTTTTCAAAGCTATTTTTTTGAAACTTCAATCGCCGATTTCGACCTTTCAAAATTGTGTAAAAAACCTATTCACTGTTTGAAAAGAAATCCTAAATATATTGGCGAAATGCGATTGCAACTTTTTGTTGCTTTGGAAAAGCATTTGTTACTTTCTAAGTAAATAATTAAATCGATATAATTTTTACTTGTTTACGCCGAATTGACCAAGCAGTGAAGCAGACAGCAGCGAATCAACCACGGAGAATTGTCCCCTATCCTAGATATTTAATGTAGATAACCAAAACAACTTAAGAACTATATGTAAAGGGGACGGGTGGGCAAGACGAGATACTTAACGTTTATAAACGGATTTTGAAAAGCTCAATATACCATTGGTATAGTTCTAACTATTTACTAATATACTTAAAAAACTTAACATTTTTTTTATCAACAAAAAAAAGAATGCAAATCCCCGTTTCGCCCGTTCGGTGGGTAAGACGGGGTACAAAATGTAGACCACGCAAAAACTTTGTCAATATTTCGCAAACATTTTCATCTCCTACACCTGCACTCTCGTACACTTGCACATAAATTGTTCATTTATGGCAAATAGAACAACTTATCCACCCCTCTATAGAACTTCAATACAACTCTCCGCAGTACAAGCAGTCAGTCTCAATATTTTTGCTTTCTGAATCTGACAAATAGAACAACTTATCCACCCCTCTGTAGAACTTGAATACAACTCTCCGCAGTACAAGCAGTCAGTCTCAATATTTTTGCTTTCTGAATCTGACTCTATTTTTTTTTCGTAATTTATTAGATGAAAAAGTAACAGTAACGAATTATAGTAACCAGCATTTTTTTTGTGACTTAAAAAATGTATTTGAAAGTAAATGGCAACATTGTACCCAAAATCGCATGCTTGGTTTAGTGAATCCGAAACTCGAAAGATTTATGCGCCTGCGCACTCGGTTAGGAATCACTTTCAAGAATTTTCGCAAAGGTAAAGGTTGAACGTCTCAGCAAAATAAAGCTATGTACGAAAAGTTAGTCTGTTATTTATCACTTAAAAAATAGGCCGGTGTACTGTGCGCTATACAACATCTGAGAAAAAAAGGAAAAATGTGTTTATAAAGTTGAAAAAAAGTGGGTAATAACATATCGCTCACGGGTGACAATAATAGTTGCACAATTCAAAATTAAACTTTAGGGAGAAAACTGCATTTAAAGTTTTACTTATTTTAATTTTTCATGTTGTAATGGTATTTGAAAATCATTAGTGAACTTGACAGTAATTTAATGGTGGGTTTTTATGTGCTAAATTATTGGTGATTGTTTAGTTATTTTTTGCTTTAAAAAAAGTTGATGTTTTGTAAGATGTGCCACTATTGTTGCAACCAAGTGAAACAATTTTGATGGCAACTTGAAAAAAGTTTTGGCACATTTAACTAAAATGGTCAAAAACCCAAAGTTATAGTGGCACAACTCAAAGTACCCACTCAATTTGAAACATTAATACACATCTTTTGAAAAAGTTTACCTACATAAATAATTTTTTTAAATAAAAAAAACATTAAAAAAAAATATTGCTAAATCTATTTGTAATAGTTTACTTGTAAGCAAAATAGTAAGCTGTCAGTCTTAATTTATTTCTTAAATTGCGAATATCTCAAAAACTAATCTTTTAATTTTTAAAATAATATCAATGCTGTAAAGGAATAAAAAAACTATGTTAAACAAGGTATCACTTGACCCACTTTCCCTCTCTAAAGTCAAGAGGTCAAAGCTACCCCAACTAGGAGTCGATAGATATAAATATTTTACGAAAATAAAAATAATGTGTGCAAGGATTTTTTCAAAAATTTACTTTAAATACTCATAATGGCATCCCGTATACGTTTTCTGTGAGTATATTACTTTAAATTAAAATTGATAATGATGAGAATAACGGAAAGGATTATACGTATGTTTTATCGCTCCGCTTGTTAGTTTTTTTTTCTGGGTAATAAATTTTGTAGTATAAAATGGAAAATAAATATATTTTGTTTACCTCACTATACTGATAACGGTAATTACAACTTATAATTGGACAAGCTAATCTATGCACGTATAAACGCTAAAAACTGCACAGAACAGATGTGGTTTTACTCAGGCGTTGCGATCTGTATTGAGAGATGTTGAAGGAATAAGAACAATTCGCGCGCTCTCGCTTAAAGCGCCTCTAGCGGTAGATATTTAGGAATTACAAAATGATAACGGTAATGACACTTTACCAGGGCACGCGTATAAAATTATATTTTCTAAAAAAATTAAGAATAATATTTGCTTCTAACAAACGGCTATACATACTTGTATATATTATATAAACATTAAACTAGACTTATAGGGCAATATAATATTGAATTCGTATGATACATTAGGTTACTTTGTTTTATTGGATGCAAACCTATGATAACGGAGTATGACGTTTGGGCCAGTCTTCCACAAATATTAGCAATAAATAGCAACTTTAGCATGAAACTAAATGTAGTGCGTTAGAGCAATATTGGAAGCAATTTTACTTGTACAAGAAATTTTATACATAAAATATGTATAACATGGAAAATAAATATATTTTATTTACCTCACTATACTAACAACGGTAATTACAACTTATGATCGGACAAGCTTAACCAACGCAAGTATTAACGCTAAAAACTGCATATAACAGATGTGGCTTTACTCGGGGCGTTGCGATCTCTGTATTGAGAGATGTTGAAGGAATACGAACAATTTGCGCGCGCTCGCTTAAGGCACCTCTAGCGATAGATATTTAGGAATTACAAATTGATAACGGTAATGATGTGCTACCAGGGTAGGCGTATAAAATGTTATTTTATGAAAAAAATTAGGAAATAATAGTTGTTTTGAACAAACGGCGATACTTATATATATATAATATATATATATATATATATATATATATATATATATATATATATATATACAGTCGAACCTCTATAACTCGAACCTGAAGGGACAACCAAAACAGTTCCAGTTATGGAGAGTTCGAGTTATAGAAACTTGAGTTACATAGGTTAAAATACATGTAAAAAGTGCAGGGACCACTTAAAAGGTTCGAGTTATAGAGAGGTTCGAGTTATAGAGGTTCGAGTTAGAGAGGTTCGACTGTATATATATGTATATATATATATATATATATATATATATATATATATATAAACATTAAACTAGATGATATATTAGGTTTTTTTTTATTTTAGTGAATGCAAACCTCTATCCGGTTATGATAACTACAAATAGCAACTTCAGCACCAAACTAAATGTAGTGCTTTAGAGTAATATTGGAGGCAATTTTATTTTTACAAGAAAAATAACTAATATACTAAACACTAATTTAATTTTCGATGGTAGCATGAAAGGGGTGCACTTTTTCAATAATGACCTAATACATGTTCTCTGGGTTATTTTGTCTGGTTCAGGCAATTTTTTTTACGCCGCTGCTTGTGCGAGTCGGGCTTAGTGGCGAATCAAGGGGGGCGGGACAGAGAGGGGCCTGGCCGTCCCCCCTCTTTGACATAAAGCTTATAATGTTTAGTTCCAGAAAAAAATAACCAATGCATAAGCCCCAAATTTTTGCCAAATATAAAATTTTTCTAAAATATTCGCTAAAATATCATATTTTTTTATTAAAATTTAACTGATTTTGCTCAAATTTTCGCCTGCGGCACATTTTGTTTGTACATAGAGGTAAACTTTAAAGCTAATTCTTACTAAATCCCGCAAAAAAAAATTGTTTTGTGTTTTTTCCCTATTTGGCACCTCCCCCCCCATTTTGTTTTAGGCTTGTAACATACAACCCATGCATCTTCTTTTAAATAGTCTTTGTTCTTTGGATCCCACATAACAGGTCTATTCCTGTAATTTTCAAATAGACAATACTTTTTCATCATTCATGGTATTTTTTTTTTATTTGAAGCGCATTGAACGACGACCGCCTATTGGCTCGTCGCGAATGGCTTGTTGCGGGCTCGCGATCATACCTTTTTCTCGTCTACATTGGCGAATTGTTCGAAGCTCGAGGCTCGTGGCTCGGTAATGAGTACCCGGCTTTAGTGGTGCGCCATCTTGACGAGTAGAGTACTGGTGCATTAAACTTCATTAAATTTTGAATTGTTTTGCGTTTTAAGAGATTTTGAATATTTTTGAGATGTGTCACTATTGTCGCCGGTGAGCGATATGCCCATTCGGCAAAACGTAGACGTTTAGGTTATGGTTAAATAATTATTTTTTACAAAAAAAAAATTATAATATTGATATTTAATAATAAATTAATGATACTTACAATGACTTTATTTTCGGGAGAAATTGTAACTTTGTTTACTTAAAGCGCACATGTACTTACTGCATATTCTTTATGCTGCTTTATGACTGAGGCCGTATACACGCAAGTTAAATATAATTTTAATTTGGCCGTAGAGAAGAAACGAGTGGTATTGAAAAAAGGGGGAACCCCGTTTTAGTTGCCTACCTCGTCTTGCCCGCCCGTCTCCTATATATATATATATTTAGGTAAAATTTAAAAAATATTTATTAAAATACTCATATAATTTTAGTAGGTTATTCAATTTTCTTGGCTAACAATTTATAAGCATTAAAGTTATCCCGTACCGTATACCAATAGTCTCTTGTATTAGTCCACCTACTTTTAAAAATGTTTTGTAAGTTTCAGAAGTGTTTTTTTCGCATTATTAGATCATATTGGGTGGAATTTATGTGGCACCTTGTTTTAAAGTTTACTTAATTTTATTTACAAGGGTGATATTTATTCCAAAATTCTGTAATTAGAGCAGAATAATAGGGACCTCTTGCAATAAGGCCAGGCAATAATATTGTCGGGCACTATTCTGACCGTTTTCCATTGAAAACTGACAAGATGATCTTTCAATTATGACATACGAAAGTCCAATTTATAAATCCAGTCGTTTATATTCCATTAATACTGGCGGCACTATTAATTTCGGCTCTTATAATACACAAAGGCCTAATTTTGAGAGAAGACAGCTGTTCTTATAATGCGAAACTATCAATATAGTAGCCCGCAAAATTAGTACCTGGCAATATTGCAACAAGTCCCTAATAAGCCATTATTTATATCAGTATTTGTGGAAATTAATTTGTTTTTTTTATTTTACATTTTAAAAACATATTAGACATATATTTAATGCATGAATTTATTTGAATTTATTTATATTGACTGTTAAATTTTTTATTAAATTTTAACCTCAAATTTTTAATAAAGACTGTTTTTTAAAATAGTTAATAGTTTTATTAACTACGCAAAATAGGAGTCTCCTCAAAATGTACCAAAATTGTCGAAAAGTTTTTTAAAGAAATATAAAACCTAGAAAACATAATTTGTAAAAATCGAAATTAACTAAAACAAAATTTGAAAACAAATTAATTTATCAAAAAATAATTCATAGAAAAGTAAAAAGCGTAGAATGTAGAAACGGTTCACTGTGGAGGCCACCGTCAGCTGCGTCAGCTATGGCCTTAGATGAAGAAGGAGCGCTTTGGAGAGGGCCGGCTCTTTACACTTGCCAGTTCTACGTGTGTGTGTTCTAAGAATGAAATTATAGGATGTAAACAATAAAAAATTTATTCAGGCGGGATTTTTAAATTATATCCGAAAAGAGCGATCACATATATCCCCCCTGTCCTCCGATTGGGTGGTCGAAATCAGTGTTAACATAAAGTAACCATAACCTAATAGTTGTCATTTGATGGCAAGGTATCCTTACCGGGGCATACTTGGGGAAGGTTAGCAAGGCCTAAGGTTTTTTAGATACTTTGTTACATATTTTATGAAAAAAGCAAAAACTATTATAAAATACCCAAGTAACACAAATTGGTCAAAAACAGCTGCCAAAACACTTTAAAAGCAAAATAGTTTTGGCACCTGTATGCCGTTTCACTTCTAAATAGCTTCTAAAGTATTGTCGTTGTTGATTAGGCAATCTTTATTTAGCACTCACCGTGTCCATGACAGCTCAAAATATAGCAATTTAACTTTAAATTTAATTTTGTCTAGAAATAAACAAGACAACTATTACAAAATAACAATTTCCTTTAATGGATGGAGACTTTTAATATTAATATCGCTAAAGAAAAACTTGTTATGTTCTACACTGTGTTATAAAAAAGGCGGTTTTTATCGTAAAAATGTTTGCCAGGTGAACTTTCCTGATAAAACAGGTCAAGATAGCTTGTCAAAATGCAAGCGCCTCGAAAATTCAGAATAATAAAGGTTTTTCTTCGTGTTTGTTTTTAGGTTAAAGAGAGAGATTTACGAGTGAAAGTAACAAAGGTGCTAAGCGCCATAATTTTCGAAATTCGGTTTTTGCCGCAGAAAGGTGTTAAATGACATGCTTTATGCCCTGACAAAGTTTCATGCAAGTAAGGCTAGATGGGGCTCCTAGTAAAGTAAAAACGAAAACCTAAAGCGCAGCCATGGACGGAAACTAATGTTCTGAAGAAGGGAAAAAACGTTAAGAGCCTTAATGAAGACTGAACTACTAATACTCCCACCAGAGAACAAAAGCTCAGACAACAAAAAGGAAAGTCTTCGATCTATATTCATCAATTCATCCATTTCATCAAGATTTTAAAAGGAACTTCTGGGCATTTCAAAGGACTAAGCAGCGACCTCGGGAGGTGGCCGC
Source organism: Aspidapion aeneum (assembly GCA_963576565.1). NCBI lineage: Eukaryota > Metazoa > Arthropoda > Insecta > Coleoptera > Brentidae > Aspidapion > Aspidapion aeneum. The sequence continues at coordinate 73,701,987 of OY755044.1, forward strand.
TCGAGGGAGGGTTGCCGCTTGAGGGGGGGGGGGAGAAATGAAAACTCTGCATCGCGGCGCTTGGAGGATAATAGCACCGTTGGAGTAGGTGCTATAAAAAAAGGTTCAAATAAGATATGTAGTGAACAAAATTGCGCCCAAAATTGGTTTTATGCATTTTTTCGCTCCCACCAATAGTTAGTGGCTTAACGGCGCGCCAAAGAGTGGAAGCAACCAAGGTGCTAAGTACTAAAAAAAGTTTTCAGATAATCAATTGAAAAGTAATGCTTTTTGTTTATTAATACTTAAAATCACGTCAATGATTATAGGCCAATCGTTGGGTACCAAATATGGGGTTCTATTTGTAAAAGGTCGAACAGAAATGAAATTCCCCTAGTAAATCTAAGTTTGCGACCTCGGTGGGTTGCCGCTCGATGAGGGGGGGGGGGGAAGAAAACTATTATTCTGAATTTCGGTGTTTGTTTTCAGGCTACAAACTATTTTTTTACAATTGTCCACTAAATACCTGATATTATTAGTCATATTTTATTGAATTTAGCATTTTTTACAATTTATTAGGCCCGGGATCACCTAAAAATTAATACTTTTTAGTTCAGAAATTTAAAAAAATATATATTGGAAAACTGTCGGTGTTCAAAGCAATTTTACTATAATATAGTTTTTTTTCAGAATTAATCTAGACTTCTGGCTAAATTAGTAATTATTGACCTTTCAGCCAACATTTACTTTATACGATTAAAAAAAAATTCATCAGTTTTTTTATTTTTAAAACATCTTTATTGTTTTTTATTTTATTTTACGCATTTCTTTTGCATTTATATATGACGACGACCCACTGAAACCCAAAGTAGCGTCTAACACGCTGTCACTTTTCTCTTGGCTCCTTCCTTTTTTGATAAAATTTGAATCATTCATGGCGGAATTCGGATGGGCATAAGTAAGTTTCTGTTAAAAAAAATTGAATTAGAAACCCCAAACACAGTAGTAGTAGGTATCTTTTTTAATGATTTATGGGTAAACATTTGGGGGCAACACCCGGATTTTTTTTTTACTGTCTTAAAATTCTGGCACTACCATGTTGTATTGACACGCCGCGCCGCGGAGTTTCACAGGTGTTATCTGTCATCTCAAGCGCTGTCACAACAACAAAATAAACAAATTTCTCCATGGCTTTTAAAACTGTGCAACCGATAGGAGAAGATAAAGGTATTACGTGCCTTATATTAACACAGTATCCCACATGAGAGAAACAATAAACATATTGTATTGGCACACCCATCAGAAAACCTTAAGCTGGATTTATACAGAAACATAACACATCATTACAGGGAGAAAACGGCTGTTTACACAAAAAACATAACAAGATATAACATGAAAGCTGGTCGAAGTGCTTTAAATAAGGGCCTAAACACTCTCAGTAATTGGTAATTGCAATCAGAATTTCCAAATGACTCGGTGCTGGCAATCGGCTTTGATGCACTCTGATTAGAACCATGTGACTCTAAATAAACAGACTACTAAAGCCGGTTAACTTGAATTAAAAAACTAGAGTTTCATTCAAATCAATGAGATTAACAAAAAAAAATTTTCAGCAAGCAACCCAGAAACGGGATCTGCTTGCTATTGACTTCATTCACCACAGCTATATTTTACCAATCAACTTGGACCTACCTATATGTTTAGGGAATTAAATGCATTTGCTTTAATACCATATGACCTCTTAACTTAAGGGAGTTCATATTCATAATCTACAAAAGTCTGGCAAGAAAGGGGGGGCAGATGCTCTCCCTTGACCCCCCCCCCCAAGGAAACGTCCTATTATCGAATGTGTATTACATTGGTGAGTAGACCAGCAGAAGGGTTCCAGACATAGAGTTAAAAAAACAAAGGGAATGAATTATGCAGTATATGGTTTGCTTTTATAAAAAATGTTTTTTTTTAACATGTCAGAAGCACAGTACAGGTATCTTACCTGCACTGTGACAAAATATATATTAGCTCACACATATACTATACTATAGTAGTGTGAGCTATGGTGATCCTAATTTTTTCGAGAAAAAAAAAGTTGCTCCGATTTCAAAAATTTTTATATATCTTTGCGTTTCAGATGATTTTGAAACTTTTTTGTTGCGCCGTCTGTCTGTCTGTCTGTCTGTATGTCTGTCTGTGTGTCTGTATGTCCGTCTGTAACGACCAACGCGCATAACTCAAAAACCGCTTGGCCGATTTTAATGAAATTTGGTACCTAGGCTGGGTCTTGGGTCGAGATGGTCCCATTTAAAAATGAACAAAATCCACCGAACACAAACCAAATAAAAGGGTGGGGGTAGATTTGAAAAATTAGAGTTTATGTGAAAATATGGCGTGTGTTATATTAAACGAAAGGTAATTGAGTCTGCAGTTAAACAAAATACATTTTATTTATTTAAAAAAAAGGGTGGGGGTATATTTTAAAAATTAGAGTTTAAGTGAAAATATGGCGTGTGTGATATCAAACGAAAGGTAATTGAGTCCGGACTTTAACAAAATACATTTTAGTTTTTTTTAAGGGTGGGGGTAGATTTCAAAAATTTGAGTTTAAGTCAAAACATGGCTTGTGTGGTATCAAACAAAAGGTAATTTAGTCTGGAGTTGAATAAAATATATTTTAGTTTTTAGTTATATTAGCTCACACGTACACTATTTTTTTTGCATAGGCAGTTTTGTATTTTTCGTAAAAAGTACTAACTATATGTACCTACTTTAAACGAAAATTCTTGAGAAAACCATACCTACTATACAATTACCAAAACAGTTTTTTTTTACTCCGTTATTTAATACACCAGAATGTGCTCCTTGTATTTAAAGTTCTCTAGAAAAAGGGGTGAGGTGATCGCCTCCTTCTCACTGATACCAGTGTATGAATTCTTGAAATTAGCATCGTCAGGATTACCAGAGATACGGAAATTAAGTGAGATCACATGCGCAGTTTGACTTTCACCCGACTTTGAGGGAGCATGTAGTTAAGGTAGCTAGCTAAATAAAATACTCTGCCAATATATGGGCCCCTAAGCTCACACTAGGTACTATAGTTATAGTGTACGTGTGAGCTAATATAACTAAAAACTGAAATATATTTTATTCAACTCCACACTAAATTACCTTTTGTTTGATATCACACAAGCCATGTTTTGACTTAAACTCACATTTTTGAAATCCACCCCCACCCTTAAAAAAATAAAAACTAACATGTATTTTGTTAAACTCCGGACTCAATTACCTTTCGTTTGATATCACACACGCCATATTTTCACTTAAACTCTAATTTTTGAAATATACCCCCACCCTTTTTTTTAAATAAATTAAAATGTATTTTTTTTAACTCCAGACTCAATTACCTTTCGTTTGATATCACACACGCCATATTTTCACATAAACTCTAATTTTTGAAATCTATCCCCACCCTTTTATTTAGTTTCTGTTCGGTGGATTTTGTTCATTTTTAAATGAGACCATCTCGACCCAAGACCCAGCCTAGGTACCAAATTTCATTGAAATCGGCCAAGCGGTTTTTGAGTTATGCGCGTTGGTCGTTACAGACAGACAGACAGACAGACAGACAGACAGACAGACATACAGACAGACAGACAGACGGCGCAACAAAAAAGTTTCAAAATCATCTGAAACGCAAAGATATATAAAAATTTTTGAAATCGGAGCAACTTTTTTTTTCTCGAAAAAATTAGGATTACCATAGCTCACACTACTATAGTATAGTACAGTCGAATCTCTCTAACTCGAACCTCTATAACTCGAACCCCTCTATAACTCGAACCTTTTAAGCGGTCCCTGCACTTTTTACATGTATTTTAACCTATATAACTCGAGTTTCTATAACTCGAACTCTCCATAACTCGAACTGTTTTGGTTGTCCCTTCAGGTTCGAGTTATAGAGGTTCAACTGTATATGTGTGAGCTAAAAAAGAAATTTTTTATATGGTTATTCTGCCGATCAGTGAATTATGTTTACCTTTTAGTAAAGCAATAGCAGTCTTAATAAACTGGCTTCTTAATACCTTAGAAGTCTCAATTCCACTGTATTGCATTAAACAAGGGTTCAATACCTTTTCGAGGGCCTGACCTGATTATGCAGCAACATAATTCCTAGAGGTGATCAGTTAAACCAATTCTACAGTACTAAAAAATATTTTTTTTGGGCCTATAGTGTTTCGAGGTCCTGAGGAGTCCAGTTGATATATTTTGTACACTTACTGTGGGCAGCTGATCACCCCTCGTATAATGCACAAAGGTGACAAAGTTAGTGTTTAATTATATATATCTTCATATTTTAATATTAAACAGGCATAAAAATAAAGGAGCGATGTACCAAATTCAAGCATGGACAAACATAAGTCCATGGTGCATTACGTTGTTGGATAAACTAGACTTATCCCAAAAAAAGAGCACAGCCCGATGACAAAATCTTGTCGGATATTTTAAGGACCACTCAGGATTGATAAGTACCAGGCAGGGGGGAATTGGACAATTCGCCGCAGTCGATTTGCAGCGGGGACAATTCGCAGCTGACCGATTCGCCGCGAGGACAATTCTCCGCGAGATTTTTTGTTTTATGATATTACCATTGGCAATTGTTTAAACACCTTTATTTAGCTTGACTTCATATACTATATTTGTTTTTGTTTGATCATAACTTTTTCAAACATTTTCTTTAGGTTTTTGGTGGTTAGTATACAATTCAACATTTTTTTTATTAGCACACTCGGAACTGTGCGATCTTTCAGGTCGGTTATTATTATTAACTAATTTTAAAAAATCAAAATAGCGAATCCAAAATGGCAGACTTTTTCATTTATGAACCAATATGAATCAAATTCGATACTTTCAGTTGTTTTAGGTCGCTGATTGTGATTTATAACTTAAACTTAAAAAAAAAACAAAACGACGGGGACAAAATGGCGGATTTTCCCATTTATGAACCGATTTTCATCAAACTCGGAACTTGATCTTTTTAGGCTATTATTTTTAACTTGAATTTAAAAAAATCAAAATGGCTAATCAAAAATGGCGGACGTTTCCATTTATGAACCAATATGCATTAAATTCGGAACATTGGGGTGTTTGAGGTCCCTGATTTTGATTTCTAACATACTTTAAAAAAACCAAATTGGTGGTGAAGTGAACTTTGTTTTTCTTTAATTTTTTTTTACTATTTAAATTCACCTACAGTATTCTTATAAATTCAGCCATTATACATAATGTACTTAAACTAAGTATACCAAAGATACAAACACTCTAACCTCTCAAGTCAAGAAAATAGATAGATTTAAAAAAATAAATGTCTTTTTTGTAAAAACTCTTACTACCGCCAGAGAACATATAACATCTAAAGAACCTCCGCCAAATCGCTCAATCGCGAGCCCAGTTAAACTTTGCCAGAAGAAGAGGGCTCTGCGATCGTTTCTTTGCGAGTTTGAATTCACAATGAGAACTCGGCTTTCGCGCCACGTTTCGTCAGTGGCGGAGGCATGCAAGGCTCCTGTTCAGATACACTATTAAGGTGACCATGTTTTAAACGATTTTTATTAACTTCACAGAGCCTGGCGATGTCTGTCATCAAATCTAGCGATATATTTTTGACACACTTCCCGTGAACCGATTTTAATAAAATTTAGCAAAGTAGTGTAGTAGTAGTCCGATGACGATACAATATTATGAAAACAGATGGGTGGTAGAAAGTGGTTAAGGGGTGTAAAAGGGATAAATCCATAACTTTGAAACCAAATCAGATATGACCATGCGGTTTTCAGATTTACGATTTGGTGTAATGAAAATACATCTTTATTTAAAAATATCGGAAATACGGGGGTAGGTGAGGGGTGTAAGGGAGGGCAATTCAGAACTTTGAAACCAAAACAGATACAAACATGCGGTTTTCAGATGTATGATTTGATCGGGTGACAATACAATTTTATGAACAAAAATCGGATAGGGGTGGTAAGGGGTAAGAGCTGTAAAGGGGGTAAATTTAGAACTTTGTAAAAATACAAATAGAAACATGCCGTTTTCAGATTTATGATTGGTTCTGGTGACAATAGAATTTTATGATAAAAAAACGGCGGTAGGGGGACATCAGGGCTGTAAAGGGGGTAAATTCATAACTAGTAATCAAAACAGACACGAATATGCGATTTTCAGATTTATGATTTGATCTAGTGACAATCCAATTTTATGAAAAAAAAAACGGAATTAAGGGGTTGGTGAGAAGTGCAAAAGAGGTAAAATCTGACCTTTGATATTTAAATAAATACGAACATGCGATTTTCAGATTTATGTTTTGTTCTGCTGACAATACTATTTTATGAAAAAAACGGAGGTATCGCATGATAAACTAAGGATTGAGGAATGGGATTGTATAAAATTGTCAGAAAAGAAACCTTGTAATCATGAGGCACTACTAGAAATGGAAAGGCTGTGAAAGCCATAATTATACATCTTGCATACTTCTGTTTTTTTCATTAAAATTTTTTTTTTAAATAATATAAATCTATATTTTTAGTTAAACGATTTTTTTCGAAAATTGTACTAAAAAGTAAAAAATACCTTAGAAGATTTCTGTGGGCACATTATATATTTTTAAGTTCAATACAAAGTCGGGGTAAATTATTAAGGATATTGACACCCATCAATTCTACGTTCGGGATAAAAATGTGGCGCGTATACATCTCAATTTGATCTTTAATAATCGCGCCACGATTTTAAAAATATCTAATGTACCAGTAACGCTATTGGTACATCTAGACAGTAGTAATCTAGCAAATTATTTTTATTTTTTTTGTGAAATTTATAATAAAATCGTTTAACTAAAAAAATATATATCTTTATTTTATAGCAAAAAATCATGGCATTTTACTGAATCTCACCACATTAATTTTAGACCGATCAAAATAAAGTTTTTTACTCGGAGAAGGTTTTTAGAGGAAAGATAAAATAAAAACTGTCATGCAGTACATATTAATTACTACAATAAACCTACGTCCTTAAACTCTAACATACCTACTTATATAGCGTGCGTCTCACATAAAAGTAACTACAGGGGGTCTTGTTAACTAGGAGGAAATTAGCGTCATTCCAGGGCCAGTGAAATGCTGTTTTTCTTATTAATTATTGATTTAAAAATTTCCAACTGCGGTGGCAAAAATATTCAAAACTAACCAAAATGATAACAATTGATACTATTTTTACCGAAGATTTTAAATTTTTTTTATAATTTTCGCTTGCGGCATCAAGTTTTTCAGTTTTTACCAAAATGTTTTTTCGCGGCGCCATGTGTTATAAAATTTTCGCTACACCATTTCTTTGCAATTTTTTTTCTATAAGGGCGAAACAATTAACTCTCAACACTTAATAGATCCATCAGATGTTGGACCCTCGTTAGACTAAGCTTTCGAGCTACCCACGAACAAATACGAGAGAAACGAGAACATTTTTACCCCTGTAGCTACGAAAACTTGCTGGGTGTATATAAGTTGAACGTCTAAGCTTCTTTATTTTTCGCATTATTCTTTTGCAAAATGGCCCGGCTGGTTATCCTGTCCGAGGGCTTCATCGGTGCTAACTTTTTTACTTTAAAAGGCATTGAAACATCCAATATATGCCCAGGCGATGCCCTCGAAGTCCACTAACTTTGGCGAAAAACATTTTTGACAACCCAAAAAAAGCTCCGGTCATTTTAAAGAATTTTTGACGACCTACCCAGCAATGGATCGGAAAAGCCCAGGCAATTCCCGCAAGGCCCGGGAAATGCCCAGACAAGGCCCCCGCAATGCCCCGGAAGTGCCCCTATATGTACGCCAAATTATAAGACGTCTTCGATAAGATAGACGCTATACTGGGCTGACAACGAAGTAGCCCGAATGGTCACCGTAACTTTCTCAAGCCAATAAAATTATATGAAGAGCGGGCGTGTGTCGCGAAACAATGCATGTTTAGCGAGTTGACACGGGATCATTGCGTGAACAGTTTACTCAAGAGAAAGGGTATTAAAATAGAAATACAGTGGTGGCCAAAACTGAATAAAGATCTGATCCTGCTCTAACTATAAAAAAAAAGTAGAGGTATATTTAAACATTCAATCTATTTCTCATTTCACTAGCTAGGGCAATTTTTCGCACCAAATGTTGTAGTGCCTTTCTGCCACGTTAAAAAAAAAGATAGTGAAGTTTTAGGCGACCAGTACTATTCGAAAGAGGGGTAAAATATTTCTATATGTGTTTTTTTTCATGGGGTTAGTTGGATAACTCTATAAAGCATTGGAAATTGTCACAGAAATATTAGCTTCTACTTTTGTCTTAAGATAATTCAGTCGTAAAAAAAGGTGAGCCTTATACCCCTCATCTACCTTACATCACTGTAATATTCTATTAATTTTTTAAGATTTAACTCAAAAAACTATCAAAGTTAACAAAGTACATAACTTAAAATGTATACCTAGCTTATTTGATTAAAAGTTAAATATTACATTTTCATAAACTCTGTTTTCCTATTTATTAGTTAAAAAAATAACGTTTTTCATTTGAAATAAATTTAGAAAAAAAACTTTTTGAAAACAAGCTTTTATAAAATGGACTAAAAAGCATAAAATAATATTTTGAGTGTTCTGATATCATAATAATAAAAGCGATGTTTTTTTTTTCTAAATTTATTTTTTAATTTTTAGATTTGTCTAAGTCTATGCATTTCAGCTTGCGCATCGATATTGCAGGGAGTCTTTCCTGTCAATTTTAAAATATCTGTCTTCGATGAGAAGGCCGTCCAACAAAGGCGACATATGCTAAAACTGTCGTTATTATTGTACAGTTTCTACTTTATTAAATTAATTAAACGCGCTCTTACAAAAATATTCTCTTGAATACGTGGCAACCGTTAACCGGTTATCCCCACTTCGCGCATTCTCCGCAAACTGAGGCGATCGAAGAAAAATCCAATGCAAAGTAGAGATGGGCCAACCTGCGATTTTGGTGGAGCAGTGACAAGACGTGACTGCTCCAGTCGCGTCACGGTGACAAATAGCAGTGATTTTTTGGAGCAGTTTAACCAATACACACCTATATGGCGAAATCGCAATCTAGAAAATTGTTCCCTACTCTGCACTGTGCTGCAGCGTAGACGCGGCGCGACAGACGGAGCGGGCGGGCAAACAGTCACTGTAACTGCTTGGGGTACTCGCGACTTTACGCTGCGACGGACGCCGGTGCGGTGACGTGGGGTTTCGGTCGGGGCGTCAGTGCCAGACTGTGACAAAATGTCACTGCTATTTCGTTCGGACTGGAGCAGATGGTGACTGCGACAGACGAGTCACAGTGACAAAGTCACAGTTCGTGAAATCGCAACCCACCTCTCTAATGCAAAGCCCGCCCGAAAAATAGTTCGATACGAGAAGTGCCAAGCACAAGGCTACGCGCTGAAGCGCTAACGCGCCCTCGTTAAAAGGTATGATGCAATACCTAAAGTAAAGATTTGTTGTTACCTGTTCGATTTTCGTTTTTATAATAAAGTAAAGTTATGGATATACAAGTTCACTGTTATTTTTTATTGCCTCAACAATAGTTGAGTGGTCCTTCAATCAAAGTTAAAGACCCGACAATTATTATGATCATTATACGCAAGGATTAATTAATTTTGGTCGAGATCGAACAAACTAAAGCCTTACCTCTTCTACGCCCCCCCCCCCTTTTTAGTGAGAGAGCATGTGAATTTTGAAATCAATCAGATACCTACGTGGAAGTCAGTTGAAAGTAATCAGAAAAAATCGTCATTAAATCGTCCATTTTGAATCCGCCATATTGAATTTTTGTAATCAGATCAAAAATTCGTAATCCTCATTCCCAAAAACCCCCAGATACCAATTTTGGTTGAAATCCGACAAACTAAAATTTTACCCCCTCTCCGCCCTCCACGTTAGGGGGGGAGGTAGAGTCCCTGTATGTTGACTTATATCCAAATATGTCAACATACAGGGACTCTAGGGGGAGGTAGACAGTCAGTGATACATTATTGGATTTTCATCGGAACTATAACGGTATGCGAAATTTGAAGTCAATCGGATACGTGGAAGTCAGTTGAAAGTAATCAGAATAACTTGACATTAAATCGTCCATTTTGAATCCGCCATATTGAATTTTTGTAATCTGATTAAAAATTCGTTATCCTCATCCTCAAAAACCCCCAGATACCAATTTTGGTGGAAATCCAACAAACTAAAATTTTACCCCCTCTCCGCCCACCAGGTTAGTGGTGAGGTAGGCAGTCAGTTATACCACATTATTGAATTGTCATCGGAACTATAACGGTATGCGAAATTTGAAGTCAATCGGATACGTGGAAGTCAGTTGATAGTAATCAGAAAAACTTGACATTAAATCGTCCAATTTGAATCCGCCATATTGAATTTTTATAATCTGATCAAAAATTCGTAATTCTCATACTCAAAAACCCCAGATACCAATTTTGGTTGAAATCGGACAAACTAAAGTTTTACCCCCTCTCCATCCCCCACGTTAGGGGGGAGGTAGGTACCGGATGAAACCATATTATTGTATTGTCATCGGAACTAAGACGCTATGCGAAATTTGAAGTTAATCGGATGTTTGGAAGGTCTTCAAAAATGAGTTGCAAGATTTGATTACATACATACCCACATACATACATACATACATACAGGTGAAGTTAAATAAAAGAATCAAACAAGTTTCGTGGCTAATCGGGCAAAAAGGAGTTTTTTTGTTTCCCTTATATTTTTCCGTGGGTAGCCTGAAAGCTTAACCTCACGGGGGTCCAAGATCTAATGGACACCTAATAAGTGTTGACAGTTAACCGTTTCGTCCTTATGGGACTCCTCAGAACACTGCTGGTCAATGTGACAAATCTTGCGAAGTTAATCAGACGGTTTTGTCTCTAATTAAATGTAATTAGTGAGCGAACTATAGCAAGAGGCGCCATCTACCGATATACGAGAGAAACAAAAAACCAAAAGCAGGCAAAAACACTGCTATACGATATCGATCAATGAAAAGATCGAATGCAAATAAAAGAAAACAACTATAGTCCGTGACCTACGACAGCTCTTTCTGTCTTTCCGGCCGGATCAACACAGATTGCATTTTTACCCGTCTTCAAGACAGTGAGCGTCAATCAACGGAATTTTTAAGCCAAATAATACTAGTATTCACACTTAAAAAGTCCTCCACAACATGTTCTAAAACCCCACTAGATTAAGACTTCTCAAACCTACTAACTTTCTGCGTCTTTTTTGGTCACGTTTTTTAAATAACATTTTTTTAACTTAAAAGAGACGCGAAAGGAAGTTATAAAAGTTCACTAGTTTAAGACTACAACACTTCAAGACAATTTTAAAGATGGCGCTCAAGGCAAGACAAAATATCTATATATCTATCTATATACATTATGTTTTTTTTTAAAGCTAAACAAGATTTTTTAACAGTAAACACTTTCACAGAATATTAATGTGTCTTTATTAAGTTAATAACGGATGCGCGATCAGTGCTTTAAAAGGTTTTTGGAGTTTAAAGGCCAAAGCACTGCCTGATAGATTTCGTCAAAGTGAAAAATCCCGACAATAGGTTCGGTTAGGTAGGGCGCTGCTGCTAGTAAAATCTCAAAAATATTTAGTAGAAAAGCCAAGCAAGTCGCGTTTTAAAATTCGTGTAGAAAAGGCGTGAATCTAATATGATTTTAACGTAAAAATCACTTGAAACTAACGTAAAAACATTGCTGTTTTAATTTTATAATGGCGTTATTACAACGCAGTTTTTAGCAACGTTATTTTTTATAACGTTAATGAATGACCTATTAAGCTTGTTTTCATATATGAAATAAACGTTTTTTTCTAGCAGCTTTTAAAATCAACGTTTTTTTTTTCTCACGCCTTTTTTACGTATTAAACACGTGATTGTGCTATGTGGGACGTTTGGCATATAATGAGCTTGTAAGGGTTTTATAACACTTTTAAGGGGAAAGTATTTAATATTTTTTGATAAAACTTTTGGCAATTAGCAAAGAAAAGAATTCCTTAGCGCGCATTTAAATTCTCATTAAAAAAAATTAAACCTTAACCCTCAAAAACGTGCCTAAGATACCTAATTTTGAGTCATTTTTGATACATTATTTTCTGTAGAACCGTTTACGTATCGCAATGGGGTTTTAAATGCGCGGTGCATTTAAGTTTCTTCTTAAAAGTGCAAAAAAGATTTTTCTTAAATTTCGAAAACTCTGCTCAAGAAAGTGTTATTTCAAAACCCTTACAATTAGATTTTTGCCTACAATATTTAATATTTTTATTCCATATCACTCTGCACCGCCTCCACAGATTTAACGGCTGCAGTAAATTTTAATTATTTTATAATTGCCATTTATTGTATAGAAATAAGTTTTGATACTTCAAAGAAATATTAAATTTTATATTTAAAGCAGTTACGCGATTTAATAGGTTCGAAATCGATTCAAACTTTGGCTTGAATTACGTTGAAGTAGACACGGACGGGCGCAAAAATATCAAAACACAAAATATCGAAAACACAAAATATCGAAACTACAAAATATCGAAAACATACAAAATATCGAAACTACAAAATAACGAAAATCCAAAACATTGAAATTACAAAATATCGAAAACAAAAAGTATCGAAAATAAAAAACTGTTTTAGAGTTCTTTTCAGGAATTCTAGATCCTGTGAAACCAAAACGAACTGAGAACCAAACCGAAACCTTTTTTTTTTTAAATTATTTCCCTAAAAAATAGTTTTGGTTTTGTTTCACACCTTTTAGGATCCCGGGAAAGAAGTCAGGGAAGTTTTTATTTTGAAAAAATATGTTGGAAAGAGAGTTCATAGTCGACCTAGGTATCATTTGTGTTAAGTTTGCCAAGGCAGGACTAGAATTTTTTTTCTAAGAAATCTATTTCAATTAATTGCCATTCGAAGATGTTTTTGAACAAATTTCCGTTTGAAGAAAATGGTTTTAAACAAATTTCCCTTTGAAGAAAATGTTTTCGAACAATTTTGCATTGGAAGAAAATGTTTCATGCTATTGCTTTCGAACAAATGATTTTCAAAAAACGTGTTTTCAAACAAATCATCGAATTTAAAAAAAAATCCACAAAAATTTAAACCTTAAAAATGTACACAACAAAAAACGTAAAAAATGCATTTTCGTCATCTTCCCCCACGGGGTAAGTTGACGAGCCTATTGGGGCTAGACTAGGCGCATAGGTCACAAATGTATGTTCCCATCTTTTCATATGAGGTGTACGCGTCATGCCCCGAACGCTCGCACCTTCCACATTTAATCAAGTCCGCTATTGGAGGTTCAATTCATGGTTCCTGGTACCCTAAACAAAAATATTTTCGTTGTTTTTTTTTGTTTGTGATAGGTTTTGGTTAAAATCATTAAAAACTTTATTTTTAACTTTTAAGACTTTGTCATGATTTTTCTTTTTATTTTCTTGTTCAAATTTCTTCCAAGTTTTTTTTCAAGCTCTTCTTTATTCGTCATCTTGCCCCCAGGTAAAATTTTTTAGTAAAAAATAAAAGATAAAAACAAAAAACGACCAAAGATGGTCATTTATATGTTCTTATATTGAAAATAAAATAAATATTTTCCTAGTTACTAACAAATATTATTTTTCCCTTAGATTTTTGTGCAAAAGCTTATTTTTCGGCATAAAATTTTATAAGCGACCACTCGAATTATAGGTTATGAGCCAATGTACTATTATTATTCTTACGTGCTCTATCTATCTTTAACCCATAAAACTTTGACTTTACAGAGTTCTACCAGCACAGTAATAAACTCGTAGCCATTTATAAATTTTGCGTTAAATTGAGTTCGTTAACTTGCCCCGCTCTCCTCTACAGGTTGTGACAACAAAGAGATAGATTTACATTTGGATTTGGCTTTGGGTTTAGATTTCGCTTTAGTTTTAGATTTAGATTTAAAGGAACATTTAGATTTACATTTAGATCGGTTATAAAGCAAAAAGTTAGGTTAGGTTAGGTTTTTTAAATATTGTATACAAAACTATATTTTGTGTCCAAAATTCCAATAAGCAATTGATTTGTCCTGAGGAGTCCAGTGGCGGACATAGGCTCTAAAAATGCTTACATTATGAGAAAATGACATAAAACTGAATAATTTTAGTTTATTTTGCATATAGAATGGAAATACAAAGGAAACGGGTGTACTGCTAAAACTTCAGGGTTTGTATCTCAGCAAGGGTACTACCCAGATAACTCAGTAACTCATTTTATAGGCTATTAGTTGGTCTTTATTCTATGTTATTACACTAAATAAAAAAATTGGTTAAAATTCAAAATGAAGGCGAAATGTTTAGCGTCATAACTCGAAAACCATTCGTTTGACGTGAAAAGGAATTTTTATTGTCTAAAACTTTTTTTTCTAAAATGTACAAGGTCCTAGTAATTTTTAAAAAAACCTTTTCGTGCACACTAAATCCAAGATGGCGGGAGAAGCCGCCCCCGCAAGGGCGAAAACCCAAATTTTTTTAGGACTCCAATATGAACAACACATGTCAAAATCGCGACCACACCTACTTTTGCAAGCTGGGGGTCCTTTTTCGCTTTAATGACTGGCCTACTGTGGAAAAAAGTGTATCTACCTAACACGCACGAGAAGTGACTTTTCCGTACTTAATTGCTGGGGGAGCAATCGCGTGCGGAAAACTGGCACTTTCCGCACTTGTTCGGTAAACCAGTATTTTATTTAAATATAATAAGTCTATTATATCAACCAGTTAATTTTTTTTGTTTATTACAAATAAATACTATTTATTATTAAAGTGGAAATTTGACATTTTCTTTATCGTAAAAATAAAATAGTTGAAATAGTGCAGGCGCTGTAGGTAGTTGAATATGCAAAATATGAGGAGCGCAATTTGACAATGGATTCTAGCTGACAATAGGTCACAGATTAACGATCTGGATGTTGCCAAGCCAGATTTTATTATAATCGTGTTCGAATTTCTGAAAATCTAACTAAGATGACGCCCTAAAACCACAATAACACATAAATGCATCAAAAATGTGTGAAATCTAATCTAAAAATAAAATTATATTAGTTCAAATCAATCCTCCAAAACGTGAAATTTTTAGGTTCTCTTCAAATTTTCTCAAAAACTAAGCTTCTTAGGGAAAAATATGTAATAACCTTTATTGTAGACAATAAAATTTCCTTTTTAACAATTTACAAGTCAGTGGGGTAGGAACAATGACACTCTCCAGTGGCGTCCGTTTATTGAAGTAATGTAAACAAATTAAAAATAGAAATTGTTTATTACATGCTATACCCCATTTTCTTAAAAATCGAGCTTTTTATCAAAAATTGTGTCATATAGTCGATTGTAGACTATATGACTATATTTCCTTTTAAATGATGTATAACAAGGCATGATTTGTTTTATTTGTAACAATTTATGGTCTTCCATATATTATATCAATTTTGAAAAGTCACTAAACTGAACCAATTTTTTACAAGTTTTATCCAATTTTCTCAAAAACTAAGCTTTTTGTGAAAAAAAAGTATTTTAAACTTTATTGTAGAAAATGAAATTTCCTTTTTTAAAATGTATAAGTCAGTGTAATCAGACTAATAGCAAACTCTCCAGCAGCGTCTGTTTTTTCAGAAAAAATTAAAAAACGACATGTTTGTCACATGTTTCACCCGATTAGCTTGAAAATCTAGCCCTCTTTTAAAAATCCTGTTATATAGTCGATTTGTAAAAATTGATTTTATTAGGCAATGAAATTTCCTTTAAAACGCTGCACCACAAAGCCACAAAGCATGATTTATCTTTATATTAAAACTTCACAGGCGTCCGTAAATAAAATCAATTTTTACAAATCACCAAACAAATTAATTTTTTTACAGGTTTTATACTATTTTCTCAAAAACTAAGCTCAACTAAAAAAAACTGTTCGATACTTTGTTGCAGAAAATAAAATTTCCTTTTTAACGATGTCTAAAACAGGAAAGTTTAATTGATGACAAACTCTCCAGTGACGGCCGTAAATGGGGGTAATTTAAAAAGTAAATAAATAAAAACATTTTTGTTACAAGTTTTACCCGATTTTCCAAAAAACCAAGCCCTTTATCAAAAAATGTCTTTATACTTGATTGTAGAAAATATCCTTTTAAACGATGTATAACAAGGTAAGAAAAATTAAATTTTTAAAACTTTGGGGACGTCCGTAAATTAAATCAATGTTTAAAAATCAACAAACAAATTAATTTTGGTTCGATTTTTTTTAAGATACTTAAAATCTAAATAAGTGGCGGTACTAGGCCATCCCCCCCTCATCCATCTAATCTTCCCTACAAAACTATGGCGCAGGATGTGGAGAAAAGGGAGGAGGGATCACCTTTGCTGCTACAGCTTAGCTGAAGCTACGTACCTAGAATCTTTTTTCGGAGGGAGTTTCATCTTTTTATTGTGGAGGAGGGATGTGAGGGAGGATGGGGAGGTTTGAGGGGTGCGAAGACACTCAATGCAGATGGCGGCTATAGTGTGGTGCGCTTCATTTAGTAATTTTTTAAAATTTATTTTATTTACGGACGTCCCTGAAGTTTTAAAAATGAAATTACTCTTACCGTGCTATACATCATTTAAAAGAAAATTTGATTTTCTACAATCAGCTATGGGGCATATTTCTTCTAAAAAGCTTGTTTTTTTTTGGAAAATCGGGTAAAATATGTGTCAAAAATGATTTTTTTTTTGTTTTATTTGACCCCTTTGAACGTTGCTGGAGAGTTTGTCATTAACCAAACCTCACTGACTTATATATTGATAAAAAAAAAATTTTATTTTTACAATAAAGTTTAGAACACATTTTTTCCAAGTGAGCTTAGTTTCTGAGCAAATCGGATAAAACCTGTAACAAAATTAATTTGTTTGTTGATTTGTAAAAATTTATTTTATTTACGGACGCCTGTGAAATTTTAATTTAAAGCTATATTTTACTTTATGATACAGCATTTCAAAGAAAATTTCATTGTCTACAATCGATTATAGAAGATAATTTTTGACAGAGGGCCTGCTTTTTAAGATAATCGGGTAAAACCTGTGACAAACATGTGGTTTTTTTAGTTTTTTTACATTTTCTCAATAAACGGACGCCGCTGGAAAGTTTGGTATTAGTCTCACCGCACTAACTTATACATTTTTAAAAAGGGAATTTCATTTTCTACAAAAAAGTATAAACTGGTTTTTTTCCCAGAAAGCTTAGTTTTTCAAAAAATTGGACAAAAATTTGGTAAGCTTAATGATTTTTTAAAATTGATGTAATTTACGTACGACCCTAAATTGTTATAAATAAAAATAATCTGGCCTTGTTATAGATCATTTTAAAGGACATTTCATTGTCTACAATCGAATATAAAACACAATTTTTATTAAAGAGCATAGTTTTTAAGAAAATCGGGTAAATCATGTAATAAACATGTTTCTTTTTTTAATTTCACCTCAATAAACGGACGCCGCAGAAGACTTTCTCATTGTTCGTACCCCACAGACTAATACATCGTTAAAAAGGAAATTTTATTGTCTATAATAAAGGTAATAACATATTTTTTCCTAAGAAAGTTTTCTGTGGTTTCAAAGTGTTTTGTAGAGCTCGCCCTTAAGTTCAAAGTAATAATCATTGACCTGAAAGATCGCTAAGTTCCGACTTTGATGCAAATCGGTTTATAAATGGAAAAATCCGCCATATTGGATACGCCATTTTGATTTTTTTTTAAGTTTAAGTTAGAAATCGTAATCAGCGACCTGAAATACCTCAAAGTACCGAGTTTGACGCATATTGGCTCATAAATGAGAAAGTCCTCCATTTTGGATACGCCATTTCGATTTTTTTTAAGTTTAAGTTAGAAATCATAATTAGCGACCTGAAACATCTCAAAGTTTCGAGTTTGATGCATATTGGTTCATAAATGGGAAAGTCCGCCCATTTTTGATCCGCCATTTTGATTTTTTTTAGTGTAAGTTAAAAATAATTATCAGCGACCGGAAATATCGCAAAGTTCCGAGTTTGATGCATATCGGTTCATAAATGGGAAAATCCGCCATTTTGGATCCGCCATTTCAATTATTTTTCCAATAAAAAAAAACGTTAAATTATATACTAATCACTAAATACCTAGTTGGAAAAGTGTAAAAAGAGTTATAATCAAATAAATACAGTCGAACCTCTATAACTCGAACCTGAAGGGACAACCAAAACAGTTCGAGTTATGGATTGTTCGAGTTATAGAAACTCGAGTTACATAGGTTAAAATACATGTAAAAAGTGCAGGGACCGCTGAAAAGGTTCGAGTTATAGAGGGGTTCGAGTTATAGAGGTTCGAGGTAGAGAGGTTCGACTGTACACAAATATATTATATGAAGTCAAGCTAAATCAAACTGTTTAAAAAATAGTAATATAATAAACAAAAAATCTCGCGGCGAATCGGCCGCGGCGAATTGTCCCCTACCCCAAGGAGGGACCCCTTGTATTGGCACCACTGTGTGGCCCCACGGTAAGGTATCGCACCAGGGTTTCAAGGATGCAGTCACTGTTTACCCAACTTTCCTTCCCTGTCAAAAAATAAAGGGATGCTCTACAAAAAATGGGCAAATAAACTATCCCTTATGACTGAATGGACATTTGTTTAAACAAACACAAATTTGTTTGTTTAAAAAAATCAACAGAAGGGAAGGTTGAAATAGCTGGTTAAATCTACTGTATATTTATCTCTCGCCTGATTATGGCACCATCTCTTTCTGAAACATTAAATCTACTTTTTTTTACTGTCAAGGTGCACTTGTCTTTTAGACAAACATAAAACATTTTCGTTCTGGGGCTCTTCAAAAATTTAATAATAATGAGCTACAAACACAAAATTGCTAAATTGTTTTTTTTTGTAGCTAAATAATAGCAAAAAAAGCTAAATTTCAGCATGCTTTTTAGGAAATATTTAACTTTAAAAGCACAATTCCTGGGTAATATTACATCAATAGCCATTTTACCCATAAAGATCTGCTATCAGAAAGGTTCTATAGCTAAAATAATTTCTAGACCACAGAGCTGTTTCACAGCCAAAACTAAGCTATGTCAACATTTTCACAGCAGAGTATTTGCTTTTAAACTATATTGTTTGTGTTACTTGGGTATGACATTAAGGGGTCTCGTGTCCACCTTAAGACCAATTCCTGGGTGCGCTACTAGGGCTATCTATATAACTATATCTAACACCGATTTCGACCTCCCAAAAAGAGGGAGCTATATTTAAAAAATATATATATTTTCCAAAAATATAGGAGTGTAGTCATGTCCATACCCTCTAGCTTATTTGAGATCTTTGGTCTTTACGTATATTATACTCTAATCGCCGTCTTCTTCTACGGCTACAGTTGAAGTAGTTGGCACTCAAGTAACATTATTACCACTCAAGGTTTTATTAATTTGGTTCCGAGGTTATTAAAAGGATGCAGTTATGACTTTTAGGATCAAATTACCCACATAGCACAAAAATCACATCAACATTAAATTAACGAGAACAAAAATAACAAAGTTTTTTTTTCTTGAAAACAACCTTATACCATGTAATATTTATTTTGTTAAATCTACATGCTTAAAGATAACTTAAAAACAAGGAGAAATCAAGCTATAAAAATCCACTTTTTGCTGAAGTTTCTGGTGCTGTGTATA
Source organism: Aspidapion aeneum (assembly GCA_963576565.1). Lineage (NCBI taxonomy): Eukaryota > Metazoa > Arthropoda > Insecta > Coleoptera > Brentidae > Aspidapion > Aspidapion aeneum. Next base: position 73,721,762 of record OY755044.1, read on the forward strand.
TAACGTGTTTTTTACCCTCGTATTTTCATGTACCAAATTCACACTTGAAAAGTCCTCCACATCATGTTCTAAAACGCCACTAGAATAAGACTTCTAAAACCTACTAACTACGAGTTTCAAACAAAGAACCTACTAACTTTCTGCGTCTTTTTTGGTCACGTTTTTTTAATAACATTTTTTAACTTAAAAGAGACGTGAAATGAAGTTGTAAAAGTTCACTAGTTTAAGACTACACTTCAAGACAATTTTAAGGATGGCGCTCAAGGCAACACAAAATATCTATATATCTATCTATATACATTATGTTTTTTTTTTAAAGCTAAACAAGATTTTTTAACAGAGTATTAATGTGTCTTTATCAGGTTAAATGACTGATGCGTCGTGATCGTAAAAGATCAGGGATCAGTTTCTTAACAGGTTTTTGGAGAGGCCAAAGCACTGATAGATTTCGTCAAAGTGAAAAATGCCGACAATAGGTGGCGCTGCTGTTAGTACAATCTCAAAATTATTCGGTAGAAAAGCCATGCAAGTCGCGTTTTAAAATTCGTGTAGAAAAGGTGTGAATCTAATGTGATTTTAACGTTGATAAAAATCACTTGAAACTAACGTAAAAACAGTGCTGTTTTAATTTGATAATGGCGTTATTACAACGCAGTTTTTGGGAACATTATTTTTTATAACGTTAATGAATGACCTATTAAGCTTATTTTCATACATGAAATAAACGTTTTTTTCTAGCAGCTTTTAAAATCAACGTTTCTTTTTCTCACGCCTTTTTTACGTGTTAAACACGTGATTGTGCTATGTGGTACATAAAGGTAATTTAAATTACCCAATTACCTAAAGAGGTTTTAAAATGCCAAATAGTGATTTATAAAGGGAATATAATAATACTGATATTCCTTCTGTTCTTTTTAGATCCTTTTGGTTCTATTTATTTCTGATCTATAAAGATAGTTGTATAAAACCTTTTACCTGAAGTTAAAAGAAATAAATATAAACTAGTCATTTAGTTTTTTTCATTACTTTTGGTCATAAAAAAGGGTTTTATAATAGGGCTAAAAGGTAACCTTTAATTCTTTTGTTTTTATAGTTACCCATAGTTACATATTAAATATTTTTTAAACAGGCGGCCATATTAAACCTCGTTTCCTTAAGGGTTCTAACAGAAGTAAGTAAATACTTTTGGGTTTTAGTTTTTTTTATTAGGTACTTAGGGAAAAGGGGGCAAAATCGGGTACGGGGGTAAAAAGGGGTACCGCAGTTTTAATAAAACCTCTTAATTTCAAATGTTTTATTCCGATGACTGGTATAACTCTCTGCAATATGATTGGTGCCGGTCGGCTGAGCTTAAGTTAGGTTTTGCTTAACATGTGATGTGTAAAAATATCTTGCGCATTTTGTGACAGTAAGTATATTTTTACAGACTTTTCAAAATTTTGTTTATATATATATGAACAATTAGTGGGTTTATGTATTATTCATAATTAAACGCGTTGCCCGTAAAATTAGCCTTTTAATGTGTATGATTTTTGTTTGAATTTAACTGGTGGTTTGGGGCAAAACGGGAGTTTTTCGTGGGGTCGCAACGGGGTGCCTCGTTATACGTGGAAACCAATATCCCAATTTGTCCCAATTTTTTTTTTCTTCCATCACTGAAAGTTTTATTTTATGTTGCCTTTGCAAAAAATGGGCGCAAAATTCGACAGCGATTACTAAGTCGCTGTAATTTTTTATAAATTTTGTAAATACTAAATTTAATTGTTATAAATGTATTTTTAGTTACAGCTTTTTACTTTTTAAATAAGTATTTTAATCTTAGTATTTTAATAAATAAAACTTGTCTTACAAAAATATTGATTCTAAATTAAACAACCGCCCCGCTAGTTTTGCCACATTTAGGCATTCCATTTTACGCCGGATGTGAAGCAAAATAAGGTAAACTTCTTACAAAAATTAAAATAAAAGTATGAGGGAGTTCTAAATCGTTTAAACTAAAAGTTAAAACATAGGCAATGGTGATCATTTAATAGGAGAAATAACCCTATAAAATGAAGTACCACATATTGCCCCTGTTCCCATACCTAGGCACAGATTGGTACCTACCTATTGCAACATTAATTATTTAAAGCACAATAATTAATAATTGTTGAGTTTTTGTCCTCCTGAGTAGGACACCAAGGCCTATAGTCCAAATCATACGCATTTTTAATGACGTCATTTTTGTTTACCTTTGTTTAGTATATTGTAAACAGCGGTGACAATAAACTTTTTAAAAAAAGTAGCGTCTATGATTATTTTATTTTTTATATAGGTAGGTAATTGGTTATGTAAAGTATCCGTCATTGTCCATCAAAAACATGAGTTTGTCAACTTGTGGGAAATTATTTTAAAAAGTTGTAAAATTCCGTGAAACAATTATAATAGGTATAATGAACAATCGCAGCTGATAATTTTAAATATATTGGCTTTTTCAACTGGAAAGGGAACAAGTTCGAAATGGAATCCCACTTCAATTTGAGAATGTGATACAGCGAGCCGCAGATGCAACAAAATTGAGCTCAACAACGATAGTAAATAAATATAAAAAAGAAATATTGATTGGCAAAAATATCTACGCCATACGTTTTTTTCTCGCCTGGTGACGTCATTACAAATGCGTATAATTTAGACTATAGATAAGGCCTGTTTAGATGGGGACGGCCAATATAAGAGGCTGCCCTGTACCATGATTATGGGATCCATCTGACCCATAATTTCAGAGTATGCACTGCATATATAGGTTTATGTTGATCTTACAGATTTCAAATATACATAGTATATGCATTTAGTAAATTAACAATCATCAACTTTTATAAATATCGAAACTTTTTAGAATGAACCCCCCCCCCCCCCCCGGGTGCGCCTATGCATGTACATGCATAAATATATGCTGATAATATAGGTATGCCTACGGCATATGCTTTGCATATAAAATAAGGGGGGAGGGCATTTTGGCATGATTTGACGTTCTATAGAAGTGCTATAAATTCTATGTAAGCTCCATTTGAAATACACCTAAAACTTCCAGCACATGCATAGTATATACCAGGTATATGTTTTTTGCTACATGGAATACTTATCTACGAGCCTGAAGTACCTACAGTTTTGCACCCGCATTTTTGGAATAACAGTGTGACTTTTTATCCCCTGAATCAAAAGTGATAAATCAGCAATAAAAAGTAAAAAATCGGGATGAAAAGTGACTCGTCAGGGATAAAATGTAACACTTAGGATAAAAAGTAACTGATCACAGATAAACCTGTAAACACCAAAAAAAAAAAAATAAAAAAAACTATGAAAATAAATTAAAAAGTGCGAAAAATAGCGCATAAACTTCGTGATAACAGTGTATTCTTATTCCTCGACGAATTATAGCCCCCTCACTGGTCGGGCCACAAACTGTTCGCCCCGGAATAAAAAGTGACACTTTTATCCATTTGCATATAATCAATTTTTTTTTATAATTCAATAACGACAAAAACTATTTCATACATCAAAATTGCGTTTTGCAAAAAATATTTATTTTTAAAGATATATAACTTAATTTTTCTTACATTTCTGTAGATCTTGCATATATTTTTTGTTATTAGGCGTCTTGCCAGGATAAATTTAGTTAAGTTAAAAAAATTAAATCGTCATCAGATTTATCACAAGCCCGGCTAGCTCAGTCGGTAGAGCATGAGACTCTTAATCTCAGGGTCGTGGGTTCGAGCCCCACGTTGGGCGAATGCTTTTTTATATTTTCTAAAACGCAATCATTATTAACCAAATTAGATTTTCATAATAACAATCGATTCGCGTTCCTATATTACCATCTGTCAAACTTGTTTTTTTAAAAATATATTTCAGAACTTCCCACATAGCCCAAAAATGACATCTACTTTAAATTAACGCGAACAAAAATAACAAAGTTATTTTTTACTAGTAATATTTATTTTGTTCAATCTACACGCTTAAAGATAACTTAAAAACAAGGAAAAATCAATTCTAGAAAAATGTATTTATGCTGAAGTTTCTGGTGCTGTGTATATAACTCTTTTTTTTACCCTTGTTATTTTCAGGTGCCAAATTCACACTTGAAAAGTTCTCCACAACATGTTATAAAACGCGACTAGATTAAGATTACTCAAACCTACTAAAAAAATTAAATTATCTAACTTTAAAAGAGCAAGTCCTGTATAATATTACATCAAAAGCCATTTCACCCATAAACACCTGCTATCAGAGAGGTTCTATAGCTAAAATAATTTCTAAACCACAACTAGCTGTTTTACAGCAAAAACTAAGCTCTGACAACACTTTCACAGCAAAGTTTTTGCTTTTATATTGTCCAGTTTGTGTTACTTGGGAAGGTAGGGTGGCCAGATCTGTTTTAGGTCAAAACGGGACTAAAGTTAAAAAAGAAGCAAAAATATGGGACAAAGCAGAAAAAAAAAACATAAAAATACATATGGAAAGTTTAGGAACGTTTGTGAGCCACTCATTAATAATGATGTCCGTAATATGCACTTGTACGCAAGCATATGTTAAAAAATAGTTTTATCATTTTTGTGTTGCAGTTGACTTCTTAAAATAAAACAATTCATGTGAGATAAATTGGTAAAAGTTTAAAATTTTGTGCCAAGTTCGAAAAATGGGACAAAGGACGTCCCGTTAATACCTTGTCCTCCTTGCTTTTTTATTGTAACATTGACAAAAATATAACGTTTTAACCTAAGCACATTGTACAACAGCATTCCCCAAATTATGCTGAATTGATGTACGGTACTTATATATTCAATTAAAATTTGTTTACTGCTTTAATGTAATATTTAATATACCAACAATCAATTCAGCGTTGACAAATTGTTCGAAGTTGCGATGCGATAGAAAGACCTAGTACCACACCTTCTGACACTTTCAATAAAAAACATTTTAATATTTTATGTATCTGTTCCCCAAATGATGACTTTCTAGTCGAACAACTTTCTTAATGAGTAAAATTAACGTTTACCTAAAATTTATTGTAAACCATGTAGGAACTCATAAACCTTACTGATTCTAATTAGAGTTTGAAATAAAGATTGGAAAATTTAATTGATTTTAATATGTTTTGTGCCCATTTGAACTATCCTTATTGAGTTATGGACGCGTTCCCCAAGTAATTTTTCGACTATAAAGAGAACAAAATTAAATTAGGGACGTTTTTATTAAAAATGTTTCTGAAATGTGGAGATGAGTTTGAAGTATAACAATCTGACAATAATTTGAAAACTGTAATTTACTACAGCTTTAACTAAAAAAATCTTCTCCAATTGAAATTCTCCACCTCCATGATTTTTACATATGTTTTGGTATATTATAAAAACTTTTTAAAATTTACTTTTATTTATTTATATATTGGATACTTTACAAGCATCACTAATTATATAGAGAAAAATTTAATGAAAAAAAGTAAATATTTATAACTTAACCTACTGCCTACCTACAAAAGAAAAAAAGATGAAATATTACATAATGCGTAATGAATCGTTATTGCCAAATTAATTTAATCATAAATAATAAAACAAACTGAGTTGAAACCTGGTTGAAACGCCATGGAAACGCAGCAACCGACGGCAAGACGACAGTACGGATTGATGTGTGTGTGTAAGAGAGAGCGCGAGACACAGAGTAAATTTACTGAGAAGAAAAGAGACAGTGTCATAGCAAAAGGGAATTTCTATTTTACTGACCATCATTTTAACGACCAACGTATTTTCGATAAAAAAACCGCCTAGTTTGTGGTAAAAACAAATATTAACTTTTAAGTTAACAGGTGTTAGTGAAGTACCACTTCTAAACAGCTCTACTGACCCATCACTTAACTACAACTCAGTTTTATCCCAAAAACCACCTTCACTTAGCTTCTACCACCCTCGCTTAGGCTTAGCTTCTACCATCAAAAAATCAACTACTACTACTATGAACCACCCACCGTAGTAGAACCTAAGGGAAGGTGGAAGATTTTTTTGTGGTGAAAGCTAGGACAAGTTGGTGGAACTACTTGATTTTTTTGTGGTGAAAGCTAGGACAAGTTGGTGTTAGAAGCTAAGCAAAGGTGGTAGTAGTTGGTTTTTTAGGGGTAGAATCTAAGCGAAGGTGGTATAGTAGTTGGTGTAGAATCTAATAATTAAAGGTATTTTTGCTATAAACCTGAGCTGTAACTAAATAATAGATAAATAGGTAACTGTATGGCAGTGGTAGGAGCTTTTATTTATTAGTTATGATTTGTTTCGACCCTATACAATTTAGTCTGACGTGAAATAGTATAAAAAATCGTTGTTGGTCAGTAATATCCAAGTCAGTAAAATTCGGGTCAGTATAATAGGCAGACCTCAAAAAATGTTTTGATTTATCACAGATTAGGTTGTGATTTATAAACAAATAAAAAATGGGTTTGGTCTTCTGTTTTTTACTAATCTTATTCAACTTAATCTGTGCTTCTGTTAAAATGGCTTTTTGATGAATGATGCCACAAAACAACGAAGCCTTCAAGTTTATTACAGTGCAAATAATCTGCAATCAAGTACAATCTACATAGAGAAATGATGAAGGCATGTAAACCAAAGGAAAATAGGTAAGGGAGAGAGCTATGAACCATGGGGAATACGCCCTTTTTATTGGCTTTCATTATTCAGAATAATGATATCTGTAGGCAAATATTTTAAATACTATATCTTGAAACATATCGCAGAAGCCCCATGTATAAAAATTTCCTTTTTTTGTTACAGGATCCACATTTTCAAAGACGAGGAAACCTCTACAAATGTGAATACATCAGATTTTGGGAAGATATGTATACAGGATAATCCGAGAACTTATACAGAAACCTCTGGCCTAGTTTGAACTAAAGAACAAAAAAGTGTTTGAATTTAATGACCAAATGTTATTATTAGTACTACCTACCTACTCTGAAATTAAAATAAAGATAAAGTTTTTTCCTTACACATTGAGCTGTGTCAGGCATCCATTATAAATGTAACCCCCCATGATCCCCATGAGATCCACTATCCCCACAAGATAGTGAGGGGGTTACATTTATAATGAATACCCCTGTACATGTAGCAATGTGTTAATCCTAAATCATTTTTTGTTGTAATCACTAGAGACCCACATGTGGTCGTGGTGCATCGAGGTCCACTAGGGCCTGCCAGCACTTTAGAATACAATACCCCTGTACATCCAAAAAATTGATGTCTTTTGTTTTATTTAATGGTCATGTCAGTGGAGGTCCCAGAGGGGGGTGGCATGTTCCTCCCTTTTTCCCCGAGAATTACATAAAAAATACAAGAAACATTTGGTATTACACACCTGAGCAAAAAATAAGGTTTTATAATCAGATAGATAGGTTCAAAAACAACCCCCCTCCATGTTTAAAACTCAGTTTCCACCTATGTGTGCCCACATTGCTTAAAAAATCTCATTTGGTGACCTTGCATTTAAACAAGTCAATCTATGTCCCGTTGTGTGACACATTTTTTGAATCAGGGTGGGCACACACATGGAAACTGGGTATCACTGCCCCCTCTAGATAATTTTTTAAATAAAAAACTACATAAACAACTTTTATTTATTTCATTTAAAATAATAACTTATTACAATAATTGATTAAAACATTAAAAGCCATACTAAATATATTGAGAATGACAAAGGCTGACCTGAAATCAACCAGGAAAGAAGTCAACCTAAAATTTGTCTGGATCATCTCAGCAAATCCTTGTTTCAGTAGGGCAATGAATGATTGTTTTCTTTGTTGATATCATAAAGGCATTGCATATTACACATGTTGTCGGGTGATCTATTTATAAGAATACATGGTGGTTAAGCATTCGTTGCAGTCCCTATCCTGTACCCCAATGGTGATAAGGAGACCTCATTGGCCTTTAGCAGCTAGTCAAAGCTCATAGAGTTAGTTCAATTGCAATACTTCTTTAGCATTTCTGGTTACTACAAGCAGTGATCTAAAATTTAAAAAAACAGTGTGATAAATAACTCAGATTTTATAGTTAAAATTATTTGTTTTGATTCCAATTAATAACTTTTCAACTAGGTTAGACGAGGCCATAAGTCCTTGAATACATCCTTGATCAGAACATAAACTAGGCCTTATTGTAAAAGCGTAAAAATTAGCTATGTGTTTTCTTATATTTTTGTTAATAAATACTAATCTATCACTATCATTTTTAAAGTTTTTTTACCTGAGTTTGTTGATAATATTGTAAAACAAAATAATTTGTTTAAAACTTTTGTTGTTGATCCTCCTTAAATGTCAATGACAAGTGACGTCTGTTGCTGACGGTCTGATCGGCCATATAACTTGAACGTCGTGATTTGCTTACCCGCGCGGTGGCTGACCCTTTCTAGGAATTTTTTAGTTGCGGAGAAAAGTCGGTAACACGTTCCCGTAACGGATGAGGTAGAAATTTCAATGTGCTATTTAGAACTATAAGGGAATGGAGACACTAAAGTAGTAAGTGGTACGTAGCCGTAACTTAGGCTCACTTTCAAGTAGCTCTCCCCTCTATGAAGGAATAATTTTTGTACGCCATGTTTTTTTTTGAAGGACAGAAAAATTGTTTTTCTTATTTTAGTTTTGAAGCCCATTTTACAGAGATATAGTTTTTCGTACACAAATTAATAAAAGCTTTACCAAATATCCATATTAAAAACCATTTGGTCGGATTATCTGCCAATTATAAAAACATAACCTCAAAAACCACAACGAAAATCTTCCATCAGCTACCAGAAAACGGCTAAATTTTGCAGGCGCGCCTATTTTTTGCAATAAACATAATGCATGTTGTACATAAAAATTTGCATGGCAGTTGAATTTTTACCTCTGCTCGTTAAATCTCGTAATTTTGGATAACATAGTACATATTACAGACATAACCAAACTAAAAAACTTAGCGTGTTTGTTTACTGTTGTGTTCCATATTGTATTATAATAATTCTACCAAAAAGAAACGATTATATTATTTGCAACTACATCGCTACTTTTATGCTATTACGGAAAAAAAGAGCCTCTACGACGTAGCAGATACCTGGCTGCGACGTAGTAGTGTAGTTGTTACTACAGTGACTTTAAACACTTGGCCTAGTAGTCATAACCAGAAATTGGTTCCCCACTTAGGGAATTAACACGTCGCTGTATGGTATACTGAGACGTAGCGGGAATACGTTGCGGTTACCTTTAAGAAATTCTTTCTAGTTGGGGTTTCGTCGTGACAACTTTAAATGTTTGTTGGGAATATGGAGAAGAGGTTGTTAATGAAAATAGAAACCGGCTAATTACCGTATGTGAGCAATTAGACCTAAAAATCCAAAACGATTTTTTCTAACATAAGAAAATACACAAATATACCTGGACCAAACCCTCACAAAACCTGAAATCCGTCATTGATGATCTTATCACTAAACAAAAGACAAAACTAAAAATTCAAGATGTCAGAAGAAAGCGTGGATCAACATGCGGAAGTGATCACTCTTTTCTGGAGACCAAAATTCTCTTTCCTCATTAAGGCCGAAGCCTGCATCAACAACATCTTGATGATACCGTGAATGTGGAAATTGATCACTGTTAATATAATCTACTAAGCCTAGAACATGACAGCGTAAACAACTTATACAAAAAGAGACTGAACGAAAAACTTAATTTAAGTTCAGGTGAAACCCCAGATGAGGAATACGAATGTATCACATTAAGCATCCATCAAGCTGCAAAAGAAGCACTAGGATTAGTGGAAGAAACTCCTAAAAGGACAAAACCATACTGGTGGGATGCTGAGATTGAAAGTGAAATAGAGGAAAAAAGGAAATTATATCACACCTACTTATCCCAAAAGACAGATAGAAGCAGAGAAGAATACAAAATCGCGCAATCAAAGGTGAGAAGAATGATCAGTGATAAGAAGAATCAATCGTGGATGCAAAAGTGCCAGAAAATAGATTCTTACTTCGGAGGTAGGAGAAGTGCGGAAAGCTGGAAAACTATAAGATCGATCAAAAAAGAAACCTGCAGAGATATTATTTCACCAATACCAGACAAAGAATGGGATGAGCATTTTAAAAAACTTTTAACTGAAGATAGAGCAGAATTCAAGGAAGACGAAAGAGACAATATCATTAGAACGATGGGATCTCCAATACCCCTCACAATCTCTGAGGTCAAAAACGTGTGCACAACCTTAAAAAGCGGTAAGTCTGCCGGACCCGGAAATACCCCAGCTGAACTTATTAAATATGGGACTGAAGAACTTTTTTGGAGAATCTTTTCCAAAAATATTTAAATGGAGCTGTAGTACCAACTGAGTGGAAAACGTGATATATATCCACAATACACAAAAAAGGAAGGAAAGATATATGTGACAATTATAGAGGTATATCTGTAACTAGTACGCTAAGCAGAATATATAGCAAAATAATAAGAAATAAAGTGGAGAGCGAATATAAAGAAAAACAAGCCGGTTTCAGGGCGGGTAGATCGACTTCAGATCATCTCTTTTGTATAACCCAAGTTATTGAAAAGAAAATGGCATACGGACAAGAGCTGCATCTGCTTTACGTAGATTTGCAGAAGGCATATGATAGTATACCACTAAATCTACTTTGGAAAGCGTTGGAAAAGACAAACATAAGCGTAAAACTAATTAAGGCCATCAAAGAGTTATACCACAATAGTAAGGCAAAAGTTAAAATAAAAGCAAAACTAACCAAAGGCTTTCAAGTAAATAAAGGTCTTAAAGAAGGTTGCTGTATCTCGCATACGCTCTTCAAGATATATTTAGAACAAGTCCTTAAAGTCTGGAAGAGAAAATGCCAAAACATGGGAATTCCGTTGGATGAAACCACCTTGTATACTTTATGTTTCGCCGATGATCAGATAGTGGTGGCTCAGGATTATGACGACCTCGAATATATGACACGAAAACTACGAGAAGAGTACAATAAGTGGGGACTAGAGGTTAATATCAATAAGACAGAGTATATGTGTATTGGTGGAACGAAACAGGATCTAATCTTAAATACTGGGCAGCGAATTCAGTCCTGTGATGAGTATAAATACTTAGGTCTAAAAATTACAGCTGACGGAACGCTAGACAAAGCTATAAAAGATAGAAACATACAAGGAAGAAAAGCAATAACTTTATTAAATGGAATAATTTGGGACCAAAGTATATCAAAACATAACAAAAAGCTTATATATAACACCTCTGTAAAAAGTATTATTACACAGAGCTCAGAAGTATGGCCAATCAAAGATAGAACAGAAAAAATGCTTTCCGCTACGGAGATGGACTATTGGAGAAGAGCAGCAGGGAAATCAAAAAGAGAAAGAGTTACAAATTAAAGAATAAGAGAAATTATGACAGTGGGTGAACATACTTTAGTGGATGATATAAGAACAAAACAACTGGTGTGGTACGGACATGTACAAAGAATGGATGATGGAAGACTACCAAAACAAATATTACAATGGAAACCAACTGGCCGAAGAAAACGAGGAAGGCCGAGGAGAAGCTGGAGAGAACGAATAGACAGTGAAATAAGAATAAGAGGCCTAGATGATGAATTATGAGCAAACAGAAACGAGTGGACATTGGGTATCGGAAGACGTAGAACGTTGTGAAACCGATAAATATATATATTTAATTTTTATCCCACATCCTAATCTCTGACACGATCCCATATTACTAAATTCCAATACAAAAAATCACGACTGATTAAATGTGATTTTCCAAAAACATAAAAGTTTTAAGTCGTAATTAAAAAAGCTTTAAATCTTTTTATGTTTCCGCGACAATAAATAAAACTTTGAAGGTTTTCACAATGTTTTCTGAAGAAAAAGTAATAAAGGATTATTTTAGCAATAAAAAGGATTATCACCACTTTTGGCAAATAGATAATAAAAAACAACGCGTACTTATAAAGGCAACTGAATAATCAACAAAACCCACCCTAAAATTTATTTAATTTCTAGACGCATTTTATCACTACTTTTAGAAGTCACAGAATTTATCCAAATACAGTGCGGCATTTGTTTTTTTTTACAGGTGTTAATCTTTAGTGCGATAAAGCCAAAATAAAGGTTACAAAAGCGCAATTATTGTTGTTACTAGGGTCAACCATGAATTATAAAAATATCAAAATGCAATTTAATATTTGGATGGTAAGTAGAAAACCAATTGTGACAATGAATCAAAATAGCCTGGTGAAATGCGTGAATGTATGGTCATTATACCCTTAAACAGTAATCAAGAATACCAAAACAGGCCGGCAAGTATAGTCCTTGCCATCAATGAAATTGACTTGCCATAGACAGTTACACTTTTGTGACATTTCCAACCTCTTTATTTATCATATGCGTACTGACAGCAACAAAAAAAAATCTGAAAAATGGCATGTCTTTCAGTAGTTTTTATTTGTGCCTTTTTTTTCAACCTACAGTCAGCATCTTTTTATCCAGAAACAATGACAGTTTTACCCACAGATTACTAACCACCAAAGAAATTCAAGGAACAATGTTTTTGCTAACCACACTGTGGTTTTACCTTTACCTTTATACCAACATGAGATGTTTACTTTTTAATATATTTCTGGTTAGGAAATATGTTTATTTCATGTCAAAGGCACAAAAGTGTAACTGCGTATGGCAAGGACTATAACCGAGGGGTCATCAGCTTTCAACAGTACTGTACAAATTTCACAACAGGACCCGACAGTACCACGACAGGATCCAACAGTACTCGACAGTACCCAACAGTACTCGACAGTATCACGACAGGACCCAACAGTACTCGACAGTACCCAACAGTACTCGACAGTACACGACAGGACCCAACAGTACCCAACAGTACACGACAGTACTCGACAGTACACGACAGGACCCAACAGTACCCGACAGTACACGACAGTACCCAACAGTACTCGACAGTACACGACAGGACCCAACAGTACCCGACAGTACACGACAGTATCCAACAGTACTCGACAGTACACGACAGTACCCAACAGTACACGACAGTACGTAACAGTACTCAACAGTACACGATAGAACCCAACAGTACACGACAGTACGCGAGACAACCCGCTAGTGAGCGCGGTGCGGTTTCCCAATAATGATGACTTTTTTTTTTTTTTTTTGGTCGCAATTTGTGAGCGCGGTGCGGTTCGCCAAAGATGATGACCTTTTTTTTTTTTTGCTCGCAAGATTTGTGAGCGCGGTGCGGTTCCCCAAAGATGATGACCTTTTTTTTTTGTTTTTTTTTTGCTCGCATGTTTTTTGAGGGCGCGCTTTGTCCCTGTCGGACCCCCCCAAAGCACGACGACAGTACTCAACAGGACCCAACAGTACTCGACAGTACACGACAGTACACCGACAGGACCCAACAGTACTCGACAATACACGACAGTACCCAACAGTACTCGACAGTACCCAACAGTACTCAACAGGACCCAACAGTACACGTCAGGACCCAAGTCCTGTTGGACGCTGTACAAAATTCTAGGGTGCCGATGACCCCTCGACTATAACACATTTTAAAAAGAAATTAAATTACTTATAAAACATCCAATACTATTTGGGTGTTTGTGCTAAGGGTATTTTAAATGCAAATGTACATAATTATTATTATTAATTACAAGAGTTTTCAATTTCCTACTTTACGAAGCTAAACTGATATCACAAACATCTTGTTAAAGAGGTTTGTCAACGGCCATTACACTGGCCCACATAGCACAAAAATAACAAAGTTATTTTTTACTAAAAAACAACCTCGTACCATGTAATATTTGTTTTGTTAAGTCTACAAACTTTGCTTAACGATAACTTAAAAACAAAGAGGTGGTGGTGGTGGTGCTATGTATATAACGTCTTTTTTACCCTCGTTATTTTCATGTGCCAAATTCACACTTGAAAAGTCATCCAGAACATTTTCTAAAACGCCACCAGATTAAGACTTCTCCAACCTACTAACTTTCTGCGTCTTTTTTTGTCACGTTTTTTTAAATAACTTTTTTTAAACTTGAAAGTGACGCGAAAGGAAGTTCTAAAAGGTCGCTAGTTTAAAACTACAACACTTCAAGACAATTTTAAAAGATGGCGGCAAGACAAAATCCCCACACATACATTATGTTTTCTTTAAAAGCCAAACAAGATTTTTCAACAGGAAACACTTTCACACAATAGTGTCTTTATCACCTGAATAACTGATGCGTTGTCATCGTAAAGGATCAGGAATCAGTTTATTAACTGGTTTTGGGAGTTTCGAGGCCAAAGCGCTCCCGCATAGATTTTGTCGAAGTAAAAAATGCCGCCAATAGGTGGCGCTGCTTCTAGTAAAAGCTCAAAAATATTCGGTAGAAAAATAGAAATGCAAGTAACGATTTAAAATTCTTGTAAAAAAGGCGCAACTTGATAAAATTCTACTTAGAATTCACTTGAAAATAACGTAGACACATTGCTGTTTTGATTTGATAAACGCGTTACTACAACGCCGGCGCCGTCTTTAGCCACGTTATTTTTTATAACTTTTAAAATCAACGTTTTTTTTCTCACGCGTTTTTTTACGTGTCAAACACGTGATTGTGCTGCTATGTGGGAGTGTGACTTTGTCTTGATTTAAATAATTCTTTTAAAATCTTCTTGTGGAGCTCAAGCGTAATACCACAAAAAAAACAAACTCAAAATTATCAACAACAATTGACAAGAATTTTTTAGTTTCTGTTGATGGTGCCAGCATGCATTTACTCGTTCAACCTTACAGCGACCGACAACCTCAACTGCAAACCGTCCAATTTGCAATGCCTGAGCAACACAACGTTTACAACTTGTGTAAATGACAACAATGTTACCTATTTAGTCAATAAGATTTACAATTGCCCAGAAGGGTACTACTGTGACGACGACGGAAATGGGCCGTAAGTTCCAAAAGTGGTAGCTTTTATACATAATAATGCAAATTTATTAATAATTACCAGGCAAATCAATGTCAATTCTTAATAACACTTCAGTGTAAGAAGTCATAAATTTTCTTGGTAAAAATATAAAAACAAAAAATATTACTCACAATATTTTAATAATAGGGGAGGTCAAAATAACAAAAAAGTTTATATAACATGCGGTTTAACACCCCCCTGTTTTTAAGTTATAGGATTTTTAAACTTGAAGTAGTCGGGGAAAAAAGCATTTTAACAATAAAGAAAATCTGCCGCCGCCAAATAATTACCTGGCTATTTATGATTATGGCTAAATGGCTGAGGAGATACAGTCTGTCCAAATTACCTCCAAACATTTTTTAAAACTTTTTTTTTGCTTACATAATCATTAAAAATATTATATGCTTTGGTTAGGTCTACCTAAAGACTAGTTTCTAATAACAAAACATTGCGTTTTGCATGGCATTTTAAAAATATTTATATCTAATTATTGTTCCTATTACAAACGTAAATTTTAGTAGGTACCCGTAAATAAATTAAACAAAAATTTTTCGTGGCTTAGCGGGCTAAGGGGGGGGGTCCAAGATCCAATGGACACCTATTAAGTGTTGACGGTTACCTATTTCGTCCTCAGAACACTGCATGGTGAATGTGACACCCTTATAAAGCTATAGAGAGATGGTTTATAAATCTCATCTTACCACTGGCGTATATATGGGGGGCCTGGGGGGAACGCCCCACCCCCCGAAGCTCAGATTTTTCTAGATTTTTTCGACATATTTCATGAATAAAAACACAAAAAAGCCAAAAATATTACAAAAGTACATTTAAGTACCCGCGAATAAAGAAAAATTTTACGTGGCTAAGCGGGTATAGAAAGGTTCTCTCTTTTGTATTTTTTTCATGGGCAGCTCGAGGGCGATTCCACAGAAAGTGGTCCTAAGCGGATATGTTTTAAACCTTTTTATAGGTTATCAAAATTACTCTTAAATTAAAGCCAACACTTCTTAGCTTATGATCTTGAGTAAGGATTTCATATAGTTTTTCTATTTTCCCAAAAAATCCGAAGAAAAAAGCATTAAAATAATTTATATAAAAATATTCCTTATTTTAGCTTAAAGATAAACATCTCAAAAAACTGTTTTTCCTTAAGCTTTTGATATTAAACAATAAATTAATCATACCGTTGTATATACCATATACAACAATTGTACACATGTACATGGCATAATAAACTATTGTCACACACGTAACGAAAACAGAAATAAAAATGTATAACTCGGAAAATAGGCATTAATTAAATGAAATTTTTCTTGTCAAAAGCCAACACATTTATGAGATTCCAGAAACAAAATTTAAAAAAATTGCATGTTGTTTTTTTTATGAACAGATATAAATCTGTCACACACGTAACGAATATTTTAACTTTTGCAATAAAATGCAATATTTTCTAAGTAATAATTCTGTTTATTCAGTTTTCGCCTTAAATGTCTATTCTTTAAGTAATTCTAAAAGGAATAGTTTGTATAGTCATTGGCGTAAATAAAAAACAAAATAATTATATTATTCGTTGTGTTCATCTGCGGAATGCTACCAGACCTAATAATGTTATTCCAGTTAGGCCTAAATTGGCCCTTACTTCTACAAATAACACTGTCGAATTTCAACAAAGTTGTGTAAAATTTACTTAGTACATGGCAACATTCTTATGAAAAAATTATATTTACAAAAAGGTTTGACGTATCTTGAAATCCATACATTTTTAGCCCTATGTTTATAATGTAACGAAGTTAATTTTTTTTTTATTATATTACATTAGTTCAGGCAAGTTTTCTCTTTTTTTGTAAGTAAATTTTAAGAAATGGGAGAAATACCTACTTAGCTGATTGGCCAGAGTCTCCCCTAATTAGCAATTGCCCATATTAGGCAAATCTATCAACAGTCTATAAATGGTTCGATTGTCGTTTTAGGTCATTTATCTTTATAAGTACATATATGATGAATACGTATATGTATTAACTTCCGTATATGGTCATAACGTGTATATTTGATTCAGCGCTAATACCATTTATGGCGATCCATATAAGTATTACTTGATTTCCTAATTTGGTAATCAGCTAAGTAGGGGTAAAACCTTTGAATATTTTATTACTATAAATGGATATATAATAATTTTAATACCATATATGGTGAACTATTTAAGGAAGTTCATGCACAAATGCGATACCATATATGACTATTTTTAGCTCACACATATACTATACTATAGTAGTGTGAGCTATGGTGATCCTAATTTTTTCGAGAAAAAAAAAGTTGCTCCGATTTCAAAATTTTTTATATATTTTTGCGTTTCAGATGATTTTGAAACTTTTTTGTTGCGCCGTCTCTCTGTATGTCTGTCTGTGTGTCTGTCTGTAACGACCAACGCGCATAACTCAAAAACCGTTTGGCCGATTTTAATGAAATTTGGTACCTGGGCTGGGTCTTGGGTCGAGATGGTCCCATTTAAAAATGAACAAAATCCACCGAACACAAACCAAATAAAAGGGTGGGGATAGATTTCAAAAATTAGAGTTTATGTGAAAATATGGCGTGTGTGATATCAAACGAAAGGTAATTGAGTCTGGAGTTAAACAAAATACATTTTAATTTATTTAAAAAAAAGGGTGGGGGTATATTTCAAAGATTAGAGTTTAAGTGAAAATATGGCGTGTGTGATATCAAACGAAAGGTAATTAAGTCCGGAGTTCAACAAAATACATTTTAGTTTTTGTTTTTTTAAGGGTGGGGGTGGATTTCAAAAATTTGAGTTTAAGTCAAAACATGGCTTGTGTGGTATCAAACAAAAGGTAATTTAGTCTGGAGTTGAATAAAATATATTTTAGTTTTTAGTTATATTAGCTCACACGTAAACTATAACTATAGTACCTAGTGTGAGCTTAGGGGCCCATATATTGGCAGAGTATTTTTATTCTTGATAAAACCTTTGTTTATTTTATTACTATAAATGGCTCGCGAATAAATTTTATACCATATAAGGTAAATTATTTTCTTATCTTGCATTTTTTGCACCAATTTTTAATTTAATATAAAAAGAGGTACAGGATTTTCGGAGGCCCCTTTTCACCTGTTAGCAGTCGTCGCCGATAGTCTTCAGAAGTTTTTCAAAGTTTTATTTCCGGTGTGTGAATCCGAAATCACCAGGTAAGCACCAGTCCGTATTATTTTTTTATTTATTTTAAAAACTATTGCTCTAGTTGCTTTATTTAATTTTCTTTACTGCTTTTCAAAATGATAAATTAATTTTATAACAACAATAATGCACACTGTTTTTATTAGCTTTGGCTCCGGCAACTTGGCTTCTAAAAATAGTGCTTTTGAATAAATCACTGCTTTAAAAAATTCATAAAACAAAATGCATCAAACAGTCAAACGTAAAAAAGGGGATTTCTTGTATTTACGATTCATTTTACCAGTTCTGAATTTGTTAGTTAAATTGTTTGATTTACTTTAATTTATTAACTGTTAATTAAAATTTGTTGTTTCCCGCTTTGGCTTCTGCAACTTAGCTTTATAACAACAATAATGCACACTGTTTTTATTAGCGTTGACTCCGGCAACTTGGCTTCTAAAAATAGTGCTTTTGAATAAATCACTGTTTTAAAAAATTCATAAAACAAAATGAATCCAACAGACAAACGTAAAAAAAATAATTTCTTATATTCACGATTCATTTTACCTGTTCTGAATTTGTTAGTTAAATTGTTTGATTTATTTTAATTTATTAACTGTTAATTAAAATTTGTTGTTTCCCGCTTTGGCTTCTGTAACTTAGCTTTATAACAACAATAATGCACACTGTTTTTATCAGCTTTGGCTCCGGCAACTTGGCTTCTAAAAATAGTGCTTTTGAATAAATCACTGTTTTAAATGAATTCATAAAACAAAATGAATCAAACAGACAAACGTAAAAAAGGGGATTTCTTGTGGTTACGATTCATTTTACCTGTTCTGAATTTGTTAGTTAAATTGTTTGATTTATTTTAATTTATTAACTGTTAATTAAAATTTGTTGTTTCCCGCTTTTGCTTCTGCAACTTAGCTTTATAACAACAATAATGCACACTGTTTTTATTTGCTTTGGCTCCGGCAACTTGGCTTCTAAAAATAGTCCTTTTGGATAAATCACTGTTTTAAAAAATTCATAAAACCAAATGAATCCAACAGACAAACGTAAAAAAAGGGGATTTCTTGTATTCACGATTCATTTTACCTGTTCTGAATTTGTTAGTTAAATTGTTTGATTTATTTTAATTTATTAACTGTTAATTAAAATTTGTTGTTTCCCGCTTTGGCTTCTATAACTTATCTTTATTACAACAATAATGCACACTGTTTTTACCAGCTTTGGCTCCGGCAACTTGGCTTCTAAAAATAGTGCTTTTGAATAAATCACTGTTTTAAAAGAATTCATAAAACAAAATGAATCAAACAGACAAACGTAAAAAAGGGGATTTCTTGTATTTACGATTCATTTTACCTGTTCTGAATTTGTTAGTTAAATTGTTTGATTTATTTTAATTTATTAACTTTTAATTAAAATTTGTTGTTTCCCGCTTTGGCTTCTGCAACTTAGCTTTATAACAACAATAATGCACACTGTTTTTACCAGCTTTGGCTCCGGCAACTTGGCTTCTAAAAATAGTGCTTTTGAATAAATCACTGTTTTAAAAGAATTCATAAAACAAAATGAATCAAACAGACAAACGTAAAAAAGGGGATTTCTTGTATTTACGATTCATTTTACCTGTTCTGAATTTGTAAGTTAAATTGTTTGATTTATTTTAATTTATTAACTGTTCATTAAAATTTGTTGTTTCCCGCTGTGGCTTCTGCAACTTAGCTTTATAACAACAATAATGCACACTGTTTTTACCAGCTTTGGCTCCGGCAACTTGGCTTCTAAAAATAGTCCTTTTGGATAAATCACTGTTTTAAAAAATTCATAAAACCAAATGAATCCAACAGACAAACGTAAAAAAAAGGGGATTTCTTGTATTCACGATTCATTTTACCTGTTCTGAATGTGTTAGTTAAATTGTTTGATTTATTTTAATTTATTAACTGTTAATTAAAATTTGTTGTTTCCCGCTTTGGCTTCTGTAACTTAGCTTTATTACAATAATAATGCACACTGTTTTTACCAGCTTTGGCTCCGGCAACTTGGCTTCTAAAAATAGTGCTTTTGGATAAATCACTGTTTTAAAAGAATTCATAAAACAAAATGAATCAAACAGACAAACGTAAAAAAGGGGATTTCTTGTATTCACGATTCATTTTACCTGTTCTGAATGTGTTAGTTAAATTGTTTGATTTACTTTAATTTATTAACTGTTAATTAAAATTTGTTGTTTCCCGCTTTGGCTTCTGCAACTTAGCTTTATAACAACAATAATGCACACTGTTTTTACCAGCTTTGGCTCCGGCAACTTGGCTTCTAAAAATAGTCCTTTTGAATAAATCACTGTTTTAAAAAATTCATAAAACAAAATGAATCAAACAGACAAACGCAAAAAAGGGGATTTCTTGTATTTACGATTCATTTTACCTGTTCTGAATTTGTAAGTTAAATTGTTTGATTTATTTTAATTTATTAACTGTAAATTAAAATTTGTTGTTTCCCGCTTTGGCTTCGGCAACTTAGCTTTATAACAATAATAATTTAAATTGCTTTTACCAGCTTTGGCTTTGGCAACTTAGCTTTTAAAAACGACGTTTTACCAAAGTCTGTATTTTACTATTTTGCTAATCCAAAGTAACTAAAATAATGCTGTTTATATTTTAGTTTCCAACTGTCTTAAATTGGTTTAACCTTTTTGTATATATTTAAACTAGAGCAACAGTTTTCCACTTCCGCTAAATACTGGTGCTATGCTTTCTGGCTTACGGTTTTTTTTCCCGCTTTGTGCATTGATTTTTGCTACATGTCAGTTCTCGCTTTTTCATAAACTAACCTAACCGCCATTGCCATTGCCTGTGCTAAATTAAAGTTAAAATTTCCTCGTTACATTCTCTTTAGAGTATAATTGTTTTTTTTTAAATTTTATTTGGAAGCTGATGAATTTAGTTTTGGTAAATCATTTTTGTTAATTAAGTTTTATTAAAAGATATGAAGTGAAAAATAATGTTCCTTTGAAAAATAATAAAAATTATATTTTTGACTTCAATTATAGTATTTTTATTTTAATTATTTCTTTTTGCCTGGATTTCTCCACTGTCTAAAAGCTACCCGGGAGGCACAGGAGACTCTAAGCTCCTTTATTTCTTAGAGTGGCGCCCGAGGTTCTTCATTTCAAGTTTTCTGTAGGAACCGCTAAGGAAAATTTGATATGAACCCTGTGACGTCAAACTATAGGGGTAATTGTGCTATTTGAAGAGATCTTGGAAATGTAAACTTAAGCCCAAGTGGCAATGACCATTCGCAACTCTAGATAGTACGAAACTCTCTTATAATAAGAACCTCTCTTATAAGAGAAAACTTTTTAATATGCTCGGACACAAAAGAAAAGACTAAAAATGCCATATTTGTATTTGTTAATAAGTTCTTTGAGATAATTTTTACAGAAGGTCAAAAAAAAGATGTGACAATTTTTAGTGATGGACCATCATCGGAATTCAAAAATAAATACTTACTTCCATTTTTAAAAGACAAATTTTATGTTAATTTATTTTATTTATAACCACGGCAAAGGTGTAGTAGACGGTATAGGAGGACGCGTAGAATCTTTGGTTTGGCAACTATCTCAATCTAAAGATGAAAAATTGGTAGTTCAAAATTTGCTCGACTTTTATAAAGCTGCATCAAGTGTTTAAAATCAACTTCTTTATGAAGACAACAACAGCAGATTACCATTTATAAAACTAAATAGGCCTAACCCAAAAAATTTGAGTAAGAAGTTATTTGGTCAAGTAGTTATTAAGTTTTTAAAAAAATATCCTTTTTAGTTGTCTAGTTATAGTTCTTTTTAAAAACAAAATACTATTAGCTGTTTTTCATTAGTCACACACGTAACACGTTGGTGTCACACACGTAACTCACTTTTAAGTTTATAAATAAAATAATAAAATGCATAAAGGGGCATTTAAATATAAATCTTATTGTACAAAATATTACCAAGTATTAATTAAAAACTAAAAGTTGAATTCAGTATTTGGCAGTTCGCAGAAAATTTGTAAAATAACAAAAATACATTATTCTGTTAAGAAATAAATGTCACACATGTAACGAATTTTTATAATAATAAATTAATATTTTTCAATTAGTGAGCGTAAGCAAAACTAACAACTTAACCCAGCAAAATTATATTTAATAAATACGATGTGTTTTTGTTGGGTTTAAAAGCAACAATTCTAAAAAAAATAAGTCTGAATGTCACATACGTAACGGTGGAATCACCCTCGAAAGCTGTGTAGCCACGGGGGTCTAAGATCTAACGGACACCTATTAAGTGTCAAGAGTTAATTAATTCGCCCTTAAGGTACTCATTAGAACACTGCGCGGTCAATGTGACACCGTTGTAAAGCCAGAGAGACGGCTTAGTGTGACGACTTTACCAAAATGTATGTTTTTCTGGGTTTTTTAAAAAAGTTATAACCAAAAAAGTTTTAAAAATGGTCAACATTGATGTTCTATCTCAAAAACAGAAGAGTTTTGACCCTTAACTAAATCTTGTATCCTGTTTTGAGCTCCTCCATCACTTACTAAAATATTGTGAGTCATACCAATTACACCTTAAATGGTCGAATAAGTACTGGCCACTTGCACCAAACATAACAGAAATTAGCACTTTCAAAAGTTGGTTCGTCCCGCCTTCCTTTTTGTAAATATGTTCTTTTTACTATAATTTACCAAATTGGTTCGAATTAGGCTATTTGGTGATTCACTAGAGCATTTTCTATTTTTTGTTTATTTAGTATTAATTAACTAATTAAGTACTTAAAATTACTGGGTTATTTGCATTTGAAACTCCCGCGGTTTTAAAGGCAAATATTACAATTTGCTATAATTAATTTACTTTACATAAAATGCATTTTGAATTACTAAGGTTCCTAGTTCCTTTAATATGGACCTTCGTAATCTCATTCCTTCCTACTTATTCCTTTTCTCCTACGCCTATGGATTAACGACGCCACTGGGCGACATGTGGGAGAACGAACGCAGTAGCGATATCTGCTGCAGCACCAGAGAACCGTTTCGCCTTCGAACGATAATACACGCGTGTTAGCGACTCTCCTACCACATTCATGTGGGGTGCAAAAAATACGGTTGAACAGCACGTCCTCCCATGAGTTCCACTTCCTGTATAAAAATGGTAAGTGAAAATGCATTATTTTTACCTTACATACATTTGTTTATTGCTACACTAACCTAGAAGGTAAACTAGACCATTTCAGAATCCCTTGTACCAGCTTAGCCTATGACCTTATTCCCTTAAAATTACAGTCCACATCTGACACCGTTAAATTCCAGACAACTCTCCTATCTGGACCACCAGGGAGCCCCATTTTTGGTCCTTCGAGCCGGATTTCTGGAATCGTTTTTTTGCCTTTTTAGGTTAGTTTTTTTTTACTGGTTTCAAATGCAAGAAAAACCCTTGTTTTTCCTAAATGCCTTTTTTACTGGTTTCAAATGCAAGAAAAACCCTTGTTTTTCTTACATGCCTACTTTAGAAAACCCCTAGGTTTCTAAAATACATTTTGCGATTTTTTTTTTGTGTAAAAACAAATGCAAGAAAAACCCTTGTTTTTCTTACATGCCTACTTTAGAAAACCCCTAGGTTTCTAAAATACATTTTGCGATTTTTTTTGTGTAAAAATTAAATATTTTTAACAATAAATTTAGCCTTTTCATGCGAAAAACCAAACACAGATAAAATCTGTAAACTACTATGCTTTTTTTGTTTCGAATAAATCAAGTTTTTTCGTTTCTTTTTTTGTAAAAAAAAAAACCGTATAGAATTTGGGTGTTTTTTTGTTTGTCACTGGAAATAGTTTAAAATAGTGTCTGCAAAGTGCTATTATTTTAGCCGTTGTGCCTTCACATTTGTGGATTGCTATAATTATATCCAATTTGCTCGAAAAAAATCTCCAAATTGCCATATTCATTTTTGCTTATTGCAAATTGCTATGACTATATCCGATTGCGGATGCTTTACTATATTCGTTTTTGCGTAAAAATTGCTATGAATATATCTATTTCTAATTTACTATTATAATATCTGTCTGCAAATGGCTATGATTGTATCCATTTTTTGCGTGCATAATAAATTTTGAAGGAAATTTAATTCTTAACTTGAGAATTTGTTTTCGTGTAAAGGCAGATAAATAGTTTTACCAAATTAAATGCTTTTGATTTGTAGGTATTTATTTTTAAATTTAATACATAGTAGGTACCTACTTATTTGAATTCGCGAGGCGAAGATAAAAAAACTTATACACAAGTTTTTTTGTTATCATTAGTTTGCATCGGGTATTTTCTTTACTTTTGTGCGCTTATAGTTTGATTATTGTAATTAAACGTAGGACATTAATATTTATACAGGGTGTCCAAATTTTGATTTTTTTTCAGTTTACCTAATTTTTGTCAATTATTTTTTGGATTTTTTTTTTTAATCATGTCTAGTTCGGATAAAATTTTAAAGGCTAAAGCCTTGCGCTATAGTGCGATTTCACAGCTAAATTTGATCATTGAATCCGCGACCCTCGCAAAAAATGACCCTACCTATCACAGCGGCTTTAAAGTCAAATTTCGGACATTGTCAAAAATCAAAAAAGATTTTGAAAAGCACCATAATACTTTGTTGACGTTGGTAGCCTCTGATGAGGATCGCTTAGTAGTAGAAACCAAAGTGTCTATGGACTTTTGCAAACGCTGTGACGAGATTTCCACTATATTTTACGAACTTTTCGAACTACCCTTTGAAGATGGAGGGCTTTTGAGCAGTACGATAAATCCCATGGGCAGTCCCTGTGCCTCCACAAACCAGCATGGTTTACTGCCTAGGATAAAAATACCTCTTTTTCAAGGGGAATTTAAGGAGTTTCCAACCTTTTTGCAAGCCTTTAATGCTACCGTGCACAATAATAGGTCGCTGGGAAACTTTGAAAAATTCAATTTGCTTTTTTCTAATTTAAAGGGCCCTGCCCTGGATGTCATTTCTGACATTCCTATCCTTGCTGAAAATTATTTAAATGCCTACCACACCTTGGTGGATAGGTATACAAATAAACGATTACAAGCTTACCTTCACTGGAAGGCAATTGAAGGCTTCTCTCCTCTTACTAAAGAGAATGCTACGAATTTGAGGAATTTGCTTGATTGTTTTTCGAAAAACTTAAGTGCTTTAAAAGTCATGGGTTTTAAAACGGAGTTTTGGGATTATATTATGGCACAAATGCTCTTGGATAGGTTGGACCCAACCACGCGCAAGGCATTTGAGCAAAATTATTGCTCCAATGAGATCCCCTCTTATGATAAAATTCGTGCTTTTGTTTCTAGCCATTGCATTGCGTTGGAACAAATACAACAAACTCAAGATTACTTAAAAAATAAAGATTTGTCCATTTCAAGTCAGAAAAATCAAGCAAAGTTTCAAAATCGATCTGCTTTGTTTGCTAATACTCCGAGAGCCTCCAAAAATGCCTCCCAGTCTCCAAATGGCCAAAGTGGCTTAAATAATACTCCAAACCCTCAAAATTTTTGTTTTCTCTGTAAAAGTGGCGATCATATAATATACAGATGTCCTAATTTTTTGGCGAAAACTCCCCAGCAACGTTTTGAGATTGTTAAACAACATAAAGCGTGTGTCAACTGTTTGGCCTCAAAGCATAATTTACCCCAGCAATGCAAATCAGAAAAAAGATGTTTACATTGTGGCCAATTTCATCACAGTCTCTTACATTTTTTTCCTATTAATTCTACACCTATTTCTGCGAGTAGCCCCTCTACTTCTGCAGTGCAACCCCCGAGGAGCCCCGTGGCTACCGAATTTAATAGAACCACTAACACCATTGTTACTGGTATGTCTTTAAATGATCGCGAAGTACTTCTCTGTACCGCTTTAATACAAATACAGGATGTTTTTCAAAATTGGCACACAGTGCGCGCCATCTGTGACTCTGGTGCTCAATCTTCATTTATATCTAAGTCATGTGCTGATAGTTTGGGCCTTCCTAAATTTAATATCGCCATGACTCTACAAAGCTTAGATCGAATGACAACTTCGGCAAAATCTGGAATTAATTGCAATATATCCTCTTTGCGTGATAATAATTTTGTTTTTAATTTTGATGCGATAATACTCGATAAAATTTGTAGTGATTTACCTCATTCCTCATTTTCGATTAAAAGTTTTCCTTTTCTCGCCAACTTAGAACTAGCTGACCCAGGCTTTAATAAAAGCGATAAAATTGATTTATTGTTGGGCGGCGATGTGTACCCTTACATTTTGCTAGATGGTCGTTTGTCTACGGGACCCAACAACCCCGTCTGCATTAATACTATTTTTGGTTGGGGAATAATGGGCAATCTTTCACTTTCACCTTCAACTACAAATCAAATTAAAACATTTTTTACTACGTCAATGAACGATTCTTTTGTCAATTTAGATAAAAATCTACAACGATTTTGGCAAATAGATGACATACCTAATGTCAAGGCCATTGACCCCGAAGATGAGTTTTGCGAAAATTATTTTTTGAAAACTACCTCAAAAAATGAGGAGGGGAGATATATTGTATCTTTACCATTTAAAGTTACTGCTCCAGATTTTGGCGACACTCGATCCATTGCCGTACGTCGTTTTTTCTCCCTTGAGAAGAAATTGCTACAAAACCCTGATTTTTATGCTGCCTACAGCTCTGTTTTACAAGATTATTTAGATAATAATCATATGCAACCGGTTTCTGCACCTTTGCCGACCGAAATTTCAAATCATTTTTATATTGCACACCATGCGGTGTTTAAAAAAGATTCTACTAGCACCCCCCTGAGGGTGGTTTTTGATGCGAGCATGCACGCCCCTGGCAAAATCTCGCTCAACAACGCTGTTTATACTGGGCCCCCTTTACAAAGGGACTTACAAAAAATTTTATTACTTTATCGTTTGCATAAATTTTGCTTTTGTTGCGACATCCGTCAAATGTACAGGATGATTTTAGTTGACCCTAGTCAAACTAATTTTCAAAGAATAGTTTGGAGGTTTGATCCTAACCAGCCTATTCAAGACTTCGAAATAAATAGAGTTTTATTCGGGGTCTCTTGTAGCCCCTTTTTGGCTATCAGAACTTTGCTGCAACTTGCTAGAGAGCATGAGGACCTTCCTCTTGCCTCAAAAATCATTGAGGAGGCAGTTTTTGTCGATGATGTGATTTCGGGAAGTGATGACTTTTTTAAGGCCACTGAGATGAAAAATCAATTAATCGAGCTACTTAGCCGAGGTGGATTCGAATTGCGTAAATGGGCGAGCAATTGTCCCGAGTTACTATCCGATCTTCCTGAGTCACACATTTCGATGAAGGCTCTTTCTCTCGATTTAGATGCTGAAAATTCAACTTTGAAAATTCTCGGTTTAAATTGGAACCCTCATACTGATGAATTTTTTTATACTTTCGACTGTTCTCTCCAAACATGCACTAAAAGAACAATTTTAAGTAATTTGGCCCGCATTTACGACCCTCTGTCTTTTTTGGCGCCAATAGTTTTAATTTTAAAATTAATTGTTCAATACTGCTGGGCAGAAGACTTAAACTGGGACGACCCTGTCAGTCCGGAAATTGTTTTTAAATGGGAAAAATTTAAAAATGAATTAAAGTTTTTGCATTCTGTTAAAATTCCTCGTCAAATAATTTTGCCTAATGCTAGTCAAATCCAGCTAGTAGGATTTTGCGATAGTTCAGAACGGGCCTATTGTGCTGTCGCTTATATTCGAATTTTTTATTCTGATGGAAACATTAAAGTTTTTTTTGTTTGTAGTAAATCTAGAGTCGCACCGTTGCGTCGTAAACTAACTTTACCAAGACTAGAGCTTTTAGGAGCTGTTTTGTTGGCTAAATTAATGGATTTTTTACTAGAAACGTTCTCGGAAAAAATTAAATTTGATAAAATTCTTGCTTTTACTGATAGCACAGTGACCTTATCTTGGATTCAGGGATCTCCTCACAAATTTAAAACATTTGTTTCGAATAGAACTGCCTATATACAAGGAAGAATTAGCCCTGAGTTTTGGCATTATGTTCCTACTGAACAAAATCCTGCTGACTGCGGTACTAGGGAAATGTATCCCTCTGATTTACAAAGATTTTATTTTTGGTTAGAAGGGCCTTCTTTTCTAAACCAACCTACAAATACTTGGGATTTTATGACAGTTACTTACGATGGGAATGCAGTTTTGGAAGAACAGCGAAAAAATATTTTTAACGTTTTTACTTGCGAACAAACAGTTGAATATTATGTAAACAACTTGTTTGAAAAATACAGTTCTCTTTTTAAAATTAAGAGAATAGTTGCTTACTTTTTGCGAGGGTTACAAAAGTTTAAAAATCCCTCATACAATTTTGCTACTGATTACCTTACAAATCAGGATTACTACAAAAGCTTACTTTTTATTTCGAAATGCGTACAATCTTTTTCTTTCCAAAAAGAAATTGAATTACTAAAAGATAAGAAACAGCTTCCAAAAGCTTTTCAAAAATTATGTCCATTTTTGCATAATGAAAGCTACGATTTGCTTCGTGTTGGAGGCCGTTTATGCCATTCAAATTTATCATACGATAAAAAATTTCCAATTCTTTTGCCTTCTAGTGCAAAATTCACTGAATTACTGATTTTAGATTTGCATCGCAGCAATCTTCATTGTGGTATACAGACCACAACTTTTTTACTAATGCAAAACTTCTGGGTATTGTCTGCTAAAAAGGTAGTGAGAAAAGTTTTAAGTTCTTGCCATACTTGCTGGAAAACTAAACCTAACTCCCTTCAACCCCCTATGGGTAACCTACCGAAATTTAGAGTTTCCGAAGCAAAGGTGTTCGAAAATGTAGGTATAGATTTTTGTGGTCCGTTCACGATTACTCTTGGTCGGACCAGAGGTGCCAAAACCATGAAAGCATATGTCTGTTTATTTATCTGTTGCGCTGTTAAAGCCGTGCATTTAGAGTTAGTCTCTGATATGACATCAGAAGCCTTTCTGGCTGCTCTGCGCCGCTTCATAGCTAGAAGAGGACTATGCTCAAAGATCTCTTCAGACTGCGGGACCAACTTCGTGGCCTCTGAAAAATACTTGCGACAAATTTTTTTCTGATTGCGTGAAGGGGGAAGGTATAGTTTGGTCTTTTAACCCACCTGCTGCTCCCCACATGGGAGGCATTTGGGAATCAAACATTAAATCTTTAAAGACTCATCTTCACAGGGTAGTTGGAAATCAAATACTCACCTATGAGGAATTAAATACGGTTTTAACCCAAGTTGAAGCCATAATGAACTCACGTCCTTTATGTGCCTTAAGCACCGATCCTACTGATCTGGCGGTCTTGACTCCTAATAATTTTTTAAATTTGAGGCCTCCAGGTACAATACCCGATCCAAACTACTGCGATATTGCGTTAAACAGGCTGTCCAGGTGGCAACTGTTGCAAAGAATGCACCGCGATTTTTGGATTCGCTGGCATCGCGAATATTTGCACACTTTGCAACAGCGAGCCAAATGGCACCAACCTCTTGCTTCCATTGATATTGGTACTATGGTACTGATCAAAGATGAAAATTCCACTCCATTGGATTGGCCCCTAGGCCGCATTGAAGACCTTATTAAAGGTTCTGATAATGTTCCACGGGTTGCTATTGTAAAGACTACTAAAGGTACCTACAAACGGCCTTTGGTAAAACTATGCGCCCTGCCTACAAATTAAACTCTCTGAAATGCCCCTGGGCATTCTCAGGGGGGTGGGAAATGGTTCGTCCCGCCTTCCTTTTTGTAAATATGTTCTTTTTACTATAATTTACCAAATTGGTTCGAATTAGGCTATTTGGTGATTCACTAGAGCATTTTCTATTTTTTGTTTATTTAGTATTAATTAACTAATTAAGTACTTAAAATTACTGGGTTATTTGCATTTGAAACTCCCGCGGTTTTAAAGGCAAATATTACAATTTGCTATAATTAATTTACTTTACATAAAATGCATTTTGAATTACTAAGGTTCCTAGTTCCTTTAATATGGACCTTCGTAATCTCATTCCTTCCTACTTATTCCTTTTCTCCTACGCCTATGGATTAACGACGCCACTGGGCGACATGTGGGAGAACGAACGCAGTAGCGATATCTGCTGCAGCACCAGAGAACCGTTTCGCCTTCGAACGATAATACACGCGTGTTAGCGACTCTCCTACCACATTCATGTGGGGTGCAAAAAATACGGTTGAACAGCACGTCCTCCCATGAGTTCCACTTCCTGTATAAAAATGGTAAGTGAAAATGCATTATTTTTACCTTACATACATTTGTTTATTGCTACACTAACCTAGAAGGTAAACTAGACCATTTCAGAATCCCTTGTACCAGCTTAGCCTATGACCTTATTCCCTTAAAATTACAGTCCACATCTGACACCGTTAAATTCCAGACAACTCTCCTATCTGGACCACCAGGGAGCCCCAAAAGTGTTACACTTATTTTAGTGTGGATTCACTTGTAGAGTCGGGGACCTTTTAAATTGCCGCCCTCGAAAATAAAAATTATTCCTATTTAAAATTTGGATAAGTAGTTTAAACCAAAACAAAAAAATTGTGAACCTTACCTCTGTCTGTATACATACATATCTAAAAATATTTTTTTTTTGATTTCTTTAAATGATTAATTTTGACAGAAAAAAAATACAACGGCAATTTAAAAAGTCCCCGAGTCTACCAACAATTTTGAACGCCACTAACGAAAGTGGCGTTGCCAAATTTATTTTAGCCGATTGACCAAATGGCGTGGATTTGACGTGTTTGGCAGTCCATGACTTGGCTTGCGTATTGTTTATTATTTTTTATTTGTATGTTGAAAGTTTATTTTTTGTATTTTTTTTAAATCTGTTTTGCAAATATGTCGCAAGGACATAAACACTTTACAGATCGAGAATTGATTTTGTTACTTAGTTTTTCTTTTTGTGTTTTATAGATTTTTTTGTAGTTAAAACACTAGTGGATTATTACTATTTTATTATTACATACTTTATATGTATTCTATATAAATAGCATATAAAGCTCTGTTTCTTTGTACATGGTGATTTTTGTCATTTCAAAATCCCTTTAACTCGGTTATTATTGAGAGTTAAAGTTCAAACAAATACTGGTTAATTTGATAAATTATGGCCACTTCAAGCTCTGCAATAGATTTTATTGCTACCTCACTATATACAGTGTGCATCAATGAGGTAAGTTTGTTTTAACTGAGCACCCTGACTGGATCTTTATGAAGAAAATGCATTATACCCTTAGAGTAAGAAAAAATGAAGTAATAGTAATCAACAAATCAACCGCGGCCCTATGTAAATTTTCCCTATTTGTGGCGGTCATTCCTGAAAGCTGCGTCACTGGAATCATCTTGCAAAAATCAAACTAGGCTGAATTTTCACAATATTTTCATAAACATAGCACTTCTTGTTTATTTTTACGTCCAACTAAGTTCTATTTTATTACAAAAATAAAACTCAACACACAGTAAAAAACACAAAAATTACACCTAGTCCGACGGCCAAGACAACACTGCATTTAAAATAATGTTTTGGACTTTTATCATATTTACTTGTTACTTACCAACCTAGCCTGTGATGCCTGGTAACTTTTATACAATTTTTTTAACTACTTTGGATTTTTATTCGTTTTCCAATGTCACTCTTTCATTTTTGCCATGCGAAGGAGAGCTTCCGTTGTTGTCGCCTCCTCTGTTTTATCGGAATTTTATGATTAATTATAAATAAGATTTATTTTTGACTAGTTGTGTGATGCTTTGGTTTTGTATGTTGTTTGTTTGTTAAGTTAATTAATTAGTTAATATTTTTAGTGTTGGTAAAAGTTCTTATTCTAAATGGTAATGGTACAAAATTTTGACTATTTATAGCAACGAGGTTAAAATTTACTTCTTTTCTTTTTCCCTAATAACCTGTTAGCATATTATGTAATTTTACCCAGCCTGATAAATTAATGCAAAATGCTGCTTCTACTAATTGTGTGGACAAAAAGACTATATGGTTTGTAAATATTTTATTCGATATAATTCTTAAAAAATGTTATTTTGCTCTCCTGTGGCTATATAAAATAAACGTTGTAGAAGATAGTTTAGTTTAACATTTTTAAAATCCCGCATATTTCTTTTTAAATTTAGATAGTCATGTGATTAACTACACAGGTCCATTTCGACTTCGTTGATGGGATTAGCTAATTTTTAAACTTTTAGAAATAAATAGCTTAACTATAACCCCTATGTCAATTAGTACACCGTTCCCCACTATTTATATTGCTTTAAGAATATTTTTTTAAAACAGATAATTTGGACTTTTTGTTTTTTAACCCAGTAAACTAGGAGGATTGTCCTAAATTTCCCGTCAAATCAACACGGCGCCGAGGCAACTCGCAGCCAGGTTGAAGCCGTGGCAATTCGTCGCCGACCCAACTTGTCGCCACTATATTGTTTTAGTTTGCAATTTTTTGTAGTTACGGGTCCTCAACTCAACTTATTTTTGCATAAGTAAGCTTTCCGGTCCCCCTCTTGGGACATCAAAATCGGTAATAGACCTGGAGACACCACCATTTTCCACAAAAAAAAAAAATTATTTTGAAAAAATGTAGTTTTTTGAAAAGTACTTTTTAAAGAAAAATGTTTAGATTTTTTTTATATTTTTTTGTATAAAAGATTAAAAAATTGCAAACTTAAACCAGGAAGGCGGCGAATTGGGTCGGCGGCAAATTTGGTCGGCGGCGAATTGGGTTGGCGGCAAATTGAGTCGGTGGCGAATTGGCTCGGCCGCGAATTGGGTCGGCGGCAACCTAAATCTATTTTTTTTTTATATATCAGATCAAATATAGGTTAAAACATCGCTTTTTTGTAAAATATTATCTAAGAAAAACAAAAATTTTCTCGACGCAAACAATGCCTTCCCAAGCTATTGCTTATCGGGCCAGCATACAGGGTTACTAAAAAATGTCGCGAAGTTTTTAACGTTAATAACTATGTTCTCGGAAAATTATGTAACGCAATAATTCAGAATTTTTGACCCCCCTTCCCCTTTCGTAACGCATTTTCAATAAAAAATACATCAAAACGTCACTAAGTATATTGCAAGGCTAAACCCACCACCCCCACCCTCCTTGAGCATTATGTAATTTAAGAATGGCCCCTACATATAAACTGCCCTTTATTTTTACTGCAAGTTCAACACGCAAGGTGACGCAACGTGGCAACAACACCTAAAATTGACGTAGCACAAATAGTACGGTCGAGTATTTTTTTCTGTGGAGTGTGCTGTTGGCTGTTGTATGGTTCGGTGTTTTTGAGTTTGGTGTTTATAACAGCGTTTTATTATTTTGTTAGTACAAAAAAGAAACTTATTTGTACTTCACAATGAATAGGAAGAAGTGCTGTTTGTGGAAATACGATGAGAAATCAAAATATTTTATTAGTATTTTGATTAAATGTAAATTCACGAAGCCACTGGCAAAGCTAACAAAAATCATATAGATTTAATCCTTCATCAGCTGACGCAGTATTGTCGATTTAGGGTAGAAACAAAATAGTATACTATTTAACTGCTAATATCTCAAAACAGATATCCAAAAAGCATTTCGACAAGATCTCGTAACTAAAAGGTTTCAATTTACGAAAAACTAAGGGGCGAGACTTGCTCAGAGGGTGTGGGCGCCGTCAAGTCTGCAAATCCATAACTCCTCTTTGCACCTCGAAGTGCCGTATGTTTTTAAAAATTACTTTCTTTTGCCTTTCAAAATATTCCGAGTGAAACCTTTTAAAATTGTCACCCATTAAGTGCTCACTGAAATTTTCATTTCGATGGTTAGTAGTGCTTAAACTCTATAAACAGATAAGCCGCGTATTAAATAATAAGATAGAATATCCTTAATATTGGTCAGACTTGTTTGATCAATGATTGATAGTTTAGAGTCCTCTACAATAAGAAAAAGAACCCCTTTTTCCATGGGAATGTAGTAGACATAGCCCAAAGGCAAACACGGCCCTGCTAACACAAAATCCGTAATATGACGTCATACCACGCCTTGTAAAAATTGTGGGGAAAGGGACCGTTCATAAATTATTTTCTTGAAATGAAAGGTTTTCGAATGATGTTAACAAAAATGCACAGCACAAAACGACGCGATGCGGACTAATAAGCGTAGGACAAAATATCGCGTGGGTTAAATAGGTCAACAAAACCAAAGCACTACATATTTTGCAACTGGTCACAAGTTGGACCTGATTTATTATTTATACTATGTGAAGGGGATACAGGAAACGACAACAGCGTAATGCATGCATTGTTTACCAATAAATGAATGAATGACCGCCGAAAACGAGGTTACCGGTCCTCTTTTTTTTTCTTACTCTAAGATTATACTGCCCTTCTTATGAAGAACGCAGTAACTTACAAAACCCTAGTTTTAAATAATTTTAAATAAAAACGTTTTTTTGCTCTATTTCTATCCAAATGCATATTTTTGATTTTTTTTTGCAGGATGATGAGAAATCGTAAAAAAGTGTGGTTTTCCCAGATTTACTTGACAAGTATTTTATGAAGCTTTGAATCAACATTTCTAGGCAGAAATGCAGCGTGTCTCATTTACACGGAAAACGCAGTATTTGCTGCATTTATCGCTAGAAAACTAGAAGAATACTTGCGTTACCTTTCTACTCAAGAGCGCAGTATTTGTTTACCGACTCGCAAATACTGCATTTTTGACCAGTTTTACCTTTTGCTAGACAAGAGCGCAGCGCATTATGTAGTTGCTGCGTTCTCGGCTAGAATACCGTGACGTTTTGCAGTTACTACATATTTGTTATGCGTTTTTTTCATTAATTTTTATTTTTAATTTTGTTTTTGCCAATGGATGAGGAACATCATTCTACACCATAATATATAAAAATCTCAAAATCGTTAAATTTAAAGTTACTGCATTCTTCATAAGGAGGGCAGTATAGCTCTAAAAATCTTTATCATAGCATAGACATATTATATATTTCTGAATACAAAATAAAAAGACAAAATCAATAATGTAAAAATGTATAGAAATAAAATTTCGGACTTCCATTGTCTTTATTTATTATAAAACACGACGTTTCGGTTAGTAAGTATCTCTAACCGTTATCAAGTGTAAACTAAACAATCTAGTCTCTAGGCTACTACTTATACTACTTGGTGTGCAGTCAGGTGTGACGGCCCGCCCCCTTTTTTAATCCTAAGACGCCTGTTTTCCTTAAGGAGTGGTTTCCATATGTTTGGTATGTCCGTGCTTGGTTGACTGAAAACTTCTTTATTCTGCATTATATAATTAGCGAAAAGCCCAAACAAAATCAAGAAAAAATGGATAATGCCGAATTATTTCAGGATAGCCATGCTAGAACACAAAATGAAGAAGTTTTATATAGCGAATGGAAAAAATCCCAAAACGAAAAAAATTCACTTAGTGTACAAGTGGATTATCTCCGAAGTCAACTGGAACGTATGCAAAGAAAATTTGCAGATTTAGAGACAAAAGTCACTAAAAAAGAAGAGTCTGACATGGACTACATTACTGATGAGGACGATCTGGCAAGAGAAACTGAGTGGATCAGACAAAAAGGAAAAGGTTGGAAAAAACGTCGAATGGATACTTCACTCTCACCACCACAACAAAGCTCGGGCACTGGAGAGCCCTCCAATAAAACACAAAATGAAGAACCCCCAACTAAGGTTAAAAAAGCTCCATTACCTCCACCGATTATGGTAAATGGCGTAAATAATTTTAATGATATTTATGAAAAGTTAAATATCATACAAGGAGTTAAAATAAAAGTTTTAAATAACGAAAATATTAAAATAAATGTACAAGACGCAGACAGCTATCGGCTGGTTACTAAAATGCTTAATGAAATAAAGCATCAATGGCACTCATACGAAAACAAACAAATAAGGCCAATTAGAGTAATAGCGAATAGGCTACACTTCTCATGTGACCCACAAAAAATTGTAGCTGATCTACAAAAAAAAAATTTTAAGGCATTGGAGGCCAGCAACAAACTTAACTGGAGAACAAGACAACCTCTTAACATGTTTATGCTCACATTTAGCCACGATGAAGATATCAACAAAATTTTTGAAATTTCCAGTATCCTTGGGATTGAAGTGGAAATAAAAGCACTAAAAACCTCAAAGTTAGTCCCTCAATGCAAAAGATGCCAATCTTATGGACACACGCAAAAATATTGCGCTAAAGAACCACGCTGCGTGAAATGCACGGGAAAACATCTTACTGTAGAATGCCCCAAACCAAAAGAATCTGAGCCAAAATGCATCCACTGTGGAGGCAAGCATCCTGCTAACTACAGAGGATGCCTTGTTGCTAAGGAAATACAAAAATTGAAAAATAAACCTAAGAAACCGAATCTCATACCAAACGTGAGTACAAATAGACAAAACCAACAGACAAGAAACACAGTCACACAAAACTCTGTGACAAGGACATACAGCCAAGTAGCAGCAACAGCTACTATACCTGATATTAATATCAGTAGTCAAAATACTATGGAACAAACACTACAATTAATTTTGAAGAAATTGAACAAACTTGATGAGCGATTAACTAAACTAGAAAGTAGCAATAACGGAGCTACCAATATGCCCCAAAATGGTCAGTAATCTTAGAATCCTAGCGTGGAATGCCAATGGTCTCTTGCAACATCAGCAAGACTTGCAAGTTATTCTAGACATAGAAAAAATTGACGTCTGTCTTGTGTCAGAAACGCATTTCACTAACCAGTCTCACATTAAATTTAAAGGTTATAAAGTGTATCATACAACTCACCCTAGCAATACTGCACATGGGGGAAGTGCTGTAATAATTAAAGAAAATATATCACACTATGAGGAGATGGGATATAAAACCATAGAGATTCAAGCTACATTAGTAAGTGTAAAAACCAAAACATATACATTAGTCATAAGTGCTGTCTATATACCACCAAGGCACTTACTAAAAAAAAATCAATATCTTAATTTACTCAGAAAATTAGGAAACCGTTTTATAATTGGAGGTGACTTTAATGCAAAAAATACCTACTGGGGATCTAGACTGACGAATTCTAAAAGAAAAGAACTTTTGCAAGCTATTAGTGAATATCAATGTGAGCCGATATCAACTGGTAAGCCCACATACTATCCAACAGATCCAGGAAAAATTCCAGATCTAATTGATTTTTTTATAGTAAAAAATATATCTTTAAGTTTTGTAGATATAGAAGAAAGTTTTGATTTACACTCAGATCATTCACCTATTATTCTAACTCTTAGTAAAAACATAATAAAGAAAGAAGCAAATATCTCACTAGTAAATAAACTGACTGACTTGATTAGTTTTAAACAAAGTCTATCAGAAAAAATAAACCTATCAGTACCATTGCAAACGCCAGAACAAATCGATAAAGAAGTTGAATATTTTGTTACAAATATTCAACAAGCAGCTTGGGAAAACAGTCCAAAACCAAAGAGAATTTTTAAGGGAAAAAACTATCCAAAGGAAATTAGAGACCTTATATTGGAAAAAAGGAAACTAAGAAGAAAGTGGCAGCAAAGCCGTGATCCTCGGGACAAAACAAATATCAACAACATGACGCAGCGCATTAGGCGAGAAATTCTAGTAATAAAAAATGAATCTATTAACCATTTTCTTAATGAACTTACAGATGACAAAAATACCGACTATTCCCTTTGGAAAGCAACCAAAAATTTTAAAAGACCAATTATCCAAATTCCACCCATACGAAAATCTAACAACCAGTGGGCAAGGAGTAACGAAGAAAAAGCAGATATTTTTGCAAGTCATTTAGAAAAAACATTTCAGCCCCACGAAGCACCAGATGAACACTTTCATTTAAATGAACCCCATCAAATCGAGGACCATATTAAGCTTACATCACCAAAAGAAATATTAACAGAAATCAAAAATATTAATTCGAAAAACGCCCCAGGGTATGATCTTATTAACGGGGTAGTCATAAAACAACTCCCCAGAAAAGCTATCGTAAAACTATGCAACCTAATTAATGCGTCTTTTAGACTTAGGTATGTACCTAAACTGTGGAAAGTTGCAGAAGTTATCATGATTCCAAAACCGGGAAAACCACTCCATGACGTGTCATCTTACAGGCCAATATCTTTGCTGCCAATTATATCCATGAAAAATTATTGCTTTAAAGAATAAAACCCATCATAGAAAGACAAGAAATTATTCCATCTCATCAATTTGGTTTTCGAGACAAGCATTCCACGATAGATCAAGTACACAGAATTACTAATATAATAGAAAAAGCACTAGAAGAGGGAAAAGTTTGTTCTGCAGTTTTTCTAGATGTAGCACAAGCATTTGACAAAGTGTGGCATGAAGGCCTTAATTTTAAACTAAAACGGTTTCTGCCAAAACAATATTCGGATATTTTGGAATCATACATATCTGATAGACATTTTAGAGTAAAACAGGAAGACTCATACTCAAATTTAAGAGAAATTCAAGCAGGCGTGCCCCAGGGTAGCGTACTAGGCCCTTATCTATACTTATTATTCACTTGTGATATCCCAAAGCCAGAAAATTGTCACTTAGCAACATTTGCCGATGATACTGGTTTATTGACGGTAGAAAAATCTATTGAAAAATGCATAGAAAAGCTTCAGGATGCAGTCACCCAAGTTCACAGTTGGACCACAAAGTGGCGAATAAAATTAAATGAAACCAAATCAATTCATGTTGATTTTACAAACAAAAATATAAATCACATACAAATAACAATTAACAACATTCGAGTACCATATTCGAATCAGGCAAAATATCTAGGTATGACACTTGATGCCAAATTGCGCTGGAAAGCACATGTTAAGAAAAAAAAAGAGGAACTTGAGATAAGGTATAGAAAAATGAACTGGCTAATTGGAAGGAAGTCCAATTTAACAATTCATAATAAGCTACTGCTTTATAGACAAATACTGAAACCAGTATGGACATATGGTATTCAACTATGGGGTTGTGCTAAAGAGAGTAACATTTTAGTTGTACAGAGATTTCAAAATAAAGTATTAAGAAACATTGTGAATGCACCTTGGTACGTTCGAAATAGTGACCTTCATCGAGATCTAAAAATCGAAACTGTAGCAGAGACTATAAAAAAGTACGCAAAAAGCCATGAAGATAGACTCCATCGGCATGTGAATGTGGAAGCAATTCAGCTTCTAGACAATACTATGCTAGTTCGAAGACTAAAAAGAATGAAGCCGTTTGAGCTAGTAAACTAAGTGAATTACACATAAAACAAAATAATGCTATAAACACAACACAATTGTGAGTTACAGACTAAACAAAGCGGGGAGAACTGTTGAGTAAACCCTAAGTTTAAATCTGACTTTTCTAGTAAATTAAGTTAAAACAAAATTGCTAATTAGTCTTACTGACTAGATTGTAATAAAAAAAAACAGTGTGTTTGACAAAAAAAAAATATACGCAGCTTCAATAAACTTTCGTTTTCGCCAATGCGACTCCTTATGTAAAACTTTAGCTTCTGACCACTGAATCCTGTGATCATTTGACCATGCATGATCTGCTAAACCGGATTTTTCAATATCCCCTAATTGGGTACTTTTTAGATGTTCATTTACTCTAACCTGAAGAGGGCGTTTCGTTTCACCTACATATGATTTACCACACTCACACGGGATTTGGTAAATACATTCCTTATTATTTGAGGGATTGTCTGGTTTTGTTTTAGTTACAAAACTTCTTATCGTATTTCCCGAAGAAAATACTGTTTTTATATTATAGTGTTTAGCTATTCGTCTTATGTTTTCTGAAATCCCTTGAACATATGGAATGTTAATAACACCTAACGGATTATTATTTTGAGAATTTGGTACATTTAGTTTGTTTTTAATTTTAAATATCGTTGAGTTTATTAATTTCTCGGAATAACCATTCTGTTGTAAGTCCCTTTTAATGTTGTTAATTTCTGTGGTTAATTCTTCATTATTACTACAAATATTTACGGCTCTTAAATACAAACTTCTTATAACTCCTTGT
This sequence comes from Aspidapion aeneum, assembly GCA_963576565.1. NCBI lineage: Eukaryota > Metazoa > Arthropoda > Insecta > Coleoptera > Brentidae > Aspidapion > Aspidapion aeneum. Next base: position 73,762,129 of record OY755044.1, read on the forward strand.
TTTGTTGCAACAGAATGATTAGACTTAAAATTTAGGTACTGTCCCGTGTGTCTAGGTTTCCTATATACAGTGGTTTGAATGTTTCTGTCTAATCGTTTGACAAGAACATCCAAAAAAGGTAAGGCCGAATCTTTTTCAATTTCCATGGTGCACTTGATTGTTGGTCGAATACCGTTTAAATGGTGTAGAAAATTTTGTAGTTCGTCATCATTTTCCGGCCATATAATAAATATGTCATCCATGTATCGTAGCCATAGTTTTGGTTTGACTCTTGCTGTGTTGATCGCATGGCCCTCGAACCACTCCATGTAGATGTTTGCTACCACTGGCGAAAGAGATGAACCCATTGGGAGTCCATCATTTTGCGCGTAAAACTTATCTTTCACTTGAAAGTAAGAGTTACGGAGACAGAGCTCCCAAAAGATCCATCACCCCCTCCACCGATAGCGTTGTTCTCTCGTGAAGTGTATCATCAGTTTGTAATTTGTGTTTAATGATACTGAGTGACTCATTTATTGGCACGTTGGTGTAGAGACTTTCTGCATCAAAACTTACAAATCTATCGCCGGGATCTAATTCGATACCTTTTAAAACCTCCACAAAATGTTCCGAGTTTTTGACAAAAGATTCGGACTTACCCTGTAGTGGTCGAATTATGTCCAACAAAAACCTCGACAAAGTGCTGGTCGGTGAGTCCCTGGAGCTGGTAATTGGTCGCAGTGGTATATCCTTCTTATGGATCTTTGGTAATCCATAAAAATGTGGTGCCTTATTGTGGTGTGGGGTCAGGCGGGATCTAACAGCGTCCAGGATATTTTCAGCATACTTCTTCAAAGTCCTGTAGATGCGTCCTTCTATGGTGGTGGTTGGATCTTTGGGTAGTTACTTGTAGTCTCCTTTCTCCAGAACTTCTTGGATTTTTTGTCGTAAGTCTCGACATCCATGATCACCGTTGCGTTTCCTTTGTCGGCCGGTAGAATCTTGATTGATTTGTCAGCCTGCAGGTTCTTGATTGCCCGTTGTTCTTGACTGGTGATGTTGTCTTTTGTTGCTTCTTTCTGTCCAACGTTGTTCTTACTTTATGGCGAAACTCATCAGCTTCGGGTTGAGGTAGACTAACGGTCTCTATTGCCGCAATAATTTCCAGTGTCTGTGCCGGTGCAATGGCGAACTTAAGTCCCTTACTGAGTACCAATTCTTCGTTGGTGCTCAGAGTTCTTTTGGAGATGTTCACTATAGTGCTTGGTGTTGTTGAGTCTGTTCTATCTTGAGTACGTGTCTGTAGTTTCTTAAGTTTTTCTCGGTGAGTTGATCTTATCTTCTGTCGTTCTCTGTTGCACGTACTGTCAATTTTACTCAGTATCGGTTCGTAGTCTTCCTCCCATGTGTGTCGTCTAATTTCGTCAAATCGCTCCTCCATGTCGGCGTTGAAGTTGGCATTTCTCCATCGATGGTAACTGATTTGGGATCGGATTAGTGCTTGGCTGGTCTTCTCTAAGATCTTCGTCGTTCTCACTCTCGGAAAGTTGGCTTTTAGGCGGAAACCAACCGGAATGACACCACTGTCGCGCGCCTCGCACAAGAATGAAATGTGTTCTTCTTCCTTTATCACTTTAAGTTTGGTCTTCTCGTAGCCTCTGAATAGATTGTTGATTCCGTTTCCGTACCGTTCTTCAACTCTTTGTTTGAAACTCGTAGGCAATGATTGTGTAGAAATAAAATTTCGGATTTCCATTGTCTTTATTTGTTTTAAAACACGACGTTTCGGTTAGTAAGTATCTCTAACCGTTATCAAGTGTAAACTAAACAATCTAGTCTCTAGGCTACTACTTATACTACTTGGTGTGCAGTCAGTATACGTAGACAATCATTGTCTACGAGTTTCAAACAAAGAGTAAAAATGTATGTATAGGGTTTCCAATTAAAATAAACTGACCTTATTGACGCACCCTGTATAGCACTTGAAGTGGCCATAATTTACCAAATGGACCAGTCTTGTTTGAACTTTTTACTCCCAATATTAACAGACATAGATAGGTACAGGGATTTTGCAATTATAACAAATTACCCCGTACATACAATCCAAAGCGTTTACAAAATGCGTCCAGCGTCTAATAATAATTGTATCTCTGGTACCCAGTAGAGCAGCCAGCAATATGTCTTGGAGGAGGGGACAGAGACCCCATGATGCTATTTTATTTTTTAAAGTACCTATGTGGAAAATATCTCAAAAATTCTTAGGCTTAGGTAAGAGGAGGGGCAGGACCCAAAGCACCCCCCGTGGTTGCGCCTATGAAAAACTATATACTTTTTGAAAACCGAAATTCTAGAGGGTCCAAAACCACTAAATCATTCGTAGCATAATGCTCAGTTAAAAAATTGTTGTCCAAATAGTTTATTTATGAAAAATGTTTGCCTAAATCCGCACAACAAAACATGAAAGATAAAAAAACCAGCAAAAAAATAAAAAAGAACAATCTAAATAACCTCATATTTGGGTAGTGATTGTTTTGGGGTCGGATATGTCACACTATATTAGGTACGGGTAGACCTCATAAGAGGTCTATCAGGGGAAATCAATCGACCTCTGTCTTCCGTAGTTTCCAGGTATTCTCTGACCCTAAGTGTTAGCACCTGTCTAGGGTTCCTTTTCCAGGGATACGGGAGAAGACCACACCGGTATGAAAGGCGGTGAAGAAGGACCTCGGTACGGCGAGGTGGCAACCCTTCTTTCCCAGAATAGGCGGCTGAATAAAAACTCACTAACACGCCTGGCAAGCGAGGTGTTTTAATGCCACAACTGGGTAGTGCGGAAGGCAAAAATTCGCTTATAAAACATTCAAAAACAAGTAAAACTAACAATAGCAACCTATAATATTAGATCTATGAACACCGACGAAAAGTTGATGAACTGGAGAAAGAGCTGCCAAGAATAAAATGGGACATTGTGGGCTTGTCAGAAACCCGGTGAAAACCAGAAGACCGGTTAAAACTGAACTCCGGTAATCTACTATGCCATAAAGGTAATGAAGATAACGGCAACTTCGGAGTCGGATTCATAATAAATAAAGCCATAATTAAACACGTCCAAACTATTAAAGGAATCTCAGATCACGTTGCCTATCTTACACTAACAATAAAAAGAACATCGCTTCATGTTATCCAAGTATACGACCCCACTTCTACCTACGATGACGACCACATCAAAGCATTCTATGAAGATATCTCCAAAGCTATGGAAGAACACAAAACCCATCTTAACCCACAATAGTAATGATTGAAAATGAACATAGACATAGAGGAAACTAAAATAGGGGATTTTACATATGGCGAAAGGAATGACAGGGGTACAACCTTAATGAATTATCTAAAGGAAGAAACTTCAACGAAAGTGGACATGGCTCAGCCCTAATGAAATATCAAAAAACGAAATTGATTACATATTGACTACTGAAAAAAACATCTTTAGAGATGTAACGGTCCTAAATGGCTTTACAACAGGCAGTGATCACAGAATGGTTAGAATTAAAATCTGCATTGATAGCAATTTCGAAATGAAAAGAAAAATTAACAATAACAATGAACAACTTGACATAAATAAACTTACACAAAATAAAGCTATATGCAAAGAGATCCTAAAAGAAAATAAAAGAAAGAGCCAAGAAATAAAAGTTGAGAGAGTTATAGAAAATAATAGGCATATAAAAGGTCTAAGACCGACTCTAGGTAGATATAAAATAATTAAAATAAAGGATATGAACGGCATAGAAACTAACGTTAAAGAGGATATTATAAATATCACACAGCTATACTATACAGAATTATACCAAACAAAAAAGGAACCATCGCGAGAAACCATAAACTCCAAAAAAATTAAAGACAGAACTACAAGCCGAAATAAGCAAAGCGGAAATAAAGAAAGCATTAAAAAAATTAAAAATAACAAATCACCTGAAAAAGACGAAGTAACAGCAGAAATGCTAAAGTACGGTGGTAAAACTGTAGTTAATAATAATAATAAGCTTCCATATTCTCTTCAATAAAATACTAAAAGAAAAAATATTCGCAAATTCTACACCAGAAAGGCGAAAGAGCAGACCTAAAAAACTATTGAGCTATAACACTCCTCAATGTAATTTATAAGCTTTTCACGAAAATATTAACATTAGCCTAACAACAAAATGACGGATATCAATCAAAAGAACAAGCAGGCTTCAGAAAATCGTCGCTTTAATGCAGAACTATTTTAAGTCACAAAATTAAGTTTTTAGAGGAGACTATTTTTTTAGTTTGACTCAGCATGAGTCGAGATATGTTAGGTTAAATTGGTCGGGCGGATGGTGGGGACGTTTTATCACTTAGACATCCAATATCTCTGCATTCAATAAAGCGCGGTTGGAGCTATACGTTTCCGCGGAAAAACGGAAAATGGGAAAAGTTGACGTATTCTGCATAAAGGCGACGAAATGTTTCGGTACAGTTGACCACGTATTAACCATGAAAATCCTAGAGCCAACGAACCTAAACGCCTGGTGCAAGTGGCTATAAAAGTTGACGGCTCGTTTTCTACTTTTTGGATCCTCGCTTTTGGTATAATAGTTAAGGTTAAATTGCTGTAGTGGCAAACATATTCTTAATATACTTATTTTTTACCAAAAAGTATTTTAAAAAGCTATAAACTATATGACATGTAACTTACATTTACCGTTTAATTTTAGATGCAAAACTGATGCAACTGCTGGAAACCCAGGTAAATATAGAAAATTGTAAAAAATACGATCCAGAAAATAACGCTCATAAAAATGTCAGCTTTGCCTGTTAAGGGTATTCTAAGATGAGAAAGATCTGTAAAATATCGCCAACAATCTTAAGAAAGCTTTATTTAAACACCAGGGCAAATGTAGGCGGCATAGGTAATCAAATCTCTTTTGTGGGGTCTACATTATGCGTATTCCGGTAAAATCCGGATCCGTGTTATCAGCAAGAGAGTTTTGCATTCAGATTGTGCACATTTACGCCTCTATTTACGGAAACGTATTGTTGCTTATGATGGTCGTCAGCTCATCATGATAAAGCTCGATATCTAAATGTGTACGTCCGTCTGCGTGGTTGCTTTTTTAACGCATATATGTGAACGAACCGAACCAATTTAAAACAAGTTGCGATACTGCCGAAAATACGCATCGGATGAATACGTATAATGTATACCTGGCCTTAAATTAAACACACAAATTCTACAGAAGACACAAAAAACGTTTTATATTTAAATTGTTTATTTTTAAAAATTTTAAGAAATTTCTATAAATAACAACATTATTGGTAATTTTTTCTTTATTTTAATATTTTTTAGACTGAATTTCAGTGCCTCTGAAGTAAGACATTATAATAAAACTTCAATTTAAAATTTTTGTGGCATACGCCCTATTAGAAACTAGTCATCGAAATGTATATATACCGATAACCCTGAAAAAAAGAGTAACAGACAAAAACAATTCATCTTGTGAAATATATTCCAAAATCTTTTACTGTCATATTTTATTACCGAAAACTTCAATTCATGTTCCTAACACTCGCATTCGTATTAGTCAGCAAAAAATTTTTAGATTTTTCTTTGGTCAAGGTGTTTATAATATATTCACTATATTCACAAAAAAATGCGGCTTTCCGAGTGTGATACAAAAGACCAAAACATATCAAAAATTTGTTTCAGAACTCGATATGCAAAATGCAATACTTATGCATTTATAGCTTTTAATCGAGTTTTTAATTAAATTTTACATGTGTTAAATGTTATTTTAGTGAGGAAGGTATTAAATACATTTTCAAAAATTCCTCAGCAAATTAGTAAAACCGCTGTTGCTACGCGCCTTCTACCTATGCCCGATAATCTTTTGATATTTATATAAAACTACTGACGAATTTATTTTACACAAGTCAACTGGCCAAACAACTTTTACTAATTTTTAGTTGCAAGACCAACCACCGCTCCAACCTGCAACAGTTCAAATATAGGGTACGTCCAAGCTGCCGCAGCATGTAACCAATACTACATCTGCACCAAGGTGTCCATTCTATTTGTCACTTACTACGAAGCTAAACTCACCACTTGCAGTGGTAGTTTGGTATTCAGTATCACTCAGTCAGCTTGTGTCAATGAAAATGAGAGCGACTGCCCAGACGCTTAAAATAAAATTAGTTATTTATGTATCATATCTCTCTCTATAATTGTTTTGCTAAAAAAATATATTAAAAACAATTTCATTAAAAGTTCAGATAGAAAATATATATTTTTGCAAAAAAAAGTTTTATTAGAAAAAATTGCTTTTAAACTATATAAGGGATGCAAAAAAAGAACTAAAATAATATATAAGGTGGGCCAAAAAAAACCGTAAATTTTTTTCAGCTGTAGTTTTTTTACCCTTGGCTCGATTTTTATGATTTTAATCTCCATCAAAAGCTAAGGCTTGAGATAAATGACTTTTTTGTCAAAAGTGACGTTTCTATAAAATCCAAGATCTCGCATGATTTTCAAATTTAGCCATTTTTCACATTATCCGTCAAATTTTTTTGGGCGCCACTGTACTCGATTTTAAACATTGACCAAAAAGTCACCCCTTTGCTGTGGGAAAGAGTTATAAACTGAAAAAATTTGTTAAGAAATAATAAAGTTGTACCGTAACGGTTGTTTTTGATCTACTGTGGATTTATCAAAGACTATTGAATGTCTACGGTAATGGGCTTAATCAAAAGCTTGGGCCTTAATTTGTAATTTTGGTAAAATCCAAGATGGCGCATGCTTTTCAAACTATTTATAACCCACTTGCCAAAGGTTTGTGTACGCCAATGAAATGATTTTAAAAATTGAAAAGAGAGCCACATCTTTGCCGTGTAGAAGGACATATCAGCTGTAAAATTTTTGCAAGAATTAATATAATTAAAACTATACCAAACTTTTACGGAACATACATTAAATTTGCACATGCTTTTAAGCGCTTTGTTAATGCTAAACACTACTTATTAGGAAAAATAACATTATAACGCAATTGCTTTTAATTTTATATTGACATGTAAATGTCAACGAATCGCACCAGCAGCCACAGTAACTTGATATCGCTGTCCCGGCAAAACAATGACGCAAATGCAAAAATATGATTTTTTGCGCAGAGGCGAAATACGGAATTAAATTCTTTATTATTAAGTTTAAATAAATTGAAAAAAATGCATTGGGATGAAAGTAATGGGATTAATAATTAAATATAGATAGTTTTACCGTATAGTAGGATTCATTTTGAAACTAATGACATAATTAAGGTTATAATACCAAATTTGATGTAATTAAACTTTCTTACCTCTTGTCCAATTTCCACAAGTGATATGTCCTTGTAAACGGCAAATTCCATATTAAAGATCATGTCATTGGCGTAAGTCTTATAGTCTCAAGCATTAGCTTTCTATAGAGACTAAAATTAAAATAAATGGATTCCTGACGGATCTGATACCTTCCTAGCTAGCGTATTAGCACATTTTAAGTGAAGCCATAATATATCAGCCCTGAAAAAGTTTTTTGTAAATATCTCAGAAATTCAAGCTCCTACAAAGTTTTTGGTTATAACAAAAATTATTGACCAAAATGCAGTCTACTATATTACCGCATATTGATGCGAGGCTTCGTTCAAAAGTTAGAAAAAAAAATAATTGTTAAAAAACTTTCATTAGCCTTAATGGATTTTGACAAAAATCTAATCAGTTCGTTAGAGTGTCAAACACTGTTTTACCTGAAAATTTTATGAAAATCGGTTTAGCGGTTTAGGAGCTATCGTGTTACGGACAGACATACACACACACACACACCTACACACACACAGACAGACAGACATCACGACAATATTGCTAGGATAGGTCAATTAGACCCAAATAACACATTTTCGGCGTTATCTCAAAAAAAATATTTCCTCTAAAATAATACCTTCTTTAGCCATTGCTTCGCGGGCTAGGAAGATAAACATCGAACAATGGGTTCATTTAAAAAAACTACAGCCGAAAAAAAAATTTACGATGCCCACCTTATAGTAAAGTTTGCCGATGTAACCTATGCTAGAGACCCTGTATGTATAACATATTTTTAAAATAGAGAGACGCGACAAACCCATCAAAGTCACTGAAATTAACATTTTTTGGTTATGTTATTTTCTTGTCAAGCTCATTGGCGTTTCACTAAGTTAATTTAAATTGTCAGCGGTGAGTGACACCAATCAGCATGCAACACAAAAACAAACACGCTTGTTGGAACCCCCTATATAGGGTTTGTTAAAAATCGTTTATTTTTATTTTCCGACGCTTATGAAATAACAAGGACAGAAGGTGCGTCTCTCTCTAAACATAGCTAGAGTATAGAGGACCGATATTTTCATCCTTTGATTTTGACTTAAATAAACTTGACTTTGAAGAGTTTGTCGCGTCTCTCTATTGTAAGAATATGTCATACATACAGGGTCTCTAACCTATGCATGGCATTTTAGCTAACCAAAAAAAAAACTATTCTGTTCAATTGATTTAGTGGGAATTGTCCTCTACTCCACAAATCCTATTAAATCAGTTTAAAAAATGCTCCACAACTTTTTTATTTTGCAAAATATGTATTTCATATTTTACCAATGTAACACACAATGAAAATTACATTAAAAATAAATCCAAATCAATGCATCCAATGTTTTTGATAATAACAAAGTGAAATGATAAATATATAATTTGTATTTCTCTGTATTTAGCAAACTTACTTATTGTTATATTCCATCTAACGTTAACCCCATAATTGTTAAACAAACAAATAATAAATACATTATTTACTTAAGATAAATATTTTATGTTTTTTTTAACAAGTAACATATTTCAAATTTTAAGGCTCATCATCAATAATAATTGTAAAAAGTTAAAACCAATATCCGACTAAAACAGTTGTTACCATAATATGGGGCACTCTACTATCAAGGCTATTTTACATGGAGAAAAAATTAATCAAAAATTTGAGTATATGTATTAAAAATTGTCAAAAAACTTAATGTTCATTTAATATCACTCATGTAAAGCGACAAAAAGTTACATAGCAGTACTGAATTTTTAAATACAGGAAATTTGACAAAAGCCATTTTACTTAAGTCACCTTAAAATTGCCCTCTATTTAACTAGAGTTCACGATAAAGGGAGCCCACTCTAGACTCTATTTTGGAGGCAATTCGCATACAAATTTCCTTTATGTGTCAAAAATCATATACAAATAATAATATATAAATGATGGTAATGATGATAATTCAGATGTGGGTGGGCTAGTCTGACAAATTTCATTTATAATAAAATTTTAAAATAAAATACAGCTGCTATGCTGCCGTCCAAAGCAAAATGTCCAAAATTGCAAAAACATTTAGTTATTAGAATTTGATAAAAAAAATATATTTTTATTGTGCAAATGTACAACAAATACCTATAGAATCCCAGAAAGAAGCCTTTTATGCAAGTACTGAACACATGCGTAAAGTGGATTTTTCACCCTGGAGGTATTGCCCGAACTCTGTTTCGCGTCGTTTAACTAACAGCCGTCGTATTCGGAAAAGTAACACTTTCTGCACTTTATAGGTACAAAGCTATTTCCTTTTGGTCTTTAAATTATTATCCACTATTTATTTATTACATATACTGCCTGGCTTTGTAAATGTATCCTAAAAGTTTTAATATTAAACAGTTATTAGGATGTAAGGGTAAGATCATACAAATACCGCCTAGTTGCTTAGTAGCAGAGAGCACTTAGTCATGCATGCTCCTCAGTGATTAGGCCGTAAGTGACTTCCTGGTATCAATAGCAACATTCCTATAAATTTTTTGATAAATACTGATTCTACTAGGCTGGGTTATCATAAATCCTAACAAGGGCAAGTCAGAAACCTGATCCGCAAAAAAAACTGCATTCAATAGAAACACGAAAACTTAATCAGCAACTATCTCAGTTTAGCGTATCAAGCGGTGCCATTACGGCAGTATGATTTTTATAAATTTTTTGACTCCCAAAGGTAATTTACAAGCCTTCAACTAACATACAATTTTATTTTCTGCTTGAAGAAGTAACTAAATAAATTATTTAGAGAACAAGTTACAAGCCACGGAATTCGCAAATTGTTTCAAATCTTGCTTGGTTCTTAGTCGATCCCATTACTCATTAAAAATAAAGCGTCAACATATCACACCCTCAGAACGAAAATGACACAATTCGAAATTTAGAAAATTTTACTTTCAGCGATAATACACATACCTAAATTTGATGTACGAATCAATAAATTTATATAATAAGAACTTAAAATAAGCATCAGTTATATCGAAATTATTTGAAGTTTCTTTTGTTTACCTTGTTGAGTTGTGTCAGTTTCGTTCTTAGGGTGCGATATGGAAAAATTAATATTGTTCTTATTTTGACTAAGTGGGCTGGTATAACTTATTTCATTTATAATAAAATTTTAAAATAAAAATACAGTGCCTCTAGACCACTCATGCCTAAATTATCTTCATTATCATTATTGACGAGCAAAGATAATTTACCAGTGGATTGTCTCCAAAAAACATACACAGTTTTTTCTTGCTTGGAAAAGCAACTGATAAATTATTTAGAAAATAATTTAAAAGCCACGAATTTGGCAAATTGTTTTAAGTCTTGCATGGTTCTCAGACCATCACATTCCGCTTTAAAAAATAAAGCATCAACCTTTTAAAAAAGTAATAGTTTTTCTTTTGAACCAAATCAATTTTCGTGTGTGTATTTTGGAGACAGTTCTATGATGGTATTGAAGATAATTCAGATTTGAGTGAGCTGGTATGACATATTTCATTTAAAAACAAAATACTGGGCCTCTTCATTGTCTTTTGATATGATTTTCATAAACTTGTTGACACCTAAAGATAATTTACTAGCAAATTATCACCAAAAAACATACACAGTTGTTTTTCTTGCTTGGAAAACCAAGTAATAAATCATCCAGAAAACATTTTAAAAGCCACGGGCAAATTGTTTAGTCTTACTTGGTTCTCAGGCCATATTATTCCGCTTTAAAAATTCAAGCGTTAACATTTGTAAAAAGTAATTGTTATTGTTTTGACTTACCAAATTAATTTTCGTGATAAAACTACAACCGTACTTGTAAAAATATTGACACAATTTGTCATCGGACCTACTAATTATGCAAACCAGTATTTCGGCAGTAACTATACCTGGAAAGGCATCAAAAATTTTATACAAAAGTTCGTAACACTTACTAACAGCGTCTGCCCTTACTTGTGAGAATAAGTCACTATTTACAAAAATATAAATTGCATTAAAAAATTCTTTTCCGATATTTACATTTATATCTACTATTTGAAGGAATATATTGATGTACTTTGAAATTATATTTGCATTAGGTTTTTTCCCATTCAAAATCGTGATAAAGTTTGAAATCATTTGACAAACTAAACCATAATTCTCAGTCAATAATTTTACCCCTAAAGGCAATTTGCAAGTGGCTTCTGTAACATCCAAAATTAACAGTTTTGTTTCTTGATCTGACAAACCACTACTAAATAATTCAGAAATCAACTTAAACGCCATAGATTTCGCAAAAAATTTAAAATCTTGTTCTGTCCTCAAACCATCTCTCACAATTTCTAAAATAAAATTACGATGTTCTTTAAAGTTAACCTCAGAACTGTGAAGCAAGGTATATAACTCCGGAACCGTATCTAGCTGTAGTTCAGATTTGGCAGAAAGATATCTTGCTAATGGTTGATACATTACATGGTTCGGTTGGGTGAAAACCAGCGCCATCCTGGCAAAGAAGATGGCGGAAAAGTTGTTGATTTTGAAGTCCGGAAGGACTGAAACGCCTTAAAATAAAGATTAGTAAATTAGCATAAATTCAAATGATGATCATGCTGTACAAACAGTGATGAATTAAGCTAGCCTTGAGCCCGCGACAGACTGGTAAACCAGTTTAGTCTTAGCCTAAAAATATTTGTGAATTAATACAGCACTGTATTATTTTTGCGTCTTTAATTAATTAATTTATCCCCATTTGAGAGCGGAGAGGAATTTTTGCTTCGAACGGCTAATAGACTGCGCGAAAGTAGAGCTGTTCGCTATTGAACAGTAAGAATTTGATTTAGGAGAGCGAATGTCCTCTCAGGGACTGTCAGGAGAGCACACTTTCATGTTAGTACTCTTAAAATAGACAAATCTTGGGTGAACCTGTAAATCTCAAAGTGGAATTTACAAAATCACAAAGTAAAATACTCTGCGTGTTTTCCGTGAATTTTGGCGGGTTTGCAATGTCGACATTGGACACAGGACATAACCTTCTTTTACTACTGACCTTTTGTCAAAATGTGGAACAGTTTTTGACTAATTTTTAAAGGATAAATTAAAAAGTTCGTAAAGATATATACAGCATAAGTCAAATGAGTCACATAATGTTGAATTAGTCCCTTCAATATCCAAAAAAGTTAAACATTTAACAACCTCGCAAATGCTAAATTTTATAGTCAAATAATAAATATATTTATATATTATATCTAATAATATTTTTAATTATTAACGTAAACATTAATTTTCTATTAAATTATAGAGTTGTCTACTTTCGTCTCCGGTCTATTTGATCTTTCTTGTCGGATTTTTGTCAACAATAATCCCTTTTAACTTTCACTATCAAAGCAATGCATGTTGAACACAGCCACCGCAAGTTAGATTTGCTAAACAAGAAAACCAAGTGTGGATAACAAACGCAAATATTTGGCTTATTTGACTCCTTTGATGTTGATTAACAACCGACTGATGAAATGATGACATTTAGGCAATAATAATTTGATTTTTTTTGTTTTCCACCATGATTACCTACACACTTCCTTACCATATTGCACAATGCTGCTGTATATTATTTTTTAAACTGTGATTGAATAACTCCATCAAGTGTCATTGTAGTTAGTAAATAATGGAGAATGGCCGATCTTTGATTTATGAATCAACTCCACCTAATATAAACTATTTCTTAAATATAAAAAAAAACTACTTCATTTAGGATTATTCAAATGGTCTTTCTAGGCTGATGCTTGCCCGAACGAAATACAAGGGCACTGATCCTTGTGAATAAAGATGGATGCTCTCGTGATTACAGTAGGTCCGCCACACAGGATGTAGTACAAGGAAGGAGGAAAAGTATACACGATTCTTAGTTTAGTTCTATAACAAGATGACTCTTCGTCGTTTTAATTACATTCCTGCACGTCGGAAATGTTTAGTACATAGACGCTTTATGTGGTGTAATGTTAATAGGGTGTCGTGAAATAGGGAACAGTGGAACAGTTCCTGATATCGGCGTAAAAGGTTAACTACCAATACATAGAATATCATAATTAAAATAATCTAAATTATGGGGGTTCATACATAGAGATGTATTGGGAAACCTCAAAATAAATCATTTTTAAGCTAAAAAGTTCACCAACCTTTGCATAAGGCCTCTACATATCTAATCCACAACAGATTATCCTTTCCAGTCTGTCTGGCTTCCAGATGAAAGTGGAATCTGGAAAGCACGTGACACGCGGCTTGACGAACCTCCTTGTCGTTGCTACTCAATCCTATTACTGTTAAACTTAAAGCACCCGACCTAAAATCAAATGAAAATGTCTGAACCCTGGTATAATACGGCTGACCACAGTCCCTTAAATTAACAAGCCTGATTCTCCTTTAAATTCCAACACAGAAGGCTTATTTTTGTCGGCCTCTTATTTTTTGACAAACAAAATAACATTTAAAACAATGGAAATTTTAGATCTGTTAGCCTTCGACACTGTTGCAATTCAAAGCACCTGGGTTGTTAATTTAAGGGGGCTGTAGTCTGACCAGAGATGGAGAGTCACCTCGCTTTACTGCGCAAGGGCAGTAAAGCTCATTTCTATGCATTTTTATTTTCCCAAGAAAAAAAACTGACTGACTGAATTTTGAGGGATACTATCAAAAGACCAAAACTGAACCGAACCAATAAGGCCAAAAACTCCCGGATACCTTCCCCCTTTTAAGCATTTGCCCACAATTTTTTTATTTTGGTTATTTTGGTCTTTTTGTCACATATCCCTTTTAATTTATTTAATAACTAACTATAGGCTCTTACCTCCTTTTGAGGATTTGCCATCAAATTTTTAATTTAATTTTGTTTGTTGAGAATTTTCCTCCATCTGCTATCTTAGTCTTTCTGTCAGTATATCCCTCATAGTTTTGGTCAAAAATAAATAATAAAAACCATCAATACATACTTTTTATACTGGGACTTTCTATCCAATCAGGATCGCCCGGTTTCGCAAAGCTAGAGCAAGGTTAAAGTATTTTAAACAACCAAGTACCTAGCCAGGAAACGAACCCGGAGCGGCGCCGGTGTGTAAAGCAAATGTTGCTATCACTAGACTACGGACGATGTTTAGGTATTTGGTTGTTTTTAGTCTCCAATGTGCACTTTATCCATTTTGAAGAAATGTTTTGTATTGGTATTTTTCATTTGAATTATTAGTCTTCGTCATCGTAACTTATACCATTATGTTTTTATCATTCGTGTTTTAATGTAATATTTAGGTATTTTAATTCGTACAAAATTAATAAAAATTAGTTGGCATTATAGTGGTACATAAGAAGTGTTATTAAAACCTAAAAAACCTTAGTTTAAGTATTTAACAAAGTTAACCTTAAATTTTTACTCGTATTTTTTGTATAATAGATTTGTAAATAGTTTTATTGACAAACTTAATATTGCCGTTTATGATTAGGTATCCTCAAATATATAATTGAATATAGTTAAGTCTAGGCATATCCGTTAGTATTAGAGTGATGATAAAAATGAGAGACCTAGAAAAACCTTTCCATTTGCCAGTCAGTATCTATCTACCGGGTACGGGTAGACCTCATAAGAGGTCTATCAGAGAAATGAATCGAACTCTGCCTTCCGTAGATTCCAGGTATTCTCTGACCCGGAGGGTTAGCACCTGTCTAGGGTCCCTTTCCCAGGGATACGGTATGAAAAAAGGAGAGGAAGGACCTCGGTACGGCGAACATAGCGTAGGTGGCAACCCTTCTTTTAGGGATAATATAAAAGAATAAACGCTGCAGCGTCTGATTTAGAATGAGCAACACGCCTGGAAAGCGTAGTGTTTTAATGCCACTACCCCCCCAATGGAGAAATCATGGCGAATTTGAAAACGAAACGAAATGGTCCCCAGATGGGCAGGAAACACTCCGAATCCCACACCTCTATGGTCTGCCTCACGGAATCTGGAGGAGGCAAAAATTCGCTTATGAAACATTCAAAAACAAGTAAAACTAACAATAGCAACCTATAATATTAGATCTATGAACCCAGACGAAAAATCCGATGAACTGGAGGAAAAGCTGATAAGAATAAAGTGGGATATTGTAGACTTGTCAGAAACCCGGCGAAAATCAGAAAACCGAATAAAACTGAACTCCGGTAATCTACTATACGATAAAGGTAATAAAGATAACAGCTAACTTCGGAGTTGAATTCATAATAAATAAAGCCATAAGTAAACACGTCCAAACTATTAAAGGAATCTCACACTAAAAATGAAAAGAACATCGCTTAAAGTTATCCAAGTATACGCCCCACTTCTACCTACGATGACGAGCACATCGAAGCATTCTGTTGTGTGTTGCTGTATGCAGTGGACGCATAGGACGCTGGTGTGGATATTTTGAATTCTGTTTTTTGTTTCTGAATATTTGAAATCTTGATTTTTGATTATGAATAAAAATTATTTTGTTTTTGACAATGTTATATATTTTTGATCCCTAATCAAATTGTGACTTTGTCATTATAACGGGTGAATGTGATACAATGATATAAATAAAAGTATTGCAATTCAATGATAACCAACAATAAAAAGTTATTGATATTTAACATGCCGCCCCCGTTGAAATGTCGAAATTTCAAAAATAATAAATAAAATTACCCAACAATAAAAGTTTTACAAATAAAATTAAGGTTAATTTTAAACTCTCTAAACCTAACTTATCTAATATTTTGTTAACTCTAGAACAGTTTGTACTTTTACAGTCCTTGTTTTTAAACAAAACGGCAATTTCTGGATTTCAATGTCATATTCGGGATCATCCCTTATCACATTAGACCAGGAAATATTTAATCTTGACTTGAAATTTTTTCCATAGGTAATGGCGCTAACTTGGTAATAGCACGTTTGTAAATACCATATTGCGTTTGAACGGATACAACTCTGACCAGGTTATCATGACCGGGATGTAGTTCAACGACCCGTCCTAATGGCCAAGTCATAGGTGGTTCATTTTCTGTCTTAAGAAGGACCATTGTTCCCATCTTGATATTTTGCTGTGGGGAACACCATTTTGTGCGCTGCTGCAAGGAGTGAATATAGTCTGTACTCCAAACATGCCAAAACTGTTGTACGATTTGTTGCAGCTGCTTAAAGTACTTCAGATGATTTGGATTAACGTCTGTCACATTGTCTTGTGGACAGGCAAGTAAGCTTCTTCCAATAAGGAAATGACCAGCCGTAAGTACTTGAAAATCCATAGGATCATCGGATAGAGGGGTCAAAGGTCGACTGTTGAGGATTGCCTCTATCTGTGTGAGGACAGTGTAGAAATTCTCGAAGTCAAGCTTCACACTTCCCAGGACTCGTTTTAAATGATACTTGAAAGATTTTATCGCGGTTTCCCAAAGACCACCACAATGGGGAGAACGAGGGGGAATAAAATGCCAATTAATTTTGTTGTCAGAGAAAAAAGTTTGATATTGATTGACGCAATCAGTAACTACCGCGCATAATCTATCAAGTTCGTTGCTTGAACCTTTAAAATTTGTGGCGTTATCACTATAAATGTGACTACATAAGCCACGCCTTGACACAAATCTTTTAAATGCGTTTAAAAATGCTTCAGTTGTTAAATCAGTTACAAGTTCAATATGCACAGCACGAGTTGAAAAACATACGAATAGCCTTATATAGCATTTAAGTGTTACCCGACTGCGCGTTTTTCCATCTTTGATAGCGTAAGGACCTGCAAAATCCACTCCACATACACTAAAGGGACTGGAAGGGGTAACCCTTGAAGCTGGCAAAGAACCCATAAGCTGAGTAATATCACGAGGTCTCACTCGAAAGCAAGTAATACATTTTCTAAGTAAATATCGAATTTCATTTCTACCATTGACTACCCAAAATTTATTTCTAATCTGAGATAAAATAATTTGAGTTCCACCATGTAAATATTTTAAGTGGTAATGTCTAATCAATAGAGTAGTAAATGGATGTTTTGGAGGTAAGATAATAGGAAATTTTTGATCAAAGCTAAGATGAGAATGTCTTAGTCTGCCATCAAGCCTGAGTAAACCATCATTATCCAACGTAGGATTTAGTCTTATAAGTTTACTGCTCCTTTCAATCTTATTCCCTTCTTGAAGACATTTAATATCTTTATTAAAACTTTCCTGTTGAACTAAAGAACAAAGGGTACGCTCAGCCTTATCTAGCTCTTGAATAGTCAAAGTTTTAGATCACTCCAATCTTTGATTAGATTTTTTGGCTTTTAGGTTATTCCAAAATCTTAAAATAAATGCTGTAACTTTAACTAATTTACTGTAAGAGGAATAAAGATCAAAGATAAAGCTGTGACTGTTTGGTTTTTGTAAAGCAGTATAAGTTAAAGTAATTTTTACTGTTCGAACTTCAGGAACAGTATCAATTTTAGTTATTATTGCTTTAGGCCAATTTTCCTTTGGTTGACCAATAAAAGAAGGACCGTGCCACCAAAGCAAAGAATTTTCTAAAAAATGGGGATTACAACCACGACTTAAAATGTCGCTTGGATTTTGATCAGTTGTCACGTGTCTCCATTGACTATTTTCGGTTAATCGCTGAATCTCAGCTACGCGATTACTAAAAAAAACTTTCCAATGGCTAGGCTCTTTTTCTAACCACGCTAAGACAATTGTAGAATCTGTCCAATAAGTGATGTTAGAAATCTTAACACGTAATGTACGTTTTATTCTGTCCATTAGTTGTGCTAATAAATATGCACCAGACAATTCGAGCTTCGGAATGGTTAAGTTAGAATTAAGAGGGGCTAACCGACTCTTAGCACAGATAAGATTTGAATGCATTCTACCCTTATTGTCACAAAAAACCAGGTAAATAGCTGCTCCGTAAGCTAACTGAGAGCTATCGCAGAAGCCATTAAGTTGTATCTTATCTGCTACAGTAGAATGTAGTACGCATCTTGAAATCTTGATAGCACTGATACACTTTATCTGCTTTAAAAATTCTAGCCAAGTTAAGGAAATAGAATCTGGTAAATTATCATCCCAATCCAGCTTATTATTCCAGATGTCCTGTAGAATAAGTTTAGCTCGGACAATGATTGGATTGACCAATCCTAAAGGGTCAAATAGTTGGGCTACACCTGCCAACACAGTTCTTTTTGTGATGATAGATGGTTCAGTGTTCATCTGAAAAATATAACTTAGTGTATCATTTTTAGGATTCCAATAAATACCTAAAGTTTTGATCTCTCTGTCACCTTTAATTAAAAAAAGTTCTGAAGAATCGTTGATAGCTGATAAAAAGTCTGCATCATTTGACATCCATTTTCGCAGATTAAAACCAGAATTATGTAAGATTTGTGAAATATCATTTTTTAGCTGAATAGCTGATTGAAGGTCGTTACAACCGGTGATAAGATCATCCATATAGAAATCTTCTTTGATAATTTGTGAAATTTTAGGATTATTTTCCTGACATTTAAAACCAATCTCATTTAAAACACGTGTAGCAAGAAAGGAACTGCTGGTTAAACCATAAACAATAGTGTTTAATTCATAGTGCTTTATTTCTTAAGATGGATTATCACGCCAAAGTATGCGTTGAAAAGATCTATCTGATTTATCGACTAATACCATGCGAAACATTTTTTCAACATCAGCTGTTAAAACAATCGGATAAGTTCGCATGCGCAAAACTATGTCAAGCAAATCACTTTGTACTTTGGGACCTGCTTTTAGAACCTGATTCAAACTTACACCAGAATTTGAAGAACTACTTCCATTGAATACTACTCTGGTCTTAGTAGTTTCACTAGTGTCCTTAAAGACTGGGTGATGAGGAAGATAAAATGAGATCTTGTCTTGATGATCAAGATTTGGATTAATTTGTGACATATGTCCCATCTCTTCATATTCTTTTAACAAATTAGAATATTGTTTGCGAAGTTCTGAGTTTTTTAAAAGTCGTTTTTCTGTAGAAAAAAGGCATTTTTTTGCATTTTGAAAAGAATCTCCTAAGTTTTGATAATTATCCTTTAATGGTAATTTTACTACGTAACGTCCGGTACTGTCTTGTTTAAGATTTTGTCTAAAGTGTATTTCGCATTCTAGCTCCTCAGTAGTAAGCTTATTTTGATCACGCTGTACGTTTTCTATAGACCAGATATCGCGTCCGGTATCATGCAATGAATTGATGGAAAGATGACATAGAGAATTCAACTGAGAACTAGATTACTTGAGTGTAGTGTGTAAAGGACCGGCTAAAAACCATCCTAGCTTGGAATTCTGTATGATAGGTTGATATACCATTAACTGTCATATGAACTGGTTGAGATTTAATGTTCAGTCTATTGTATAGTTTAGTCGTACAAAGATTATTCATACTACCTGAATCTAACATGGCAAGACATTTGATAGGTTTCCTATCCTTGTCTAATAATTCTATGATCGCTGTTGCAAGAAGAGGTTGACAAAACGCTTGTTTGCCATGAATCTCGCAGTATGCTGTCTGGCTGTTTTCAGGATATATGTCAGAATTATCCCGCAGTGTTTGTTTTTCATTTTCACAATGTACTTCTGGTGAAACTTCTTCATTTTCCTGTACAAATGCACAGGTATCTGTAAAATTAGCATCTGTTTGTGCGGGTTTATATTTAGACTCATGGAGAATTGAATTATGACGCTGAGAACAGAATTTACAGTTTCTTGATGGACATAAGTTGAAGACAGTTTGTGCAAATACCTCGCTTTTCTAGCTCACTTTTGCGAACCTTTATCGGTAAAGCCAACAATCGAAAACACTTGTAGGTAGAATGTGTGTTTGAGCGACAAAATGAGCAAGAGAAGTCTGCATGGTCTATCTATTTTATTTGTTTGTTATCTATGCCTACATGTGAGAATGATTTTTGTTATGCTGCATCACCTTTTATGCACTGTTTTAACTGAAAAAATTTCTGAATTATCGGAATGTACAATGGATTTAAATACCTGAAAAAAAGTTTCCCATTGTTCATGCTCTCCATAAAATGAAGGAGGAGTAATTTTGAACATATTATGATTCGGGACATGAACGACTGATGTGGATGGATTTTGCGGTAATGATTGTATTGTTGCCGGTGCAGATGTATTTGGCAACGATTGCAGAATTTTTTGTTTTTCGAATGCATTTTGATCAATAACGTCAAGCGCAATTCCACTAATTGTAAAATAAGCATTTTCGTAAGAATCACCCTCGGACTGTTGCGTGGGATCAAGCTGAATGAGCTCTTCCTGTATTTTTTCAAATTGACCAAATGCCGTGTTTAATTTTTCCAACCTAATTTTTACTTCCGAAATTGATAGACTATCGCTGCTTGTGCTTTGAATGAATTTTTCAAATTTAGATATAATGTTTTTAAAACTTCCCCGTCTTTCTACTAACTGAAGAATCTTTGCTTGCTTTTCTGTCATTATAACAACAATTTATAATAAAAATAAGTTATGTGAAACTTGAGCTGCAAGAAAACTAACACAGCCCATGGAGCGAGCCCACCTGATAATTGATCCGCTGATGTCTTGTTACGCTATGCTGTTTTTCGAAATGATTTTCTGCGAAGATCCGGCTCGAAGGACCAAAAATATGTTGTGTGTTGCTGTATGCAGTGGACGCATAGGACGCTGGTGTGGATATTTTGAATTCTGTTTTTTGTTTCTGAATATTTGAAATCTTGATTTTTGATTATGAATAAAAAATTATTTTGTTTTTGACAATGTTATATATTTTTGATCCCTAATCAAATTGTGACTTTGTCATTATAACGGGTGAATGTGATACAATGATATAAATAAAAGTATTGCAATTCAATGATAACCAACAATAAAAAGTTATTGATATTTAACACATTCTATGAAGATATCTCCAAAGCTATGGAAGAACACAAAACCCATCTTACAATAGTAATGTGAGATTTCAATGCCAAATTAGAGTTTGAATATGGCGAAAGGAATGACAACCTTAATGAATTTTCTAGAGGAAAGACACCTGTATGCAATGAATTCCTTCTAGAGGAAGAAACCGCAACGAAAGTGGAAATAGCTCCGCCCAAATGGAATAACAAAACACGAAATTGATTACATACTTGTTATGCCCGCAGTAAGAAAAACGATAAATGCAATGGACTGTATATAATTTAATTAATGAAAGCGCGAAC
This sequence comes from Aspidapion aeneum, assembly GCA_963576565.1. Lineage (NCBI taxonomy): Eukaryota > Metazoa > Arthropoda > Insecta > Coleoptera > Brentidae > Aspidapion > Aspidapion aeneum. The sequence goes on from OY755044.1 coordinate 73,783,691, forward strand.
AAACATAAATATATTGATATGAAAATTACGAAATAATTAAAAGGTCCATAGGTTAATTGTGGGTACAACACAAGGGAAATCAGAGACAAAGCACTCACCAGTTTGCAGCCAATTTCTCCACTTCCAAGGGGCCCCTATCTGGATCTAATGATGTCACCACGTAGCTGAAGGGCTCAAGTTTCTAGTTCTATGCTTCAGCACTTTCAGATGTAGAAATTTTAAATAGTTGGAGAAAGTAAATTAACACGCCATTTCTCGAGGCGGTCGAAAAAGGATCTCACTGATTCTTGGTGCGCATGTCCAAAATGCGCGAATGCACTCTGTCCGTCATTCAATTGTGTGGTTTTAAAATTTACAAACACCGCGAAATTTACCGGGAGCTAACATAACTGCCCTCCAAAACACACAATTTTAGAATATCAGCCGGACAGATATAGATTTAAAAAAATGATCGACCGATAAATATAAATGAATGAAAAACAGATAAGTAGCGTAAGTTTATTTAGAGATAGCGAAAACCCGAAAAAGTCAAAACAAACAAACAAAATTAAAAAAAATAATAATAAAGAATTACCTATTGTAATAATTGATTTCAATAGGTAGAAAAAATTAAAATTACTTTTAATTCGGCAAAAGGCACAGTTTTACAACTGGCCGCTTGTAAACACCGGTAACCGTTTGTACCGTCGCAACACGCACCTGACCGTCTCCGCCGGGATGCAGTTCGATGACCCGACCGACCGGCCATTTCAAAGGTGATTGGCTGTGATCACTTGTTATGATAACCAAATCATTTAATTTGATATTTGGGGACGAATCAGCCCACTTGTATCGCTGTTGTAGCGTATGCAAATACTCTATAGAATACCGTTTCCAAAAATCATTATGTAGTTTTTGGATTAGTTGCCATCTCGAGAGCCGATTTAGGGGAACCTCGGACAAATCTGACTCCGGAATTTCGGAATTAAGGGGTTCAAGGGTCAAAAAATGCCCAGGGGTAAGAGGTTGAAGATCGTGTGGGTCTGAAGAGGCAGGAGATAAAGGGCGACTATTAAGTACGGCTTCTATGCGACATGTAAGGGTGGACATTTTCATGATGGACAACTTCTGGTCGCCGACTACTCGAACAAAGTGAGTTTTAAAACTTTTGACGCCAGCTTCTGCCAGGCCATTGAAATGTGGACTGAGAGGAGGTCCCAGATGCCAACGAATAGAAAGTCTGGTGGCCGCACTTCTTGCGTAATCAAGTAATTGGTTACGAAACCCTATAAAATTACTGCCTTGATCTGACCAGCATTGCGTCACGCTTCCACGTCTGGAAATGAATCGATGGAATGCACCTACGAACCCTTCGGTGGGCAGTTCCATGGTTAATTCCAAATGCACGCAATGTGTGGTCGTACAGACAAACACACAGACATACGATTTGAAAGCTTTACAACCACGGTAACGATGAGGAATCACAAAGAAAGGTCCACAAAAGTCGATAGCTATACTCGAAAAAGGTTTAAGTTGATTGATTCGCTGTGCGGGAAGTGAACTCATTATGGGCGGTCTATAGGGTTTAGGGTTGATTCTAAAACATTGCAAGCACTTGGATATGGTTCTTTGAATTGCCCGTCTGGCAGATAATATCCAAAATTGCTGTAAAAGCAGATTATGTAATGTTTTAAACCCAGGATGAAGGTATTGTCGATGAGCGGACTCGATAAGAAGAGTAGTTAAACGATGGTTACTCGAAAGTAAGACGGGGTGTTTTGCAGAATAAGACAAAAGGTCAGATTTTTGTAATCTGCCACCGACTCTAATGATATTATTTTCATCAACAAAAAGGTGAAAGTTTTCGGAAAGGTTTTGGTATTGGTTTATCCTTAGATAACGCGGAAAAAAGCTCAGAAAAACAAGAACCTTGAACGCGTTTGATAAGAAGGTATAACGCACTTTGCATCTCACCGGTGGTAGGAAAAGCAATATTCTCAAAAATAACTTTTTGGTCCGGCGGCTTAGTGGGTTTTTGATAGGAATGGTTTTGAAAAAGGTTAACTATTCGAAGGACATAACAAATGATACGTTGAATTTTTGATATAGATGAATATTTGATAAGAAGCTGATCTAAGAAGTTAACGTCAATTATCGCATTGCAACAGACCTTTGGCTTTTCCTCCAGATTAATATCTCCGAAATCAATCGGCATTTTTGATTTATGAAAATCGGGCCATTCGTTTTCGGGAGACCACAAAAACGACGGTGCGTTCCACCACATGTTATGTGACATGAGCTGTGAAGGGGTGGCCCCTCGTGACGCAATATCGGCTACATTTAAAGCAGAAGGAATGTAGCGCCACGAGTTTGAGGGAATGATTTCTTGGATTCTACTGACTCGATTTCCAACAAAGGTTTGCCAGCGATTAGGAGGGGATGAAAGCCAGTGCAATACGACCTGCGAATCGCAGAAAGTAACGATATTTGTAAAAGTTATTTTTCCTTCATAGCTAGATAAAACGAAGTTAATTAATTCGCTTAAAAGAAATGCGCCTAGGAGTTCTAGCCTAGCCAAAGTTTGTGACTTTATAGGCGCGACCCTCGATTTTGCAGATATGAGAGAAACAGAGATATTGTTTTCCTCTTCTACACGAAAATATACGACGCCTGCGTAGCCTCGAATGGAAGCGTCACAGAAGCCGATGATTTGACAGGTATTGATTTTTGACAGTTTGATTTGTCGGGGTAATTGAAAATTGGAAAGAAGCGGGAATTCAGAACGAAGTTTGTTCCAAGAGTCGATGATAGAAGAATCTGGTTCTTCGTCCCAGCCTATTTTCGATATCCACAACTGTTGCAAAATAAATTTTGCTTGTAGCAACAAGGGACAAAGAAAACCTAAGGGATCGAAGATTGTTCCTATGATAGATAAAATAGAACGTTTGGTTGGGGATTTGTCCCTCATTCGGCATTGATAAGAAAAAAATGTCGTTTTTTGGATGCCATTGAAATCCTAAAACTTTGATAAAGTGGGGTTCCTCCTTGTCGAAAGAGAGAGGCATTTGACGATCGGACTCTGGCAATGTTGCCAATAACTCAGGACAATTGCTTGCCCATTTGTTAAGTTCAAATCCTCCCGACTTCAACAAATCATTGAGTTCTGTTTGAAGGGAGAGAGCTTCAGAAAGCGAAGGGCTAGTTCCCAAGATATCGTCGATATAGATTGACGTTTTTAGAACAGTACAAGCCATAGGAAAACGTTCCTTTTCTCTCTCTGCCAGCTCATTTAATGTACGCATGGCTAGAAAAGGTGAGCATGTCATGCCAAAAGTGACAGTAGAAAGTTCCCACACTGAAAGTGGGTCCTGTGGAGAAAACCTCCACAATATCCTTTGATAAGGACGGTGATAAGGATTGATAAGGACTTGACGGAACATCTGTTTGATATCAGCAATGTAGGCAATAGGATTAAGACGAAACGTAAGGAGTAAAGAAGCAATATCCTTTTGAAGTTTCGGTCCAGATAACAACGTGTCATTGAGACTAATATTTTTTGGGGTGACTGCCGAACAATCCCAGACTACCCTTAATTTTGTACTTAGCTTTCCGGCTTTAGTACGCAATGATGTGCTAAAAAACATGATACGTCGACTTTTGGTTGACTAGATAAAACTAAACTCATATGATTAGAATCGATATAGTCTTGCATGAAACTTGAATAGGCAGTGTACAGATCAGGATTTTTGATTAATCTATTTTCTAGAAGTAAAAATCTACGATAAGCTTGCGGATAAGTATTTCCTAGGTCAGGGCTTATTTTATCTTTAAACGGAAGATCTACCATGAATCTACCGCTCGGTTGCCGTACTACACTCGCAGTAAAAATTGATTCTGCTTGTTTTTCTTCCTTTGATAAGATTTGTTTTTTAGGCAAATGTTCGATTTCCCAAAACCTAGGCAGAATGACCTCTAAAGGAGGTGAATGACTCGTTAAAAATAAAACTGGTTCGTTCCGTAAGACTACCTACTTCGTCAACTTTTCCCATGAAGACCCAGCCAAAGATAGTTTCAAGGGCTGAAGGTTGCCCTATTTGTCCAAGAACCCTGCCCTCCTTGAATATCTGTGCGAATAGCTCGCAACCAATAACTAGGTCCACAGGTCTAGATTTGAAATAAGATGGGTCGGCAAGTTTAAGGTTTTCCAAGTGTCTCCACTGATTATCGTTCAAAGTGAATGTAGGCATATTGGAACATAATTGTGGAACGACAATTGCTTCGAAATTAAGTAAAGGAGTGACCTGTCCTTGTGGCTTAATGTGACATTGAACGAGCCCTTTGGAAGTAAAAGAAGACATCTGATTTAATCCGAATATTTCAGTGGTGTAACTTCGCCTAGGAAGATTAAGATGCTGAATACACTTTTCACTGATGAATCCTGTCTGTGATCCAGAATCAAGCAGTGCCCTTACAGGTTGAAAATTTCCGCAACCGTCCATAACATCTATTATGGCGGTGCATAAAAGAAAGGTACCTGAAGGTCCTGAGGTATTTAATGACACATGAAGATTATTGACAGGTGGTGTGTGAATGACAGGACTAGTATCTTGGCTTCCAGACTCTTGATTAGTTTCTAAGATATGAGTTAAAGTGTGGTGCCTTTTACTATTGCAAGTCCTGCATGAATATTTTGATTTGCACGTATCTACCCCATGCAAGGGATGAAAACACGCTAGACATAATTTTTTCTGCTTGACGAAAGATAGGCGATCGATAGGTGAGAGATCAAGAAATGTTTGACATTTCGAAAGCACGTGACCTTGATTACACCGGAAACATTTTATTCCCGTACTTGAATTAGTTGAAGTGCCAGCCAGTCCTATAAAAGGCGAATTGGATGATTTATAGGTAGGCTTTTGCCCAAACTGATTTTGCATAGAATTTGAATTTTGATAGGTAGGCTTTTGCCCAAACTGATTTTGCATAGAATTTGATTTTTGATAGGTAGGCACCTTTTTGGGTGCTGTTGATTGAGGAAGTGATTCCAAAACTTTACATCTTTTTTCTAGAAACTGAAAAGTGGGAATTTCGGTATTAGTATTGGCGTGACTCATTTCGAAATTTGAACGCGTCGGAATATCCAATTTTTCTAACAAAATGAATAAAATAATAAAGTCCCAACTGTCAACGTCAAAGCTAAGTGATTTTAAAATTTCTAGGGATTCAGAAAAGGTGTCAATTAAATAACGCAAATCTTTAGCTGACTCGTTTTTTAAGGTGGAGTTCATAATTGTGCTTAAAGCGCTTGTTTTGATATCTATTGACTAACTTGTCGTAAGCAATTTTATAATTTTGATCAGATAAGCTAATCCCTGATATCAATTTTAAAGGCTCATCCTCGAGATATGAAAATAAATATTGAAGTTTTCGAACGTTACTTAGACTTTGATTTTGATCTATAATGGTATTAAAAAGATCGAAAAAGCTTGGCCATAATTTTTTATCACCTCGAAATATGGGAATACCTAACTCTTTGAGTTTTGGAGTTTCGTTTTGTCGAACATATGATCCCGAAAAGGATGGGGCCTCAACCGGAAATATTTTAGAGTACACCCCCTTACACGCATAAAAATATTTACGAGCTTCTGAAAGGATCGCATCCTGCGTTTTAAACTCCTCGTCGTCCGAGTCGTCTATCAACATAATGACATCATTATGTGCCATCATGCATTTATCGAAGGTTTCATCCAAATCGGAATACCTCACTTGAAACTCGTTTCTCGCTTTTTCGTCCGATGCCGCGGTCTGTGAAAACACATAACATTCGGTGATCGCAGATAAAAAACCCTTGCGTTTTTGCACGGCTTTTTTGACAGACATGATTTTACCTTTGAAATGACGAAATTGTCGGTAAATATACAATTAACGCTAAATTAATGCTTCTGAAATAGAAAAATGACGAATTGTCGAAAATATGCACTAATTTATCGCAATTGATGAAAATTGTTTTAAATATCGAAATGATATGGAACACACCTAACACGTGCTTGTTTGTTTTGATCGCTTCGCTTTGTTTACTAAATGACCACGGTACGTTACCATAGCAGCGGACCGAAAAACACGTGAACTGCGCCGCTACCGAAGGTCGAGCGAAAATCTCTATCGTTTCAATACGATTGACAAAATTCAAGGCCGCCTTGATCTCGGCGTGAAAATAAATGGCCGACTTATTAATACCGTCGTATGGAGTAAATTTTAAATAATTTGGTCGAAGGAACACTTATGTTATGCCCGCAGTAAGAAAAACGATAAATGCAATGGACTGTATATAATTTAATTAATGAAAGCGCGAACAAACATAAATATATTGATATGAAAATTACGAAATAATTAAAAGGTCCATAGGTTAATTGTGGGTACCACACAAGGGAAATCAGAGACAAAGTTTGCAGCCAATTTCTCCACTTCCAAGAGGCCCCTATCTGGATCTAATGGTGTCACCACGTAGCTGAAGGGCTGAAGTTTCTAGTTCTATGCTTCAGTACACCAAAATCGAGCACTTTCAGGTGTAGGAATTTGAAATAGCTGGAGAAAGTAAATTAACACGCCATTTCTCGAGGCGGTCGAAAAAGGATCTCACTGATTCTTGGTGCGCATGTCCAAAATGCGCAAATGCACTCTGTCCGTCATTCAATTGTGTGGTTTTAAAATTTACAAACACCGCGAAAATTAGCGGGAGCTAACAATACTGACTACTGAAAAAAACATCGTCAGTCCTAAATAGCTTAACAACAGGTTGTGCTCATAGGATGGTCAGAACAAAAATCTGCATTGATAGCAATTTCGAAATGAAAAGAAAAATTAACAATAACAATGAACAACTTGACAGGAATAAACGTACAGAAAATAAAGCTATATACAAAGAAATGCTAAAGGAACAACTAACCCAAAACTTAAGATGCAAAAATGAAAATATAAGGTAAAAAGAGAGAAAATTTTGAATCAGAAGAGATAAAGAAACTCATGGAAAAAAGGCGAACCTGGAAAAAGACGGAAAAAAAAACATCGATAGAATACACAGAAATAAATAAAACTATAAGAAATATCACAAAAGAAAATAAAAGAAAGAGCCAAGAAATAAAAGTTGAGAGGGTTATAGAAAATAAGAGGAACATGAAATGTCTAAGACCGACTCTAGATAGATATGAAATAATTAAAATAAAGCATATGAACGACATAGAAAATAAAGTTAAAGAGTATATTATAAATATCACACAGCTATTCTATACAGAATTATACCAAACAAAAAGGCAACCAACCAAAAATAAAAAACATAAACTCAGAACTATAACCCGAAATAAGCAAAGCTGAAATAAAGAGTGCATTAAAGAAAATGAAAAGTAACAAATCCCCTGGAAAAGACGGAGTAACGGCAGAACTGCTAAAGTACGGTGGTAAAACTGTAGTTAATACCCTACCCATATTCTCCTTAATAAAATACTAAAAGAAAAAATAATCCCAAACAACTGGAAAGAATCAGTAATCATTATTCTACACAAGGCAATAGAGCAGACCTAAAAAACTATCGACCTATAACACTCCTCAATGTAATTTATAAGCTTTTCACGAAAATATTAACAGATCAACAAATTTGACGGATATCAATCAAAAGAACAAGCAGGCTTCAGAAAAGGTTTCAGTACAGTTGACCACCTAATTAACTATGCAAATCCTAATAGAGCGAGCCAACGAATACAACATTCCACTGTATATTGCGTTTATACCCAAGTAACATTATTACCACTCAAGGTTTTATTAATTTGGTTCCTAGATTATTTAGAGTGTGCTGTTATGGGTTTTAGGATTAATTTGGCTACTTAAAGGTAATTTATATTGCCAATTACCTAAAGGGGTGATATATAACCAAAAAGTGATTTATAAAGGGAGTATAATAAAACTGATATTTCCTTCTGTTCCTTAAAATACTTTCGGTTTTTTTGATTTCTGATTTATAAAGATGGTCTTATAAAACCATTTTACCTAAACTTTTTAAAAAGAAATAAATATAAACTTTGGTCATTTAGTTTTTTTCATTACTTTAGGTCATCACATGTGTTTTATAATAGAGCTAAAAGGTTATCTTATATCCTTGTTTTTATAGTTACCAGTAGTTTAAAAGTAAATATGATTAGATAGGCGGCCATATAGAACCTAGTTTCCTTAAGGTTTTTAAGAGTGGTAAATATAAACTTTAGACTTTTGGTTTTTGCCATTACTTTTAGGCATTTTAAAAAGGTTTTATAGGAAGGCTTAAAGGTAATCTTAATTCTTTTGTATTTATAGTTACCCATAGCTGTATATTACATATTATTTAAATAGGCGGCCATATAAAACCTTGTTTTCTTAAGGGTTCTAACAGAAGTAAGTTATTACTTTCGTGTTTTATTTTTTTAGGTATTTCTTGTAAAAATTATAGATATACCTAGGTACAGATTGATACCTACCTATTGCAAGATTGATTAATTAAAGCCCAATAATTAATAATTGTTGAGTTTCCGTCCTCCTGGGTAGGACACCCAGGCCTAGATAAGGCCTGTTTAGACGGCCAATATAAGAGGTTGCCCTCCAACCTGCAGGCACAATGAATATCATTGCACTGGCCCTCTCGATTGTATCGAAATTGCACGATAAAAAGCATTTAAGTGTTGAATTATACGCTTTTAAACACTTTAAAAACAAATACAAAAAATTTAAGTGAGGTTATGTTGACTAAGTTTACATTGTTCTTTTTTGTTGGTTTCATAAGGGCACTAAAAAATCCTTGTTGCGATACAGTAACAAATAAAACCAAGTGACCACTATAAAACCATAATGGCGTATATAAATTTATTTAAAAAATATTGTAAACAGAAAATATTTATCTAGTCGTTTTAGCAGTGTTTTTTAACAATAATTTTACTTTAATTTTGATGTATGTAAACCAAACAGACTTTTTAAATGGTGAATAGTGTAAATGATTTTTTTTAATTTTAAATATTTGTTATTTTGTCATCAAAAAACTATTAAAAAGCATTCTTGAGCTGGCGCGCTTGTTTTGAGAGCTTTTCAGATACGATTTTATCAGAAAAATAAATCTGGCAGGCAATTTGATCATCAACAAAACGACAAACTCGGTATATTTTTATGTGATAAAATAATTTTGGGACTTGGCAATTTTGTGACCTAAATTATTTTATATAGCCATTGTGAATCCAAAATATCGCCATAGCTTTTATAGGAAAACTTCTTTACTCTAAAGGTATTATGGTATTCAACAGAATCGCCAGGATACCAAATTACCAAATCTAGTTTTATAATAGGATAGAGGACGTTTCTGAGTTGCTTTTAGAACCTGGCATAATAGCTTTAGGCTCTAAAAGGTTCTATACTGGTGGAACCGCTAGAGGGCGAAGCTGGAGCATTTTCCTCATACCATTTTTTTAAATTTGTTGTTTGGTCTATTATACTGTTTCTCGTAGAAAAAGCCTTCACATCAGTTTGCGTAGTACCTTCATGTAATTTAATAAAATTCCCCGAAAAAATGACATTAACTTTTAAAATTGAATGTTTAAGTGACTTTTTAATTTGACTTGAAAAACTCTTGAATGCCTTTTTAAAGAAAATCTTAGGGTCTTTAATGGTAAAATTAGTGATAATACCTGTTCTAATTCTACCACCAAAGCACGTTTCAACATCTTCCCAAACCAAATTTTTTTTGACCGACCTCACCCTATTAGTTTTTCCAAAATGAATTCTTTTTTTATTTTTTAGTAATATTAAATAATGTTTTAAAAGTGCCAAATTCGATTCTAATTTAGAAAAGTTTTGTACACAATCAAGTTTATTTTTTACACAACTTTTTACGGTTGAAATTAAATTTAGAAGAAAAACTATCCAATAATTAAATTCCTCTTTTGTTTTCACCAGTCTACTCACCTGTTCAACCTTTTTTACAGACTCAGACACCAACACATCAAAACTTTGGGAACTCATTTTTTCTATAATATTCAACTGTGCAAGATATGTTATGAACAACGGTCTTTGTCAGAATGAATTCATACGTTGTCAAAATATAATTAAATATTGGTTTGATAAGAAAGTTCTTCTTGAATACGAGGGAAATTTTTAAAGTAACAAATGTAAGAAAGTATAGCACATGTTGCCAGATTCACGATAACCTAACTTTTTTAACAGTTGGATGGTATTGATTGTGCATAGAATTGCTGTCAAAAGTGTCAAAAAGACATTTGAGTTTAATTTTAAATGCTCGGAATTTAGTTAGCAAAACTTTTCATATTCACTTGTATAATCAAAGAACGGAAAATTCCATAACAAACATATGACTGACGTATGATTTGATACAATGTAACCAGCGCCACTAGTCTGTAAAAATGGACATTTTTTTTATTCAAATCAAAACATAATGTTTAATAAATTTTATAAAAATGTATTATTTAGCAAAAATGTGTTTTTTATATTTAAACTAAAACATATTGGTCAGCACTTTTTAGGTGTAGTCATAGGCGACGCTACTTTAATATTGTATATATATTTAATTAATTTAAACCAACAAAAATAATTTGACTGCTTTAAAAGTCACGTGATATGTCAAAATAGTAAAATATGACAGATTGTAACCTAAAATTCAATATATTAGGGACTAATTACAATAAAGCTTGGATTTATTAGTGCCTGTCTTTATTAAAAGAAAACAAATTACTTTATTTTTCAATTCAACTTTAGTATATCAATTTTGAGAGATCAGTTGTTAGTTTTCTATGTAATACTGTCACAATACGGTCAAGCAGTATTAAATCCAAACTTTACTTGATAAACTCCCTATTAAGGAAATATAAGATGCTAAAATGTAAAGGATGGAGCCAACCTACAGAAAGATCGCTGTCATCTTGGTTATGAGAAAAACTATTCCCCCACTTTAATTTATAAACTTTTAAATAATGCAACGCCTATGGACAAGTGCAAGCATTGTTAAAAAATAACCAACGCAGTGCTTATGTTAGCTAAAAATTAGGTATAAATTCCATCAAATATCAAAGCAAAATCAATTCAAACAGTTTAACAGTTTGTGCTTATTAGTTTTGAAAAAAATAAAATAAAAATGGCAACACAACCATGCACACTTGTAGTGTCAACTCTAGATCGCATTAACTGCCCTCCGAAAATGGTATTTGTTTGCATGAAGAATCTTTTTCAGTAAGTACTTTTGATTTTTTACAGATTATTTATTATTAAACGAATACAGGATAATTTTTACAAAAGAAACTAAAAAGTATTAAATTTTAGTTTTATATACTTTTAACTTTTTATAGAAAATTTATTATTACTAAAAACCTTACATGAATCCAAGATAATATTTATATAAAAAAAATATTCTTAATTTTTTAAAAGCAAAGAAATTATATTGAATTTTAATTTATTTGTCTTAATTTTGATGTTATTATTTTTTCAGTTTTGGAGTAAAGAAGATAAGTTTAAAAGGTGATAAAGCCTTTGTCAGACTATCATATTCACCTAGAACAGAAACCATAGACAAAAAATTCGGTAGGCTGCCAGTGAAGTATTATCGAATAAAGGCGGATGATGATGAAGAAATTGCTATCCTACAGCGAGCGATAGAAAGATACCAAATTAATGTTGATCAACCTATGGAGATTGAGACAACAAAAAATTTGGCTGTGTTACCACCACCACCACCCTCCGATCCAATGGAAATAACAGCTGGTGGAGAGTCGTCTGGGGGGCCAACAGCGGCAACATCTACAAAAGCAGTAGATACCACCCAAGCACAAAGAAGAAGAAGCAGAAAGGGTGTGGTATCCACTGTATCCGAAAAACAAACAACAAACAAAAATACAAATATGGAAGAGATAATAAGTCTCTTCGATGAAGAGGATCCTTTAACACAAACCCAAGCTTTTTTTTAATTTTTAATATTTTGTTAAAATAAAATAAAAATAAAAGGTTAAAACTGAATATGCTTTTTATTTAAATACCATCTATTTAACAAAATTACATTTTCTCTAGCACAATTTAAATAATTATTATTATGCATTTCACAGTGAAACTTATCATTACAATAATTTTTTAATATTGGGACATCATAAGTCATATAAATCTACAACATTATTATTAACTAAATTACATAACCAAACTTTTTTTTCATTTCCTTTTACAAACACAGTTTCATTTTGAACTAAATCCTTAATAAATAAAGCGAGGTTTTCAAATGGTAAATAACTAAAATCAAAAGTGTCCCAATTTATACCATGAAGTTTGTTTGTATTCCATTCAGCTTGACGTTTAAAATCTTGACGTAACCAGATGGACTTCATGGGTAAATTAACGATATGGTGCCGAACTTCATTAGTATGGGTGTTTAATATAGCTATTTCCTTACATATAAATTCAGTGTCTTTGTACTGGAAACCTTGCACATCCAAAATAAACATTTTTTTCTTCTTTAAACTACCCTTACGGTACTGGTTAGAGGGTTGTATTTCACAAGTCGATCGTGTAATATTAAACAGTAGGCTATAGTTTTATCAGGTACAGCTTTTTTCGTTTCAAACTCAATTCTAATGTCAACTGCACCACCTTTGAGCACGTCTTCACTCTGTCGAGAGCAGTCGATAACTACCAGTGGAGCATCATTTTTAAAGCTTATCGGGTGAAAACAAGGTTCGCTTTTATCGTGGTAATAATAGGATTTTTGAAACTGGGCATACATTTCATATAGAATAGCATACTGATTGTTATCAAAATCTAAATTTAAATTATCATATGGAAAAACTTCGGAGTTTAAATAGACTTTTAAATTGGTTAATGATAAGTGGTCAAAACGGCTCATATTTTTACTAAACAAGTTTTTTCTATCTGTCTGAAATCCAATAATAATGAAACGTGGTGTCTCCAGTTGATTTGAAGTTTTCACTGCCCATGTGTGATTAGTGGTAGTTTGAAGTTGTGGATACTCATGCAATTCCCAACTTCGAAAACTAATATTGAGATCTCTGTTACCCTCTAAATACTTGTAAAGGCGTAATTTTTGATCATCTGACACTCTAACATGTGGAATTTTCCAATGAACTTTATTTAACACCACCTTATATTTTTCTTTTTTATCCTCAGTTTCAATTAAAGCGTTTAAATTGGAATTGCTGCGAATCAACACGAGTTCTTGTCGTACATTTAAAATAATCTTGTGATGGTCCTCAAATACCCCCATAAGGGTTTTTAGGGGTAAACATATATTGAAATTACCAGAACCATCTAATATAGGTGGATTTTCTTTAAGTGTCCAACCAGCATTTTGAAGGGTGTTACCATCACTTTCCTTGAATGAGCAGTAACCTTTTATTGTTGATGTAATCCCAGGATTTCTAACACGGTCCACAATCACCCCTCCTAACTCATAACGAATTTCATCAAATAAATCTGTTAAACCATTGTTTACAAAGTGCACATTAGTACTGGCAGTATTGTCATCTTTCAGTACTTTTCCTTCAAGGTAAAGAACACTTTCACTAGGCAGGGTATAGAAGTCTTGAGTTTGTATCGGAATTCGAATTTCATCATTGTTGTTTAAGGTGGTTGAAGCATATGGTTGATGAGTGTGTAGTTGGTAACTCACAATCGAATTATCATAGAGCACGTTTTCACCCACTCGTAGAATGTTACGACTCATTTTTTTCAAAACACTTTAAACTACACCGCACTGAAAAAAATATTCTTCTTATACCACAACTGACACGTACTTTTAAATTATACCAAAATTTCTTAAGTCTTTTGCCTATGATGGTAGTTATTGTCCTTTTAGTTTAAATCCTAAAGATACTAAAAAAGCTCTATTTTCAGGTGTTAGCTCTTTGACTAGCTGTTTATTACTAAATGGTGGTATACTATCAATCTTCTTCTTATAAATTTTATTACTTTCCTCTAAGGCGGTAATTTCTTCATAAGGAATACCAAAAGTATTATGATTATACAAAAACACCATTTTTAAACGGATTTTTTTAGATGCAGTCTAATCGTGACCACTTCTCCACGAAAATTGATGGGTTTTCCATCTTGGTCAGTTATTTTAAGTAAAATATCATCAATATAATGAGTGCTGATTGGTAGATATATCACATTTGAGGGTCTTTCTATAATTTTATAACCTGGAGGAGAAGAGGGGTAAAACATGTGTAACATGTGCACTGCTTTTCCGTTATTATAAGAGTTTATAACCAAGTTGCACTCAACACATATAGCATTCACTTTTAATATATCAACCGGATTTTCAGATATATGTTTTTTATCGGCCTCTAGAGTTTTTCCTGCAAATCCTAGTAAACTTCCAATGGAATTTTCCTTTTCAAAATTAATCTTTTTATTGCATATAACCTCACACTGTAAGGTATTATGGTTAGCTGTTATACTTATTTCAAATTGTTCCTCCTTTAAAGTTTGCTTTGAGTATTTATTTAGGAAATCGTTCAAGTCCTTAATTTCGTATGACCCCTCAGGTATTTTTATAATTTTATCATCATTAAAACAAAATAAATTATTTGAACTATCCACATTCGGTATTGAGTTGTAACTTTCGAAATTAATGAGCCCCAAATCATATTGCTCAAGCTCGTTTAGCACTATAGGTGGATAGATGTTTGCTGAAAGGAGTGATGATTTTCCGGATAAGGTAAAGGTGTAGGACATGTTTACTATAAAGCGGTTCACTGATAAATGAAAAACCATGTAGTTTAGTAGACGTTTTTTATTAATCCTTAAAGTAATACAAAAAACTTAAACACAAGGGTCCACAATTTACAGAATCATAAGTCTGGTAGGGGTTATAATTATACAGTATTTTTGAGTCACCATTAGAACTAAAGTATCTTACAGATTCTATAAGAGGTCGTAAATTACCAAAACTATCAAAATAGTGTACATTATTTTTAATTTTCTTATAACAAGTCCAATGACTTCCTGATCCTCTGCTACTATCTAAATTAATTATCCCCGACTCAAATTTATGTATCTTTGAGGGTAGTTCATCTCTCATAAACACACCTCTAAAATGTTTAATTTTTAACTTTGTATACTTTTTTAGGTCAATATTTGTAAGAGCTCGCTGTGGTAGTGAAATCGGTAAAGTTTTCTTGAAAAACTTTAGGTTTTTGTTTTTTGACATCCACCTTTGTGTAAAAAAAGACCCATTCCTAGTTTATATGGTTTGAGAAATAATCCTTTACCCATAGCAATGGACTCCATACTTTGGTTATGTCGTTGAGCCTCTTGCAATTGTTGATTTGCAGATTTAGCAGCATTAATGGCTTTCACTATTCCTGCGGTGCCGCTGCTTAAAGCACCAAGGACAGAGAGAGTCGCCATGATTGGTATTAGAGGCAAAAAACCACCCTTTTTTGGTAGTTTTATTATTCGTGCAGGTCGTACTTTTCCTTTGTTTTTTTCCGCTGTCTTGAGAGCAACTTTGACTGCAGTTTCCAAGTCTTGTAGTTTTCGTTGTTTTAATCTATCCTTTATCTTTTTTGTTGCTTGACTGAAACTCAATGTTTTGATTTTTTTCTTTACAATTCGTGCCCTCTTTCTTTTAAAAGTTGATGTTTTTCTACTTTTTATGGGTTTTCTTGATTTTCTCGTTTTACTCATTTTTTTAAGAATGATGTTACTACCTTGAAAGTTTACACAAGAATGAAAGCAACTGATATGTGTGTTTGAAGGTGTTTAAGATTTATATAACTTTTGGTTTTTTAATGTTGCTATGCATATTGTTAGTTTCTTCATCATCAATGCTTAGTTTCCGCTTTAGTGACTTCTTTTAAAACAGCAGCTGTGTCGGTTTTTGATAATTTAAAGGGAACATCAACCGAATCGCTTCACTTTCTCTTTCTTTTGACTTTTAAAAATTTTGGTAATTTAAAAGGAATATCCACCGAGTCGCTTAACTTTCTCTTTCTTTTGACTCTTAACAAGGTTGGTTCTTTATGTAAAGGGGGTGAATTAGTTTCCATAGCTTCTGTTTCAGGTTCATCTTTTTTTACTTTTTTTAACCGTGGTTTTCTTGGTTTAGATGATGACGATTTTTTCGTTGTTTGTGATGGATTTTTAATTTGACCCTCTAGAGTTTCAAGAGAGCCTAAATAATTTTTTGTCATCTTTATCCCACGTTGAATCATATTTAGGCACTGACGCACTGCCTTTAAACGTGGCACTTGATCAGTTTTTGATAAATTATTTACCATACCCATCCCTAGTTTTAGCTTAGTACCCATAGCAGCAGCCACACCAGAAGCAGCCAGTTTTTCATACAAGCCTGAATCCGTTGCTCGCATCCGTTCTAAAGCTTTTCTCATTAAAACTTTATCTGCCTCATGACGGTCGGTCAACTCCATATTAGTTTAATAGGAAATGTCATGATCTTTGCATGCTCTATCAAGTTGGTTAATACCTTTATCCCCTCTGGCTAAACGTTTCTCTAGCTTAGTCCCAGGTCCACAATAAGAAAACCCTGGGATATGCATTTCGAAGGGCAGATTATTTATAGCACTGTTTAACAACCCTTGCCCTTTAACGTTTGAACTAACATAGTACTTCATAGCGTTTCACTTAAGACTAAATAAAAAGCAGGGTCTTTACTTTTTTTATACATTACCAGTTCAACAGTGTTAAGTTGACATAATATTTCTATAGAAAATGAAAAAGATTGTTAAACAAAAAGTGCGTTTAGAAGTTAAAAACCATGATATTAATGCAAGTACTACATCAAGACATAGTTTCCTGTTTCCATCATCTATTAGATGTCTTATCGTGGGCCCATCAAACTGTGGAAAAACCAACCTTATATTGAGCCTTTTGGAACATTCAAATGGTTTAAAGTTTAAAAATGTGTATGTGTATTCAAAAAGTCTATACCAACCAAAGTATTTATATTTGGAGAATCTATTAAAACCCATTAAAGAAATAGGGTAGTGGCGAAAATATAATTCCTCCATCAGAAGCAAATCCGTTTTCCATTTTCATATTTGATGACGTAGCCTGCGATAAACAAGATGTGATGCGTGACTACTTTAGTATGGGTCGACATAATAATATTGACAGTTTCTATCTCTCTCAAACATATGCAAAAATACCTAAACATTTAATAAGAGACAATGCCAACGTTTTAATTTTATTCAAACAAGATTTACTAAATGTAAAACATATATATACCAACCATATTGGCACTGATATGACATTTGATGAATTTCAAAAGATGTGTGCATACTGCTGGAAAAAACCGTATGATTTATTGACAATTTTTAAAGATTGTGATATTGATAAGGGAAGATATCGGTATCGTTTTGATAACTTTATATATCTTTAGATTCAAATACTTCTTAGTGTTAATAGTTATAACGCACCTGTAGAGATAACATAGATAAAAATGTCAGAAGAAAACATAAAAATGGTTAGTGGTGAAAAAAACTTAAAGAAACAATTAATTTCTAAAAGAAAAATTATACGTGAGAAATTAAATTTGTTAAAACAGGGTCAGATTTCACAGGCTAACCTATTTCAACCCATTACAAAACACTTGGAAAATATTGAATCTAGTTTAACCGATAAAAAGCCTCCGAAACTGGTCAATATACCTTCATTATCACCCAGATTGACAACTCCTCAAAAAATCGAGCAAGAAAATTAAAAACAACAACAAGAAAAACAGGAAGAACTTGAAGATCTGCAAACTTCATCGCTTTTTCATAAGAATTTTGATAATAACAGTGCAGAAGAAGATGAAAAACAGATGCATGAACCAAGTGTTTACATGCAAGACTTATTCCAGTCAACTCCTCGAAATCCAAATCCTACAACACCGACAACCGAAAAGAGAGCGAAACGAAAATTAAATTTTTCTTTAAGTGCTAAAATACTAAATAAGCCCACCACAAGTGGTTACTTTTTGAGAAAAGCAGTGTTAAAAGATGCAGCAGAGAACTTTACACAGAATGAGACCAAAAAGCAAGAAGAGTTTGAAAACGGACGACTTAGAGACTTGATGAATAAATCTGAGAATGACTACTACAGTCAGTTTCATCCTTCACTTGCAAGCTATATTAAAGAATTTTTAGATGATCCATCCACCGTGCCTTCTGACCCACAAAATTATTTTTCCAAGTTGCGTGTACGGCGAGATGATATTGACAATTTTTATATTGGTGATTCGAAAATTGATTTTGATGGAGCTGATTTAATTATAAAAGGTAAACGCTATAAAGGTACACACGGTTTGTACAAATTACTCTTTCGAAAAAATATGCCTAGAAAGTATACCCAAGATGATGCAGACGCCTTTAGAGACATTGAACACACCTATGCAAACAGAAAACATCATAAGGCCTCTGGAGATGTGATCACCGATAACTACTCAACCAAATTTAAGAAACTGTTTAGTGACATATATAAAGGTGGAAATCTAGAGGAGGAGATGGAGTACTCCGATAGTCCTATAGAGTACGTGTACTGGGATAATCCCAATGAACTTGTAGAACGGTTACGTTTATTATTAGCATCTCAGACAGCTGGCAACACAGGTCACACAAACGAAATCTATGCTATAGTTGAGGAGCTTCAAGAAGCTAATATTATTGAGAAGAGAGATGGTTAATAATTTTATTACAGATGTTAAACGAGAAGTAGTTAGTGAAATACACAAACCGGCTAGAATTAATTTTTTTAGGCGCAGAGTGATTGTGAAATCACTAAATGATCTATTTCAAGCAGATCTTGTGGAGATGATACCGTACGCAAACGAAAACAAAGGTTTTAAATACATTTTAGTGGTTATTAACTGTTTCTCGAAATATGTTTGGGCCTTTCCATTAAAAACAAAAACTGGAGAAGAAGTGTCGAAAGCTATAGAAAAAGTGTTTAAGGAACAGGTGCCACTTCATCTTCAAACCGATCATAGGAAAGAGTTTTACAATTCGACTATGGCAAAACTGTTAAAAAGATACAATGTCAAACACTATAGTTCATTTAGTGAAAAAAAGGCTCAAATTGTTGAGAGGGTAAACCGAACCCTTAAAAACCTAATGTGGAAGGAATTTAACTATCAAGGATCTTACAAATGGTATGATATACTTCCGAAAATTGTTCGAATTTATAACAATCGGAAACATCGAACTATAGGGATGAAACCCTCAGAGGTGCGAAAAAGACATGAAAAACTACTGCTCAAAACGGTTTATAACCATATAAAGATGACATTTAAACCAAAATACAAGGTTGGTGACTATGTTCGCATTTCAAAAATACGAGGTGTGTTTGATAAAAAATATATGCCTAATTGGTCCACTGAAATTTTTACAGTTAAGAAAATTCAGCTCACCAACCCAGTAACATACCTATTGGAGGATGCTAGCAAAAATAAAATTAAGGGAGGATTCTATGAGCTTCAGCTACAAAAAGTAAAATATCCTGATATATATTTAGTAGAAAAAATTTTAAAACGTGCCAAAAATAAGGTGTTTGTAAAGTGGTTAGGATTTGATAATAAACATAATAGCTGGATAGATAAAAGTAATGTTGCTTAGTACTAAATAAAGAAAAACATATAAAACTTATTGGTGTATTTTATTTACTAATTTTCTTAAAATATAATTACATTTAGAATACTAATATTTAATGGGAACAACAATCCTTTAATTATAGCAGTTACTAAATAACTAAAATGAGCCACCCATTGATGATATTCTAAAATTTGATGGGTTATTATACAGCTTTGAAGTACCATTTAACTGTTTCTTCCCATTTAGAATATTAGTTGACTCTTCCATTTGCTCATCTTCATAAATTCTCCCCTCTTCTGGTTTCATATGTTTCTGACGCATCTCTTCAAAAAACTCTGGAGAGAGATGTGTTTGATACTTTAATAAGTATTCCCAGTCGATGCGCCATTCATTTTCTCTTATAAAATTTTCAGACATCCGTTGATAACGACAAAGAAAAGGCCAATAGAGTTCGCTTTTAAACATATGCATAAACGCTTCGCTTAAATTTTGATATCTAGACACATTGGGCCAATGCATCTTATTAATATAGGTCGCCATAAACATATCAGATAATCTTTGTTTGCGACAAATTACTTCCCAGTTCCCATGGTCACAAAACCATCCAATAAAGTCCTCTGTAATAACTGGTGACGCAGAGATCTCATCCCACACTTTATTAATACTATTATTTTCAACCATCTTTAAAAGCGTTCTTTCTGAAAGTAAGAGTTTCAACTTATAAATCCCTCTATTTATAGGTTGAAATAAAAGTAACCTTTGACCTTTGATACTTCTTTTTAACCTCGATAGCCTTGTTGAATATATTTTTTAACTTCTTCGTTTTTCTTCTGTTCACAAGAGCTGTGTTTTGTTACAATCCAATCAGCAGGTCGATGTGGATTTCCTTTGGTACAATAGATGCAACGGGGTTTTTTTATTCTTGGTTTAATCCAGTCATAGGTTGGTAACATTGTATTTGGTTGAAAACAAAAACACTAAGTTTTGATGATCTACACTGTTCAACGGTTGACTATAAAATAACCAACGCAGTAGGTTCAATAGTTTTAGCATAGATGAAATAATCCTTTATCTACATCTACAATTTTAGATAAATCAGTTTTACTGTGTCTGTCGTAGCGATAGGTTGTGCGTGTGAAATGAGAAAATGTTCCCAACCACCATCAATTTATCATAATTTTCGCTGTGATAAATGTGGAAGAGTAGACATAGAAAAGCACAGGCAACAAAATTGCTTCATATTTGTGTGATATTTGTAGAAATACAAGTCCAGGAAAAAACCAAGGAAATATTTTCCGAAATACAACAACGAGACGTGGTAAATTAGAATTCAGAACACAGTAAGATGGACTTTCAAAATAATTATTGGTCAACTAAAATTGACTTTGAGCTAGAAGGACTTTTAGAAGAGAAAAGTTATGAAAATATTTATAAATGGTTAGCAGAATGGATATATTTTGGGTTTGATTCATGCAGGTACATCATTGAGGAAAAACTACCAACATTATACCCATTATTACCTAAAATATGGAAACGTAAATTAACAGAGGCAGCGCTGGAATATACAAAAATATATCCAAACTATGACGTGAAAAAACATCTTCAATCAATTATTTTTAAATTTGATGGTCGAGATGAGTGTGGTTTATATGATATATATGAATAAAAATATATAATTAAAACATACTTTTAGTTTTTATTTAAGAATTATTTACTTTGAGACATCCTGTATAGCATAAATAACCAGCTGTATTAGATAAAATAGGAACGTGTGCGGGTCATAAGGTTATCCTATAACTGCATAAACAATGATAAGAGATACACAGACAATCCTGATTAATTTAAACAAATATTTTTAAAAATTATTTTATTTTTTAACACACAGAGAAAATAACAGGCTATCCCGATTAATTTTAACAAATATTTCTAGAAATTATTTTATTTTTTAACCAACAGTTACCTAGCTAAGGCCTTTTTCACATTAGGGTTTACCTAGCTCAGGCTAAGCGAGTAAAGTGGCTATCTTACTGGCTGGCACCTAACTCATTGCCAATAGGGCCTTTCAACAGCTAAGGCCTTACCTAGACCAGGCGAAGCTAGTGAAGTAGCTAGCTTACTAAAAAAACCACCTCATTTTACCTACTCTCGCATTGCCACCTAACTCATTAGGGCCTTTCAACAGCCTCTGGTTGTTACGTCATTGCTGACAGCTTCTTGCACACTTCTTTTAGCCCCAAGGTCAGATCAAGTTCACTTCTTCAGCAGCAGGTCATCCACTTCGGAGAAGTGGATGGCATGGTTACCATTTTGAATTAGAACCCACACTACTACACTACTCGGGGGTATCTGTTTCTTTGTAAAAAACTGCTACAAGCGATTTTATTAGACAACTCTCAGTGATGGTTAGTCATTCAGGTTTCAACAAAATATTTTGATCTTATTTTATGCGACATTTATATTCAGCCTAAACATAAGATTGATTATAATCTTGATATATTAAATGACACTTTCCTCGATATAGTAAACAACCATTCAAATATACCAATTTTAGTTTTTGGTGATTTCAACTGTCGAGTCGGCTACTTGAGTTCTTTGCTAGCGGACTTATTGACCGGAACCAAATTATGCCACAATAGATTATCTCAAGACAAGAAAATAACTTCTAGGTAGGCAATTAACAAATATTCTTAGGGGCAATGGTTACCTTCTTCTCAATGGCAAAACCAAAAGCGACTGTCCAGCACACCTAACTTTTTTTGAAAATCAAGGAACAAGCACGCTTTTTGCTTTGCTAATTTTTTTCCCTCCCGTTTATCCATAACCTAAGCGTAGAAAATGAGGTTACTCCGTCTGACCACGTTCCGATTAAAATTTCATTAAATGTTACACACCACTATGAGCTTAGTGAACAAGTACAAATAATTAAATCCGGTCCTGGCCGTATTAAGTGCAACCAAAATTTCGAGGCTGCACGGCACGCCGCCTTTCCCGCTCATGCACCCGCGATAGCTTACAAGCATACGCGTTCTCGCGACAGTAAGCCCTGGTTCGACAAGGATTGTCTTTTTCTTAAAAACGTAGTAAAATCTGCCTTAAAACCATGGAAAAAAGACAACTTTTCCAATGCATCCAAACTAAACTACATAGACCAGAAACGATCCTTTAAACAGTTGATTCACAACAAAAAGAAAATGTACAATCAATCTGTCATTACTATTTTGTCAAATACAAAAGATCAAAAATCCTTCTGGGCCTGCATTCGTAAGTCTAGCAAATTCAATACGAGACACAATCTGTCAAAAGTAAAATGAAAAGATTTTTTTATAAAACGTATACTCCAGAATAGTACCCGACCCTACCTACTTTGGTGTTTCGCATCCTATTTTGGACTCTGAAATCACCATATCTGAACTAAAAGCCGCTTTTTCGACATGTAGAAACAACAAAAGCCCGGGCTCTGATTGCATTCCCTACGAGTGCTTAAAGAGTCTCCCTTCAAACTGGCAGTTATATCTGTGCGCCTATATAATAAAGTAATCTCTCATAATACTATTCCATCAGCATGGGGAATGTGTTGGATATATTCAGTTTCCTCTGATGCACAAGAAAGGAAGTATGGATGATCCCAAAAACTATAGGGCAATAGCTTTTCTTAACTGCTCCCCTAAAATATTTACAAAAATCCTCCTAAAAAGGCTTTTAACTTGGAGCAATAAAAATCTGTGCTTTCTGAGACCCAACATGGAGTCAGAGAAGAGCGTGGCTGTATAAATAACGTTTACACATTATCTTCTGCTATACATTTTCATTTACGTCTAAAGAAAAGGAAAATATTCTTTGCGTTTATTGACTTCAAACGCGCGTTTGGTTCTGTTTACCATGATTTACGGTGGCGCAAGCTTTATACTTTCGGTATCGGCGCTTTTTTTTATAAATACAGTCAAAAATATTTACAAGCAGGCCAGAGTCCAAGGCAAATAATTAATTTACTGATTTGTTGTTTAAAAGCACATCGAGTGTCCTTGTCACCTATGCTTTTTTAAATTTTTATTTCCGATATTGAAACCTACTTTAAGAGCAGGATGATGATGGACTCATTATTGCTATTTGCAAATGATCTGGTTATTCTTGCGGATTCAGAAATCGACCTCCAAAGAAAATTGACTATTCTTGGAAATTATACTGCTACAAATAGTCTAAAAATCAATGTTATACATGATCCTTCCCATTTAAGTTAAATAACTATCCAGTCGAGGTAGTCTCAAAGTTTGGGTGTAAATTTTCTTCATCATCCTTATTTAGAGAGATGGCTGACAGCTCTGTGATTAAAGCTAACCAGAGGGTGGGAAGTGGTGGGGGAACCGTCATCAATGCCTTATCAGGATGTCTAGCAGTCTGGGGCCCTAGGTACACTGAAACTCTTGAACAGATTCAATCACATTTTTTCAAAAGAGTGCTGAGTCTCCCAAGGTTACTTCTTCTGCACTTCTTAGATTAGAGACGGGCGCATCCCACATCACATTGTGTTTAAAATGGTTCTTAACTTTCTAGGCAAACTCCAAACTATGAATAATTTGCGCCTTCCCAAAATCTGCTTTAACAAACAGTTAAAGTTAGCAGATTCATCCGATCTAAATTACAGTTGGGTTCTCCAGGCAAAAAATTTCTTTGAAATGATAAATTGTATCAATTTTTGGAATAACCTGGACACCATTTCAATACATAAAATAAATCCTTATTATTCAAAAAAAAAATAAATAAACTGTTTGAGGCCGACTTAGCCATTGCCTCTACCTCAACATACACTACATTTTATAATTTTTGTGATCATCGTATGTCTCTACCTGCGAAATATTTAAAATTCCAGAACCAAATCTATGTTGATAGAATTATCGAACAATTTCTGCTGTCATTTTACATTCAATTCTATTTCATACAACCTCAACCCACAATAATTATGCTCAGTGTGCAATAGATATGAACCTGGAACTCTAGAACATGTCTAATTTTCTTGTCCACAATATGCTTCTGTAATAAGATAACTGTTTACAAGCGACACCATGTTTCGACAAACTATAGGTAACCTAACTCACCAACTCGCCAAAGAAATGTCCAATATAATTTTACATATACTGAAACTTTGCGCATTCCTTCGTAATTAATAGAACATGCTCATAATCTCTTTGCCGTACTCCCTCATCCTATGATTAACTTTTTTCTCACTTTAAGCTAATTAGGCCTTGAAATAATAATTAAGTAAGTTCCTAACTGAAATAGTAACTATTTAATAAGTGTATAGCAGAATTTTTGCTATGGAAAACTATAATATTTTCTTTGAAGCAATAAATAAAAACTAAAAGTATTGGCTGTGTAGTAAGTGATGCGATTTTATTTTTTTATTTCAAAATTATAAGACAATAAAAAACTATAAAACTTTATGCCCGTTTTCCCAAAACGTAAAATTTCTCTATGCGGCTTTCTTTTTAGGGGCGGCAGTACAGCAGATGAATCCGCGGTTATTAATTAATTAATACTTTTACAGCTTAATGTAATACTTTTACAGCTTAATGTAACGTCATTTTACCTACGCTGATATAGATTGGTTAATGTTATATGTACATAAACGTATTTTATTTCCGATTTTCATTTTATTGTTGACTGGATACTCAATCAAAGCTTTTTTATAAATATCTTCTTTAATTTTGATTTAAAAGCCAATCACCAAATAAAATCCAAAGTATGTTTAAGTCTCTATGTCGTCAAAATTTTTTATAATCCTAATGGCCAAAAATATTTTATTCACGAATTTTATCATATATTTATTTTCCAATAAACATGGACATAAATTAAGAATGAACTGACTCACATTTTTTTGTCAGAGCCAGTTAACATATTTTAAATAATGATAAACAAAAATTACGTCATTACAAATTTGTATAAATCTGATTATAAAACGCACTATAAATATTAAGCTATAACCAATTCAAACGGCTGAAAATCATCTAGAGTGACGTTCTTTACTCCGTCACTCCTCTGTATCCGCTTCTGAAACAAAATTATATTTTATAAAAAGCTTACCTTGTAAACTTATATGTTTTGACCTGTTGTTCAGGAGCCAGCAAGTGACTAAATAAAGGCAGCATAAACGTTAGGTCATAGCTGCGGTTGTCTTTAATATCATCAATCTTATTTTCTTTTTCACTTAGAGACTCAGTCAATGGATAATTTGTAATTGAGTTTCTAAAATTTAATTGTAAAATTTAGATATTATTTGAGAAAACCATAAAGCTGCCTTATCAGACTGTGTATACTATTAGTCTAATCATTAGTCATAAAAACATGTGCTTTGGTGCACTAGGCTGGATAGTTTAAAGCATGTTTGCGGCCTTGAGCAATATATTTAAAGAACTTGACTCATGTAGGTTTTAAAGAACAGTTACTTTCTATCGGGTTTTAATTTGTTTAGGCATTTTATAAATTTTTGAGTAATTTTAATATTAAAGTCAATTTCTAAAATTCCCTTTAAAAATCCACTAAGAATACAAATTTTTAAAAAATAAACCTTTAAAAAATTATTTTCTCATTTAAACCTCTTAATAATCATCCATCCTCACAAAGGTTTGATAGAATATCGGAATGATGTCAAAGGTTACTCAAATTTCAAAAATATCGTGAAAAAACCTAGCTGTAATCTTTCCATAACACCCCATGTAAAAATAGCTACAAAAAATTAGCTGATAATTTCCTTACCTTACAAGATCTTCCTTAATTAAATCCAAGACATCATTGATTTTTGGTTGTCTTATTAAAGCATTTTCGATTTGAGAACGTACTGAATAATGTATAGCTGCGGCTCGACCCCATAAGAATGGTTTAAAATCGTAGAAACGAGTTTGATCCGCCTTTGATTCAAAGCTAAAAATATAAATGTAACAGAGTCCAACTCAAAAATTCTTTATTCATACGAACAATTGATATTTACAAAGAAAGTACAATTGTTAATTGAATAGTAGTCAGACGAAAAAATAAAATTATACATTGTCTTAAAAAAATGTTTATAAAAAAAATTTCCTAGTAGCAAAAAAGATATACATAATAATCTAACTTTACAGCACAGTAACAAAAGATAAATACAAAAATACAAAACTGTATAATTTCGTCAGTGCGCTTTGGGCATCAAAACTAAAAGTTGAAGCATGTCGTACGGCTATCAATTTTGTACCCAACTACGACTAGTCGGTACAAGTAGATTTAGCAGTTGGGTGTTTCCAACTTTTAGGTTTAATTCTCAATCAGCCATTCATTTAACTAAATCAAGATATCTAATTATTACCGAAATCATGCATTTGTGTCAAACATTAAACTGTGCCCAAAGGGTAGATAGGTGCGTTTCTACAAACATTGAGGTAAAGGTGGGGAGAGGGAACTAGTTAAATGATGTTGAAAAAAATCTTGAAACGAGTGCAGAAAGAATTTTTAAAATCGCCCTATACTTGACAAAATTAAGCGAATATGGTTTTTGAAGGGGGCGGGGGGAAGGAATGCCAGGAGGACAGATGGGTGGGAGCAGGGAGAACTACAAAGGAATTACAGCAAATTAGAGGACACTTGCAATGGGTGATCAAAGAAATCATTAAAATCGTCTAAAATTTAGGTCATTTGTATGCCTTAAATCCTACATCATGTGACAAAATGGCGTCTGACGACCGCCATGTTGATTCCTGTTTAAAACAATATGACCTATAGCACCTTCAAGATCAGTAGCAATTCAATGATACCTTTTCTTGTCAAAATCAGTAGTCTCTAGCGCGACCCATACATACATACATACATATTCCAAGCGAAAAACATTACCCTTCCTTTTGCCGTACTGCAGTTGAGTAAAAATACAAAAACTCTCAATGTTTTGTAATATATGTGCTTACATTCCGTAACGGCCTTAATCAAAAATATTTAAAATTCAAATAAATGGATCCATGATGGATCTGAAACCTTCCAAGCCCATTAGCACACTACAAGTGCACCACGCTATATCAGCCTTGAAAACAGTTTTTGTAAATATCTCAGAACCGGAGGCTCCTACGAAGTTTATAATTATAAATTATTCAGAAAAATGTGTTCTACTATATTCCGAAAATCGCATATTACTGCTATGCTTCATTAAGAAGTTAAGATAATTTCAATTTTTAAACTGTCATTATCATTAATGGATTTTAACCGATATCTACTCAGCTCTTTACAGTATTGTACACTATTTCACGTGAAAGTAATATGAAAATCGGTTCAGCGGTTTAGGAGCTACAAGCCTTTGCTTCGCGGGCTGGGTAGGTACTAGAAAGGTAACTTTTGGACTTAGCTTAGTGTGGCAAAATCTTAATACTTTCTCCGAATGATTCTACAGCTTTCATACGTACTATTAGTTATGAGTCCCCTGAATAAAGAGGCATTTTAAAAATACCAATTATATACTTACAGCTTTAATATTTCCAATATGGTCCTGTCGCATCTTGTAATTTTACCCCTATAGGCTGATAAAAGAATTGGCATGTGATTCTTCTCCATTAGTTCTGGCCAACTATTGCACAAAATATAAATCAAGCACAAAACTTCGAGTTTTGTATCGCTGTGCTCATTTAACACAATATCCAAAAACTCCGAGTGAGATAGCAACATTTCAAGTATTAAATTTGCATCTTCTTTTTCCAAGCTCGGCTTTAGTATTTGAACTAAGGTTTTAAGACATTTCAGTAATTTAAATTGGCCTGACACGCCATGTTTTAAACAAAATTTTGTAAATGTTTTTAAAGTTTCGTTTTTGGCTATATTCTTTAACTCTGAATTAAATAATGATTCTCTAATTGTATCTAGAATGTTATAAAAGATTTCGAAAAATGAATCAAATTTTAAGTTGTCATCATTATTCTTTGATTTTCTTTTAAACAGCGTCATTCCCAAGTGCACAAAAGTTAATATTATGTTAGCAACATACTTATCATTTAAATTCTGTTTAAGAACTGTACAGAAAACGGCTTTTAAAAGTCTAACATGGAATATTTCAGTTACTTCAAACTTTTGAACTTTCTCAACAAAAGATTTGCATTTCTCATAATCCATGTATTTTTCTACTAAAACTGGAATATCATAATCTTTTTGGAAATGTTGTCCGACCTTTTGAGGCTTCTGAAGAGCTTTTAAAATAGACGATTCCAAATTTCTGTATATGTTTTCTAAAAGTTCCTTATTGTCCTCGTTATTATTATTTATTAAAACATGCGTTAGAGGCAACAAAACTCCTTTTTTGTCAGTGAGGTTATTAATTTGCTTTGAAAATTCGGTTGCTAGCTCAGGGTTTCTTTCTAATAAAAAAACTAACAAATCGACATTGTCCTTCTCATATTCACTTAATTCCAAAAGAGACAAAAAGAAGCTTTTTTTTAAATCCGCAATATTATGTGGAAACACTGTTAAATAATTTTTCAGAGATCGTGAAAATTTGTTTATTTGTTTGTTATTTTTGGCTAATGGACCAAAATATAATGTCATAAAATTTAATTCTTCTTTCTCTAATGGCTTACTGTCGTATTTTTGTTCACTTAATTTGTATATTCTGTTTAAACAGTAACAAAGCACATCAAATAAAATACTTTCAGTTATATCAATATTGTTATCTAAATTCTGCGTTATTTTTAACATAATACTGGAAACCTCATTGTAACTTAGTTCAAAAACATTTAATATATCTAATATGTCTGAGTTATAGGCATGCTTAACAGGTTTTTTAATAACTTTAAAAACACTGTGATAAATTTTTTCAGAATAATTTTTTAAAAACTGATTAATATTTCTATCAGAACTCTTCAATTCCTTTACAATCTCATATATTGCTTTTGTACAAATACCACTAGAATCACTTTTATTAAGATGTAAAATGTCAAAATGCTTAGCGAAATTCGGATTACCTAAAAGATATTCAAAGCTTTCGTCAGTAAGTTCAGTTTGCGCATTCAAACTTTTTACGACCGTTTTAAAATTTTCGACATGATTCTCTAACGTAGAATTCGATTTTAATAAATTGCAAAAATAAAAAATACTCGTTTTTAATAAATCTTGTTTGAAGCTAACATAAGGCGACTCAGATAGTAAACTTTCTTGAATTGTTGAAGTTAAAAACTGTTGACTAAAAGTTTGATAGAAACTAATTACTTTAAGTTTGTAGAGAGGTGCGGCTCCTCCTGAACACCATGTTTTAATGTACTGAAAAATATTGAGTGGGATATTTTCTTTATACCTTTCTATAACTTTCTGAAATTTTGATAAATCGGTTTGTTGATGAAGTAAAGCTGGTAAACAAAATTCAAGATAATTTTTCACATTTTTGGAACACCCATTTTCAGCCAGATCATTTAGAATTCCTAATACAAATGGACTAAATTGCATATGTTTAGGAGCTTTTATAAAACCGGAATTGGCGCTTATATTTATGAGATTTTCTAAAATATTGTTTACATTTTCTGTTGCAAAATTATCTATTGGGATGTTAGATATTTCCTCTTGGTATTTTAAAAGATTTTTATGCGTTGTCTTTAAAAGATTTGTAAGCTTTTCAGCAAGACTATCTGAGTAAAATTCCAAAT
The DNA here is from genome assembly GCA_963576565.1 of Aspidapion aeneum. Taxonomy (NCBI): domain Eukaryota; kingdom Metazoa; phylum Arthropoda; class Insecta; order Coleoptera; family Brentidae; genus Aspidapion; species Aspidapion aeneum. The sequence continues at coordinate 73,813,917 of OY755044.1, forward strand.
TTAAAATGCCGTTACACCAAATGTTTATTTCCCCTAAAGACCCTTCAAAAATACCAGTGTTTTTTAAAAGCTTGGTTAACACTTTTAGAATATCATTTGATTGGATTTTGTGATAAAGTTTTAGAAGCAAAGGAAATATGCATTCAAATGTCTCATTTTTTGGAGAAAAATATGCTTGATCTACTTCTAAAAATAAATTGACAATTTTTATTTGTAACAACTCGCTTTCTTCATTTAAAGGGTCAACATATTTTAACAGTTCTTTCAAGTTTAACTCTGTGGGTAAAATATTATAAACTAATTGTGGAGATATGGTTTGATAAATACCCAAAATATCAAAAACGGAATTTAGATATTCACAACTTGCGTCATTATTTAGAGAAAGCTCTTTCCAATCATTTAAGAAAACTTGTGCACTTGGGAAATTTTTTAAAACATAAGCAGCCAAGTGATTATTTACTTTTTTATAATTATCCGCGTAAGTCCATGTTTTGGCAGCATCCGAAAAATTTTGAATAGCTGTGAGCATGTCTTTCAGAAATAGTAAAATGTGTTTTTTGATTGAAGGTTCTTTATATTTATAGTCTTCTGGTATTAGCGTTTTTAAAATAGGCAGCGGTGATACGAGGAGCTCGATTACCTGAGCTAACTAAAAGCAAAATAAAAAAGCCATTACACTTTGAAGGTAATTCTTTAATATAAAAAATAGGTCTTGTAATACTCTAGTTAGGTCCCTTATCCTTTACTTTCTGCCATTGGTTTACCAACTGTCAGTTATTCCAGCCAAAATATATGTTATTTTTTTTTTGTTGGTTGGGTAGTCAGGAAATCTTTTTAGTTTCATTATTATTAAAATGTGACTTTAAACTCTTAAACGTTTTTGGATGTAGGACCGGTAAACATTATTAAAATAAAAGTCCAGATGTTATTTTATTTTTCTTAATGGTGTGTTTACGCCTATTTTGTCAGTCAAAAAAATAAAACTATTTAAAAAACAGTGAAAACATGAAAATTGCAGAGCACGAAAATGACTTAATACACAAACAAAAACCTTTCTATTATTTGGTTTAACAAATTAAGGTGTTAAAGCTATTTAAATATATTATTATTTTTTTCCGAGATCAATTTTTTTTCTTCGTAATTGTTATCAAAGGTTTGAAAAGAAAGGATTTACTCCTTGTAGGAATTAATGGACAACAGTCTATTTAATTATGAATTTGATACAATATGGCAATAATGTAGAGAATTTTTGGAGTACTGATTTTAATTATTTTCAGATAAGAAAAATAAAAGGGTTTTTGCAGGAATATTTTGAAAAATATAATGAAGTTTTTAAGGGTTGAAAAAGCTCTTAACCATATAAAAAATAGAACAAAAAAATGCTTTCAGTAGACACCTAAAATACTTTAATGCGTTTAGAAGAAAAAATAAGTTAATTTGCTTTTAAAAACAAAACTAATAAAATAAAAAAACAAAATTAAAATAACCATGCTGATACAGAAAAAAAAAACAAACTTCTTAGAACGCTAGAAACATGAAGGATTTTCTTAACCGTCGAGTAGTGGCGTGAAAAATAACACGCAAAAATGCCGTGGGTCCAACAGACCGATTTGCCTATGTATATGGGTTCCAACCAGGGTTCCAATAACCATTTAAATCAAAAATTTGGTATTTGAAGTTGTTAGGTCGTTATTTAACTTAACGACCGATTTACCATACACACACTACAGATTGCTGACGAACAAGTAATCGTAGCTAATCATAAAGAGGACATGGAGTATATGATAAGAAAGTTAACGGAACAATATCAAAATGGAGGTTAACAGTGAACGTGGACAAGACATAGTACTTATGTATTGAAAACGAATCAAGTGAGTTAGTACTAGACAATGGATCTCACATTTAATAAGACAGGAACAGACTGTAAAGATCCGTAAAAGAGAACAGTAAAAGCAAAAAAGGTTATTTGATGTCTAAACAGCATTTTACGGAACAGAGATAAAAAAGAATTGAAAATTTAACATATATGAAACAATGGTGAAAAGCAAGTTGTTGTATGAAAGACTTCGCGTAACAGAAAAATAATGAAAAAAATAAATGAAAGAATGGGAACAGACGACATCCCTAACAGACAACTGATATGGTACGGCCATGTACAATGGATGAACGACAAAAGATTACTAAAGCAGGTCCTAAAATAGCAACAAATAGGGCGCAGCAAAAGAGGGCGTCCTAAACTGACATTTTAGTAGTAGTATTTTATTATTTTAATATTTAAACAAGCTCTCTATACTTTAAAATTGTTTATTTAAAAAAAATTATATGTAAACTATACAAATAAAAAATTTACAAAATAAAAATAGATAATTTTATATTCTGAATGCTTTAAGATAGGATAGTCTTGAAATTTGACAGATATCAATCAGAAGAACAAGCAGGCTTCCGAAAAGGTTTCAGTACAGTTGACCACCTATTAACCATGAAACTCCTAATAGAACGACCCAATGAATACAATATTCCACTATATATCGCGTTTATAGACTTCGATAGCCTTGAGTACTGGGGAGTAAAAGCATCTTTAATTAATAGCCGAATAGATCACAGATACACAGACTTAATAGCCAATATATTTAGCCAAGCAACAACATCAATCAAAATTATGAACCACGAAAGGAACCAAGAAAATCCTCATAAGAAGAGGTGTCAGAAAGGGTGACACAATATCCTCCAAACTATTTAACCAGGCCCTAGATGTTTTTAAAAACTTGGGAAGAAATAGGCATCAAAGTAAACGGACAATACTTAAACCACCTAAGATTTATATGCTGATGATATTGGCTTAATAACAGATAAGAAAGAAGAACCGATAAAAATGCTGAAGGAACTGGATATAGCCGCTCAAAATATATTCTTGAGTATGAACTGCAAAACTAAAGTCATAACAAACACAGATGAGGATATCACGATCAGAATAAACCAAGAGAAAATAGAACAAGTAGAGGAGTAAATAGATATAGACCTGGAACAAATTATCAAACTAAGAAAGGAAAGCCAAACGGCTGAAATCAAAAGACGAGTAAGATTGGCTTGGGCAGCATTTGGTAAATTAAGCTACATATTAAAAAAGAAAAAATATCCTTACTACTTCAAAACGAAAGTGTACAACCAATGTATTCTTCCTGTAAATCAAACATAGATAAGGGAACAAAAGAACAAAGATCAATGGAAATACAAATGTTACATGTAAAGCTAACAGATAGAAAAAGGAATGAATGGATAAGAAATAAAACAAAAGTTAGGGATGTCAGAGGAGAAGTAGCAAAATTAAAAGGAAAATTTGCCGGTCATAATATTAGACAGAAAGACGATCGATGGAATAAGTGTATTGAAACCTGGAGACCTTGGAAAAATAAATGAAAGTAGGGGAAGACCCCAAATGAGATAGGCGGAAAATTTTGGAGACATGCAGGAGCTAGATGGATGAACACGGCAAAAGACAGAGAAGAATGGAAGATATCGGGAAGGCCTATGTTCAAACATGGATCGAAGACGGCTAGATAGATAGATAAAGTGAGATTGAAATTTGGCACGCATCAGTAGTAATACTCAAGGTGTCATAAAATTACGAATGGCGCCTAGGGGCGCAAGAGGGCAATTTTTTTTATATTATCCCTAATATCTTCTAAACACAGATGTACTACGCTTACAAAACTTCGAAAAAAACTGTCGTGGCGTTGGAATAGATGGGTTAATTTAACACATGTACTTAAACACGCAAATCGCTTGGCCTTACGTCGGCGTTTAGAACTAGGTTTTTCTTTGTCATCAATCTCAAAGACTGTATACCACTCGCGGGTTAAATATGACTTTCAGTGCGGTTCTGGGTGATTTGAACAATCATTATGTTGAACTTAACTTACTTGTTGAGCCGACAAATCTTTCGCACAAAAATCTATGCAGTTTGGGCTTAGGGTTTCAAGAAGCTTTCTTGCAAAGTTTAGCGTGGTGATCCACTTTTCTGATAATCTAGGCTCCAAAAATGATTTTAAGTTTGACCAAGTGGTATTGGCGAGGTCAGGGCAGGCCCTAAAATACAAACATTACATTACAATAGTAATATGGCCCAGCAAAATGGTACTTTGTTTTGTTTAAAATTTAAACTACTAAGAACCCCTAGGCTCACTGCATCCTGGAAGCCTGGCGTCTCCAGACTTCCAGGATGCAGTGACCTTAAGAACGCCCCTGGAATCAGCTATTTAACCTGACCCCGTGTAACAGATATTAAAAATATACAGGGTGTCATTGAAATGGAGTAAAATATTCAGCTGCTTAAATTGGTAAAAGTAGTTCCTATAAACATGAACTAAAAAACGCATGTGTAAAGGCAAAATTACAAAACTTGTTTTTTGAAAATTACGCATTTTTTGCTGCAAGAAAATTAAAGAAAAGGGTTAGTGGTGTCATCGGGGTGCAATATTTCAAGAGAAGATAGTACTTCTTAAATTGATACAAAAAAATCCAGTTCCAATCTAACCTAACCTCAACGAAGTCCCTTCATATGCATTTTATTTCGACCCATATTTATATGAACTTTTTTTATCATTTTAAGGAGAACTATTTTCCCGTAAATGTTTACCCCATTTCGATGATACCCTGTATAAAAACAGTTAAAGTTTTAAACCTTATGTACTAACTTGCAAATTTTCAGAACTAAATCGCTGGCATAAGAGTGTTCCCAGGGCTTGGCCAAACTTTCCAGTACAGTGTAAACCAAAGCATTTTGGTTTTTCCTTCCCAAACCAACCAAGGGGTCTTTAAATATTACGCCAAATTTGTGTGAGGTGCAAAGAACTACTAGGAAATCGTGTACGCATTCGCTTACTTTAGATTTTTCGTATTTGTCAACCTAAAACAGATTAAAACTTATTGAAATATCTTAAATGTATTGGAAGCTAAAAAACGCAAGGACACAAACAATTAAGTGTTCTATAAAAGATTAATTTTAAGAAAGCAACGACCTAAATTGCGCCGAATCAAAAACATGCGACATAAGCGCTCCCAAAGATAATAGCTTACGTCTCAGTTTTCTTATTGTTTCTAGGCGTTATGCTATTTTATGGGCTAGCGGTGTAGAAGTTTCATTTTTGTAGTTGGTTTTTCAATTATTATCTTTTATATACGTTGTATGACGATCAAATGTTTAGAATATTGCTCACAACAAAGTAGATTTAAAGAAGAATTTTTTTTATACAGACCAGAATTTTTCAAAAGCTGCTAAAAATTTTAAAAACCCGCCAGACGTAATTTTAGTTTTAAAATATGACATTGGTTGGCATTAATTTCAAAAATTTATTGATTTATTCAAAAGATATTCTCATTTTAAAAATGTTAGGAAGGTAATTTTAAATGTAAACTGCGTGATGTTAAGTTATCATTTAAAAAAAAAAGTCAGCTATATTAATGATCAAAGATATTATATACAGGGTGTGGCAATACTTCTTTAGGTTATGGCATTACAAAGCACCTCTGATAATAAAAGTACAAAAGCACTGCATATTTTGCAAAAAAATAGTAGTTTCATCGTTGGAATATGGTTTCTGCAGAACCATCTTTCAGTTATGACGTACAGGCAATGGTTGCTGGTAGCGGCAACTATCACTTATTGCAAAAGGCGTAATAAAAGTTTAAAAAAAAGTTTAACTACCACTTTGTACCCTTCAAAACTACAATGAAGAAATAAATGTGTGCAATAAAAAAATCCATGCAGTTTTTATCACATAGTCTTAAAGAACAAAAAATACAGATTAAAACAACATTTGATAAAATCAAGCAACCTGGGAAAAAAATTACAAACTAAAAGAAAAAGTGAACTGGTGAGCGAAACAATGAAAAACATGTTTAAAGTCCAAAACTGTCTGTAAATCAGGGTAGTGCCCGATTAAATAAAAACCAAGATGTACCAATACAACTAAAATTAAAAAGTCCAACAATAAAACCAAATAATATAAAAATTAGAATTGAATGAGTGACTTGTCCGGAGGTTTAAAAAACATACTTTAATGAGGACTCAAACGTCAGAATCAGGTGCTTCTTAAAATGGTAAGAGAGATATTTGAAAATGGCATCGATATCGAGCAGTTGTGATAATAAAAAAAACCATTTAATCATGTAAAATGGAGCCTAAAAACTTAGTACCAAAATTGGGCACAAAAAATGTTTTTTATACCAATATAAGCATAAATACAGAAAAATAATAAGATAGCGCTTCGACTGCCGCTCAACCTCCAATAGGGGCGACGGAACGTTGGCCGCCATTTTTTCACAGATTTTAAGTACAAACGGTTACTCCTACACGTCGCTACCACCTCTAGAGGTCGCCGAATTATGTTTTACCACGAGATTAGTTTAGTACCGCCACCATTCAAATCGTGCCTGTCAAAGTTGGCCTTGATCAATCTGTGAAAAAAATTTGATACCATTTCCTCCAGTTTGCGCAGGTTTAAAAAGCGTTCTATTTTTTTTTCTATTTTTATGAATATAAGAAGCATTCGGAATAAATTAAATTATATTAATGACATTTTACTGATAAATATGATTGATATTGCAAACAGAAACTTGGATCTATCCAAACGAAATAAACTGTTATATTTTGAATACCTAAACTGTTCTACATAATTAGAGATATACACATGCTGAAGGATCTAGTATCTATATGCGAGGTGATCTAAACTAAGTGCAAAGCAGCAAGCATAAAATATAAATTGAAGACCACACTACTGTATTTTTATACCTACCAAAAATAAAGCTCTCCCTAATGACTATTACAACCATGGCAACTATGAAGTTTTCTCATACGAACTTGACAAAATACTGGAACAAGAAAATAATAAATGTATTAGATAAGTCTATTAAAGCAATCACAAACTATCAAATTTTACCAAAACATAATACAAATAAATGGAATTATGTTCCAGAATGAAGTGCTGCCACAGAATGTTACTAGAGTGAATAGTAATACAAATACAGCATCTATCCTGCCCATATATAATTACAAACAAAAATTTAACTTGTACCGTTAAACTAGAGGACAGTGATATAACAGACCAAAATCTACACAGAAATGGAAAAAGCAATATAATTAAAGTAAATCGAAGTTTTTAAATGGAAAATAAATATCTAAATAATATGCAGGAAGAAATACAAGAAAATCAAACTACAAATTTTTAACAACTAGCTGATATCATACATACCACAAAAATGAATGCACAAAAAAATACAGTATAAAAATAAAATAAAACAATTATTGGATAACAAACGAGTAAACATAAGGAAACAGATGCGTATGTTAGGTGGAGAAGAAATAAAAACTAATATTGTTAAAACAAGTTTAACAAAGCCAAAAACAAACTAAACAACCTTAAAAAAAACAGCAGAAACAGTATGCTAAAAGAACAACTAGCTGATATCATACATACCACAAAAATGAATGCACAAAAAAATACAGTATAAAAATAAAATAAAACAATTATTGGATAACAAACGAGTAAACATAAGGAAACAGATGCGTATGTTAGGTGGAGAAGAAATAAAAACTAATATTGTTAAAACAAGTTTAACAAAGCCAAAAACAAACTAAACAACCTTAAAAAAAACAGCAGAAACAGTATGCTAAAAGAGAGAATTATAATAAATCAAAGGGTAATTAACAAAATAAACAAATACATAAAATAAATACCTCCACTAGAAAGTCAGCTAAAAATTACAAAGAAATGGCTCATAAATTTAATACACAGTATTCCAAAGTAGGAGATACTTTTGCAGCTAAAATAAAACAAAATTCAAAAACTCTTTTAAAGGAGGAAGTTAAGTAAAGCATAATTTTAATCAACCATTACAAAAATAAAATAAACAAGAAATACTTTAAACAACATCTGTGCTCCAGGAATTGACGCCATAATACGAATTCAGGAATTGACGGTATAGTAAAAGAAGACTTGCAAACTTTATATAGAATTATTGGAACAAAAATCGCAGAACGTAATATACTGTTACGGGTTCACAACGACAAATTAAAACTCGCAATTGTTGAGAACGATACGTCAATTTATTTCCACAAATTATGTACAAAAACACGCACTTAAACTTACTAATATTTCACCACTATAATCGGTCTATTAACTTCGTGTTAATATCTCACGACCATCTGTGACTGACTCACTGGTGCGCGACCCCGGCCCTATATATAGGATCGTCCATCTCTCTCGAACTTTCCGGCAGCCTTCGACGTCCGGAAAGTTCCCGCACTACCGGGACCGCAAGCCACAGACAACGCAACTAAAACCTAGACTAAGAATACAACCTTAAGATAAATCGACCTAATACTACACTAAACCCAAATAAATTCCAATTATAAAATTTTTAAATAACTTAAATTTGTAACACTATCCCCCTCTTCAGGTTTGATCGTCTCGATCAACATTTCCCAGGTAAGGTTTTAGTCTGTCTAGATGAACAACTTTCATCTTGGACTTCGGGCTTCTCTGGATTCGGTAGACTACATCATTAATTCTCTTAACAACTTTATAAGGCCCTTCCCATGGTGGTGTCAACTTAGGTGATCTTCCTTTCTTGCGTTGAGGATTGTATAGCCAGACTTGATCATTCTCTTTGAACCCTGAAGAGTTTGCTTTCAGGTCATATCTCGCTTTCATGCGGTCACTGGCTATTTCTATTCGCTCTCTAACCACTTCATGGATATCGTGCAGCTTTTGCCTTAAACGTTCGACATAGTCATTAACCTCTAAGTGTGCTTCTTCAGGTGAACCAAACATGATATCACATGGTAAACGCAGTTCTCTACCAAACAGGATACTAGATGGAGTAGCTCCTGTCGTATTGTGAATGGCAGTTCTATAGGCCATCAAAAACAATGGAATATATTGGTCCCAATCTGTTTGGTGCTCATCAACAACTTTGCAAAGATGTTCCTCTATTGTTTTATTAAATCTTTCAACCATGCCATCTGACTGCGGATGCAAAGCAGTAGTCCGTGTTTTATGTATTCCTAAAAGGTCACAGAGATTCTGGAAAAGCTTTGATTCAAAGTTTCTTCCTTGATCTGAATGTAGTTCCAAAGGAATGCCAAATCGGCTGAAAACATCATTTACCAGAACTTCTGCAACTGTAGTGGCCTCTTGGTTAGGCAAAGCAAAAACTTCTGGCCATTTACTAAAGTAATCCATGACAACAAGGATGTATTTGTTGCCCTTTTTAGTTTCTGGAAATGGTCCGGCCACATCAATAGCAATGCGTTCGAATGGCAGACCTACGTTATATTGTTTCATTTGACCTCTGGACCTTGTTTTGGGACCTTGGCTGGCTGCACAAGTCGAACATCGGCGGCACCAGTTTTTCACATCTTGAAAGTAATTGACCCAATAAAATCGGTTTCGAATTTTGTCCATGGTTTTATTTATGCCTAGGTGCGCGCCTGATTTTCCACCATGGCATTCGGCCATTATATTGTCTACCATGCTCCTAGGAACCACTACTTGATTAATCACAGTAAGGCCATCGGCACTTTCCCAGGCACGTTTAAGGATGTTTTCCTCTACTATCAGTGAATCCCATTGTGCCCACAGTGATTTGAATATCACCCCTTGGTTTGCGATATCTTGCCATGATGGTCGTGGCTTGTTCTCTTCTTTCAATCGCAAGATAGGTCCTACATCTTTGTCGTTAAGTTGTGTGGTTCTAATCGAAGCCGACATCCATTCTTCATCTGGTTCTAACTTTAACTGGCGCACGTAGGTAATTCCTTCTTTCTGGTCAATTTTCCTGCAATGTTTACAATCCTCGGGGCAAGGTCTTCTGGACAATGCATCTGCATTATTATGCACCCTTCCTGCTCGGTGCTTAATTTGATAATGGTATTGTTGTAGCTTTTCTATCCATCTCGCGACTTGCCCCTCAGGTTGTTTCATTTTCATGAGCCACTGTAACGCAGCATGATCGTTCTAATCAGAAACTCTTGTCCGTAGAGATATTTGTGAAAGTGATCTACGGATTTAACTATGGCTAGGAGCTCCTTTCTAGTAACACAATAATTTCTCTCTGGTTTGGATAGCTTCTTGCTGAAAAATTCGATGACCCGTTCTTCTCCATCTTGTACTTGGGAGAGTACTGCTCCTATGCCATCGTTGCTTGCATCAGTATCTAATATGAATTTTCCTTTTGGAATGGGATATGCAAGAATCGGACTAGAACATAATGCTGCTTTTAGTCTTCTAAATGCCTGGTCACATTCGGTATTCCATTTGTAAGAAGCTTTATCTTCTGTAAGTCTATGTTACGGAGACGCTATTTTGGCGAATCCTTCTACAAATCGTCTGTAGTATGTACACAGACCCAAAAAAACTCCTCAATTCATGTTATTTTCGAGGTTGAGGCCATTCTTTTATTGCTTGTAGCTTCTTTTCGTCGGTATGGATGCCTTCTCGGGAAACGACGTGACCCAGGAAATCAACTTTTTCTTGGAACAGAAAACATTTCTTTGAGTTTAATTTAAGATTTGCGTTCCTGATTCTTGAGAATACTTCTCGTAAATTATCTAGATGTTCTTGAAATGATTTCCCCATTACTATGACATCATCCAAATAGACTAGGCAGGTTTTCCAAGTAAGGCCTCGTAGAACGACTTCCATTAGTCTTTCAAATGTAGCTGGGGCATTGCACAGGCCAAATGGCATCACATTAAACTGATAAAGTCCACTTCCAGCAGAGAATGCAGTCTTCTCTTTATCTCTTTCAAAGATTCCTACTTGCCAATACCCACTTTTCAGGTCAAGAGTAGAAAACAAATATGATCCTGCCAACGTTGTTAATGTGTCGTCTATTCTTGGCAATGGGTAACTATCTTTCTTGGTCACATCGTTAAGTTTCCTGTAGTCAACACAAAACCTAGTACTTCCATCCTTTTTAGTGACCAACACCACAGGAGATGACCAAGGACTTGATGACTCTTCAATAACACCGTCGCTGAGCATTTTATTAATGAGATTGTGAACTTCTTCTTGTTTGGCCATTGGTAGTCTTCTTGGGGGTTGTCTTATCGGTTGGGCATCGCCAGTGTTGATAGCATGTTGAATAAGGTTTGTGCGTGCCGAACTACTCCTAGTTTCGAAGATATTACTTTGCTCTTCTATAAACTCTCTCGCTTTACTAAATTCTTCTGGAGTGAGATGTTGCCAAGTTGACTCAAATTGCTGAAGTACCTCCATTGGTAACTTGCTTGTATCCTCGGAAGTTGGCTCTTCACATCTTGTTACTTTCTGTACTGGTTCAAATAATGCTACCACCTCCCCCTTATTAATTTTGACACTATTTGGGAAAATATTGGCGACTCTAATCGGGATGTCTTTATCGGTTTTAACTAGTGATTTTGCAACGAGGTAGGTGTTGGGTGTGTTTTGTTGGCTTATGAGTCCAACGCAGCTTGATGTTTTACTTTCTAGCCTCCCAAAAATTATGGTCTCACTGTTACCGACTAGTCTTGTTGTGCATACTGCCACCACCTTTATTGGTTCTTTATTGATGTGACCATTTGACAAAATGAACTCTTCGTTCCCAAATCTTAGGGTATTAAGTTTATTATCAAACGCAAATCCATGTTTACTTATCAGGTCCATTCCCAAAATAAATTCGTCTTCTATGTCTGCAACTAATACCGAGTGACCAATCTTCAACCTCCCCAGCTGTAGGTCTATGTCTGTCTGCCCCAACACGTCGGCGGATTCTCCAGTCACAGTCTTAAGTGTTATTTTCTTTTCTGTTGGTCGAATTTTATATCTCGTTGCAATTTTGAACTTAAGCAATGATATGGCAGCACCAGTGTCTACTGTTATATTAACTTTTCTTCCATTAATAAGTCCGTCGATGTTAAGACTGTCAGCAGTATGTTTTAAGCTCTTGATAGAGTAAATTTTGGGGGCTAAATTCCCATTAGCCAACACCCGCCCCTCTGCGTTGACTAGTTTTAGTTTTTTCTGATCTCTTCTTCGGTACTCTGTCCCACTAGATGGTGAGCGAGACCTCATTTGGACACGACAATCGCGTTGAATATGCTCTGTACGTCCGCATCTGAAACACTTTACATTTGGAGGAGATCGTCTACTTTCTTTCAAAGAATCAATCTTCTCTATCAGTGATTGAAACAGTTGGTTTAGCGTTTTTAAGTTGACCTCATCTCCAGTGCTCATTTCTTCTCCCTCCTGAATTGAAACACCTCTTACTTTTGGCCTGGACATATTATTTGATGATTCAATTTCAAGGGCTCGAATCAACACTTCACTGCTGTTATGGAAGCGTTCTCGACGTAGTAATTTTGCTAAGTCCGTGTCTCGCAAGCCGTTAATAAAGTGATCTACCGTGAAGGGATCTCTGTAATTTTCTGGCATTTCTGGGTAAGCCAAGTACATCAGCCTCCTGATATCCGCTTCATACTCTTGTAATGACTCCCCTGCTCTTTGTTGACGAACATTTAATTCTGACCAATGTAAATTTCGCAAGTGTTCGTCTCCATACCTTCTTTCTAGCGCTGCCACTAAAGCGTTATAATTCTGTTTTTGTTCCGCTGGAATAGACCGTAAAAGTCCAAGAGCAGGTTCTCGTAGAGCTACTAACAAAGCTCTAGCTTTTTCGTCATCGTTCCAACTATTTGCAGCGGCGGCAGCTTTAAATTGTTGTTTGTAGGTAGACCAGGAAGACGTACCATCAAAATTTGGAGGCTTAATGTTTTGGTTGGAATTCACAACACATCCTTGAGCTTTTATTTTGTTGTGTTCTTTCTGAAGCTGTATAAACTGTTTTGACATGTCCTGGAATTTTTCTTCTATGGTTTGAAAAACTTCTTCCCTAACATTCTGTAGTTTGGTCTCCACTTTTTCTTCAACATTTTGTACCTTTTCCTCAACATTTTGTACCTTTTCCTCAACATTTTGTACCTTTTCTTCTACATTCTGCAATTTATTTTGTACCTTTTGTTCCACACTATGCATTCTTTGAGTTATTTCTTCCTTAAGATCTTCGGTTGCACTCTTGAACTCTTCTCTCAGCTGTTCGGAGTTGCTCTTTATTTGATCGAAGTTTTCTTGAATGCCATCTAATCTTTGCTCAAATGTCTGTTTCATATCGTTCTGGTTTTGTTCGATGGTCTGTCTCATATCATTCTGATTTTGTTCAATAGTGTGTTTCATGTCGTCCATGGTGTGTTTCATATCGCCCTGGTTTTGTTCAATGGTCTGTTTCATGTCGTTCTGGTTTTGAGCCATTTGAGCTGCTAGAGCCTGCATCATTTTAGTTAAATCTTCCATCTTGGCCGATCCTTGTCTAGTAAGCATCAACTTCCTAATAAATCACTTAAAACGTCTATTTTAGGGCTATAAAGCGAATGTCGAAGTCGGTTTTTCAATATCTCTTCCAATTCTTAAATAGAACCTAATGGAATGTTCTGGAATATACTGGTAGATGCTACTTTTTCTGCTACTAGGCAAATGTAGAAGTCACTTTTTGATTATCTCTTTTGGTTCTCGAATAGACCGTCGTAGAATGTTATGGAATATTCTAGAAATAATTTCTAATTCTTACTTTTAAAATAACTAAGCTACTGTCGAAGTCGGTATTTGTATATCTCTTCTAGTTTTTGAATAGAACGTCGTAGAATGTTATGGAATCTTCTAGAAATTCTTTCTAATTCTTACTTTTGAAATAACTAAACTAATGTCGAAATCGGTATTTGTATATCTCTTCTAGTTTTTGAATAGAACGTCGTAGAATGTTATGGAATCTTCTAGAAATTCTTTCTAATTCTTACTTTTGAAATAACTAAACTAATGTCGAAGTCTCTTTTTGGATATTTCTTCTGGTTTTCGAATAGAGCGTCGTAGAAAGTGATGGAATGTTCTAGTAATTCTTTCTAATTCTTACTTTTAAAATTACTAATCTAATGTCGAAGTCGGTATTTGTATATCTCTTCTAGTTTTTGAATAGAACGTCGTAGAATGCTATAGAATATTCTAGAAAATCTCTCTAATTATCAATTTTTGGACTGTAAAGTTAATGTCGAAGTCGGTTCTTAAATATCTCTTTTAGTTTTTGAATAAAACAATATCGAACTTCTTCGAATATTCTAGAAAAATCACTTACTGTTTTTCTGTCCAATTGTCCTATCCGGTGGTAATATGTAAGGGTAGTCTTTGCGCTATTCAGTTCCGAATATTCTGGCAAAATCACTTACTGTTCTTCTTTTTAATTGTCCTAGCCGGTGGTACTGTGTAAGGATAGTCTTTGCACTATTTATTTCTTTTAATCTCACTTCTGACACCAATTGTTACGGGTTCACAACGACAAATTAAAACTCGCAATTGTTGAGAACGATACGTCAATTTATTTCCACAAATTATGTACAAAAACACGCACTTAAACTTACTAATATTTCACCACTATAATCGGTCTATTAACTTCGTGTTAATATCTCACGACCATCTGTGACTGACTCACTGGTGCGCGACCCCGGCCCTATATATAGGATCGTCCATCTCTCTCGAACTTTCCGGCAGCCTTCGACGTCCGGAAAGTTCCCGCACTACCGGGACCGCAAGCCACAGACAACGCAACTAAAACCTAGACTAAGAATACAACCTTAAGATAAATCGACCTAATACTACACTAAACCTAAATAAATTCCAATTATAAAATTTTTAAATAACTTAAATTTGTAACAATACTAATCAATTTCTTCAAACTGGAAATTACCCTAAAGAACGTAAAGTAGCTAAAATATGTTATGTAATGTTCCTGTATATGTAGTACCAACCCTTTCTTATATGGTCCAATAGTAAGGTGCACCCTACATATTGAGTACCAGTGTGGAAACGGACAACTCGTCAAACATTAATCATCTCACGTAAGTTTATCTAAAACTATTCATTAGCTGCCTAAACAAAATTACTAGCACTTTTTCAAAAGTATTCTTCTTCTTCTAGTGCCTTATCCTAAATGGACGTTGGCGATCCTTCTGGTCCATATTACCGTGTTAACAGCGGCTCTAAATAATTCTGCAATGTTTTTCCGGTCCATTGTTCTAAATTATGTAACCATGATATTCAGCATCTTCCAGGACCTCTCTTGCCATCCACTTTTCCTTGCATAACCAGATGCAGTGTTTTATTTGTTTTTAAAACTATTTACAATTGGGGCGGGCGGTCACGATTTACTCGGTTAAGCTGTTCCAGTCTTCCAGGGCCGGACTGGGTACGTAGGGGCTCCGGCGGGAGAGCAGAGCCAAGGGCCCCATAACCAGTAATGGAGGGAGGGGGTGGATGCAATGAGGCAACAAAAAAACAAAAGAAAATCAGGTTTCAGCAAGTTTCAGCAAGTTTCAGAAGTTTGGCACTATATGAAAACATGCGCTGCAGGCGAAAATTTGTCAAAAATAAAGTCATTTTTATTTTACTTGGCAGCAATATCGTTGTGACGTCTGTCCGTGTGTATGTGTATAGTCCAAATTATAGGCATTTGTAATGACATCATTTTTGTTTATCTTTGTTTTGTATATTATAAACAGCGGCGACAATAAACTTTTAAAAAAAAGTTGTGTCTATGATTAATTCATTTTTTAAATAGGTAGATAATTGGTTATGTGAAGTATCCGTCACTGTTAATCAAAAACATGAGTTTGTCAACTTGTCGGAAATTATTTTAAAAAGTTGTAAAATGCCGAGAAACAAATATAATAGTTCTAGTGATTCTGTAAAGACACATGTAAAAATTGGGCAGATTACCGCGTGTGGATTGTGATGAGAGCTGGAATATTGTCAGAGCCTGGGCTTGAGTGGATTTTTTGTTTTTTATTCATTTCTAGTTCTGACATTTAGATTAAGTTTTATATTACTCAAAAGACCTTTCACGCGATTGAAGTAGGATCTGGCTTATTTTTATTTCTTTTATTTGGTCCCAATTATTATTTATTTGTGCTCCTAGATAGTTAATGGTTGATACTGTCGCAATGGGGTACCTCTTACATAAAGCTGTACATTTTAAGCATCTTGTTTGCATTTTTATCATTACTTTTGTTTTGTTTGTATTCAGTGGCGTATTATACTTTTCACAAACTTTAGCTACTTTCTCCATTAGTCTCTAAAAGCCTTCAGCTGTATTTGCAAGAAGGACGGTATCATCTACATATCTTAAGTTATTGATCATTATACCATTTAGTTTATCTCTTCAAGAGCTTCAGCTTTCCTGAATAAATGTTAAAAAGCAGAGGAGATAATACACAACCCTGGCGAACACTCTGGCGTATTTTAAATCTTTGCGTTTCATTTCCACCTCTCGAACAAATGATTCCTGCTCCTAGTAAAGGTTGGACTAAATACGTAAATCTTTATCATTCAGTTGATAACCGTTTAATAATTCTAATAGTTTTTAATGATTAACACGATCAAAAATCTTTTTCAAAAACATTTAAATGAATACGGCCTCTCTTGTAACCAGGTCATTCCTAAATCCAAAGTGTGTGTCACTAATATATTGTTCGAGTTTGGGATATATTCGGCCGTGTATGATTTTAGAAAAAACTTTTAGAACATGGCTCATAAGACTGATGGATATATTTTCTTGTCATTTTTTAGTTGTTTATTTTTTAAGGATAGGGATAAATGATGAAACTAACCAGTCATTCCGAATATTGCCGATATGATAGACATAGTTAGAGATTAGTTATAATAATCTAAATGTTTTTCCTGTCACCACAAACTTCGTCAGGTCCAGTGGTCTTATATTCCTTTAGTTTATTTATTGAATTAGTCACTTCTTCATTTGTAATAATAAGCCCTGGCATCACCTGCTTTTCAACAAGTTCACCTCTGTTTTCGCCATCAAAAATAGCACACATATGTTTATTTAGCCAGTCTTATTTTGCCAATTGAATTTTACTTTTTATTTTTTTATGTATCTTTTTATATGTAGTGCGATTTTGTTTTTGACGGCGTTCCATTTTAGTTCAACGTCAGTTATGTTATTCTTCACTTTCTCTGATGTTGTGGTTCAGATGTTTGGTAATGCTGCGTTTGGTATCTTCATCTTTAAATATATGTGTATTAATTCGCTTTTCTGCCGATTCTCGTTTATTAATTTTCTTGAGCTTTATTTTAGACTTCCTAGGAGCAGATTATGGTCCAAATGTACGTCAGCGTCAGGTATGTACGTCAGCGCCAGGTAAGTTTTAATTGATGTCAAATAATTTTGAAATCTTTTCTTTGTTGAAATATAATCAATCAATCTGATTGTTTTCCTCGATATCAGCCGGTGACATCCAAGTGTATAAACGGCGAGGGGGTAGTTTCAAGAAAGTATTAGTTTATAAAAATTGCATTTATTTACAAAACTGTAAGTGTTTCACCTTGGTCATTTCTTGTTCCAAGACCATAATCGCCCCTACAACTTTTCCTTTGCCGACTTTTGCATTTAAATCTCCCATAATTATAGTTATTTTCTCCTATCGCGTCTGTTTCAGTGCGTTCCTGATAATAAAATACATTGAACACACAAGGAGCAGCAGCGGATATGTTAGAATAGAATTCTAATGAATTAGACAGAAACAAATGTCATAAGTATGTCTGTTTACCTACAAAAACCATTCGACACAGTGAATATACACTAAATAGTGACAGAAGTGAACAACTTAGCTTAAATGTAGGTGTTTCCAAGGGTCAGTGTATAATAATTTATTTACTGTATGTACATACTTTAAAATATGCACATATAAAAGCAATCTATTTTAATTTGCAGTTGACACTGTATTAGTTTACATAGGTGACTTTAAGTAAACCTAGAAAGTGCAAAAAAAATAATTTGGATTGTGTTGCCAACTTACTTTACTTTTAATTTGTAATAGCAACCCCGGCCTATCTTCATTTCATTTCTTCTCATTTCATTTTCTGTCAGTCTAACACATGCACACAGCTTTTTGGCATCGTAGATGTACCTTTAAGAACTCTGTATAATATTTACTCACCTCAAATACTGCTTTATTATTCTTCTCCAGCATCTTTAGGCCATCTGGCCCTCGCCAGTTGTATAAATTGACAATATCCCTGATCACACTAGTATTAAAAACCCCCATTTTCATAGTTCTAGAGACTTTCGGGTTTTCCAATATGTGGTTTTTCATCGCCGTTATGACTATACACACAGTGTCCGCTTGGTCATATTGTAGGCCACTGATTATACTTGTAAGAAGACCACCTACACAACATAATATAGAATAAGAATTACGCAAAGGGGGTAAAGTGATTATTAAGGATACATACGGGTCGACGCTGGTTACAGAAACCTTCTAACCTAATGTTTTTATTCATGAAACCAAGTAAGGCAAAATAATTCGGCGATATGCTACGCCGCGCCGTTAAACTACCGTTAGAGCAGGGGCGTGCCCAAGGGTGAGGCAACGAGGTAGTAACCTCAGGCAGTGGCGTATATAGAAAAAAGTTTCGGGGTGGGCCCGAGACAGTTTTAGGGGGGCCCGAAATATGTGGAAAATATCCAAAAAAATCTTAGCTTTGGGGGGGGGCCGGCCCCCCCGTATATACGCCACTGACCTCAGGCAACCACCTAGAGAGGGCAACCAAAATTTTCTAGAGCTTATGATAAATCGATCGCTCTTGTGTTTTGGTCTAATTCACTTCACTGCTGTTTGAAACAGCGACGGTTAATTCTAGAGAGTCATTGATTATCCAGTGTTCCCAAAGCTAAATCTTGCATGGGAAAAAGCCGTGTGTTCGAGTATAGACAGAAAAAAAATAATACTCTTACTCCTTTACTTTAATAAGAATGGTAGAGGGGAAGACCACTCAGATGTAAGCTGACAGTTTAACAGACTGCGAATATTGATTTATTTATTTTAGATTTATTTAAAATTTATTGATATTGATTATTTTATAATAAATTATAATAAATAAATAAATATAAATAAATAAATGGTTTATTAACAGCAAAATACATTTTTTTTTTGAAAATACATTTACATCTAAGCTCTAAAACCGGCTGCGAATAAACCATATTACCCCCATAGTAAGCACTGCCCGGGGGTCGGTTCGGTAAATAACAAGTGTCAAAAAAATTTATCTGTATAAATAAAATACAATTATAACACACCTAAAATATTCTCACTCCCATCACAAACCAAACACCACCATAAATTTGAATTGCCCTCTAAACCTTCTACAATCGGGATAGTCCTAAGCACTGAGGCATTACCCCTTTGAATAGCAACAATAATCCGCTGAGTGCTAAAGCTTTTAAAATTTGGTATTTCAATTTTAAAACTAATTTCTGACAAAAGTTTTTTAGCTCCATCGCCCCACGGATCAAATGTCTCCACCGCAAAAGGGGTTAAAAGGAAACGTTGTTCAAGTTCTTTATATTATCCTCTGTTCATTTTCCCTGCAAGATCTGGGTCTAATATCCCTATATTTGCCTGGCCCGTTTCAGGAGTTAATGTAGGCGATATACAAAACTTAAAATTCAAAAGCTGCCGGTGGCGGAACAAAGGTCGAAAGACAAAAGGTCGAAAAATCAAAAGATGGAAACTATAAAAGATCGAAAAACAAATAACAAAAGATCAAAAATAGAGAAGATCGAAAGTACAAAAGATCGAAAGACAATAGATCAAAATAGCGCGTTTCAAAATATCGCTATTACATAGTTCGACTAAAGAGTATCTTTCTATCATATTTTTTCAAAACAAAAGCTTTCCGGATTTCGTTTCCACGATCCTAGAGGGTGTGTAACCAAACCGAACCGAACCGGCTCGACTAAGGAGTCTCTTTCTAACATATTAAAAAAACTTTCCTGACGTGTATCCCGGGATCCTACAGGGTGTAAAACCAAACCGAACCGGTTCCGTTCGATTCGGTTTGGTTTGGTAACACAACCTCTAGGATCCCGAAAAAGAAATCAAGAAAGTTTTTTTTTTTTAAATATGTTTGAAAGAGACTTCTTAGACGAACTATATGAGTTGTGTTAAGTATGGCAAGCCATCGGTTTATTTAACGGTTAGGTAATTTTACCTAACCTGACCTTGCCTAAACTGTTTATGTGAATATACCTAAGCAGACTTGAGACACGCCATTTTGTATATTTCGGTCTCATTTACTTGCGATTTTTTTTTGTTCGATTTTTTGTCTTTTGATATTTTGTTTTTCGATCTTGTGCCTTTTGATCTTGTCTTTCGATCTTTTGTACTTTCGGTCTTCTGTATTTTCAATCTTTTGTCTTTCGATCTTTTGTTTTTCGATCTTTTCTATTTTCGATCTTTTGCCTTTTCGACCTTTTGTTTTTCGATCTTCTGTATTTTCGATCATTTCTAGTTTCGATCTTTTGCCTTTTCGATTATTTGTTTTTCGATCTTTTGTATTCGATCTTTGTTCCGCCACCCCAAAAGCAGCATAATATTTTCCATCTTTTGGAATATGTCAGAAGTGTTAGATGTCATTCTTATGTCAAATTTTGAGAACAACTTGCTTAAGTTAAAGGAAATAACCTGTATATTTTCTTTCAGAACAAAAGAGATATTTCCCTTGATTTTAAAAATATGTAGTTTGTTATTTAAGTTACACATTTACAACGAATTATACCGAACCAAGACGATTAGCATAAGTGCACTTTAACAGGAACTTTAAACACACCGACATACTTTTGAAATCAGGGCAAAGATATGCTTAGTTTTAAAAACTAAATACAGGGTGACACCTTTAACGTAAGAAAGTTTCTATCAAAATTTGGTATAAGGAAGGATGTCTGTCTTTTCTAACCTAAATTAACTCCTGAAAAAAGCCACGTAAATACAGCCAATGACCCTATATCAACACTAGCCTATAAAACTAAAACTAGATTAAAAATTTGGCAATGACATGGAAGGATTACAATTGTAAAAATTAAAATAAAGGAAATAAGCCGTCTATAAAGCAAAAAAGCCAGAGACCAAAACTTTAATAAATTAGTTTAGAAACGTTTTTAGCTTGATACGCTTTCGAATATCTAGAAAATGTTAAGAAGTAAGTGAGAAAAATTAATTTTGTTGCATAAGGAGATTGGAAACTGAGAGGCATTACTCTCTGTGAAATTGCCGTGCAAAAAAGTGGGGGGCAAAAAAGGTAAGGGGACATATTTTAAGATATATAGTAGAATGTTTGTGGATATGCAGTGATAAAAATGTTAGTAATGTGATAAACAATAGCACATAAAATAATAAACAAAGATGCCAGAAAATTACTTTACTGCATATCCATAAAAATACTACATATCGTCACCAGGACTCTCAACAGATAACCAGGAAAATAATATGAAAAACATGTAATAGTTTAATAAAAATGTGAAAAATATGAAATTACGAAAAAAAATTATAAAGGAAATATGAATAAAAAAAATTGTCCCTTTCCATATGGCCGGTTAATTTTTTTTTGGAAAATATATTTACTAACCAAAAATGTTTTTTTTTATTTATAAAGAAATGTATTAACAGTTTGCAAAAGTTGAATTAGGCCTGAATGAAGTATCGCCAAACAAAAATAAGGCACATATTTTAAAAGTACATTTTCTGTGGATTTCACTTCACCTCTTTTTTCATCCAAACTTATTTTGAGAAAAAAATCATGCTGCCAAATTTTTTACCGGTATAGTTATTAAAATAAGTCATTGTTATAAATTTGGGATTATGCAAGAACAATCTTTAACATTTAGTTCTTTTTGACATTTTGAAAAAGTATTTTTTTGTTTTTAAATAAAGGATGCCAAAACCATTTTTTTTGTAAAAATTTTCACAATGTTATTTTTTTCCGCAAAAAAAGTAGCTATAAAAATGTTTTTACAAAATGACGGTATTTTAAAAAATCTTCCGTATATTAAAAACAATAAGGTACAAAAAAAATCTGATAACCGAACCGAACCGAAACATTTTTAAGAGCTCAAAAAAAGAATACTGCAAGGTAAAATCAGCAGATCCCCATCTTCATTAATAAGCAAGTATAAAAATAGTAGAGTTAAAAGCCGCTTCTATCGTGTCACCCCGTGTGCACTTCATTGCTAAAATGTAAGACACAATTTAAATCATTTCTTACACACTAAGAATGCAAAATCGACTGGTCGTCCAATATAACTCGAGAACCCTTTGCTTAATCAAAAAAACATTTTCTGTAAACTTTGTGTATCAAAGATCAGGGATCACAATGATTTTTGAAAAATGTCAATCGGACGCATAGTTTATTTTTAAAGTAGCAAAGAGTGAAGCCATGACGCGACGAACGCGGCAGACACTGACATGCGACGAAGGGTCAGATATTTTACAAATGCACGGCGGGCCAGGCGAAACGCGACTCTATGTCTTGAGACAAGTCGAGACACACATAAGTTTGTTTTTCGTTTAACTCTCGCGGTTACAGATGTTTAAGTTACTTACTTGGTTTTTTGCTTGTGAATTGCGTTATGTATAAATGTTGTGCTTGTGTGATTTGGCCGTGAAGGGCCGAATATGAAAGGCTAGGCGTGAAAAAAAGGGAAATTTAGTTCGATATAAGAATGTGACTCTCGGCCCTACGGGCCTCCGGGAGTCTATATTCACTATATTAGTATGTGTCTCTCGGCCCTACGGGCCTCCGGGAATCCATATTTAAAAGGGAAACTACCCGCGTCCAGTTTAATTCTATATTATAATGTGCCCTCGGTCCTACGGGCCTCCAATTTATGTATATATTAGTATGTAACTCTCGGCCCTACGGGCCTCCGGGAATCCATATTTGAAATTGAAACTACGCGCCTCCCGTTAAATTTGATATTGGAATGTGACTCTTGGGGGCCTCCAATTTATTTCTATATTAGTATGTGACTCTCGGCCCTACGGGGCTCCAATTTATTTCTATATTAGTATTTGACTCTCGGCCCTACAGGCCTACGGGTGTCCATATTCACTATATTAGTATGTGACTCGGCCCTACGGGCCTCCGGGAATCCATATTTGAAAGGGAAACTACGCGCCTCCCGTTAAATTCTATATTGGAATCGAGACTTTTGATTTGAGCCCCCCACTCCCTGCTATAAGCATAATATGTGAAAACTGAAAATTTGACATGGTGTAATTAGTTTACACCTGGAAGACACAATTTTAACGGTAATAAACTATGTATTTTTTTTTGCAAGCCTACACAATAGCGCATCTGTCGCCGTCGAGATAATTAAAATAAATTGTCGGCGTCTTAAAATATGACTCTTCAAAGAAGCACCACTTTTTGGCAAATTTTTATGGTTTTTTGACAAAAACTCAAAAAGTACCAAACTAATCTAAAAATTTTTCTCTGATGTTTATAGATCTTGGTAGGCCCTATCGTTAAAATTATTATAAATTTTTCATTTTGACGTCTATGTTTAGAGAAATAGGCAAATAATTGAAATTTAAAAAAATTCTGTTTTTGAAAAACACAGGGACCTATTGCGCGTCAATACACTAAGTGGGTGACATCTAAAGCCACATAAATTTATTTTGTTATCGTAGAAATAGGTTCAATGAAGGGCTGTCAAGTCACCGGAAGTGATGCAGCAAAATCGTTTCTGAGATATAAATTGTCAAAATATAACCAATTTAAGGTTTTTTATATTTAAGGAGCCCTGGAGAGAAGGGGTGCGACCTACAAAAAAGTTTATTTGAAGTTTTTTTGTTAATTTGACAGTAAAAATAATTTGTTATTAAAAAATTAAATGTTTGTATTTTTTTTTGGCCTGATGACGTCACTTACAGAAACGGTGCCAGCGAGTGCTTTTATTCGAGATTTAAACTTATCGTAAAGCTCTGAAATTTGACACACTAATAGGCATCGACAAACTAAATCGAAATGGATTCTTGCATTTTTTCGATTTGACCCTATACGGGCTTCTGTTAATCCATTTTGAAAGGGAAACTACGCGCCTCCCGTTAAATTCTATATTAGAATCGAGACTTTTGATTTGAGCCCCCCACTCCCCGCTATAGGCATAATATATCAAAACAGAAAATTTGACATAGCGTAATTAGTTTACACCTAGAAGACACAATTTTAACGGACGCATCTGTCGCCGTCGAGGTAATGAAAATTAATTGTCGGCGTCTTAAAATATGACACTTTAAAGTAGCACCACTTTTTGGCAAATTTTGATGGTTCTTTGGCAAAAACTCAAAAAGTACCAAACTAATCAAAATTCAGAGAGTCACATACTAATATAGAAATAAATTGGAGGCCCGTAGGGCCGAGAGTCACATTCTAATATAGAACTAAATTTCCCTTTTCTTCACGCCTAGCCTTTGATATTTGGCCCTTCACGGCCAAATCACACAAGCACAACATTTATACATAACGCAATTCACAAGCAAAAAACCAAGTAATTAACTTAAACATCTGTAACCGCGAAAGTTAAACGAAAAACGAACTTATGTGTGTCTCGACTTGTCTCAAGACATAGTCGCGTTTCGCCTGGGCCGCCGTGCATTTGTAAAATATTTGACCCTTTGTCGCATGTCAGTGTCTGCCGCGTTCATCGCGTCATGGCTTCACTCTTTGCTACTTTAAAAAAAACTGTGCGTCCGATTGACATTTTTCAAAAATCATTGTGATCCCTGATCTTTGATACACAAAGTTTACAGAAGGTGTTTTTTTGATTAAGCATTAAGGGTTCTCGAGTTATAACAAGTTATACATTATTATAAATACGCGTTTTCAGGGCGAGCACTTGTTTAATAGGGAACTCCATATAAAAGCATTGGGAACGATATTTTCAACATTGAAAAATAAATGTTTCTGATAGTAATATTACTATATGCTTTTGGTGGAGTCATGAGCACACTTTATAGATTCAAAAAATGCAAAAAAAAATTTTTCCAAATTTTTGGGAAAACTACCCCCACTACCCCCTGCACACGACGATTTTTAGACGACCAGTCGATTTTGCATTCTTAGGGTGTAAGAAATGATTTATATTGTGTCTTACATTTTAGCAATGAAGTGCACACGAAAATCGGTTCTAGAAGCCTTTTACGCGCTTTTAAACTCTACTAAAATAGGACATGCTGTACATTGATGAAGGAAACAGGCTTAGGTATACTTTAAATGAAAAAGATAATGTTTGATTTATGTTTGCTTCAACAGTAGTCACTACTGGAGCCAACATTAGCCCCCTGTTGATCTTCATTGCAGAAAATATGAACAATATGAAGGTTATTTTAAAAATATGAAGTTTTATGAAGCCCGAAAAAAAAATGAATATTTTCATAAAATATAAAGGTGCTGAGAGCCCTGCGTCACCCTAATTCTGAAAAAATTTTGAACTAAATTTGACCGAACTAACGACACGACAAATATTTTTAATACTAATTTTTAAAACTCGAAAGGACTTCAAACACTTCCACCATCGAAGAAATTTATTTATTCCATGCTCCAGGCTATTTAAACAAAAACAAAACAATTAAAACATAACCTCGAAATCGAAGGAGCCAAAGTACTTTTTAGTCTGTAGCCGCGAGTGCTAATTTGTCCTTTCGTTTCGATCACAGAACACCAAGTTTCGATCAAGGACTGTACACAGAGAACAGGACGGTCCACTTCCATAAGCCCCATATATTCCAAATTTCGCTACGTCACAAAATCCTCAAGGTGTCGAGCCATCCTTCTATGAACCTACTCATCCTTCTCAAAAGACCCTTGATCTGTTTGATAGGGTGGTCTTTCCTTTTCTATTCAGATTAAATGAAAAAGGATAACCGAACTTATTGATTTTTTTCGCGAATCCAAAGTGAGGTTAATTTTTCCGTGCATTTCGCATTTTTATTTATTTTAAAGGAAAAAATTTGTGGAATCTTGGTTTTTAATTGTTATTTTCGTTATTTTAAACAATTTTCGGAATCGCAAAATCCCAGGAGCATCCTGTGCGGTTTCTGGATGTAAATCCAACTATTCGAACTTAGAAGTTCTACGTTTATGAGTTTTTTTAAATTTCCACCTTCCAATGACTGTTCCCAAGACTATTTTGCAAGAGTGGCTAAGGCGTTGTGGAAAAGACAATATGGATCCCACGAAAGCATTTCTACAGAACAGTTTCGAAATTCGTTTTCAATATAAATTGCTAGGTAAATATCATTTTTAACATTTTTTTAAATCTATTTAGGGCCACATTCTTTAATTATGTAAGGTTAAAATTCAGGATCTTTTGCCGCCTTTCTCCTGTCGTAACGCATTTTCAAGAAAAATATAAAAAAATCATTCAGTGTATAGTCCTTGCCATAGGCAGTTACACTTTTGTGACTTTGACATAAACATACCTATTTCCGAGCCTATTTCCAAGCATATTTCCTAACCACAAATATATTAAAAATTAAATATGTTGTGTTAAGCCTAAATCATTTAGTTGTAATCTGCAGAGTTTTTTAAGTGCTGGGTGGAAAAAAAAATATGCCACTTTAGACAAACTCAGTATGTAGGTATGTGGGCACAATAGATCCATATGTGGTCACAGTGCATGGAGGTCCAGAAGGGCCTGCCACCACTTTTGAATACATACATACCTTATGTTGACAAAAAAAATGTTCTCATAAAAACAACTCAACAACATACCATTTTTCAGATTTTTTGATAAAGAAATAGGTTAAAAATGTCACAAAAGTGTAACCACCTATGGCCAAGACTATGACACAAAGGTAACCCTCCCCCCCCAGAGATTACTTAATGTAACACTAAGCCGCATGTGAATGTAACCCACAAAAAAATTTAAATTCATATTTTTGCGTCAAAGGTTAGTAATCATGCATAGCTATATGCTGCTAAAGCCTCGCAAGCAAAAAAAAAATAAAACGGTCATTCCCGCGATTTCTTATAAGTCGCATAATGCTTACGCTATGTAATTTGCTTCAAACTTTTCTTAATCCTGTAGAATTTTGTTGAGTTGGGTTACGACGTTTCAGAATTAGGGTGACGATATAACAGATACGCAGTCCGAAAATTGTGAAGGCAAAAAGAAGAAGATCGCAGAGGCTACGCAATATTAGGGACTAGAATGGAGTATCTAGTGCTGCATAAATTTTCCGCCGGCTAAACAAAACAATATTTTATTTGTGCGATCAAAATAAACTCAATGTGCATACGACCAAACTCAAAAGAAAAATATTTTTTACTGAGTTAAAAAATTGAAGAAAATTACCTCTCTCCAGCAAAATTGTTAAAATATGCTCATGGCCATCAACTAAAAACGCAGTCAAAAAATGTATAAAATAATCTCTAACGCCATCCTTCTCTTGGGTGTGTTTAGTGAGCAATTCAATGTTAGCTGAGTGAAATTTAACATTCAGCAAGACATCTTTGGCCAAGGTTGAGGAAAATGTAACCATTGCTGTTAAAAGTTTAAGGCAAGCTTTTCTTTCTTCTTTGGATGAGCTTAAGCCAAGCATTTTATGAACCTAATAAAAATCATATTAACCTTAAAATCGCATATAAAAAAGTATACAAAAACAATAATAAATGATAATAGTTAATTATATTATTTGTAGGTACGGTATATGACTATACAGCATAGCTTTTAATGGAACGCGCTGCTTCTAATATTTGTTTTTCTAGAAAAAAAAAACAGTCGGGCCCCCGAAATGGGGTCTGCTTTTATACAGGCTTTGATACCTTAATCGAAAGCTTATAAAAAAATAACCTGACAAAATATTATTTTTTTGACATAGGTATGGGGTACGGGGTAGACCTCGTCAGATGTCTATCAGGGGAAATGAATCGACCCCTGCCCTCCGTAGATTCCAGGTACTCTCTGACCCGGAGAGTTAGCACCTGTTTAGGGTCCCATTCCCAGGGTTACGGGAGAAGACCATATCGGTATGAAAGGCGGAGAGGATGGACCTCGGTACGGTGATCATAGCGCAGGTGGCAACCCTTTCTTTTAGGGATAGTATAAAAGAAGAAGATGCTGCCTTGTAGTACCGGCGTTGGAATCGTCAAAGGCTAGGGGAAGAAAACCTCGATCAAAAATCACCTGGTCCTCCAGGTTGGGGGTTGGGGCATTAGACTAACTCTCTGATACCCGGAAAAAACGTACACTGTTAAAAAACCCAATCAAACGCCTCGGAAAGAAATGAAAAACCTAAGACGAACCAAGCAAAGAAACAGGAATATGATTTTTGGTACATGGAACGTACAAGGAATAAGTCGAAAAGTGAATGATATAGTCCATGAGTGCAGCAGAATGAAGGTTGACCTTGCTGCACTAACAGAAACGAAGAAGAAAGGAAAAGGATCTGAAAACCTAGGACAGTATGACCATTTCTATAGCGGAGTGGCAAAAGAAAAACATGCGCAACAAGGAGTATCTATTTTGGTCAACAAAAGATTTAGAAAATATATCACCAACTGGGAAGCAGTAAATGAACGGCTAATAAGAATGAATATAACAATAAAAGGAATGAGACTTACGATTTTTGGAATCTATGCGTATAATGACGATGCAAATGTAGCCGTGAAAGACAATTTTTTTGAAGAAATCCACAATGAAATATCAGCAGTAAGTACATCTAGAGAAATTGTAATATTGGGAGATTTAAATAGTAGAACAGGTAACAGAGTAAATGATCTGACAGTTGGCCAATATGGAGAAGATGTTGTTAATGATAATGGAAACCGGCTTATCACAGTATGTGAGCAATTAGACCTAAAAATCCAAAACGGTTTTTTCCAACATAAGAAAATACACAAATATACCTGGACCAAACCCTCACAAAACCTGAAATCCGTCATTGATTATCTTATCACTAAACAAAAGACAAAACTAAAAATTCAAGATGTCAGAACAAAGCGTGGATCAACATGCGGAAGTGATCACTATTTTCTGGAGACCAAAATTCTCTTTCCTTATCAAGGCCGAAGCCTCCATCAACAAAATCTTGATGATACAGTGAATGAGGAAATTGATCACTGTCAATATAATCTACTAAGCCTAGAACATGACAGCGTAAAAAACTTATACAAAAAGAGACTGAACGAAAAACTTAATTCAAGTTCAGGTGAAACCCCAGATGAGGAATACGAATGTATCACATTAAGCATCCATCAAGCTGCAAAAGAAGCACTAGGATTAGTGGAAGAAACTCCTAAAAGAACAAAACCATACTGGTGGGATGCTGAGATTGAAAGTGAAATAGAGGAAAAAAGGAAATTATATCACACGTACTTATCCCAAAAGACAGATAGAAGAAGAGAAGAATACAAAATCGCGCAATCCAAGGTGAGAAGAATGATCAGTGATAAGAAGAATCAATCATGGATGCAAAAGTGCCAGAAAATAGATTCTTACTTAGGAGGTAGGAGAAGTACCGAAAGCTGGAAAACTATAAGATCGATCAAAAAAGAAACATGCAGAGATATTATTTCACCAATACCAGACAAAGAATGGGATGAGCATTTTAAAAAACTTTTAACTGAAGATAGAGCAGAATTCAAGGAAGACGAAAGAGACAATATCATTAGAACGATGGGATCTCCAGTACCCCTCACAATATCTGAGGTCAAAAACGTGTGCAAAACCTTAAAAAGCGGTAAATCTGCCGGACCCGGAAATATCCCAGCTGAACTTATTAAATATGGCACTGAAGAATTGTTTTGTAGATTACGGAATCTTTTCCAAAGATATTTAAATGGAGCTGTAGTACCAACTGAGTGGAAAACGTCATATATATCCACAATACACAAAAAAGGAAGGAAAGATATATGTGACAATTATAGAGGTATATCTGTAACTAGTACGCTAAGCAGAATATATGGCAAAATAATAAGAAATAAAGTGGAGAGCGAATATAAAGATATGGAGGCAGAAGAACAAGCTGGTTTCAGGGCGGGTAGATCGACTTCAGATCATCTCTTTTGTATAACCCAAGTTATTGAAAAGAAAATGGCATACGGACAAGAGCTCCATCTGCTTTACGTAGATTTGCAGAAGGCATATGATAGTATACCACTAAATCTACTTTGGAAAGCGTTGGAAAAGACAAACATAAGCGTACAACTAATTAAGGCCATCAAAGAGTTATACCGCAATAGTAAGGCAAAAGTTAAAATAAAAGCAAAACTAACCAAAGGCTTTCAAGTAAATAAAGGCCTTAAACAAGGTTGCTGTATCTCGCCTACGCTCTTCAAGATATATTTGGAACAGGTCCTTAAAGTCTGGAAGAGAAAATGCCAAAACATGGGAATTCCGTTGAATGAAACCACCTTGTATACTTTATGTTTCGCCGATGATCAGATAGTGGTGGCTCAGGATTATGACGACCTCGAATATATGACACGAAAACTAATAGACGAGTAAAATAAGTGGGGACTAGAGGTTAATATCAATAAGACAGAGTATATGTGTATTGGTGGAACGAAACAGGATCTAATCTTAAATACTGGGCAGCGAATTCAGTCCTGTGATGAGTATAAATACTTGGGTCTAAAAATTACAGCTGACGGAACACTAGACAAAGCTATAAAAGATAGAAACGTACAAGGAAGAAAAGCAATAACTTTATTAAATGGAATAATTTGGGACCAAAGCATATCAAAACATAACAAAAAGCTTATATATAACACCATTGTAAAAAGTATTATTACATACGGCTCAGAAGTATGGCCAATCAAAGATAGAACAGAAAAAATGCTTTCCGCTACGGAGATGGACTATTGGAGAAGAGCAGCAGGGAAATCAAAAAGAGAAAGAGTTACCAATCAAAGAATAAGAGAAATTATGACAGTGGGTGAACGTACTCTAGTGGATGATATAAGAACAAAACAACTGGTGTGGTACGGACATGTACAAAGAATGGATGATGGAAGACTACCTAAACAAATATTACAATGGAAACCAACTGGCCGAAGAAAACGAGGAAGACCAAGGAGAAGCTGGAGAGAAGGAATAGATAGTGAAATAAGAATAAGACGCCTAGATGATGAATTATGGGCAAACAGAAACGAGTGGAGATTGGGTATCGGAAGACGTAGAACGTTGTGAAACCGATAAATATATATATATGTCAATTAAAATGTAAACAAAATTTTTTTTTCAGTTTTGCTCTTGTAGTACCTTATTTATATAATTTTTTTCGAAATATGCCAGTCAAAAAGTTTTTTTTCGAAAAAATCAAACGTTATTATTTGCTTTGTGTGTTTTAATTGACGCATATTATATTCTATTATCTTTAATTGACGTATGTCAAAACAAATAATACCACTATTTTTCTTTTTACAAAATTTTTTGCAAGAGGTACTACATTTAAAAAATGATACTTTTGTTTTTCTTCATTAATAAGCTTTCGACCGAGGTATAACAGGTTGGATCATTCTGTCTGGAAAAAAAAGTTGTGTGGGAGTAGACCCCTGACGGACGAAAATTTTTTTGTGCTAGAAAGAAACCCCGTAAACAAAAAAAACTTAATAGACGAGTTTTTGTTTTTTCAAAAAAAAAACTAATGAAAACCCGCTAGAGGTAAGGTCACCATATAACGAAGTTCCTTCTAAAGGTACCGACATAGATTTTTACGTTTTAAAATAACTCGTATACAATTGGTTACCCACTGGCTTTGGGGCAAAACTTAAAAATAATTTTTAACAAAATTGTATTGTCAACAACATGAGTTGTCACTAATGAAAAGGATTGAAGGGAAAGTCCAAAATACTTCACAATCTTTTTTATTTCTCAAAACACACTACGCGTTTCGATATGTAAATATCATTATCAAGTGTGATCTGCAAGCAAAATAAAACCGGATCTTAGTTAATAAAAAAGAAAAGTATCAAAAAAATTTACTTACAGAAAATAAAAATCCCTCTTTTAAGGACAAAATCTGGAACACAAGTAAAAAAAAATTAAAACAAAACCACACAATTAAACAAACATCTTAACCTTAAAATTTAAATACAAACAACAATATTAAAAACAAAATAGATAAAATAAATTAAAAATTGGTACAACTAACAACATCTTACAAAAGTTTAAAATACTAAAATTAGTTTAAAAGAGTAAAGGTTGAAAGTTAAATACAAAATGTTAAAAATTAATAAAATATAAAACAAAATCGATCGGGACAAGAAACAGTTTTTAAAAACATTTAATTAAAATAATTGATAACTTTCGCTACCTCTCTACAGTGGGCGCTGGAAGGTTCGCTCGTTGTCACTGACTTGTGTTTGTTTACTATGTCATAACAAGAGATAAATACTTATATTTTTTGGCTAATTAAAAAAGAATATATATCTAGTATCCCAAATTTTTTTTACCTAATCGTTGATGCGTCTTGTTCCCCTTTTAAGGAAGTAGTCAGGTCTATTAAAAAGGTAGAATATTGCAGTCAAGGAAGAGTGAAATTAGGTAAAATTTTCTAAGGACTTGAAAAATTCCCGTTTATTATCCCACCAATTTCTTACTAATGTGTTTTTATTTTCTGCGTGCATCCACTGATACTATAAAGTTTAAAAAAAGATGCAGAAGCTTTCGTAAACTAGGTAAATGTAGAAATAAGATTTTATATTATTATTCATATAATTAAATTAGGTTTTTGTAATAATTTTGTTTTATTTTAATAGGAATATCTATTGTTCGTTTTCTTAGCAATAAAAAAACATCTGGAGATCTGTACAGACCTGAACATTTCAAAGAACAACGAACAGAGCAACAACCAAACGACGAACAGCAAATGACCTCTTTTTATTTCGAAGAGGCAAAAACAAATATAACGTTTGGGATATTCCCATCTCAGTTTTATTCCTTGGAGATTCATTATTTTTGATGTTGGAGAAAAACCGCCAATTTACGGGAATTTCACGAACCGTTTACCGAATGGCTGGGATTTGCAGGATGGTTTGCAAACGCCTTTGTATATAATCCCGTTCAAGCTAGTGTTTGCTTTGCCGTTTAGTTCGTTGCTCTGTTCGTTGTTCGTCGGCATGTTCAGGACTGTATGAAGCTAAGTTAAAAAACGACAATGATAATTTAAGATTTATAATGTTTTTATTCTTTAATAATTTTTTAATAAACTTATCGACTAGTATACAGCAAAAATTAATATTTTATTCCTTAGCTTGGCAAACGCTTCAATTTTATTAAAAATTATAATGTTTGGCCTTATAGGCCTAAAACTTGATGTGGAGCTGAAAAACGAAGAGTTTTTTTTGAGTTTTCAGCAGTCTTGGAGGTATCAAAATAGGAAAAATTAATATAAGCATTCAAATATTTTTGATTTAATTTAAAGTATTTTAATTTTTATATTAGGTATTTTTGGTTATTGTACTGACCAAATTTAAAGTACAAGTAATTAAAAGAATAAAAACTGAAATTAAAAAAATTGATACTCCTGGTAGGGTTTGAGGACTAAAACCTCGACTAAAATTTGATGTGGAGGGATTCACAGTCCCAGGGGGTACTTTCAGGTGTCTAAATAGAAAAAAATAATACCTAAATATTTAAATAATTTTAATGTTTAAAATATGTTTGGTTTTATTACTTAGACCAGGTTTAAAGTAGTTAATTACATTTAATGGTTTGAAAAATGTTTAATGATTTTAAATTTGTCTGTTTAAGCTGCATAAAAAATACTTTCACGCAAAAATGTTATTTTTTCGAATATGCAGAGCGTTTCTTCTTAGGGTTGTCTTTCCGCAAAACATAAATAAATTTTCTTTTGTAAAATAAACTTAAAAATTAGAAAATTTTAAATGATTGAATATTGTATTAAGCCGGGAAACGGTCAATTGGGGTCTACTACGTTATACCTCGATGCTTGAAAATGGGTGTTTCTTTTTTTAATGATAAGTTGAGGTCGTTTTATACTGTTTTCAAGAAAAAAAAATGCGGATTTTTCGCATTTTTTTTAGAAATTTCAAAATTAAAAAATTAGTAAAAACTCATACAAATTGCTATAGAAAGAATTTATTTGACGTATTTCGAGAAAGAGAGGGGCGGCTCACAATCGACTGAGCTTTAAATAAATGGTAATTTAGCCAAAAATAAGGTGACCAACTGTCTGGCAAGAGGCGATAAAAAGTTATGGTTTTTTAGAAATGTATTTACGCATAGAAAAATGGTTACACCATATTTTTGAAATCTAACGTTCGACCTTACATTTTGCTCCAACATTTTAATTTGTCGCGCATTTTTGACTCCGTAAAATCGTCCAAAATCGACTATTGAGCATTTATAATGAAAACAATGCAGAAACAATTATGATAATGATGATTTACAGAAATTCAGCAGTTCGGTTTGGTTCGGTTTGGGTCGATCTTAGATTAGGTTGGTTGTGTTTTAAAGTAATTCAGCAGGAGTCGGCTGCGCTGACTCCTGCTGAATTACTTTAAGACCCAACAAACCTAACCTAAAACCAAACCGAACGCAACTTAACTGAACCAAAACGAACCGAACTAAACCAAACCGAACGGAACCGAAACGAACCGAACCGAACCGAACTGAACCTAACCGAACCGAACCGAACCGAACCGAACCGAACCGAACCGAACCGAACCGAACCGAACAGAACCGAACCGAACCGAACCAAACAGAACCGAACCGAACCGAACCGAACCGAACTGAACCGAATCGAACCGAACTGAACGGAACCGAACCGAACCGTACCGCACAAGAAATAAGCAAGAATCGGCTGCGCCGATTCTTGGTGAATAGTTCTAAATAAATAATTTCCTATAATTTGGGCCTTTAACCCTCAGATGCCCCGTAACAAGGCTTTGCTAATCCATTTTCAATCTTTGTTGTTTTGTATGTGAACAACAAGGACTTAATCGCGATTAAACCCATGATCGCGCTTAAGTGCTTACGGTGCATCTGAGGGTAAGTCAGCGTAAGCAAATCGAATTGGGAAATTTGATATGGCCGAATGACCCGGAAACAGTTGGCCCAGCAAAAAATTTCTATCAATGTGTCAAAACATCTGTGGGAAGGTAAGTGTACAAATTTTCAAATTATGTGAAAAAACCGCGAAAAAACACGAAAATCTAGGTATGTAATTAATTTAAAATTGTTAAATTATTAATCCTAAGCTAATTTACAAATTTATGTCGAAAATTTGACGATGCAGTGATAGAAATTGATTTTTTTCAACCAAAACAAGTCAGAGAAAATCACTATGTAACGTTTTTTAAAAAATTATTAAAAAAAAAAACCATACTTTTTTTTTTAATTTCCCGTATCTAAATCGACTAAAAATAGTCCAAAGAATCATTTCCATACAAAAAAATCGTTATATAGGGCGTTTTGACGAGCGAGGTATAACGTAGTAGAACCGTCAATTGTTTTTCACATAAATTTAAAGACTTTTAAATCTGAGGATCGTAGGACTACTTTAGGGCCCAGGCCCTCAGTGTGTGCCTAGTGGAGAAACCATCGCTGGGAAAGCTTACAAAATTATATATTGCTTACCTTTTGGTATCCGAAAAAGGCAAATCCCTTTTTCGTACGAGTTTTGGCACCCAGCCTCGCAACAAATAATTAGCATTTTATGTTTTTTGCCTTTTTTTATTTTTGCTCCTTTGGTAGATGTATGGCAGTGACAAAAGCCCAGAATGTTGACAAATAATGACATTGTTTAATAAAAAAAATCTACGCCAATGGGTAACCAATTGTATACGAGGTTTTTTAAAACGTAAAAATCTATGTCGGTACCTTTAGAAGGAACTTCGTTATACAGTGACCTTAGCTAGAGGCAGCGTTCCAATTGACGTCCCCACACTGTACATTATCTTCTATAATATTTGAGTATATGCGCTTCATTAGCAGACACTTTTGGCTGAAATGCTTGTATTTTGTCAAATAATTTGCTGTTTTATTAATAAAAATAAGTTATAGTTGATATTGTATGAAAGTGACACCGCGTCATCAAAACCTTGATGGGCCGGAAGGAAGTAGATGGGTACATATAGTGGCACGCAATTCCTTTAATTTTTTTATTGATATTGATTCCCAAAATATTTTACTTTTTTTATGTCTTCTTCTATAGTTGATGTTGTATTAAAGTGACACCGCGTCATCAAAACCTTGATGGGCGGGAAGGGAGTAGAGGGGTACATACAGTGGCACGCACTTCCTTTAATTTTTTTATTGATATAGATTCCTAAAACGAGGCACTGCACTAATTAGTCATTAGCTTACTATTTTACTTGCTTTTTATTGATGTCTTCTTTTAAACGATTTCATTAGAAAAGAACATATATACTATTATCTGGTTGTTACGAACATATTGTTACAAATTTAAGTTATTTAAATTTTATAATTGGAATTTATTTAGGTTTAGTGTAGTATTAGGTCGATTTATCTTAAGGTTGTATTCTTAGTCTAGGTTTTAGTTGCGTTGTCTGTGGCTTGCGGTCGCGGTAGTGCGGGAACTTTCCGGACGTCGAAGGCTGCCGGAAAGTTCGAGAGAGATGGACGATCCTATATATAGGGCCGGCGTCGCGCACCAGGCAGTCAGTCAGAGATAACGAGCTGTAGTGGTCGTGAGATTAACACGAAGTTAATAGACCGATTATAGTAGTGAATTATTAGCAAGTTATTACTAAGTTTAAGTGCGTGTTTTTGTACATAATTTGTCGAAATAAATTGACGTATCGTTTTCAACAATTGCGAGTTTTAATTTGTCGTTGTGAACCCGTAATAATTGGTGTCAGAAGTGAGATTAAAAGAAATAAATAGTGCAAAGACTATCCTTACATATTACCACCGGATAGGACAATTGGACAGAAAAACAGTAAATGATTTTTCCAGAATATTCGAAGAAGTTCGATATTGTTTTATTCAAAAACTAAAAGAGATATTTAAGAACCGACATTAACTTTACAGTCCAAAAATTGATAATTAGAGAGATTTTCTAGAATATTCTATAACATTCTACGACGTTCTATTCAAAAACTAGAAGAGATATACAAATACCGACTTCGACATTAGATTAGTAATTTTAAAAGTAAGAATCAGAAAGAATTTCTAGAACATTCCATCACTTTCTACGACGCTCTATTCGAAAACCAGAAGAAATATCCAAAAAGAGACTTCGACATTAACTTTACAGTCCAAAAATTGATAATTAGAGAGATTTTCTAGAATATTCTATAACATTCTACGACGTTCTATTCAAAAACTAGAAGAGATATACAAATACCGACTTCGACATTAGATTAGTAATTTTAAAAGTAAGAATCAGAAAGAATTTCTAGAACATTCCATCAGTTTCTACGACGCTCTATTCGAAAACCAGAAGAAATATCCAAAAAAAGACTTCGACATTAGCTTAGTAATTTCAAAAGTAAGAACTAAAAAGAATTTCTAGAAGATTCCATAACATTCTACGACGTTCTATTCAAAAACTAGAAGAGATATACAAATACCGACTTCGACATTAGATTAGTAATTTTAAAAGTAAGAATCAGAAAGAATTTCTAGAACATTCCATCACTTTCTACGACGCTCTATTCGAAAACCAGGAGAAATATCCAAAAAGAGACTTCGACATTAACTTTACAGCCCAAAAATTGATAATTAGAGAGATTTTCTAGAATATTCTATAACATTCTACGACGTTCTATTCAAAAACTAGAAGAGATATACAAATACCGACTTCGACATTAGATTAGTAATTTTAAAAGTAAGAATCAGAAAGAATTCTAGAACATTCCATCACTTTCTACGACGCTCTATTCGAAAACCAGAAGAAATATCCAAAAAAAGACTTCGACATTAGCTTAGTAATTTCAAAAGTAAGAACTAAAAAGAATTTCTAGAAGATTCCATAACATTCTACGACGTTCTATTCAAAAACTAGAAGAGATATACAAATACCGATTTCGACATTAGTTTAGTTATTTCAAAAGTAAGAATTAGAAAGAATTTCTAGAAGATTCCATAACATTCTACGACGTTCTATTCAAAAACTAGAAGAGATACACAAATACCGACTTCGACAGTAGCTTAGTTATTTTAAAAGTAAGAATTAGAAATTATTTCTAGAATATTCCATAACATTCTACGACGGTCTATTCGAGAACCAAAAGAGATAATCAAAAAGTGACTTCTACATTTGCCTAGTAGCAGAAAGAGTAGCATTTACCAGTATATTCCAGAACATTCCATTAGGTTCTATTTAAGAATTGGAAGAGATATTGAAAAACCGACTTCGACATTCGCTTTATAGCCCTAAAATAGACGTTTTAAGTGATTTATCAGGAAGTTGATGCTTACTAGACAAGGATCGGCAAAGATGGAAGATCTAACTAAAATGATGCAGGCTCTAGCAGCTCAAATGGCTCAAAACCAGGGCGATATGAAACACACCATGCACGACATGAAACACACTATTGAACAAAATCAGAATGATATGAGACAGACCATCGAACAAAACCGGAACGACATGCAGGAAAACTTTGACCAAATAAAGAGCAACTCCGAACAGCTGAGAGAAGAGTTTAAGACTGCAACCGAAGATCTTAAGGAAGAAATAACTCAAAGAATGCATAGTGTGGAACAAAAGGTACAAAATAAATTGCAGAATGTAGAAGAAAAGGTACATAATGTTGAAGAAAAGGTACAGAATGTTAGGGAGGAAGTTTTTCAAACCATGGAAGAAAAATTCCAGGACGTGTCAAAACAGCTTATACAGCTCCAAAAAGAACACAACAAAATGAAAGCTCAGGGATGTGTTGTGAATTCCAACCAAAATATTAAGCCTCCTAATTTCGATGGTACGTCTTCCCGGTCTACTTATAAACAACAGTTTGAAGCTGCCGCTGCTGCAAATGGTTGGGATGATGAGGAAAAATCTAGAGGATTGTTAGTAGCTCTACGAGAACCTGCTCTGGGACTTTTACGGTCCATTCCAGTCGAACAAAAACAGAATTATAACGCTTTAGTGGCAGTGTTAGAAAGAAGGTATGGAGACGAACACTTGCGAAATTTACATTGGTCAGAATTAAATATTTGTCAACAAAGAACAGGAGAGTCATTACAAGAGTATGAAGCGGATATCAGGAGGCTGATGTACTTGGCTTACCCAGAAATGCCAGAAAATTACAGAGATCCCTTCACGGTAGATCGCTTTATTAACGGCTTGCGAGACACGGACTTAGCAAAATTACTACGTCGAGAACGCTTCCATAACAGCAGTGAAGTGTTGATTCGAGCCCTTGAAATTGAATCATCAAATAATATGTCCAGGCCAAAAGTAAGAGGTGTTTCAATTCAGGAGGGAGAAGAAATGAGCACTGGAAATGAGGTCAACTTAAAAACGCTAAACCAACTGTTTCAATCACTGATAGAGAAGATTGATTCTTTGAAAGAAAGTAGACGATCCCCTCCAAATGTAAAGTGTTTCAGATGCGGACGTACAGGGCATATTCAACGCGATTGTCGTGTCCAAATGAGGTCTCGCTCGCCATCTAGTGGGACAGAGTACCGAAGAAGAGATCAGGAAAACTAAAACTAGTCAACGCAGAGGGGCGGGTGTTGGCTAATGGGAATTTAGCCCCTAAAATTTACTCTATCAAGAGCTTAAAACATACTGCTGACAGTCTTAACATCGACGGACTTATTAATGGAAGAAAAGTTAATATAACAGTAGACACTGGTGCTGCAATATCATTGCTTAGGTCCAAAATTGCAACGAGATATAAAATTCGACCAACAGAAAAGAAAATAACACTTAAGACTGTGACTGGAGAATCCGCCGACGTGTTGGGGCAGACGGACATAGACCTACAGCTGGGAAGATTGAGAATTCGCCACACTGTATTGGTTGCCGAAATAGAAGACGAATTTATTTTGGGAATGGACTTGATAAGTAAACATGGATTTGCGTTTGATAATAAACTTAATATCCTGAGATTTGGGAATGAAGAGTTCATTTTGTCAAATAGTCACTTCAATAAAGAACCAATAAAGGTCGTGGCAGTATGTACAACAAGACTGGTCGGTAATAGTGAGACCATAATTTTTGGGAGGCTAGAAAGTAAATCATCAAGCTGTGTCGGACTCATAAGCCAACAGAAATTATCCAACACCTACCTCGTTGCAAAGTCACTAGTTAAAACCGATAAAGACATCCCGATTAGAGTCGCCAATATTTTCCCAAATAGTGTCAAAATTAATAAGGGGGAGGTGGTAGCATTATTTGAGCCAGTCCAGAAAGTAACAAGATGTGAAGAGCCAACTTCGGAGGATAAAAGTAAGTTACCAACGGAGGTACTTCAGCAATTTGAGTCAACTTGGCAACATCTCACTCCAGAAGAATTTTGTAAAGCGAGAGAGTTTATAGAAGAACAAAGTAATATCTTCGAAACTAGGAGTAGTTCGGGACGCACAAACCTTATTCAACATGCCATCAACACTGGCGATGCCCAACCGATAAGACAGCCCCCAAGAAGACTACCAATGGCCAAGCAAGAAGAAGTTCACAATCTCATTAATAAAATGCTCAGCGACGGTGTTATTGAAGAGTCATCAAGTCCTTGGTCATCTCCTGTGGTGTTGGTCACTAAAAAGGATGGAAGTACTAGATTTTGTGTCGACTACAGGAAACTTAACGATGTGACCAAGAAAGACAGTTACCCACTGCCAAGAATAGACGACACATTAACAACGTTGGCAGGATCATATTGGTTTTCTACTCTTGACCTGAAAAGTGGGTATTGGCAAGTAGGAATCTTTGAAAGAGATAAAGAGAAGACTGCATTCTCTGCTGGAAGTGGACTTTATCAGTTTAATGTGATGCCATTTGGCCTGTGCAATGCCCCAGCTACATTTGAAAGACTAATGGAAGTCGTTCAACGAGGCCTTACTTGGAAAACCTGCCTAGTCTATTTGGATGATGTCATAGTAATGGGGAAATCATTTCAAGAACATCTAGATAATTTACGAGAAGTATTCTCAAGAATCAGGAACGCAAATCTTAAATTAAACTCAAAGAAATGTTTTCTGTTCCAAGAAAAAGTTGAGTTCCTGGGTCACGTCATTTCCCGAGAGGGCATCCATACCGACGAAAAGAAGCTACAAGCGATAAAAGAATGGCCTCAACCTCGTGACAAACATGAATTGAGAAGCTTTTTAGGTCTGTGTACATACTACAGACGATTTGTAGAAGGATTCGCCAAAATAGCGTCTCCGTTACATAGACTTACAGAAGATAAAGCTTCTTACAAATGGAATACCGAATGTGACCAAGCATTTAGAAGACTAAAAGCAGCATTATGTTCTAGTCCGATTCTTGCATATCCCATTCCAAAAGGAAAATTCATATTAGATACTGATGCGAGCAACGATGGCATAGGAGCAGTACTCTCCCAAGTACAAGATGGAGAAGAACGGGTCATCGAATTTTTCAGCAAGAAGCTATCCAAACCAGAGAGAAATTATTGTGTTACTAGAAAGGAGATCCTAGCCATAGTTAAATCTGTAGATCACTTTCACAAATATCTCTACGGACAAGAGTTTCTGATTAGAACGGATCATGCTGCGTTACAGTGGCTCATGAAAATGAAACAACCTGAGGGGCAAGTCGCAAGATGGATAGAAAAGCTACAACAATAACATTATCAAATTAAGCACAAGCCATGACCATCATGGCAAGATATCGCAAACCAAGGGGTGATATTCAAATCACTGTGGGCACAATGGGATTCACTGATAGTAGAAGAAAACATCCTTAAACGTGCCTGGGAAAGTGCCGATGGCCTTACTGTGATTAATCAAGTAGTGGTTCCTAGGAGCATGGTAGACAATATAATGGCCGAATGCCATGGTGGAAAATCAGGCGCGCACCTAGGCATAAATAAAACCATGGACAAAATTCGGAACCGATTTTATTGGGTCAATTACTTTCAAGATGTGAAAAACTGGTGCCGCCGATGTTCGACTTGTGCAGCCAGCCAAGGTCCCAAAACAAGGTCCAGAGGTCAAATGAAACAATATAACGTAGGTCTGCCATTCGAACGCATTGCTATTGATGTGGCCGGACCATTTCCAGAAACTAAAAAGGGCAACAAATACATCCTTGTTGTCATGGATTATTTTAGCAAATGGCCAGAAGTTTTTGCTTTGCCTAACCAAGAGGCCGCTACAGTTGCAGAAGTTCTGGTAAATGATGTTTTCAGCCGATTTGGCATTCCTTTGGAACTACATTCAGATCAAGGAAGAAACTTTGAATCAAAGCTCTTCCAGAAT
This sequence comes from Aspidapion aeneum, assembly GCA_963576565.1. Lineage (NCBI taxonomy): Eukaryota > Metazoa > Arthropoda > Insecta > Coleoptera > Brentidae > Aspidapion > Aspidapion aeneum. The sequence goes on from OY755044.1 coordinate 73,856,217, forward strand.
CTCTGTGACCATTTAGGAATACATAAAACACGGACTACTGCTTTGCATCCGCAGTCAGATGGCATGGTTGAAAGATTTAATAAAACAATAGAGGAACATCTTTGCAAAGTTGTTGATGAGCACCAAACAGATTGGGACCAATATATTCCATTGTTTTTGATGGCCTATAGAACTGCCATTCACAATACGACAGGAGCTACTCCATCTAGTATCCTGTTTGGTAGAGAACTGCGTTTACCATGTGATATCATGTTTGGTTCACCTGAAGAAGCACACTTAGAGGTTAATGACTATGTCGAATGTTTAAGGCAAAAGCTGCACGATATCCATGAAGTGGTTAGAGAGCGAATAGAAATAGCCAGTGACCGCATGAAAGCGAGATATGACCTGAAAGCAAACTCTTCAGGGTTCAAAGAGAATGATCAAGTCTGGCTATACAATCCTCAACGCAAGAAAGGAAGATCACCTAAGTTGACACCACCATGGGAAGGGCCTTATAAAGTTGTTAAGAGAATTAATGATGTAGTCTACCGAATCCAGAGAAGCCTGAAGTCCAAGATGAAAGTTGTTCATCTAGACAGACTAAAACCTTACCTGGGAAATGTTGATCGAGACGATCAAACCTGAAGAGGAGGATAGTGTTACAAATTTAAGTTATTTAAATTTTATAATTGGAATTTATTTAGGTTTAGTGTAGTATTAGGTCGATTTATCTTAAGGTTGTATTCTTAGTCTAGGTTTTAGTTGCGTTGTCTGTGGCTTGCGGTCGCGGTAGTGCGGGAACTTTCCGGACGTCGAAGGCTGCCGGAAAGTTCGAGAGAGATGGACGATCCTATATATAGGGCCGGGGTCGCGCACCAGGCAGTCAGTCAGAGATAACTTGCTGTAGTGGTCGTGAGATTAACACGAAGTTAATAGACCGATTATAGTAGTGAATTATTAGCAAGTTATTACTAAGTTTAAGTGCGTGTTTTTGTACATAATTTGTCGAAATAAATTGACGTATCGTTTTCAACAATTGCGAGTTTTAATTTGTCGTTGTGAACCCGTAACAATATTATTGCTTTAGCAGGGCTTTGACGTTTTCTATTCGTTGTTGTTTTGACTTTATGTCAAACAAATTATGACGGAGCTTTTCACAAAACAAATTACCGTCTTTGCAACTAAATCAATATTTGCGCACATTTTAATATAATTTTGGATCCTCTTTTATGTTTCTGATCTTTATTTATCAGGTAAGTACCTATTTGATCTCTCCTTTAAAAGGTCGTAGTGTTTTATCCTTTGAACATTAAGCCCCGAGCGGCACACTGCATGTACAAAGTGAAACACAAATTTTTTAAGGCTTCTTTACTTAGATTTTGCCGCAGAATTTGGTTTACCATAGCTATGACGCGGTGCCACTTACATAGAACATCAACTATAAACGATTTCATTAGAAAGGTACATATACTCGTATTTGATTGTTACGAACATATTATTGATTTAGCCGGGCTTTGACGTTTTCTATTTGCTGTTTGCTATTTTATGTCAAACAAATTATGACGGAGCTTTTCACAAAACAAATTACTGTGTTTGCAACTAAATCAATATTATTGTAACAAATTTAAGTTATTTAAATTTTATAGTTAGAATTTATTTAGGTTTAGTGTAGTATTAGGTTGACTTATCTTATGGTTGTATTCTTAGTCTAGGTTTTAGTTGCGTTATCTATGACACGTGTGCTCGGCCGCGCACCTTCTGGAAGAGACGAGAATGTTCGTGAATCGAAGATGGATTTATTGGAAGATGGATGGTTCTCGAATAATAGGCAGACCCTATATATAGGGCCGGACGTCGCGCATCGAGTGAGTCAAAGAAAACCAAAGGTAGTGATCGCGAGATGTTAACACGAAGTTAATAGGCCGATTAAAATAGTGAATTATTAGCAAGTATTAGTAAGTTTAAGTGCGTGTTTTTGTACATAATTGTCGAAATAAATTAACATATCGTTTTTTGACATTTACGAGTTTTATTTGAAGCAGTAACCCGTAACAATTGGTGTCAGAAGTGAGACTAAAATAAATAAATAGTGCAAAGAATATCCGTAAATAGTACCACCGGCTAGTACAATTGGACAGAAGAACAGTAAGTGATTTTTGCAGAATATTCGAAGAAGTTCGATAGTGTTCTATTCAACCAAGAGATATTTGAGGACCGACTTCGACATTAACCTAACAGCCCAAAAATTGATAATTAGAAAGATTTTCTAGAATATTCCATCACTTTCTAAGACGTTATATTCGAGAACCAGAAGAGATATCCAAAAAGCGACTTTGACATGAGCTTAGTTATTTAAAAAGTAACAATTAGAGAGAAGTTCTAGAATATTCCATAACATTCTACGACGTTCTATTCGAGAACCAAAAGAGATATCCAAACAGCGACTTCGACATTAGCTTAGCTATTTGAAAAGTAAGAATTAGAAAGAATTTCTAGAATATTTCATAACATTCTACAACGTTCTATTCGAGAACCATAAGAGATATACAAAAAACGACTTCGTCATTAGCTTAGTTATTTAAAAAGCAAGAATTGGAAATCATTTCTAGGATATTCCATAACATTCTACGACGATCTATTCGAGAACCAACAGAGATAATCAAAAAGTGACTTCTACATTTGCCTAGTAGCAGAAAGAGTGATTAGGTCTTATTTAAGAATCAGAGGAGCTATTGAAAAAAAAACCGACTACGACATTAGCTTTATAGACCAAAAATAAACATTTTAAGTAATTTATTAGGAAGTTGATGCTTACTAGACAAGGATCAGCAAAGATGGAAGATCTAACTAAAATGATGCAGGCTCTCGCAGCTCAAATGGCTCAAAACCAGAACGATATAAGACAGGCCATTGAGCAAAACCAGGACAATATGAGACAGACCACTGAACAAAACCAGAACGACATGCAGGAAAACTTTGACCAAATAAAGAGCAACTCCGAACAGCTGAGAGAAGAGTGTAAGACTGCAACCAAAGGAAGAAATAACTCAAAGAATGCATTGTGTGGAACAAAATAAATAGCAGAATGTAGAAGAAAAGGTAAATAATGTTGAAGAAAAGGTACAGAATGTTAGGGAAGAAGTTTTTCAAACCATAGAAGAAAAATTCGTGTCAAAACAGCTTATACAGCTCCAAAAGGAACACAACAAAATGAAAGCTCAGGGATGTGTTGTGAATTCCAACCAAAACATTAAGCCTCCAAATTTCGATGGTACGTCTTCCTGGTCCACCTACAAACAATAGTTTGAAGCTGCCGCTGCTGCAAATGGCTGGGACGATGACGAAAAAGCTAGAGCCTTATTAGTAGCTCTACGAGAACCTGCTCTGGGACTTTTACCATCCATTCCAGCCGAACAAAAACAGAATTATAACGTTTTAGTGACAGAATTATCTGCTGGAAGTGGACTTTATCAGTTTAATGTGATGCCATTTGGCCTATGCAATGCCCCAGCTACATTTGAAAGACTAATGGAAGTCGTTCTACGAGGCCTTACTTGGAAAACCTGCCTAGTCTATTTGGATGATATCATAGTAATGGGAAAATCATTTCAAGATCATCTAGACAATTTACGAGAAGTATTTTCAAGAATCAGGAACGCAAATCTTAAATTCTCAAAGAAATCTTTTCTATTCCAAGAAAAAGTTGAGTTCCTGGGTCACGTCGTTTCCCGAGAAGGCATCCATACCGACGAAAAGAAGTTGCAAGCAATAAAAGAATGGCCTCAACCTGGTAACAAACATGAATTGAGAAGTTTCTGGGTCTATGTACATACTACAGACGATTTGTAGAAGGGTTCGCCAAAATAGCGTCTCCATTACATAGACTTACAGAAGATAAAGCTTCTTACAGATGGAATACCGAATGTTACCAAGCATTTAGAAGACTAAAAGCAGCATTATGTTCTAGTCCGAGTCTCGCATAGCCTATTCCCAAAGGTAAATTCATATTAGATACAGATGCGAGCAACGATGGCATAGGAGCAGTACTCTCCCAAGTACAAGATGGAGAAAAACGGGTCATCGAATTTTTCAGCAAAAAGCTATCCAAACCAGAGAGAAATGATTGTGTTATTAGAAAGGAGCTCCTAGCCATCATTAAATCCGTAGATCACTTTCACAAATATCTCTATGGACAAGAGTTTCTGATTAGAACGGATCATGCTGCGTTACAGTGGCTCATAAAAATGAAACAACCTGAGGGGCAAGTCGCAAGATGGATAGAAAAGCTACAACAATACCATTATCAAATTAAGCACAAGCCATGACCATCATGGCAAGATATCGCAAACCAAGGGGTGATATTCAAATCACTGTGGGCACAATGGGATTCACTGATAGTACAAGAAAACATACTTAAACGTGCCTGGGAAAGTGCCGATGGCCTAACAGTGATTAATCAAGTAGTAGTTCCTAGGAGCATGGTAGACCATATAATGGCCGAATGCCATGGTGGAAAATCAGGCGCGCACCTAGGCATAAATAAAACCATGGACAAAATTCGAAACCGATTTTATTGGGTCAATTACTTTCAAGATGTAAAAAACTGGTGCCGCCGATGTTCGACTTGTGCAGCCAGCCAAGCAGCAAAACAAGGTCCAGAGGTCAAATGAAACAATTTAACGTAAGTCTGCCATTTGAACGCATACAAATACATCCTTGTTGTCATGGATTACTTTAGCAAATGGCCATAAGTTTTTGCTTTGCCTAACCAAGAGGCCGCTACAGTTGCAGAAGTTCTAGTAAATGATGTTTTCAGCAGAGTTGGCATTCCTTTGGAACTACATTCAGATCAAGGGAGAAACTTTGAATCAAAGCTCTTTCAGAATCTCTGTGGCCTTTTAGGGATACATAAAACACGGACTACTGCTTTACATCCGCAGTCAGATGGCATGGTTGAAAGATTTAATAAAACAATAGAAGACCATCTTTGCAAAGTTGTTGATGAGCACCAAACAGATTGGGACCAATATATTCCATTGTTTTTGATGGCCTACAGAACCGCCATTCACAATACGACATGAGCTACTCCATCTAGTATCCTGTTTGGTAGAGAACTGCGTTTACAATGTGATATCATGTTTGGTTCACCTGAAGACGAACACTTAGAGGTTAATGACTATGTCGAACGTTTAAGGCAAAAGCTGCACGATATCCATGAGGTGGTTAGAGAGCGAATAGAAATAGCCAGTGAGCAAACTCTTCAGGGTTTAAAGAGAATGATCAAGTCTGGCTATACAATCCTCAACGCAAGAAAGGAAGATCACCTAAGTTGACACCACCATGGGAAGGATCTTATAAAGTTGTTAAGAGAATTATTGATGTAGTCTACCAAATCCAGAGAAGCCCGAAATCTAAGATGAAAGTTGTTCATCTGGACAGACCTTACCTGGCAAATGTTGATCGAGACGATCAAACCTGAAGAGGAGGATAGTGTTACAAATTTAAGTTATTTAAATTTTATGGTTATAATTTATTTAGGTTTAGTGTAGTATTAGGTTGACTTATCTTATGGTTGTATTCTTAGTCTAGGATTTAGTTGCGTTATCTATGACACACTCGTGCTCGGCCGCGCACCTTCTGGAAGAGACGAGAATGCTCGTGAATCGAAGAAGGATGGATGGTTCTCGAATAGTAGGCAGACCCTATATATAGGGCCGGACGTCGCGCATCGAGTGAGCCAAAGATAACCAAAGGTAGTGATCGCGAGATGTTAACACGAAGTTAATAGGCCGATTAAAGTAGTGAATTATTAGCAAGTTATTAGTAAGTTTAAGTGCGTGTTTTTGTACATAATTGTCGAAATAAATTGACATATCGTTTTTGACATTTGCGAGTTTTATTTGAAGCAGTGAACCCGTAACATTATATATCACATGTTAATATAATTTTGGATCCTCTTTTATGTTTCGGATCTTTATTTATTAGGTAAGTACCTATTTGATATCTCCTTTATAAGGTCTTAGTGTTTTATCCTTCGAACAACCCCGAGCGGCACACTGTATGTACAAAGTGAAACACTACATTTTTAAGGCCTTAGATTTTGCCACAAAATTTGGTTTACCATAGGTATGACGCGGTGCCACTTTAATATAATATCAACTATAGGTATGTAATGAGTTTATTACGTTGCCAGTAAGGTACAATACAAATTGTAGTGTGTAATGTAAATACAACTTATTTACAAATGCCGCAATGCAAAACAAAGACCATTTTTTCTATAATGTAATTTTAAAGCTTGGAAATTATTTACCTGTTTAGACTAAGTTTGATAAATAAAAAAAAAACATTTATTATATAGCGCTAGATTAATTGGTTCCACACACAATTTTTTACAGCAGTGCAGTATAAAGTTTTCTTCTATTTTAAAGTTTTATAAAAAAAACATTATAAATATTTTTTTTACTCTTAAGTTTTTAAACAACAAAACCAGCATTTTCTTTTCTACAGGTAAAACACAGTACACAGCGTTATGCAAACTAAGCATCCATCATTTAACGCTCTTTAAGATGAAAGAATGGAGAAAAACATTATGCATCGTGTCTTTAAAAACGCAGAGTATATTTTTTCTAATAATAACCCCTGTTTATTCTATTACTTTTTTATAGAACACATTTAGAATAAAAAAAGCTAGCAAGATATTTTTCTATACACACAACAGCGATATTACAATATTTTGAAACATTTAAAGGTAAGAATATTAGAAGTCTATAAAAGCTACGTCTAGGCGGGTTTGGTTCAAAACTAATGACTGGCAACTAAATTTTTTACCGAGAATCGAATAAAAACCTATAATAATAAGTCTATTAATTACTGCTAATATTTAAAAAGTGAATTACCAATAATAGTTTAATTTTATTATTAACACATCTAAATTACGTTTTTGTTTTTTTTTTGTAATTTTGTATTTTTAATAATAACAACGTTACTATTAATGCGGAACACTATATTTGTATAGACATGTGTAAATCACTTCACTTAAGTGTTTTGTATCCATCAACCAACTTATTTTCTGAATAAAACAGATTGTTGGTCTCTGTGTTAACAGGCAATATGGTATTAGAAACATTTTTTAAATAAAAATCACATAAGTTTAAGCACTAATACGTAAAATAAAACTTACCACCGAAATAAAGTTATTAATCAAATATCTGCAGGCTTCATAGGTGGAGTTTTCATACTGAGTGTACATGGTGCTAATTTTGAGTAGTAAGTAAGTAACTAACTCAAAAATCAAACTTGGAGATATAGTGGAATCATTTTCCATTATTTGCAGCAATTCTAAGCAGTTTCCGCCATTTTCTAAGTAGTCGAAAATATAATCATGACTATCATCAAACCTCAGAGCTTCTAGAAACTGTTTGAGAGCTAAATTAAAATAAACATTTTAAGTTATAATTAATCTTTGTTTTATCATAGAATATTTAAAACTTTATACGAAATAGTAAGATTTAAAGGGTGACTCCATGAATACCGTCTATTACTGTCTAACCGAGTCGGAATTCTAACAATTATATAAGAATTATGGAAAATACAACTTTTATTGTGAATAACTATGTGTTTGTATGTATTAGAGAATTTTATATGGTGAGTAATTTTGAAAAAAATCAATTGTAAATGCCCATTATTTTCATTCCCGTGTGTGTAGCTAATATGTTTCTTTAGCTTTCACTTCAATTGAATGTATTTAAAAATATAAATGGTCCCCAAAACGTAAAGTATGAAGAAATATATTTACATTACATTTCTCAAAAACTCTAATTTTTATCTTCAATGTATTATTAACAACACTTACAACTCAAATTATGTCTCATTCCGGTGTATACTTTAATATGGCCCTTTAAACAGTGTAGAATACCAAAATTTAAGATGGAGTGGTTGACCTTGAACTTCACTCAGTATCTCTCAAGCATTGGTAGTTAGCAAGCACATTTGTGGGCTGCAGTATAAACATGTATAACACGCCTGGAGAGGCTATAACCACACGTTACCTTTGTTGGGTGATCCTATAACACTCTCCATTTTCATCCCATGGCAAGCATTCTCTTTCATATTACCTTTTTTAAAAAGCCGCTTTATTTTTACCTTCCTAGGCCGCGTACTGCCACTAGATGGCACATTACGTTAACTTATCAAAGCCAAATTGATTTTTTGCCGAAACAGGCCGCAATTGATTTGGTAATTTTTACCTGAACGGACGATAAAATGTCCTAAAAATTGAAATTTAAGACGATTTGTTCTTGAAATGGACCATATAGACCGGAAAAAAGAAGAAAACATGGAAAACTGATTTTTCTACAACTGTCTAATTTAGACTTCTACGTCACTTGAAACCCCTAGGTCATGGGATTCCGACTAAAAATCGTCCTAAATTTTAAACTACCTATCTCATTGTAACTTGAAAACAATCACGTTTTTGTTAATTTATTTGTTAAAAATGTAAAATTTGATCATATTTAGGAACGATATGACAAAGTTTTATACGATTTTTAGCTTCAATTAACTATTAGAGCGAGTTTTTTAGGGCAATGTACACAAGGCTGGATAAACCGTTTAGTAGTAAATTCTCATATCTCTTTTATATTTTAGCATGTAGCTTTTAAACGATATTTGCCTTGACGAGGAAAGTAAAAAAAACGATCTTCAGATTAAAATCCAAATAAACTCACACGCGATTTGTTTATTTGCAAATAGTCTTTAAATTAATATAATAAAAAATGTTTTTATTTATTTATTTATTTATTTATTTATTTCAATACTTTTAAAATACAAATATAAATTAATAACGATTTCTGTTGTTAGTTCGCTTCCTGATTATGCGCACTAGTTTAAAAAATCTGTGACGGTTGCATTTGAGATTTTATGCAACTAAATAATTAGTTGAGCAAGACAACAATTTGGTTTTTCCTTTAATTGGTAAATTAAAAAGTAAAGCGGGTTGTTGAAAAAATCAATTTTTAAACGTTATAGATAAAGACAGTTTAATAAATAGGTAGCTACCTAAATTTCACATATATATTTTGTAATATTAATGAAAATTTAGACAGAAATTTTATTAAAGTCTCAAGTAGAGTAGGGGACAATTCGCCGCGGATAATTCGCCGCGGGGACAGTTCGCCGCGAGATTTTTTGTTTTACGATATTACTATTAATTGTTTAAAAAGTTTTATTTAACTTGACGCCATATAATATTGTTACAAATTTAAGTTATTTAAATTTTATAGTTAGAATTTATTTAGGTTTAGTGTAGTATTAGGTTGATTTATCTTAAGGTTGCATTCTTAGTCTAGGTTTTAGTTGCGTTATCTATGACAAACTCATGCACGGCCGCGTACCTTCTGGCAGAAACGAGAATGCTCGTGAATCGAAGAAGGATGGATGGTTCTCGAATAGTAGGCAGACCCTATATATAGGGCCGGACGCCGCGTATGGAGTCAGTCAAAGATAACCAACGGTAGTGTTCGCTAGATGTTAACGCGAAGTTAATAGGCGGATTAAAGTAGTGAATTATTAGCAAGTTATTAGTAAGTTTAAGTGCGTGTTTTGTACATAATTTGTCGAAATAAATTGATAAATCGTTTTTTTTTTAAATTTGCGAGTTTTAATTGTTGTGAAGAACCCGTAACAGTTGGTGTCAGAAGTGAGACTAAAATAAATAAATAGTGCAAAGACTATCCTTACACAGTACCACCGGCTAGGACAATTGAAAAGAAGAGCAGTAAGTGATTTTGCCAGAATATTTAGAACTGAATAGTGCAAAGACTAACCTTAAATAGTACCACCGGCTAGGAAAATTGGACAGAAGAACTGTAAGTGATTTTTCCAGAATATTCGAAGAAGTTCGATAGTTTTTTATTCAAAAACCAAAAGAGATATTTGAGAACCGATTTCGACATTAACCTTACAACCCAAAAATTGATAATTAGAGAGATTTTCTAGAATATTCCATCACTTTCTATGACGTTCTATTCAAGAATCAGAAGAGATATACAAAAACCGACTTCGACATTTGCTTAGTTATTTCAAAAGTAAGAATCAGACAAAATTTCTAGAATATTCCATAACATTCTACGACGTTCTATTCGAGAACTAAAATAGATAATAAAAAAAAGCGACTTTTGCCTAGTAATCGAAATTACTGCATTTACTAGAAAATGCCAGGTTCTATTTAAGAATCGGAAAATATATACCGACTTCGACATTCGCTTTATATAGCCCTAAAATAAACGTTTTAAGTGATTTATCAGGAAGTTGATGCTTACTAGACAAGGATCGGCAAAGATGGAAGATCTAACTAAAATGATGCAGGCTCTAGCAGCTCAAATGGCTCAAAACCAGAACGATATAAGACAGACCATTGAGCAAAATCAGAACAATATGAGACAGACCATTGAACAAAACCAGGGCGATATGAAACGGACCATGGACGACATGAAGCAGACCATGGAACAAAACCAGAACGACATGAAACAGACATTTCAGCAAAGATTAGATGGCATTCAAGAAAACTTCGATCAAATAAAAATCAACTCTGAACAGCTGAGAGAGGAGTTCAAGACAGCAAACGAAGACCTTAAGGAAGACATAACTCATAGAATGCAGAATGTAGAAGAAAAAGTGGAGACCAAACTACAGAATGTTAGAGAAGACGTTTTTCAAACCATGGAAGAAAAATTCCAGGACATATCAAAACAGTTTATACAGCTTCAGAAAGAACACAACAAAATAAAAGCTCAGGGATATGTTGTGAATTCCAACCAAAACATTTTGAAGCTGCCGCTGCTGCAAATGGCTGGGACGATGACGAAAAAGCTAGAGCATTGTTAGTAGCTCTACGAGAACCTGCTCTTGGACTTTTACGGTCTATTCCAGCGGAACAAAAACAAAGTTACAATGCTTTAGTGACAGCTTTAGAAAGAAGGTATGGAGATGAACACTTACGAAATTTGCATTGGTCAGAATTAAATATTCGTCAACAAAGAGCAGGGGAGTCATTACAGGAGTATGAAGCGGATATCAGGAGGCTGATGTACTTGGCTTACCCAGAAATGCCAGAAAATTACAGAGATCCCTTCACGGTAGATCGCTTTATTAACGGCTTGCGAGACACTGACTTAGCAAAGTTACTTCGCCGAGAACGCTTCCATAACAGCAGTGAAGTGTTGATTCGAGCCCTTGAAATTGAATCATCAAATAATATGTCCAGGCCAAAAGTAAGGGCTGTTTCAATTCACGAGGGTGAAGAAATGAGCAATGAACAAGAGGTTCCATCAAAGACGCTAAGCCAAATTCTTCAATCACTGAAAGAGAAGATTGACTCTTTACAAGAAAGCAGACGATCCCCTCCAAATGAAAAGTGTTTTGGATGCGGACTTACAGGGCACATTCAACGCAATTGTCGTGTCCAAATGAGGTCTCGCCTACCATCTAGCGGGACAAAGTACAGAAGAGGAGATCAGGAAAAACTAAAACTTTTCAACACGGAAAGGCGGGTGTTAACTAATGGAAGGGTAGCCCCCAAAATTTACTCTATTAAGAGTTTAAAACATACTGCTGACAGCCTCAACATCGACGGACTTATAAGTGGAAGACAAGTTAACATAACAGTAGACCCTGGTGCTGCCATATCATTGCTTAAGTTCAAAATTGCAACGAGATATAAAATTCGACCAACAGAAAAGAAAATAACACTTAAGACTATGACTGGAGCATCCGCCGACGTGTTGGGGCAGACAGACATAGACCTACAGCTGGGAAGATTGAAGATTCGCCACACTGTATTAGTTGCAGAAATAGAAGACGAATTTATTTTGGGAATGGACTTGATAAGTAAACATGGATTTGCGTTTGATAATAAACTTAATACCCTAAGATTCGGGAATGAAGAGTTCATTTTGTCAAACAGTCACTTCAATAAAGAACCAATAAAGCTGGTGGCAGTATGCACAACAAGACTGGTCGGTAATAGTGAGACCATAATTTTTGGGAGGCTAGAAAGTAAGCTGTGTCGGACTCATAAGCCAACAGAAATTATCCAACACCTACCTCGTTGCAAAGTCACTAGTTAAAACCGATAAAGACATCCCGATTAGAGTCGCCAATATTTTCCCAAATAGTGTCAAAATTAATAAGGGGGAGGTGGTAGCATTATTTGAACCAGTACAGAAAGTAACAAGATGTGAAGAGCCAACTTTCGGGGATAAAAGCAAGTTACCAATGGAGGTACTTCAGCAATTTGAGTCAACTTGGCAACATCTCACTCCAGAAGAATTTAGTAAAGCGAGAGTTTATAGAAGAACAAAGTAATATCTTCGAAACTAAGAGTAGTTCGGGACGCACAAACCTTTTAACATTCCATCAACACTGGCGATGCCCAACCGATAATACAGCCCCCAAGAAGACTACCAATGGCCAAAAAAGAAGAAGTACACAATCTCATTAATAAAATGCTCAGTGACGGGGTTATTGAAGAGTCATCAAGTCCTTGGTCATCTCCTGTGGTGTTGGTCACTAAAAAGGATGGAAGTACTAGATTTTGTGTCGACTACAGGAAACTCAACGATGTGACCAAGAAAGATAGTTACCCACTGCCCAGAATAGACGACACATTAACAACGTTGGCAGGATCGTATTGGTTTTCTACTCTTGACCTGAAAAGTGAGTATTGGCAAGTAGGAATCTTTGAAAGAGATAAAGAGAAGACAGCATTCTCTTCTGGCAGTGGACTTTATCACTTTAATGTGATGCCATTTGGTCTATGTAATGCCCCAGCTACATCTGAAAGACTAATGGAAGTCGTTCTACGAGGCCTTACTTGGAAAACCTGCTTAGTCTATTTGGATGATGTCATAGTAATGGGAAAATCATTTCAAGATCATCTACACAATTTACGAGAAGTATTTTCAAGAATCAGGAACGCAAATCTTAAACTTAACTCAAAGAAATATTTTCTATTCCAAGAAAAAGTTGAGTTCTTGGGTCACGTCGTTTCCCGAGAAGGCATCCATACCAACGAAAAGAAGTTACAAGCAATAAAAGAATGGCCTCAACCACGTGACAAACATCAATTGAGAAGCTTTTTGGGTCTGTGTACATACTACAGACGATTTGTAGAAGGATTCGCCAAAATAGCGTCTCCATTACATAGAATTACAGAAGTTAAAGCTTCTTACAAATGGAATACCGAATGTGACCAAGCATTTAGAAGACTAAAAGCAGCATTATGTTCTAGTCCGATTCTTGCATATCCCATTCCAAAAGGAAAATTCATATTAGATACTGATGCGAGCAACGATGGCATAGGAGCAGTACTCTCCCAAGTACAAGATGGAAAAGAACGGGTCATCGAATTTTTCAGCAAGAAGCTATCCAAACCAGAGAGAAATTATTGTTACCAGACAGGAGCTCCTAGCCATCATTAAATCCGTAGATCACTTTCACAAATATCTCTACGAACAAGAGTTTCTGATTAGAACAGATCATGCTGCGTTACAGTGGCTCATGAAAATGAAACAACCTGAGGGGCAAGTCGCGAGATGGATAGAAAAGCTAACCAAATACCATTATCAAATAAAGCACCGAGCGGGAAGGGTGCATAATAATGCAGATGCATTGTCCAGAAGACCTTGCCCTGAAGATTGTAAACATTGCAGGAGAATTGACCAGAAAGAAAGAATTACCAACGTGCGTCAGATAAAATTGGAACCGGATGAAGAATGGATGGCGGCTTCAATTAGAACCACACAACTTGACGACAAAGATGTAAGACCTATTTTGCGATTAAACGAAGAAAACAAGCCACGGCCATCATGGCAAGATATCGCAAATCAAGGGATGATATTCAAATCACTGTGGGCACAATGGGATTCACTGATAGTAGAAGAAAACATTCTTAAACGTGCCTGGGAAAGTGCCGATGGCCTTACTGTGATTAATCAAGTACTAGTTCCTAGGAGCATGGTGGACAATATAATGGCCGAATGCCATGGTGGAAAATCAGGCGCGCCCTAGGCATAAATAAAACTATGGACAAAATTCGAAACCGATTTTATTGGGTCAATTACTTTCAAGATGTAAAAAACTGGTGCCGCCGATGTTCGACTTGCGCAGCCAGTCAAGGTCCCAAAACAAGGTCCAGAGGTCAAATGAAACAATATAACGTAGGTCTGCCATTCGAACGCATTGCTATTGATGTGGCCGGACCATTTCCAGAAACTAAAAAGGGCAACAAATACATCCTTGTTGTCATGGATTACTTTAGTAAATGGCCAGAAGTTTTTGCTTTGCCTAACCAAGAGGCCACTACAGTTGCAGAAGTTCTGGTAAATGATGTTTTCAGCAGATTTGGCATTCCTTTGGAACTACATTCAGATCAAGGGCGGAACTTTGAATCAAAGCTTTTCCAGAATCTCTGTGACCTTTTAGGAATACATAAAACACGAACTACTGCTTTACATCCGCAGTCAGATGGTATGGTTGAAAGATTTAATAAAACAATAGAGGAACATCTTTGCAAAGTTGTTGATGAGCACCAAACAGATTGGGACCAATATATTCCATTGTTTTTGATGGCCTATAGAACTGCCATTCACAATACGACAGGAGCTACTCCATCTAGTATCCTGTTTGGTAGAGAACTGCGTTTACCATGTGATATCATGTTTGGTTCACCTGAAGAAGCACACTTAGAGGTTAATGACTATGTCGAACGTTTAAGGCAAAAGCTGCACGATATCCATGAAGTGGTTAGAGAGCGAATAGAAATAGCCAGTGACCGCATGAAAGCGAGATATGACCTGAAAGCAAACTCTTCAGGGTTCAAAGAGAATGATCAAGTCTGGCTATACAATCCTCAACGCAAGAAAGGAAGATCACCTAAGTTGACACCACCATGGGAAGACAGACTAAAACCTTACCTGGGAAATGTTGATCGAGACGATCAAACCTGAAGAGGAGGATAGTGTTACAAATTTAAGTTATTTAAATTTTATAGTTAGAATTTATTTAGGTTTAGTGTAGTATTAGGTTGATTTATCTTAAGGTTGTATTCTTAGTCTAGGTTTTAGTTGCGTTATCTATGACAAACACATGCACGGCCGCGTACCTTCTGGAAGAAACAAGAATGCTCGTGAATCGAAGAAGGATGGATGGTTCTCGAATAGTGACCCTATATATAGGGCCGGACGCCGCGTATGAAGTCAGTCAAAGATAACCAACGGTAGTGATCGCTAGATATTAACGCGAAGTTAATAGGCGGATTAAAGTAGTGAATTATTAGCAAGTTATTATTAAGTTTAAGTGCGTGTTTTGTACATAATTTGTCAAAATAAATTGATAAATCGTTTTTTTTTTTACATTTGCGAGTTTTAATTGTTGTGGAGAACCCGTAACAATATATTTGTTTGATCATAACTTTTTTTTAACTTTTCCAAATAGGTATTTGGTGACTAGTATATAATTCAATTTTTTTTTTATTAGAAAAATAAATAAAATGGCGGATCCAAAATGGCGGATTTTCCTATTTATGAACCGATATGCATCAAACTCGGAACTTTACGATCTTTCAGGTCGCTGATTATTATTTTTAACTAAAACTAAAAAAAATCAAAATGGCGGATGAAAAATGGCGGGCTTTCCCATTTATTAACAAACTACAAAATAACGAAACCACAAAATATCGAATTACAAAATATCGAAAATACAAAATATCGAAAATACAAAATATCGAAAATACAAAATATCGATTCACAAAATATCGAAAATACAAAATACCGAATCACAAAATATCGAAAATACTAAATATCGAAATTATCAAATATCGAAAATCAAAAATAGAAAATTTCGAAACCTTAACCTAACTTGACCCTGACGTAACCTAACCAAATCTAACTAAACCTAGTCTGATCTACCCATATGAAAATAGAAAGTTTTAAAAATCTAACCTAACGAAACCTAATCAAATCTAACCGAACCGAACCAAAGCAAACTGAACCAACAATTAAAAAAAAAACTTTCCTGACTTCTTTCCCGGGTTCATAGAGGGTGCGAATCTGAACCGAACCGAACCAAACCTAACTAAACCGAACCAAACCTAACCTAATCAAATTAAACTACAACACTGCTAATTAGGTTTGGATAGGTTCGGTTCGGTTTCGTTCGGTTCGGTCCGGTTCGGTTCGGATTCACACCCTCTAGGATCCCGGAAAAGAAGTCAGGAAAGTTTTTTTTTAATTGTTGGTTCGGTTTGGTTCGATTCGGTTCGGTTAGGTTAGGTTAGATTTGATTAGGTATCATTAGGTTAGGTTTTTGAAACAATCTATTTTCGTGGGGTTACGTCAGATTAGGTTGACTTAGATTAGGTCAGGGTCAGGGATCCAATTCTAGAAACCACTCGGATTTTTTGTCGTATACGAGTAAAATTCGAATGGTGGTTTCGAGTGCTCGAAAAAATTGCTATTCTTGAATGCCACTCGAACGCCATTTCCGTGTACGACTTTTCTTTTCGACTACACTACTTGGCAACGCTGTTTTCGTATAATTTTGGCCAAGCCAACGCCGGTATGTCCGCCTAAACTTTCCGCGATGAATTAAGGTTGACAGTAGATTGACATATTACCGCCTTTGTTTTTGTAATTTTTTTTTAAAGTGATTTAATTTCACGATATATGTTTTTTTTTTAATAAAAAAAGAAGCTGTGGTTTATTTTGGTAAAGGCAATGATTGTGTAATCATTGGTAACGGTAAGCACCAAATTATAGTGATGGAAATTTGGGGCTAGAGGCATCTAACCTCCTTGAAGTGTGGAAATTTGGGGGTGAAATTCGCAGTTGAATTTTGAGACTGCTTAAGGAAACAAATAAACTTCATATTCATAAGTATTCTGAATGGGTCTTGAACTTGAGGCTTTGTTTGTAATGAGTTGCCTGTCTTTGATGAACTTTCATACATCCTTGCTTTGACAAAAATTGTACAAGCATTAAGTTACATAGGAGTTTTTACTGAAACATTTGGAGTGTGTGCATTTTTTCTGTAGGATAGAAACAATTTTGCTCCCAGTGTTTTTTTCTCAGTTTATCTTTGAGTAGAACAGTTTTGCCTTTTAGGCCAATAAGCATAATAAACATTTCAAGTTAAAATTGACAAAATCAGTAAACTTTGTTTGTTTGTTTTTTCTTTTAAGTTTGAATACCTGTCAATTAACAAAAAATTAAAAACTGTTGAAGACTAAAGCGGCCCTCACATGATCAGTATGTAGATGTCTTTGTTTTTCAAAAGTTGTAAACAAGGACATATATAAAAATCCTGTCAGTAATACGGATCCAGTGAGGTCTGCTGTGCTCCACGCATTGTAAAAACTGTTTTATTACAGGTTTCTCAGAGAAGACATGAAGATCATTTCTGAGGTGTGAAGCAGTATTTGCCTAGCAGTCCTGTTACAACGATGATCCTCTTAGAAATACTCAGATGCAAATGGTGATCTATTAACTTTTACAGAACTTGGTTAAATAAATTATAAATAAAATAAAAATAAGTTTATTGTAGTTTTCATTGTAAAAAAGAGTATACAATTTTATACATAAAAGCTTATACAGTGAGAACAAACCAGCTGGAATAAATTTGCTAGTGGGTTAAATTAAAATGTTTTGGAATGATCCAAAAACATGCTTACTGAGATTTTTAAGAGCAATATGTTTGATGATTTTTTTAGTGACAGACCCCCAGAAAGGGGTCTAACAATATGCAACTTGTGGCACCTGCTTGGAAAGCCTATCAAAAAAGAAAAATTATGGTTCACTTTTTTTTCAAATATTAAAAAAAATCATTTTTTATTAGTTTTTAAATAAAGTGCAGTGGGGTCTACCAGTTGCAAAAAGAAGTTGGTATTACTGGACCTCTTGCCAGGGGTCCACTAACTATTTTTTTAATGAAATTATAGGTTTTACTTAAAATGACACTTATATTCTCCAAAAACCGCAAATACATGGAAGTTATTTTTTTTTAAATATTTTTATAAATATTTGATAACCTTTCTAACAAGGTGCCTTAAGTGGGGTCATTCCATCTTACAAAAAAGTTGTATGCTAGTGGACCCCTTTCTGGGGGCGTCTGTCCAAAAAAAACTTAAATTTAACTTAAATCAAAAAGAATGAAAAAATAGGTGAAACCTATTTTTCATTCTACGAGTGAACGACAGCGAACCAAGGAAACTAAGTCCATGGCGGGACGAAAACGGTCTATAAGGAAGAAAGACTTTTCGTCACAGTTCAACCAGACCATGCTATCACCATCTCCACGGTATCGGTTCGGAACCGAAAACAATGAGCTAAAATAGGTTTCAGTTTGTTCTACTTTGTGTCAGGCAAGCCACGCTGAGGAAGGAAATGTCTTTTTCCGAAACACCGGTGTCCGTGGTTGACTATACCCCTATGAAGTTGCCTTTTATACTTGGTTAAATACTTTTTGAATGCACTTGACAGTACTTATTATGTACTTTGAAATGTAAATTTTAAAAAAATTATGTTTTCATATTTTATATTTATTTTTGGCCAACATAGAAAAAGTTTTAAAAAATAGGGAAACTGGTTGAAGTATAACATTAGGTTTATTATTTACATTTAGGGGATTTATTATTTTCCTACAGAAAGCAGTTGTGCCCTTATATTATCCAAAAATTAAGCAAAATAAGATAAGGTTGTACCCAGGGGGGAAGAGATATAGGCCCCACAAAATGGTTGATAAAGTGTGTTAAAAGAGACACAAACAAGACAAAATATTCTCTTCGTGGAGGGGGAAGTGCGTTCCACTTAATGATCCTTTTATATATTTTTTCTTGAAAATGTGGTGGAAAGTTGTAACTTTTTTAAACTATTTTTCTTTTTTAGGTAGGTATAAGGAGCTCTTAAAAAAACAGTAAAATCACCAAAAAATTGTAAATTATTACTGCAAAAATTAAGGATTTTTCACTCTCCCCCCAGCCGGAACGCATTTCCAAGACAAACAAATTTCAAAAAAAACATTGAGTGTCACAAAAGGCTAAATGCCCCTTCCACCTTTTTGCATCCGCCAAATCGCGTCTTTTTTGTTTAAATAAAGCAAAATTAAGCACACACCAAAAAACATATTAAAGTAAACAAAAATGTTTGATTCGTATGCGGAAATTGAGATTCGAGTGGGTTTTACTAAGGTCACTTGGTTTTACCACTCGAATCTAATTCCGAACGAAAATCTCGTATACGAGCTTTCAAGAATTCGAATGTTGAATATCCGTATACGTTTCACTGAATCCTTATACGGATTTATTTCAAGAATTGGGTCCCAGGTTAGGTGAAGGTTCCGAAATTATCTGTTTTTCATTTTCGATATTTTGTATTTTCGATATTTTGTTATTCGATATTTTGTGTTTTCGATATTTTGTATTTTCCATATTTTGTTGTTTCGATGTTTTGTATTTTCGATATTTTGTAGTTTCGATATTTTGTGTTGTCGATATTTTTTACTTTCGATATTTTGTAGTTTCAATATTTTGTAGTTTCGATATTATGTACTTTCGATATTTTACTTCGATATTTTGTTTTTCGATATTTTGTGTTTCGATATTTTTTCGCCCTTCCTCCATATAGCCCATAGGTCCATTCTCTCCAACCAGTATCCCCCTTATTACATTACAGTCGAACCTCTCTACCTCGAACCTCTATAACTCGAACCCCTCTATAACTCGAACCTTTGAACCTTTTCAGCGGTCCCTGCACTTTTTACATGTATTTTAACTTATGTAACTCGAGTTTCTATAACTCGAACAATCCATAACTCGAACTGTTTTGGTTGTCCCTTCAGGTTCGAGTTATAGAAGTTCGACTGTATTTAATTTATGGCAATAACCTCTATTATTGTTAACCTGTTTTAATATTTAAATCGATAAACTTCTAAAGTTAAAGCTAAAAGGAGAAATTATAGCTTTTGCAGAGGACACAATACTCTTTGTTCAGAGAGCTCCATGGGAAGAAGTAGAAATGATTCTAAGACAGGATATGAACTGTATTATGAAATGGTTCGACATGAATTTATTATCTATTAATCCAACAAAAACCTATTATGTGCCATTTCCAAGCTATCATACGGGATTACCCCAATCAAACTCTTTACAAGTTAACATACTCTCAGAACTACTGTCTGGGAAATCCAAAAGGCAAATTCCGTTAATTATTATTAAGGGGTTATAATAGATTCGCATCTAAAATGGGACAATCAAATCGAAAGCCAAAATTAAGATCACTTTTTTACATGTTCAAACAACTATCAAAAATTGTTCCATTAAAATCAATTTAGACAGTTTATTTTGGTCTTGTCCAATCCCTTCTTACCTAAGGAATTGTTGCCTGGGGCAAATAAAATTCATTTGCAAACTCTCGCCAAGGCACCGAACACAAGAACTTTATAAGGATACAAATATATTAAGTGTAAGGCAGCTTTATTATAAACATCTACTCCACAAAATATCTGGCAAAATATAATCAATAAAATCCATAAATCTCTCACGAACACAAAACAAAGTTTAGGAATTTATCATATTTTCTAAAAAATAATAAGTATGCAATATAGTTAATTACTTTATTATACTAGTTTGGTATTTGTGACAAAAAACTAAAACTGACTCATTTTTTCTATTTGTTTATTAAAGTTTAAGTTTAAGTATTAAAGTTTATTAAATTATAATTTACTATTAATTTTAAGTGGGTTGAGTGGAAGAGCGCTGCCGCTTTATGGGCACCTAATAGTACCCATAAGGAGGTGCGACCTCCGCCTTTTGTCGTTTATTAAGCATAGTTGTTAAGGCAGGTATTGTGAAATTTAAAACAAAACGACAATAAAAACTATAAATAAATAAAAATGATGGAAAACAGAAGACTCCCGAAAATGCAAAAAACAAAAGGTCAAAGCTATTTTTAGCTCACACTACTACTATACTATAGTAGTGTGAGCTATAGTGATCCTAATTTTTTCGAGAAAAAAAAAGTTGCTCCGATTTCAAAATTTTTTACATATCTTTGCGTTTTAGATGATTTTGAAACTTTTTTGTTGCGCCGTCTGTCTGTCTGTCTGTCTGTATGTCTGTCTGTAACGACCAACGCGTATAACTCAAAAACCGCTTGTCCGATTTTAATGAAATTTGGTACTTTAGCTGGATCCTACGTCGAGATGGTCCCATTTAAAAATGAACAAAATCCACCGAGCACAAGCCAAATAAGAGGGTGGGGGTGGATTTCAAAAATTAGAGTTTATGTGAAAATATTGCGTGTGTGATATCAAACGAAAGGTAATTGAGTCTGGAGTTAAACAAAATTAATTTTAGTTAAAAAAAAGGGTGGGGGTAGATTTTTAAAAAATAGAGATTAAGTGAAATAAGTGTGTGATATCAAACGAA
Organism: Aspidapion aeneum; assembly: GCA_963576565.1. Lineage (NCBI taxonomy): Eukaryota > Metazoa > Arthropoda > Insecta > Coleoptera > Brentidae > Aspidapion > Aspidapion aeneum. Next base: position 73,877,677 of record OY755044.1, read on the forward strand.
AGGTAATTGGGTCTGGAGTTAAACAAAATATCTTTTAGTTTTTTTAACAAAGGGTGGGGGTAGATTTCAATAACTAGATTTTAACTTAAAACATGGCTTGTGTGGTATCAAACGATAGGTAATTGAGTTTGGAGTTGAATAAAATATATTTAAGTTTTTAGTTATATTAGCTCACCCGTACTCTACATCTATAGAACCTAGTGTGAGCTTAGGTGCCCATATATTGGCAGAGTATTTCTATATTGGTCGAAAACTATTTAATTTGCTACCATTACATCTAAAATACCAAATACACACAAATCCTTTAAAAGATTGATAAATAGTTGGCTGCTTGAAAATGATCATAGATTACTTTAAATTCATTTAATAATAGGGTAAAAAAAACCAAATCAAATTATTTTTATACGTCTAGAATATTAGAATATAATTTTTATTTTATTATATTTTTTTTTATTTATATTTTGTTCATATTGAGGTTGTTGCGGTGACTATAAGACCACAATTTTTGCGGAATACAGTCGAACTTCGATAACTCGAACAACCATATGTCAAACAAAATTTTTGCGGCGTGTCGTATTTTTTTTTTGAGTGAATCAAAATTTACGTGTTTTTTTAAGGAAAAATTGGTATACTTGCAATAATTCTGATACAACCAAGTCTATATTAAAAACGTTCATCTATAATACATGTGAACACATAATTTTTGTTCTTATTTTTTTTCTTATACATATATATGATTGTACATATTTATTTTACCAAAAAAAAGTCGTTTTTTGTGCCATAGTAACGTATACACAACCCCTAAACGTATACCAAATCGAATACAAGTTACCTGAATTGCGTTTTTAAAACATTCCAATGCAAACAAACATGTTAGAACGATTCGTTATTAGGGGATTTCCCCAGAAAATTCGACTTTTTGAAGTTGACGCCATAAACAATGTTCGAGTTATCAAGATATTCGATTAATCAAAGTTTGAGTTATCAAGACCAAATTACATATATTTCTTACCCTTGACGCCATTGCCAACAGTTTGGTTTGACTTATCAAAGATTTTGAGTTATCAAAGTTCTACTCACAGTATACTGTTCTACTGTACTTTCTAAATAGCTTAAATTATAATTCAGTCTAAGTTAATTATTTACTTACTCTTAACTACTTAATTTACATATCTTTTTGAAATACTTTATCATATTACTACATTCATAAAAATCAACATTGGTACAAAAAAGCACACCCTAATTCTGAAACGTCGTAACCCAACAAGTTAGAAGCAAATTACATAAGGTAAGCATTATGCGACTTATTAGAAATCGCGGGAATCACCGTTTTATATTAGCTCACACTACTACTATACTATAGTAGTGTGAGCTATGGTGATCCTAATTTTTTCGAGAAAAAAAAAGTTGCTCCGATTTCAAAATTTTTTATATATCTTTGCGTTTCAGATGATTTTGAAACTTTTTTGTTGCGCCGTCTGTCTGTCTGTATGTCTGTCTGTAACGACCAACGCGCATAACTCAAAAACCGCTTGCCCGATTTTAATCAAATTTGGTACCTAGGTTGGGTCTCGGGTCGGGATGGTCCCATTTAAAAATGAACGAAATACATCGATCACAAGCCAAATAAAAGGGTGGGGGTAGATTTCAAAAATTAGAGTTTATGTGAAAATATGGCGTGTGTGATATCAAACGAAAGGTAATTGAGCCTGGAGTTAAACAAAATAAATTTTAGTTTAAAAAAAGGGTGGGGGTAGATTTAAAAAAATAGAGTTTAAGTGAAAATATGTCGTGTGTGATATCAAACGAAAGGTAATTGAGTCTGGAGTTAAACAAAATATATTTAAGTTTAAAAAAAAGGGTGGGGGTAGATTTAAAAAATTTGAGTTTGACTTAAAACATGGCTTGTGTGGTATCAAACGAAAGGTAATTCAGCCTGGAGTTGAATAAAATATATTTCAGATTTTACTTATATTAGCTCACACGAACACTATACCTATAGTACCTAGTGTGAGCTTAGGTACCCATATATTGGCAGTTTTTTTTTGGTTGCGTGGATTTAGCAGCATATAGCTATGCATAATTACTAACCTTTGACGCAAAAATATTAATTTTAATTTTTTTGTGGGTTACGACGTTTCAGAATTCGGTATATATACGGTGGAGGCGATATATGATGATGATGATATATATTATTGTTAATTTACTTACCATTTAATTTGTCGCCCTGTCCTAGTTTCTTTCTGAACTCCTTGGCAGAAAATAGTTTTGATTTTTTTAGATCTTTTTTTTGACCAGTATTTTTCTGCAACAACAACATATATTAATAAATATTAGAGATGTGACCAAGTTTAGGATCTAATCCTTTATTTAATAGAGAACTATTGAAATACAGCCAGGCTATAATTGTGCCAGGCACTATTTTGACACATTCACATTGAAAACTGACAGTTGATCCTTCAAAATTGACATACCAAAGTCGAATTTAAAACTTTCGTCGTTTATTTTCAATTAATAAAAGAAGGCACTATTTATTCCGGTTCATATAGTAAACAAAGGCCTTATTGAAAGATCACAGCTGATATTACAATGTGAAGGTGTCAAAATTGTGCCTGGCACTAATATAGCCTGGCTTTATTTCAATAATTCTCTAATATCAAGGCAAAAAGCTCGTATAAACATTCATATACACAGCCCCCTTTATCTCAAGCCCGAGTCTACTTTAAATGGCAACAGTTTCGAAGGCTGACAGATCTCAAATTTTGACTATTTTGAAAACAAAAAAATATAGGCTGACAAGAAAATAATGGAAATGTCAGCCTTCGATAGTGATGTATTTCAAAGAAGGTCTTGTTAATTTGAGGGGACTGTGACCCAAAATAAAGTAACAAAAATGACCATCAGACTGGCAGCCGCCACGTCGCGTGGTGTGTAGTAGAACTCAGCAGGGCCGTACTCAGAAAAAAGTTCGGCGGGGGATTAAAAAGTTTCAGACTTATTAGAATAAAGCCCGGCAGTAATTTGACACTTTTTTTAGACTGATATTTGATCTCTTAAAATTGACATAACAAAGTCAAATTTAATTTTTAACTTAGCTATTAATTTTTATTTAATAAAGAGGGCAGTATTTCTGGTTATTATTTTTTTTTTACTTTAAAACTTGGCAAGAATATGCTACAATTTTAATAGTAGTAAAGTAAATTAAACTATATTCTAATTGTTATATATATATATATATATATACATATATATATATATATATATATATATATATATATAGCTATATAAATATTTATAGCCTAAGTAATATGTTCAACTGTAAATTGACAATAATTTATTCTACCTATATCCAAATAAATAATACTATAATCAAAGAAACTGCATTGAAAATAAATATTTTTTTTTTACTTTTATACAAATACCTAATATTGAAGGATCAGCTGTCAGCTTAGAATGTAAAACTGTCAAAATACCGCCTGATATTCAGGGGGCTGTATCAGGCACTATTACTGCCTGGCTTCCAATAAGTCCCTGATGGGGTCAAATGAAATCAACCAATAGAATAGTGACTTTGGATTGTCATCTTCCCGATTTTAATAATTTATGGTACACTTATTCTATAAAGTAGATGAAAAATCTAAATTATGAAAATATTTGGGTTGTTTTTAAAAAAAATTTGAAAATTAAAAAATGACCAAGTTTTACTCTTACATAGGTAGAGTAAAATAGGAATATCTATAAAACTACTTTACAGAAATTTATGAATGATACCACGTTTAAAAGGTATTTTAAAGACCTTTTAAATAATGTATCACATCGCACATTTTAAAAATAAACTTTTTTTAAAAACTTCAAAAACACCATTTTTTTTTTCAAAAAATTATATATTTTTTGACAATATTTTAGTGAGATACTGGATACTGAACAAGTTTCAAGATGGAGAAATTATGGGTTTAGGTCAAAAATATATGGGTAGATATCTGAAAAGTGACAGATTTGGAGCAAAAATTGTGGACATACATGAAACTTGATATACAAATAAAAAAAATCAATGAAAATATGACCAAAATACCAAATAATTTTCTGTTTTTTTGACCATTTTTTAATTTTAGCATATCCGGTTACTGATGCACTTCACGGGTAACTGATAACCACTAATAAACTTCACAAATGTTGGGATAAAATATAGAACTAACCTTTAATATTTGATTTCTTTTAAAAATAAGTATATATTTTTATTTTTTCTTTCAAAATTAATAGCTTTTGCAGTACAGGTAACTGACAACTATAACAGGTAACTGATTATAAGAACAATTAAAATTATTTAAAAAAATGTTTTAATTTAAAAAAATGCTAAAATTTGTATATAAAAGTCACAAACGTATTTTTTATGAAAGGGGGTGGGGACTAGGGGTGAGAGGACATTTTTTATTATTGTTGTATTGTCATCGGACCACTATATGTATACCAAATTTCATCCAAATCGGATAATGGTTAGTCTGTCAAAAACGCATTTTTCTATAGAAGGGGGTGGGGGTAGGAGTGGGAGAATATTTTTTTTCAATGTTGTATTGCCAAATTTTATCCAAATTGGATAATGCGAAGGGTGTCAAAAACGCATTTTCTATGGAAGGGGGTGGGGGTAGGGGTGGGAGGATATTTTTTTTTTAATGTTGTATTGTCATCGGACCACTATGTGAATACCAAATTTCACCCAAATCGGATAATGGGAAGTGTGTCAAAAACGCATTTTTCTATGAAACGGGTTGGGGGAAGGAGTGGGAGGATATTTTTTTCTTAATATTGTATTGTCATCGGATCACTATATTTGTACCAAATTTCATCCAAATCGGATAACGAAAAGTGTGTCAAATCAAAAACAAATTTTCTATGGAAGGGGTGGGGGTAGGAGTGGTAGGTTATTTTTTTCTTATTGTTGTATTATCATTGGACCACTATGTGTATACCAAATTCTATCCAAATCGGATAACGGGAAGTGTGTCAAAAACACATTTTTCTATAGAAGGGTGGGTATAGGGGTGGGAGGATATTTTTTTCTTAATGTTGTATTGTCATGTTTCATCCAAATCGGATAATGGGAAGAGTGTCAAAAATGCTTCACAAGATTTGATAGTTAGATAGTTAGATAGTTAGACAGAACATGTGAAGCTAAATAAAAGTTTGTAAAAAACAAGTCAGTTACTTGTAGAGCAGGTCAGTAAGTATTCTAACAGGTAACTGACAATTTTGTCACGTTTTGTCAGATATTATTAATACTACTAAAATTGAGTCTAATAAACAAGAAAACTCAAAAAGTGTATCCTATTGTAATTATGTTTCACCATTTTTTAAATGGTTTTTTTGTTGTTCTACCTTTTAAAAACCAGGTCACTGATCAAACTGAAGGTTACACACGCGTGTATGGATCGGTTAAAGGACACACCCACTGTCTTAGACGTGTGACATCGAATTAAACCGTTCGCGCGTTTTCCGAGTCACAGATCTTTTTTTCACTTAGTAACTGAAGGTCAAGAATGATCCAATGATGCCAAATGGATAAAAAATCTGAAGGCACAGGTAACTGATGCAATTTTTGGTGACAAAGTTGACATTTGAATATTTAAAAACAAGTAACTTTAAAACAATTCTGGTTTTGACTATTTTTTATAACTAAAGGTTGTTTTTTAATGTTTACTAAGAAATTACTCCAATAAATAATTATAAGAACATAACTTAATTAAAATATAGTAAAATTCTAATGGTGAAACTCCAGGTTACTGACGATTGTTACATAAAACCTCTGTTATCTAAAGGAAATATTTTTTATAATCTTCTAAAAATGAACTTGCTTGTTAGTTATTTAATAGAACTATAAAAATAAAATTAGTTTAATATAAAAAAAAATGTTTTAACATGTTATTGTGTAGGTCACATCAAAATCCGTCACTTTCCAGATATTCACCCATATATAAAGATTTTATGACACATGATTTTGCCTTCAAAAATTTACTTTTTATTAGAGCTATTTCTCTTGGTTTTTAGCTAGGCCCCATCTCATTTTCTCTGATTGGTCCAGTTTTAGAAATATGCAGGTTTATGTATGAAAAATTCTGCATAAAAAGAAGCACAAGAAATATCTATTTTGGTGTGTATGTGTTTAAAACTTTTAAAAAATTTTGCAAAAGAGTTTTTTTGGAAAATAGTGATTTAGGCGGTACGGCAAAACAATGTCTGAAAACCAGACAAAATAATGATATAAGTTTTTAACTAGTGATCTATTAAAAACGGGAAAACATCCAGGAAAACTAAGAAATGTTACTGAAGCCAAGTGCAATCGGGTAGACATAAAAAAAGGGATGAATATTTGTGATGGAGGTAGGCTAAAGTACATGAAGACTTTAAAAAATGAAGCTGGAGTTTTAATTTTTATTTTTTTTACATTTAATTATTTTTTTCTTTTGTTATACAGACAGAAACTTTTAAACATTTTAGATCTTACAAAAATCATTTTATTGGGTGGCTTGTATTATAGGCAAAAATGATCAGACCAAACGGGCCAGCCTCCTCTTTTTATTACCCTAAACCTAAATCAGATGTTTTAATTATTGAAAGAAAAGTTCAACCCATTACCGCTACAGGTCGTACCTACACATTGACAAAGGAGGAAATGTCAGATTTGACCCAAATTTTGCAAAGAAAAATAAATTAAAAAATATTTAGTTTACTTGAAATTTTGAGAAGCGTGTTTATTACTTATAAAATATAATTTTTTTCCAATATTATAGCATTTATCTTTGATTCTTATGGGTTTTACTTTAAAAAGCAATAATTTTTACATGTTTGAATGTTGTTTTATTTTTTTTTTTTCATCTAGAACCCCTCATTTCTCCATCTTGAAATTTGGTGAGTGTCTTAGTAAAACATTGAAAAAAATTATATATTTTTTTGAAAAAAATTAAAAATGATATATATATTTATCGGTTTCACAACGTTCTACGTCTTCCGATACCCAATCTCCACTCGTTTCTGTTTGCCCATAATTCATCATCTAGGCCTCTTATTCTTATTTCACTGTCTATTCCTTCTCTCCAGCTTCTCCTTGGCCGTCCTCGTTTTCTTCGGCCAGTTGGTTTCCATTGTAGTATTTGTTTAGGTAGTCTTTCGTCATTCATTCTTTGTACATGTCCGTACCACACCAGTTGTTTTGTTCTTATATCATCCACTAAAGTACGTTCACCTACTGTCATAATTTCTCTTATTCTTTGATTTGTAACTCTTTCTCTTTTTGATTTCCCTGCTGCTCTTCTCCAATAGTCCATCTCCGTAGCGGAAAGCATTTTTTCTGTTCTATCCTTGATTGGCCATACTTCTGAGCCGTATGTAATAATACTTTTTATAATGGTGTTATATATAAGCTTTTTGTTATGTTTTGATATACTTTGGTCCCAAATTATTCCATTTAATAAAGTTATTGCTTTTCTTCCTTGTACGTTTCGATCTTTTATAGCTTTGTCTAGTGTTCCGTCAGCTGTAATTTTTAGACCTAAGTATTTATACTCATCACAGGAGTGAATTCGCTGCCCGGTATTTAAGATTAGATCCTGTTTCATTCCACCGATACACATATACTCTGTCTTATTGAGATTAACCTCTAGTCCCCACTTATTGTACTCTTCTATTAGTTTTCGTGTCATATATTCGAGGTCGTCATAATCCTGAGCCACTACTATCTGATCATCGGCGAAACATAAAGTATACAAGGTGGTTTCGTCCAACGGAATTCCCATGTTTTGGCATTTTCTCTTCCATACTTTAAGGACTTGTTCCAAGTATATCTTGAAGAGCGTAGGCGAGATACAGCAACCTTGTTTAAGACCTTTATTTACTTGAAAGCCTTTGGTTAGTTTTGCTTTTATTTTAACTTTTGCCTTACTATTGCGGTATAACTCTTGGATGGCCTTAATTAGTTGTACGCTTATGTTTGTGTTTTCCAACGCTTTCCAAAGTAGATTTAGTGGTATACTATCATATGCCTTCTGCAAATCCACGTAAAGCAGATGCAGCTCTTGACCGTATGCCATTTTCTTTTCAATAACTTGGGTTATACAAAAGAGATGATCTGAAGTCGATCTACCCGCCCTGAAACCAGCTTGTTCTTCTGCCTCCATGTCTTTATATTCGCTCTCTACTTTATTTCTTATTATTTTACCGTATATTCTGCTTAGCGTACTAGTCACAGATATACCTCTATAATTGTCACATATATCTTTCCTTCCTTTTTTGTGTATTGTGGATATATATGACGTTTTCCACTCAGTTGGGACTACAGTTCCATTTAAATATTTTTGGAAAAGATTCCGTAATCTCCAAAACAGTTCTTCAGTGCCATATTTAATAAGTTCGGCTGGGATATTTCCGGGTCCGGCAGATTTACCGCTTTTTAAGGTTGTGCACACGTTTTTGACCTCAGAGATTGTGAGGGGTACTGAAGATCCTATCGTTCTAATTATATTGTCTCTTGCGTCTTCCTTGAATTCTGCTCTATCTTCAGTTAAAAGTTTTTTAAAATGCTCATCCCATTCTTTGTCTGGTATTGGTGAAATGATATCTCTGCATGTTTCTTTTTTAATCGATCTTATAGTTTTCCAGCTTTCGGTACTTCTCCTACCTCCTAAGTAAGAATCTATTTTCTGACACTTTTGCGTCCACGAATGATTTTTCTTATCACTGATCATTCTTCTCACCTTTGATTGCGCGATTTTGTATTCTTGTCTGCTTCTATCTGTCTTTTGGGATAAGTAGGTGTGATATAATTTCCTTTTTTCCTTTATTTCTCTCTCAATCTCAGCATCCCACCAGTATGGTTTTCTTCTTTTAGAAGTTTCTTCCACTAATCCTAGTGCTTCTTTTGCAGCTTGGTGGATGCTTAATGTAATACATTCGTATTCCTCATCTGGGGTTTCACCTGAACTTGTATTAAGTTTTTCGTTCAGTCTCTTTTTGTATAAGTTTTTTACGCTGTCATGTTCTAGGCTTAGTAGATTATATTTACAGTGATCAATTTCTTCAATCACTGTATCATCAAGATGTTGTTGATGGAGGCTTCGGCCTTGATAAGGAAAGAGAATTTTGGTCTCCAGAAAATAGTGATCACTTCCGCATGTTGATCCACGCTTTGTTCTGACATCTTGAATTTTTAGTTTTGTCTTTTGTTTAGTGATAAGATAATCAATGACGGATTTCAGGTTTTGTGAGGGTTTGGTCCAGGTATATTTGTGTATTTCCTTATGTTGAAAAAAACCGTTTTGGATTTTTAGGTTTAATTGCTCACATACTGTAATTAGCCGGTTTCCATTGTCATTAACAAGATTTTCTCCATATTGGCCAACTGTCAGATCATTAACTCTGTTACCGGTTCTACTATTTAAATCTCCCAATATGACAATTTCTCTAGATGCACTTACTGCTGATATTTCATTGTGTATTTCTTCAAAAAAATTAAAAATGATGTTTTTTCAAAAAAATTAATGGATCCATGACGGTTCCTAACCCACTAGCACACTTCAAGTAAACTCCATGCTATATGAACCCTAAACCGAACCGAACAGTTTTTTGTAAATATCTCCGAAACGAAAGCTCCTACCGCATATTGATGCGACGCTCCGTTAAAGTTCGCATTTTTTAAACTTTTGAACTGTCAAAAAACTGTCATTTGCATTGATGAATTTCGACCAAAATCTAACCGTTACAGTATCGAATACTATTTGACCTAAAAATTTTATGAAAACCGTTTGGGCGGTTTAGGAGCTATCGTTTTACGGACAGAGCTACATACACACACACACACAGACAGACATTACGACAAGGGTAGGGTAGGTCAAAATACACCCAAATAACACATTTTTGGCGTTATCTGGAAAAAAAATTGTCAAACAATACCTTCTCTAGTCATTGTTGTACGGGCTAGGAAAGTAATAAAAACATTTTTTTCCATTTTTAAAAAAATATATTTATTTGTAAAATGTGTTATCCTATACACCATTTAAAAGGCTTTTGAAAGACCCTTTAAACAAGGTATCGCTCGCATTTCTGATAAGTAGTTTTAGAGATATCCTTATTTTTCTATACTTATGTAATAGCAAAATTTGGTAATTTTATAATTTTAAAAAATTAATAACAAAAAACTACTCGACCAAAAATTTTAAAAATTTAAATTTTTAATCTACTCTATCACTAAAATAAGTGTACCAAAAATTAACAAAATCGGAGAGGGTGTCTACCAAACCCCTGGGTGATTTCATATGACACGACCCTGATAGCAAAAACAAGACAATCATCTTCAAATTTAGTTAACACACGTAGAAGTATCAAAACAAAAAAAACAATAAAAATTAGCTGAATTGTCTTTATTTCTGGATAGTTCAAATGCACCAGTAGGTACCAGCATTGGTATAAATTTTACACCCCTTTTAGAGGGGTAGTTCTTGCGTCCAGTGGTAAATCCAAGCAAGGCCAACACAAAAATAGAGGCCACGACCCTGAAAAAATTAGCTGTTCTCCCGGGGCTGAATTTTACATTGGGTCTTATGGGAGGTCAGACGTTTTTTTATGATATTTTCAAAATGGCACTACAGATTTCCGCAAAATTTTAGTGAAATATTTTCAGACACCATCCCGATATTCCACCAAAGTTTTGTAAGGAAGCAACATGATTAAAAGGTTAAAATCTTCAAGATTTAGCATTCCTTATTTTGAATTCAAATTACCCGCCATCTACCATATGCCAACTGTTATATTTGACATGTATTTGACTTTGTCATCTGTGATTGTCACATTCGCTTCTGCCTTAAACTTAATTTTTGTGTGAGCTAATGAAGCGGCTCTGAAAAATTAAGCATTACTATACATTTCAAAAAAATTGTTCTGCCAAAATAAAGTAAAAACAATCTCAAAAACGGCTTTATTAAAAAAAAAATCAAATATTCATGAACCGCCATTCCAACTTCAATATTTTAAAGACAATCAGCTGTGTCGTAACGTGACCATCAAAAAAAAATCAGCCCCGGATGTGACGTCAACAAAGTGGAGGATCGTGGCCCGTCCGTTTTGATAGCCCTGATCCAAGATATCTAAAAGTTTTTTAACCCGAATTCGGACTTAGCATCGAAAAATACATTCAGGAATACTTAATTTTCCATTTCTTTTTAGGAGTAGTTTGGGGTCCCATGGTGAATTCCAGTAATCTATGATTTTTATTACTCTGGTACTCTGGTTTTGCACCTATCTTACGAAACTCAATTTTCCCTCATTAAAATACATAGATATACCCTGGGTTGAGCATCTATCATCAGCATCACTGCTGTACCATCTTTTCTTGAAAAATTTGACATATCTAAAACTCTACTTCGGAATGAACTACGAAACTCAAACTTTGCACAGTCGTGGATCTTCAAAGAGAGTTAACAACCCCTCCAAGTTTTATGGACTTCAATAAAGTAGTAATGTAGTTACGAAATTTCAAAAAACGTTGAAATTGCCACTCACTCACTCATGTATAGATTATCAAAATTCTACTGTACTTCCAGACATGCTGCAAAGCTGAAATTTGGCAGACTGATAGAAATGATGACCAAACCCTTGCAAAAAATAAAAAAACCCCAAAATCCTAATTTCCTTCCCTCCCCAAGACATGTAAAGTTATGTAAAAGTAACAACTTTGGTAGACTGATAGGAAATATTATTAAACTTTTTAAAAAAATTAAAAAAACTACAAAATTTTAATTTGCTTCCCTCCCCTATAAATGTAAAGTTATATGAAAGTAACATTGCCCACTTCCAGAAACGCTAGAAAGCTGAGCTTTCGAAGGCCGATAGGAACTATGATAAAACTATAGAACAAAATTAAAAAACCCCAAAATTTTAATTAATTCCCTTCCCCATAAATGTAAAGTTACGTAAAAGAAACATTGTCCACTTCCAGGAACGCTAGAGAGCTAATCTTTGAAAGGCTGATGGGAACTATCATAAAACCATAGGAAAAAATTAAACCTTAAGTTTTATTAAGGCATTGCAAAAGTTTTTGACAATATTCCGCATATTTTACTACTTTAAAACTTAAATATTGTTACAAATTTAAGTTATTTAAATTTTATAATTGGAATTTATTTAGGTTTAGTGTAGTATTAGGTCGATTTATCTTAAGGTTGTATTCTTAGTCTAGGTTTTAGTTGCGTTGTCTGTGGCTTGCGGTCGCGGTAGTGCGGGAACTTTCCGGACGTCGAAGGCATACATGAAACTTGATATACAAATAAAAAAAATCAATGAAAATATGACCAAAATACCAAATAATTTTCTGTTTTTTTGACCATTTTTTAATTTTAGCATATCAGGTTACTGATGCACTTCACGGGTAACTGATAACCACTAATAAACTTCACAAATGTTGGGATAAAATATAGAACTAACCTTTAATATTTGATTTCTTTTAAAAATAAGTATATATTTTTATTTTTTCTTTCAAAATTAATAGCTTTTGCAGTACAGGTAACTGACAACTATAACAGGTAACTGATTATAAGAACAATTAAAATTATTTAAAAAAATGTTTTAATTTAAAAAAATGCTAAAATTTGTATATAAAAGTCACAAACGTATTTTTTATGAAAGGGGGTGGGGACTAGGGGTGAGAGGACATTTTTTATTATTGTTGTATTGTCATCGGACCACTATATGTATACCAAATTTCATCCAAATCGGATAATGGTTAGTCTGTCAAAAACGCATTTTTCTATAGAAGGGGGTGGGGGTAGGAGTGGGAGAATATTTTTTTTCAATGTTGTATTGCCAAATTTTATCCAAATTGGATAATGCGAAGGGTGTCAAAAACGCATTTTCTATGGAAGGGGGTGGGGGTAGGGGTGGGAGGATATTTTTTTTTAATGTTGTATTGTCATCGGACCACTATGTGAATACCAAATTTCACCCAAATCGGATAATGGGAAGTGTGTCAAAAACGCATTTTTCTATGAAACGGGTTGGGGGAAGGAGTGGGAGGATATTTTTTTCTTAATATTGTATTGTCATCGGATCACTATATTTGTACCAAATTTCATCCAAATCGGATAACGGAAAGTGTGTCAAATCAAAAACAAATTTTCTATGGAAGGGGTGTGGGTAGGAGTGGTAGGATATTTTTTTCTTATTGTTGTATTATCATTGGACCACTATGTGTATACCAAATTCTATCCAAATCGGATAACGGGAAGTGTGTCAAAAACACATTTTTCTATAGAAGGGTGGGTATAGGGGTGGGAGGATATTTTTTTCTTAATGTTGTATTGTCATGTTTCATCCAAATCGGATAATGGGAAGAGTGTCAAAAATGCTTCACAAGATTTGATAGTTAGATAGTTAGATAGTTAGACAGAACATGTGAAGCTAAATAAAAGTTTGTAAAAAACAAGTCAGTTACTTGTAGAGCAGGTCAGTAAGTATTCTAACAGGTAACTGACAATTTTGTCACGTTTTGTCAGATATTATTAATACTACTAAAATTGAGTCTAATAAACAAGAAAACTCAAAAAGTGTATCCTATTGTAATTATGTTTCACCATTTTTTAAATGGTTTTTTTGTTGTTCTACCTTTTAAAAACCAGGTTACTGATCAAACTGAAGGTTACACACGCGTGTATGGATCGGTTAAAGGACACACCCACTGTCTTAGACGTGTGACATCGAATTAAACCGTTCGCGCGTTTTCCGAGTCACAGATCTTTTTTTCACTTAGTAACTGAAGGTCAAGAATGATCCAATGATGCCAAATGGATAAAAAATCTGAAGGCACAGGTAACTGATGCAATTTTTGGTGACAAAGTTGACATTTGAATATTTAAAAACAAGTAACTTTAAAACAATTCTGGTTTTGACTATTTTTTATAACTAAAGGTTGTTTTTTAATGTTTACTAAGAAATTACTCCAATAAATAATTATAAGAACATAACTTAATTAAAATATAGTAAAATTCTAATGGTGAAACTCCAGGTTACTGACGATTGTTACATAAAACCTCTGTTATCTAAAGGAAATATTTTTTATAATCTTCTAAAAATGAACTTGCTTGTTAGTTATTTAATAGAACTATAAAAATAAAATTAGTTTAATATAAAAAAAAAATGTTTTAACATGTTATTGTGTAGGTCACATCAAAATCCGTCACTTTCCAGATATTCACCCATATATAAAGATTTTATGACACATGATTTTGCCTTCAAAAATTTACTTTTTATTAGAGCTATTTCTCTTGGTTTTTAGCTAGGCCCCATCTCATTTTCTCTGATTGGTCCAGTTTTAGAAATATGCAGGTTTATGTATGAAAAATTCTGCATAAAAAGAAGCACAAGAAATATCTATTTTGGTGTGTATGTGTTTAAAACTTTTAAAAAATTTTGCAAAAGAGTTTTTTTGGAAAATAGTGATTTAGGCGGTACGGCAAAACAATGTCTGAAAACCAGACAAAATAATGATATAAGTTTTTAACTAGTGATCCATTAAAAACGGGAAAACATCCAGGAAAACTAAGAAATGTTACTGAAGCCAAGTGCAATCGGGTAGACATAAAAAAAGGGATGAATATTTGTGATGGGGGTAGGCTAAAGTACATGAAGACTTTAAAAAATGAAGCTGGAGTTTTAATTTTTATTTTTTTTACATTTAATTATTTTTTTCTTTTGTTATACAGACAGAAACTTTTAAACATTTTAGATCTTACAAAAATCATTTTATTGGGTGGCTTGTATTATAGGCAAAAATGATCAGACCAAACGGGCCAGCCTCCTCTTTTTATTACCCTAAACCTAAATCAGATGTTTTAATTATTGAAAGAAAAGTTCAACCCATTACCGCTACAGGTCGTACCTACACATTGACAAAGGAGGAAATGTCAGATTTGACCCAAATTTTGCAAAGAAAAATAAATTAAAAAATATTTAGTTTACTTGAAATTTTGAGAAGCGTGTTTATTACTTATAAAATATAATTTTTTTCCAATATTATAGCATTTATCTTTGATTCTTATGGGTTTTACTTTAAAAAGCAATAATTTTTACATGTTTGAATGTTGTTTTATTTTTTTTTTTTCATCTAGAACCCCTCATTTCTCCATCTTGAAATTTGGTGAGTGTCTTAGTAAAACATTGAAAAAAATTATATATTGTTTTGAAAAAAATTAAAAATGATATATATATTTATCGGTTTCACAACGTTCTACGTCTTCCGATACCCAATCTCCACTCGTTTCTGTTTGCCCATAATTCATCATCTAGGCCTCTTATTCTTATTTCACTGTCTATTCCTTCTCTCCAGCTTCTCCTTGGCCGTCCTCGTTTTCTTCGGCCAGTTGGTTTCCATTGTAGTATTTGTTTAGGTAGTCTTTCGTCATTCATTCTTTGTACATGTCCGTACCACACCAGTTGTTTTGTTCTTATATCATCCACTAAAGTACGTTCACCTACTGTCATAATTTCTCTTATTCTTTGATTTGTAACTCTTTCTCTTTTTGATTTCCCTGCTGCTCTTCACCAATAGTCCATCTCCGTAGCGGAAAGCATTTTTTCTGTTCTATCCTTGATTGGCCATACTTCTGAGCCGTATGTAATAATACTTTTTATAATGGTGTTATATATAAGCTTTTTGTTTGAAACTCGTAGACAATGATTGTGTAGAAATAAAATTTCGGACTTCCATTGTCTTTATTTATTTTAAAACACGACGTTTCGGTTAGTAAGTATCTCTAACCGTTATCAAGTGTGAACTAAACAATCTAGTCTCTAGGCTACTACTTATACTACTTGGTGTGCAGTCAGGTGTGACGGCCCGCCCCCTTTTTTAATCCTAAGACGCCTGTTTTCCTTAAGGAGTGGTTTCCATATGTTTGGTATGTCCGTGCTTGGTTGACTGAAAACTTCTTTATTCTGCATTATATACGCAGCTTCAATAAACTTTCGTTTTCGCCAATGCGACTCCTTATGTAAAACTTTAGCTTCTGACCACTGAATCCTGTGATCATTTGACCAAGCATGATCTGCTAAACCGGATTTTTCAATATCCCCTAATTGGGTACTTTTTAGATGTTCATTTACTCTAACCTGAAGAGGGCGTTTCGTTTCACCTACATATGATTTACCACACTCACACGGGATTTGGTAAATACATTCCTTATTATTTGAGGGATTGTCTGGTTTTGTTTTAGTTACAAAACTTCTTATCGTATTTCCCGAAGAAAATACTGTTTTTATATTATAGTGTTTAGCTATTCGTCTTATGTTTTCTGAAATCCCTTGAACATATGGAATGTTAATAACACCTAACGGATTATTATTTTGAGAATTTGGTACATTTAGTTTGTTTTTAATTTTAAATATCGTTGAGTTTATTAATTTCTCGGAATAACCATTCTGTTGTAAGTCCTTTTTAATGTTGTTAATTTCTGTGGTTAATTCTTCATTATTACTACAAATATTTACGGCTCTTAAATACAAACTTCTTATAACTCCTTGTTTTGTTGCAACAGAATGATTAGACTTAAAATTTAGGTACTGTCCCGTGTGTGTAGGTTTCCTATATACAGTGGTTTGAATAATCGTTTGACAAGAACATCCAAAAAAGGTAAGGCCGAATCTTTTTCAATTTCCATGGTGCACTTGATTGTTGGTCGAATACCGTTTATATGGTGTAGAAAATTTTGTAGTTCGTCATCATCAAAAGAAGCAAAAAAAGACAAACATCACCAGTCAAGAACAACGGGCAATCAAGAACCTGCAGGCTGACAAATCAATCAAGATTCTACCGGCCGACAAAGGAAACGCAACGGTGATCATGGATGTCGAGACTTACGACAAAAAGATCCAAGAAGTTCTGGAGAAAGGAGACTACAAGCAACTACCCAAAGACCCAACCACCACCATAGAAGGACGCATCTACAGGACTTTGAAGAAGTATGCTGAAAATATCCCGGACGCTGCTAGATCCCGCCTGACTCCACACCACAGTAAGGCACCACATTTTTATGGATTACCAAAGATCCATAAGAAGGAAATACCACTGCGACCAATTACCAGCTCCAGGGACTCACCGACCAGCACTTTGTCGAGGTTTTTGTTGGACATAATTCAACCACTACAGGGTAAGTCCGAATCTTTTGTCAAAAACTCGGAACATTTTGTGGAGGTTTTAAAAGGTATCGAATTAGATCCCGGCGATAGATTTGTAAGTTTTGATGTAGAAAGTCTCTACACCAACGTGCCAATAAATGAGTCACTCAGTATCATTAAAAACAAATTACAAACTGATGATACACTTCACGAGAGAACAACGCTATCGGTGGAGGGGGTGATGGATCTTTTGGAGCTCTGTCTCCGTAACTCTTACTTTCAAGTGAAAGATAAGTTTTACGCGCAAAATGATGGACTCCCAATGGGTTCATCTCTTTCGCCAGTGGTAGCAAACATCTACATGGAGTGGTTCGAGGGCCATGCGATCAACACAGCAAGAGTCAAACCAAAACTATGGCTACGATACATGGATGACACATTTATTATATGGCCGGAAAATGATGACGAACTACAAAATTTTCTACACCATATAAACGGTATTCGACCAACAATCAAGTGCACCATGGAAATTGAAAAAGATTCGGCCTTACCTTTTTTGGATGTTCTTGTCAAACGATTAGACAGAAACATTCAAACCACTGTATATAGGAAACCTACACACACGGGACAGTACCTAAATTTTAAGTCTAATCATTCTGTTGCAACAAAACAAGGAGTTATAAGAAGTTTGTATTTAAGAGCCGTAAATATTTGTAGTAATAATGAAGAATTAACCACAGAAATTAACAACATTAAAAAGGACTTACAACAGAATGGTTATTCCGAGAAATTAATAAACTCAACGATATTTAAAATTAAAAACAAACTAAATGTACCAAATTCTCAAAATAATAATCCGTTAGGTGTTATTAACATTCCATATGTTCAAGGGATTTCAGAAAACATAAGACGAATAGCTAAACACTATAATATAAAAACAGTATTTTCTTCGGGAAATACGATAAGAAGTTTTGTAACTAAAACAAAACCAGACAATCCCTCAAATAATAAGGAATGTATTTACCAAATCCCGTGTGAGTGTGGTAAATCATATGTAGGTGAAACGAAACGCCCTCTTCAGGTTAGAGTAAATGAACATCTAAAAAGTACCCAATTAGGGGATATTGAAAAATCCGGTTTAGCAGATCATGCTTGGTCAAATGATCACAGGATTCAGTGGTCAGAAGCTAAAGTTTTACATAAGGAGTCGCACTGGCGAAAACGAAAGTTTATTGAAGCTGCGTATATAATGCAGAATAAAGAAGTTTTCAGTCAACCAAGCACGGACATACCAAACATATGGAAACCACTCCTTAAGGAAAACAGGCGTCTTAGGATTAAAAAAGGGGGCGGGCCGTCACACCTGACTGCACACCAAGTAGTATAAGAGGTAGCCTAGAGACTAGATTGTTTAGTTCACACTTGATAACGGTTAGAGATACTTACTAACCGAAACGTCGTGTTTTAAAATAAATAAAGACAATGGAAGTCCGAAATTTTATTTCTATAAGCTTTTTGTTATGTTTTGATATACTTTGGTCCCAAATTATTCCATTTAATAAAGTTATTGCTTTTCTTCCTTGTACGTTTCGATCTTTTATAGCTTTGTCTAGTGTTCCGTCAGCTGTAATTTTTAGACCTAAGTATTTATACTCATCACAGGAGTGAATTCGCTGCCCGGTATTTAAGATTAGATCCTGTTTCATTCCACCGATACACATATACTCTGTCTTATTGAGATTAACCTCTAGTCCCCACTTATTGTACTCTTCTATTAGTTTTCGTGTCATATATTCGAGGTCGTCATAATCCTGAGCCACTACTATCTGATCATCGGCGAAACATAAAGCATACAAGGTGGTTTCGTCCAACGGAATTCCCATGTTTTGGCATTTTCTCTTCCATACTTTAAGGACTTGTTCCAAGTATATCTTGAAGAGCGTAGGCGAGATACAGCAACCTTGTTTAAGACCTTTATTTACTTGAAAGCCTTTGGTTAGTTTTGCTTTTATTTTAACTTTTGCCTTACTATTGCGGTATAACTCTTGGATGGCCTTAATTAGTTGTACGCTTATGTTTGTGTTTTCCAACGCTTTCCAAAGTAGATTTAGTGGTATACTATCATATGCCTTCTGCAAATCCACGTAAAGCAGATGCAGCTCTTGACCGTATGCCATTTTCTTTTCAATAACTTGGGTTATACAAAAGAGATGATCTGAAGTCGATCTACCCGCCCTGAAACCAGCTTGTTCTTCTGCCTCCATGTCTTTATATTCGCTCTCTACTTTATTTCTTATTATTTTACCGTATATTCTGCTTAGCGTACTAGTCACAGATATACCTCTATAATTGTCACATATATCTTTCCTTCCTTTTTTGTGTATTGTGGATATATATGACGTTTTCCACTCAGTTGGGACTACAGTTCCATTTAAATATTTTTGGAAAAGATTCCGTAATCTCCAAAACAGTTCTTCAGTGCCATATTTAATAAGTTCGGCTGGGATATTTCCGGGTCCGGCAGATTTACCGCTTTTTAAGGTTGTGCACACGTTTTTGACCTCAGAGATTGTGAGGGGTACTGGAGATCCTATCGTTCTAATTATATTGTCTCTTGCGTCTTCCTTGAATTCTGCTCTATCTTCAGTTAAAAGTTTTTTAAAATGCTCATCCCATTCTTTGTCTGGTATTGGTGAAATGATATCTCTGCATGTTTCTTTTTTAATCGATCTTATAGTTTTCCAGCTTTCGGTACTTCTCCTACCTCCTAAGTAAGAATCTATTTTCTGACACTTTTGCGTCCACGAATGATTTTTCTTATCACTGATCATTCTTCTCACCTTTGATTGCGCGATTTTGTATTCTTGTCTGCTTCTATCTGTCTTTTGGGATAAGTAATTTCCTTTTTTCCTCTATTTCTCTCTCAATCTCAGCATCCCACCAGTATGGTTTTCTTCTTTTAGAAGTTTCTTCCACTAATCCTAGTGCTTCTTTTGCAGCTTGGTGGATGCTTAATGTAATACATTCGTATTCCTCATCTGGGGTTTCACCTGAACTTGTATTAAGTTTTTCGTTCAGTCTCTTTTTGTATAAGTTTTTTACGCTGTCATGTTCTAGGCTTAGTAGATTATATTTACAGTGATCAATTTCTTCAATCACTGTATCATCAAGATGTTGTTGATGGAGGCTTCGGCCTTGATAATGAAAGAGAATTTTGGTCTCCAGAAAATAGTGATCACTTCCGCATGTTGATCCACGCTTTGTTCTGACATCTTGAATTTTTAGTTTTGTCTTTTGTTTAGTGATAAGATAATCAATGACGGATTTCAGGTTTTGTGAGGGTTTGGTCCAGGTATATTTGTGTATTTCCTTATGTTGAAAAAAACCGTTTTGGATTTTTAGGTTTAATTGCTCACATACTGTAATTAGCCGGTTTCCATTGTCATTAACAAGATTTTCTCCATATTGGCCAACTGTCAGATCATTAACTCTGTTACCGGTTCTACTATTTAAATCTCCCAATATGACAATTTCTCTAGATGCACTTACTGCTGATATTTCATTGTGTATTTCTTCAAAAAAATTAAAAATGATGTTTTTTCAAAAAAATTAATGGATCCATGACGGTTCCTAACCCACTAGCACACTTCAAGTAAACTCCATGCTATATGAACCCTAAACCGAACCGAACAGTTTTTTGTAAATATCTCCGAAACGAAAGCTCCTACCGCATATTGATGCGACGCTCCGTTAAAGTTCGCATTTTTTAAACTTTTGAACTGTCAAAAAACTGTCATTTGCATTGATGAATTTCGACCAAAATCTAACCGTTACAGTATCGAATACTATTTGACCTAAAAATTTTATGAAAACCGTTTGGGCGGTTTAGGAGCTATCGTTTTACGGACAGAGCTACATACACACACACACACAGACAGACATTACGACAAGGGTAGGGTAGGTCAAAATACACCCAAATAACACATTTTTGGCGTTATCTGGAAAAAAAATTGTCAAACAATACCTTCTCTAGTCATTGTTGTACGGGCTAGGAAAGTAATAAAAACATTTTTTTCCATTTTTAAAAAAATATATTTATTTGTAAAATGTGTTATCCTATACACCATTTAAAAGGCTTTTGAAAGACCCTTTAAACAAGGTATCGCTCGCATTTCTGATAAGTAGTTTTAGAGATATCCTTATTTTTCTATACTTATGTAATAGCAAAATTTGGTAATTTTATAATTTTAAAAAATTAATAACAAAAAACTACTCGACCAAAAATTTTAAAAATTTAAATTTTTAATCTACTCTATCACTAAAATAAGTGTACCAAAAATTAACAAAATCGGAGAGGGTGTCTACCAAACCCCTGGGTGATTTCATATGACACGACCCTGATAGCAAAAACAAGACAATCATCTTCAAATTTAGTTAACACACGTAGAAGTATCAAAACAAAAAAAACAATAAAAATTAGCTGAATTGTCTTTATTTCTGGATAGTTCAAATGCACCAGTAGGTACCAGCATTGGTATAAATTTTACACCCCTTTTAGAGGGGTAGTTCTTGCGTCCAGTGGTAAATCCAAGCAAGGCCAACACAAAAATAGAGGCCACGACCCTGAAAAAATTAGCTGTTCTCCCGGGGCTGAATTTTACATTGGGTCTTATGGGAGGTCAGACGTTTTTTTATGATATTTTCAAAATGGCACTACAGATTTCCGCAAAATTTTAGTGAAATATTTTCAGACACCATCCCGATATTCCACCAAAGTTTTGTAAGGAAGCAACATGATTAAAAGGTTAAAATCTTCAAGATTTAGCATTCCTTATTTTGAATTCAAATTACCCGCCATCTACCATATGCCAACTGTTATATTTGACATGTATTGTACTTTGTCATCTGTGATTGTCACATTCGCTTCTGCCTTAAACTTAATTTTTGTGTGAGCTAATGAAGCGGCTCTGAAAAATTAAGCATTACTATACATTTCAAAAAAATTGTTCTGCCAAAATAAAGTAAAAACAATCTCAAAAACGGCTTTATTAAAAAAAAAATCAAATATTCATGAACCGCCATTCCAACTTCAATATTTTAAAGACAATCAGCTGTGTCGTAACGTGACCATCAAAAAAAAATCAGCCCCGGATGTGACGTCAACAAAGTGGAGGATCGTGGCCCGTCCGTTTTGATAGCCCTGATCCAAGATATCTAAAAGTTTTTTAACCCGAATTCGGACTTAGCATCGAAAAATACATTCAGGAATACTTAATTTTCCATTTCTTTTTAGGAGTAGTTTGGGGTCCCATGGTGAATTCCAGTAATCTATGATTTTTATTACTCTGGTACTCTGGTTTTGCACCTATCTTACGAAACTCAATTTTCCCTCATTAAAATACATAGATATACCCTGGGTTGAGCATCTATCATCAGCATCACTGCTGTACCATCTTTTCTTGAAAAATTTGACATATCTAAAACTCTACTTCGGAATGAACTACGAAACTCAAACTTTGCACAGTCGTGGATCTTCAAAGAGAGTTAACAACCCCTCCAAGTTTTATGGACTTCAATAAAGTAGTAATGTAGTTACGAAATTTCAAAAAACGTTGAAATTGCCACTCACTCACTCATGTATAGATTATCAAAATTCTACTGTACTTCCAGACATGCTGCAAAGCTGAAATTTGGCAGACTGATAGAAATGATGACCAAACCCTTGCAAAAAATAAAAAACCCCCAAAATCCTAATTTCCTTCCCTCCCCAAGACATGTAAAGTTATGTAAAAGTAACAACTTTGGTAGACTGATAGGAAATATTATTAAACTTTTTAAAAAAATTAAAAAAACTACAAAATTTTAATTTGCTTCCCTCCCCTATAAATGTAAAGTTATATGAAAGTAACATTGCCCACTTCCAGAAACGCTAGAAAGCTGAGCTTTCGAAGGCCGATAGGAACTATGATAAAACTATAGAACAAAATTAAAAAACCCCAAAATTTTAATTAATTCCCTTCCCCATAAATGTAAAGTTACGTAAAAGAAACATTGTCCACTTCCAGGAACGCTAGAGAGCTAATCTTTGAAAGGCTGATGGGAACTATCATAAAACCATAGGAAAAAATTAAACCTTAAGTTTTATTAAGGCATTGCAAAAGTTTTTGACAATATTCCGCATATTTTACTACTTTAAAACTTAAATATTGTTACAAATTTAAGTTATTTAAATTTTATAATTGGAATTTATTTAGGTTTAGTGTAGTATTAGGTCGATTTATCTTAAGGTTGTATTCTTAGTCTAGGTTTTAGTTGCGTTGTCTGTGGCTTGCGGTCGCGGTAGTGCGGGAACTTTCCGGACGTCGAAGGCTGCCGGAAAGTTCGAGAGAGATGGACGATCCTATATATAGGGCCGGGGTCGCGCACCAGGCAGTCAGTCACAGATAGCGTGCTGTAATGGTCGTGAGATTAACACGAAGTTAATAGACCGATTATAGTAGTGAATTATTAGCAAGTTATTACTAAGTTTAAGTGCGTGTTTTTATACATAATTTGTCGAAATAAATTGACGTATCGTTTTCAACAATTGCGAGTTTTAATTTGTCGTTGTGAACCCGTAACAATTGGTGTCAGAAGTGGGCTTAAAAGAAATAAATAGTGCAAAGACTACCCTTACATAGTACCACCGGATAGGACAATTGGACAGAAAAACAGTAAGTGATTTTTCCAGAATATTCGAAGAAGTTCGATATTATTTTATTCAAAAACTAAAAGAGATATTTAAGAACCGACTTCGACATTAACTTTACAGTCCAAAAATTGATAATTAGAGAGATTTTCTAGAATATTCTATAACATTCTACGACGTTCTATTCAAAAACTAGAAGAGATATACAAATACCGACTTCGACATTAGATTAGTAATTTTAAAAGTAAGAATCAGAAAGAATTTCTAGAACATTCCATCACTTTCTACGACGCTCTATTCGAAAACCAGAAGAAATATCCAAAAAGAGACTTTGACATTAGCTTAGTAATTTCAAAAGTAAGAACTAAAAAGAATTTCTAGAAGATTCCATAACATTCTACGACGTTCTATTCAAAAACTAGAAGAGATATACAAATACCGATTTCGACATTAGTTTAGTTATTTCAAAAGTAAGAATTAGGAAGAATTTCTAGAAGATTCCATAACATTCTACGACGTTCTATTCAAAAACTAGAAGAGATATACAAATACCGACTTCGACAGTAGCTTAGTTATTTTAAAAGTAAGAATTAGAAATTATTTCTAGAATATTCCATAACATTCTACGACGGTCTATTCGAGAACCAAAAGAGATAATCAAAAAGTGACTTCTACATTTGCCTAGTAGCAGAAAGAGTAGCATTTACCAGTATATTCCAGAACATTCCATTAGGTTCTATTTAAGAATTGGAAGAGATATTGAAAAACCGACTTCGACATTCGCTTTATAGCCCTAAAATAGACGTTTTAAGTGATTTATCAGGAAGTTGATGCTTACTAGACAAGGATCGGCAAAGATGCAAGATCTAACTAAAATGATGCAGGCTCTCGCAGCTCAAATGGCTCAAAACCAGAACGATATAAGACAGACCATGGAACAAAACCAGAACGACATGCAGAAAAACTTTTACCAAATCAAGAGCAACTCCGAACAGCTCAGAGAAGAGTTTAAGACTGCAACCGAAGATCTTAAGGAAGAAATAACTCAAAGAATGCATAGAGTGGAACAAAAGGTACAAAATAAATTGCAGAATGTAGAAGAAAAGGTACATAATGTTGAAGAAAAGGTACAGAATGTTAGGAAAGAAGTTTTTCAAACCATGGAAGAAAAATTCCAGGACGTGTCGAAACAGCTTATACAGCTTCAGAAAGAACACAACAAAATAAAAGCTCAGGGATGTGTCGTGAATTCCAACCAGAACATTAAGCCTCCAAATTTTGACGGTACGTCCTCCTGGTCCACCTACAAACAACAATTTGAAGCTGCCGCCGCTGCAAATGGTTGGGACGAGGACGAAAAAGCTAGAGCGTTGTTAGTAGCTCTACGGGAACCTGCACTCGGACTTTTACGGTCCATTCCAGTCGAACAAAAACTGAATTATAACGCTTTAGTGGCAGCGCTAGAAAGAAGGTATGGAGACGAACACTTGCGAAATTTACATTGGTCAGAATTAAATGTTCGTCAACAAAGAGCAGGGGAGTCATTACAAGAGTATGAAGCGGATATCAGGAGGCTGATGTACTTGGCTTACCCAGAAATGCCAGAAAATTACAGAGATCCCTTCACGGTAGATCGCTTTATTAACGGCTTGCGAGACACGGACTTAGCAAAATTACTTCGTCGAGAACGCTTCCATAACAGCAGTGAAGTGTTGATTCGAGCCCTTGAAATTGAATCATCAAATAATATGTCCAGGCCAAAAGTAAGAGCTGTTTCAATTCAGGAGGGAGAAGAAATGAGCACTGGAGATGAGGTCTACTTAAAAACGCTAAACCAACTGTTTCAATCACTGATAGAGAAGATTGATTCTTTGAAAGAAAGTAGACGATCCCCTCCAAATGTAAAGTGTTTCAGATGCGGACGTACAGGGCATATTCAACGCGATTGTCGTGTCCAAATGAGGTCTCGCTCACCATCTAGTGGGACAGAGTACCGAAGAAGAGATCAGGAAAAACTAAAACTAGTCAACGCAGAGGGGCGGGTGTTGGCTAATGGGAATAGAGCCCCCAAAATTTACTCTATTAAGAGCCTAAAACATACTGCTGACAGTCTTAACATCGACGGACTCATTAATGGGAGAAAAGTTAATATAACAGTAGACACTGGTGCTGCCATATCATTGCTTAAGTTCAAAATTGCAACGAGATATAAAATTCGACCAATAGAAAAGAAAATAACACTTAAGACTGTGACTGGAGAATCCGCCGACGTGTTGGGGCAGACAGATATAGACCTACAGCTGGGAAGATTGAAGATTCGCCACACTGTATTGGTTGCAGAAATAGAAGACGAATTTATTTTGGGAATGGACTTGATAAGTAAACATGGATTTGCGTTTGATAATAAACTTAATACCCTAAGATTTGGGAATGAAGAGTTCATTTTGTCAAATAGTCACTTCAATAAAGAACCAATAAAGGTCGTGGCAGTATGCACAACAAGACTAGTCGGTAACAGTGAGACCATAATTTTTGGGAGGCTGGAAAGTAAAACATCAAGCTGCGTCAGACTCATAAGCCAACAAAACACACCCAACACCTACCTCGTTGTCAAATCACTAGTTAAAACCGATAAAGACATCCCGATTAGAGTCGCCAATATTTTCCCAAATAGTGTCAAAATTAATAAGGGGGAGGTGGTAGCATTATTTGAACCAGTACAGAAAGTAACAAGATGTGAAGAGCCAACTTCCGAGGATACAAGCAAGTTACCAATGGAGGTACTTCAGCAATTTGAGTCAACTTGGCAATATCTCACTCCAGAAGAATATAGTAAAGCGAGAGAGTTTATAGAAGAACAAAGTAATATCTTCGAAACTAGGAGTAGTTCGGGACGCACAAACCTTATTCAACATGCTATCAACACTGGCGATGCCCAACCGATAAGACAACCCCCAAGAAGACTACCAATGGCCAAGCAAGAAGAAGTTCACAATCTCATTAATAAAATGCTCAGCGACGGTGTTATTGAAGAGTCATCAAGTCCTTGGTCATCTCCTGTGGTGTTGGTCACTAAAAAGGATGGAAATTTTGTGTCGACTACAGGAAACTTAACGATGTGACCAAGAAAGATAGTTACCCACTGCCAAGAATAGACGACACATTAACAACGTTGGCAGGATCATATTGGTTTTCTACTCTTGACCTGAAAAGTGGGTATTGGCAAGTAGGAATCTTTGAAAGAGATAAAGAGAAGACTGCATTCTCTGCTGGAAGTGGACTTTATCAGTTTAATGTGATGCCATTTGGCCTGTGCAATGCCCCAGCTACAT
This sequence comes from Aspidapion aeneum, assembly GCA_963576565.1. Taxonomy (NCBI): domain Eukaryota; kingdom Metazoa; phylum Arthropoda; class Insecta; order Coleoptera; family Brentidae; genus Aspidapion; species Aspidapion aeneum. The sequence continues at coordinate 73,904,845 of OY755044.1, forward strand.
TTGAAAGACTAATGGAAGTCGTTCTACGAGGCCTTACTTGGAAAACCTGCCTAGTCTATTTGGATGATGTCATAGTAATGGGGAAATCATTTCAAGAACATCTAGATAATTTACGAGAAGTATTCTCAAGAATCAGGAACGCAAATCTTAAATTAAACTCAAAGAAATGTTTTCTGTTCCAAGAAAAAGTTGAGTTTCTGGGTCACGTCGTTTCCCGAGAAGGCATCCATACCGACGAAAAGAAGCTACAAGCAATAAAAGAATGGCCTCAACCTCGTGACAAACATGAATTGAGAAGCTGTTTGGGTCTGTGTACATACTACAGACGATTTGTAGAAGGATTCGCCAAAATAGCGTCTCCGTTACATAGACGTACAGAAGATAAAGCTTCTTACAAATGGAATACCGAATGTGACCAAGCATTTAGAAGACTAAAAGCAGCATTATGTTCTAGTCCGATTCTTGCATATCCCATTCCAAAAGGAAAATTCATATTAGATACTGATGCGAGCAACGATGGCATAGGAGCAGTACTCTCCCAAGTACAAGATGGAGAAGAACGGGTCATCGAATTTTTCAGCAAGAAGCTATCCAAACCAGAGAGAAATTATTGTGTTACTAGAAAGGAGCTCCTAGCCATAGTTAAATCCGTAGATCACTTTCACAAATATCTCTACGGACAAGAGTTTCTGATTAGAACGGATCATGCTGCGTTACAGTGGCTCATGAAAATGAAACAACCTGAGGGGCAAGTCGCGAGATGGATAGAAAAGCTACAACAATACCATTATCAAATTAAGCACCGAGCAGGAAGGGTGCATAATAATGCAGATGCATTGTCCAGAAGACCTTGCCCTGAGGATTGTAAACATTGCAGGAAAATTGACCAGAAAGAATTACCTACGTGCGCCAGATAAAGTTAGAACCAGATGAAGAATGGATGTCGGCTTCGATTAGAACCACACAACTTAACGACAAAGATGTAGGACCTATCTTGCGATTGAAAGAAGATAACAAGCCACGACCATCATGGCAAGATATCGCAAACCAAGGGGTGATATTCAAATCACTGTGGGCACAATGGGATTCACTGATAGTAGAGGAAAACATCCTTAAACGTGCCTGGGAAAGTGCCGATGGCCTTACTGTGGTTAATCAAGTAGTGGTTCCTAGGAGCATGGTAGACAATATAATGGCCGAATGCCATGGTGGAAAATCAGGCGCGCACCTAGGCATAAATAAAACCATGGACAAAATTGGAAACCGATTTTATTGGGTCAATTACTTTCAAGATGTGAAAAACTGGTGCCGCCGATGTTCGACTTGTGCAGCCAGCCAAGGTCCCAAAACAAGGTCCAGAGGTCAAATGAAACAATATAACGTAGGTCTGCCATTCGAACGCATTGCTATTGATGTGGCCGGACCATTTCCAGAAACTAAAAAGGGCAACAAATACATCCTTGTTGTCATGGATTATTTTAGCAAATGGCCAGAACTTTTTGCTTTGCCTAACCAAGAGGCCGCTACAGTTGCAGAAGTTCTGGTAAATGATGTTTTCAGCCGATTTGGCATTCCTTTGGAACTACATTCAGATCAAGGAAGAAACTTTGAATCAAAGCTCTTCCAGAATCTCTGTGACCTTTTAGGAATACATAAAACACGGACTACTGCTTTGCATCCGCAGTCAGATGGCATGGTTGAAAGATTTAATAAAACAATAGAGGAACATCTTTGCAAAGTTGTTGATGAGCACCAAACAGATTGGGACCAATATATTCCATTGTTTTTGATGGCCTATAGAACTGCCATTCACAATACGACAGGAGCTACTCCATCTAGTATCCTGTTTGGTAGAGAACTGCGTTTACCATGTGATATCATGTTTGGTTCACCTGAAGAAGCACACTTAGAGGTTAATGACTATGTCGAACGTTTAAGGCAAAAGCTGCACGATATCCATGAAGTGGTTAGAGAGCGAATAGAAATAGCCAGTGACCGCATGAAAGCGAGATATGACCTGAAAGCAAACTCTTCAGGGTTCAAAGAGAATGATCAAGTCTGGCTATACAATCCTCAACGCAAGAAAGGAAGATCACCTAAGTTGACACCACCATGGGAAGGGCCTTATAAAGTTGTTAAGAGAAATAATGATGTAGTCTACCGAATCCAGAGAAGCCCGAAGTCCAAGATGAAAGTTGTTCATCTAGACAGACTAAAACCTTACCTGGGAAATGTTGATCGAGACGATCAAACCTGAAGAGGAGGATAGTGTTACAAATTTAAGTTATTTAAATTTTATAATTGGAATTTATTTAGGTTTAGTGTAGTATTAGGTCGATTTATCTTAAGGTTGTATTCTTAGTCTAGGTTTTAGTTGCGTTGTCTGTGGCTTGCCGTCGCGGTAGTGCGGGAACTTTCCGGACGTCGAAGGCTGCCGGAAAGTTCGAGAGAGATGGACGATCCTATATATAGGGCCGGGGTCGCGCACCAGGCAGTCAGTCACAGATAGCGTGCTGTAATGGTCGTGAGAACACGAAGTTAATAGACCGATTATAGTAGTGAATTATTAGCAAGTTATTACTAAGTTTAAGTGCGTGTTTTTATACATAATTTGTCGAAATAAATTGACGTATCGTTTTCAACAATTGCGAGTTTTAATTTGTCGTTGTGAACCCGTAAAAATATTATCCATATCCTTCAAAACAGGAGTGAAATCATAACAAAAACATTTCATGTAAAAAAAGCCGAGTACGCGAAAATAGTATTCCACTAAAAAAATTGACATAAATGTAAAGCCAGGTTCTCTAATACAAATTTCAAAATGAAAGGATCTTACTAGTTTGGAAATGTTTTTCCAAACTTGGCTATTACGGCTGCAAATGACTCTTAGGCACAGTGCTAAAAAAACATAAAGAAGTTTGGCTGTAATAGCAAAGTTAAAAAAAAAACATTCTCAAACTAGTAAGAACCTTTCGTTTTGAAATTTGTATTAGAGAACTTGGCTTTACATTTATCTCAATTCTTTTTACGGAATACCATTTTCGCGTACTTGGCTTTTTTTACTTTAAATGTTTTTGCTATGACACCTATGTTTCAAAACCAAGACCTACCTACTTTTCAATTTGTATTAAAATTGTCAATCATGTCAACACTAAAATATAAGATTGTATATTTTTAGCGATTTATTTTATAAAGGCAATATTTTTCTGCACTATACAGCAATAAAGATTCCTGATTTTTGTAAAATATCACTGGTGTTATTTGAGGTGCGATCCGAGGTGCTAACTGGCTATCACAAATTCAAATTCAAAATGTATTTATTCAATTGAACCTAAGCCTAAATTACAATACATGTTATTGTGCCAGGAAAAAAGAGATAAACAAAATTCAATTTTAAGTATTGTTGGTTTTTTTTAAACGTTTAAACCCTACCTACCTAACTCTACATCGACTTAAAAAAAAACGAAAATGTTACACATAAAATATAATTTAAAGTCATAAAAAAGTTTTTCTTTTTCAAGTTAAACACACTTTAATAAAAGACATCCTTAACTAGGAAATTACGACTATCAAACAAACAAATTAAAACAAATTAAAAAAGTCAAAAACAAAACTAAAAATCAAAACCATTGCAAAATAATGTCCCTACAGTTCTTAAAATTTCTTAAAATATTTAAAATTTCAATGATACAGATGTATATTTATATGTATATATTTATGTTTTGTTATGAATTTGATGAAATTTAAAGCAATCAAAAGCAGACACCAGAAACCAAAAATCCTAGGAGGTCTCCCCCACCAGCAGAAGCGAAATATCTATGTGTTCAATGAAATCTCACATTGTATGGTTCAAGCTTTGTAATAATGTTAAATATATTTCTTAAATTTTAAAACACTTGTTTCTGTCTGTAACTGCACAGGTACCTTATTAAAAAATGTAATGGCTGAATACTTTTATAGCTTTTCTATATGAGTTAGCCTATGTGACGTGACCGGAATATATAATCTTTACTTCTTGTCTTATGATTGTGGCTCGATTTGTATTTCTGACAAAGATTCTTATTTTTAAACAAAAACAAGAGAAATTCATAAAGGTACAACCCTGTGACAATTAGTATATAAAGCTCTTTAAATTTACCTCTACAAGACTCAGTAAATTTCATGTTCATGATTGTTCTAATAGCTCGTTTTTGAAATATAAATACTGTTTCGATTTTACTCGAGCCACCCCAGAAGATTATGCCATATCTAAGGAGTGACTCAAAGTATGCATGATATATTACCGTCAATGTATGCTGATTTAGATAGGGTTTTACCACTCAGAATGAGTATATTGCTTTATTAGGTTTTGTATTAAGTGCCCCTGTGTGTCTTCTCCAGTCCAAGTTCTGGTCTATAATTTATACTTAGAAATTTCTCTAGCATTATCTCCCTGTCTCTGATGGTGACTCTCTTGTTAAAAGTGATATTACTTTGTTTTGTTCTAAAGCATATAGGTATTGTGTATTTTTTCTTCATTTAGAAGTAGTTTGTTTTTCATAAACCATTCCGGTGAACTTCCGAGGGCAAATCTGTTTTTTCTAATACATAGTTTATTGTATGGCCTCTAACTGCCATTTCTCTGTCATCCGAAAGCCTTGTACCTATATCTTTTACTTCAGGCGCAGTATCATTTGCATAAAAAAGGAATAGCGGGGCCCTATACAGCTTCCTTGTGGTATTCCTCTTATGGTATGCACTTCAGTAGAGTTATATTTTCTTCTATACAACTATTACTTTTTGTTTCCTGTTGGTCAGATATGATCCTATCCAGGTCAAGGTGGAACCTCCAATGCCATAACTTTCCAATTTGTCAAGTAGGATTTTATACACAAAGGAAGGTTAAGGAAGATTCCCATTGCTATGTTGCTTTCCTCAAGACTCAGCTTGATAAAGTCCAAAAATTTGATAAAATTATTTGTAAATTCATCATTTCCTGAGCTATGTTTAATCTTTAGTTTTTTTTATGATATTGATTGTTTCCTCTTCTGTGGCATGTTCGAGGAAGTTAAATGATATTTTGAGTCAGCTCTTCTGTTGCCTTAATAAATTATTTGCAATATCTACTCCTTCTCCAGGTACTTGTAATCCCTGCTACATCTCTTACTATGCTCCAGGTTGTTTTTATCTTGTCACTGCTTGTGACTTTTTCCTTATAGTAGTTTCTCCTCCCCTCTGTGAGCAGTTTATTATATTTTTGTTTTGCATCTCTATAAGCCGCTTTATACTTATTATCTTTTACGATGTATTTTGCATCAGAAATTTCATCGCTTCCGTAAAAATTATTAGCTGGTTTTTATTTTTTTGTAATCTGTGTTTGTCAGGAAAAGCTTTCTCAACAGCTGGTGATAATAAATTCATACCATTCTACCATTTAATATTCATATTGTCATTGGTGTCTAGTAGCAGTTCCCAGTTTACTTAATGCAGTGCTAATCTGAAAATTTCTTTATTGAATTCATTAGAAGACCTTTTTGATTCATGTCTGTTTATAAAGCTTTCCTGTTCAAATACCATCAATAACAACTCCCGGTGATCAGAAAGATGACAATTAATCATTTCAGTTGACAGATTTTGAAATTTAAATTTATAAACTTAAGGGGACAAATTCGATTTAGGCAATTTTTTACGTAAAAGGCAACAATGCAAAATAGTTAAATATCAGTGAAAAGGTGGCACTACTGAGTAAAGCATTGCCCCCGGTAGGTGGTTTTGTTTAGAGTAATAGGTGATGTCGACTTAGGACAGAGTGTTCCGAATTTGGTTAAAGTACAGTGAGGCCTCCTTTTAGAATTTTTAGGATGACAGTGTCACCTAAAGTCACTAATCAAATACTTTGGCATTTTGTTCGTTTCAAAGTAAATGTTTAAATTTTTTGTTCAAAAAGAAATGCCGCTTTCTTGCCAGAAAAAGCTCGCCCGGCCTCTTCACCATCATCATAATAAGTAAGTAGTTATTTTTTAATACAGTAGGCAGATAATAATAATCAGTTGCTTCTGTGATTTAAAAAAAATAAGAAAACGCACGAACAACTGCCTAATTTTTTTTATATATTTTTTTCATACCTTTATTTTTTAAATATATTCTAGCAAGCTTTAGTTTCTAAGATATTTTGAACATATTTTTTTTAGAACTTACAGCAGCTATGCTTTCTACAGTAGGTTATTAGCTAGGAAGATAGTTGATCCATTTACTTTTGAATTATTCTTTACAGATACAGAATTTCATATGAGCATTCCTATTCATACAAAAGAAAGCAGAATAAGGGGATCATTAAATATGATAGGTAAAGTATATCGAAAAATATTGTAACAAATATAGGTAAATTTAGTGGGAATAAGGACACTATTGTTCTGGTAAATATACGTTTTAATCCATCGGTAACGTTTCGACAATGGTTTTTGTCTTCATCAGATCTTCAGACTAGATCGTACATTGGAACAACAAAAAACAAGAATTCAAGCACATCAGGAAAACAAACGGCACTGATGTGCTTGAATTCTTGTTTTTTGTGGTTCCAATGTACGATCTAGTCTGAAGGTCTGATGAAGACAAAAACCATTGTCGAAACGTTACCGATGGATTAAAACGTATATTTACCAGAACAACAGTGTCCTTATTCCCACTAAATTTACCTATAGTTGCATTGCAAGGACATGATAAGTTTACCAAATTGTAACAAATATTTATCTTAATATTTTCAGGGACGTGATGTGGTTAATTCTATACAATTCTTTCTAGTTTTATTTAAAAACTGTACTTATTGTTTTAGAGATAAACAAAATTATTGAGTCGTTGGTCTCGGAGGATGAAGAGATAGTTTTGTAAGTATTCATTAGGTGGCGTTGCTTTAATAACCATAAAAAACTCTTGTATTCTGTAAAGTTTATATACAGGGTGGGGAAAAAAGACCGGAACCCCTAAATATCTTAAAAACTAAGACATATATCAAAAAATGTTTCAAATATAAGTTGTAAGGCTTAATTTAATCTATTTAGCTGTCACATTGATTTCGACGTATCTGTCAGGTTTAAAGGATTTTTCAGAGGTAACTTTAAAATTTTAAATGGGACCCCCTTGTTTTTTGTATTTCCATTTGTATCCAGGTAAAACTTACGTTCAAATTCAATACGACATTTGACTTCTAACTGTCATTTCATAGAAAAGTAATAATTTTTATTTAATTTTTTAGTGACCTTCAACATGTGGAGATGAGTACGCTGATAATGTACTGAAGTGTCAACAAAGCAGTGACAGAAATTTTGCACGTATGTATCTAAATTTTCAAATCAGAAACAAATTTTAATTTTTTTTTCAGTTTTCGTAATACCTGGCTACAAATTGGAAATACAAAAAACAAGGGGATCTCATTTAAAATGTTAAAGTTACCTCTGAAAAATCCTTTAAAACTGACAGATACGTCAAAGTCAATGTGACAGCTAAATAGATTAAATTAAGCCTTACAACCTATATTTGAAACATTTTTTGATATATGTCTTAGTTTCTGAGATATTTAGGGGTTCCGGTCTTTTTTCCCCACCCTGTATATATATATATATATATATATATATATATATATATATATATATATATATATATATATATATATATCGTTTTATGTCAATTCGCACGTGCTGCGCTTAGTCGCTTCCAACTAATTCCTTTAATTCTCTGGTTGGAAGCTTAGACACCAACGGGTGGGAATTTTTATAAAGGGAGGGAGGCAACTAAATTTTACCTGCTTATACAGGGTGTCCCATAACTTAGGAGCCATAGTACAGCAGGTGAGAGAGAAGGTTATTTCCGAGAAAAAAGTTTATATAACATGGGGGTCAACATACATCTGTTTTTAGGATATAGGATTTTTAAAGTTAGACGAGGGGAGAGAAAAAGGGTTTTAGAAAAAAAATTAAATCTGTCACAGCCAGCTGAATACTCAGGTAATTGTGATTCAAAAATGTGGTATTATTTTTTTTTGATAAAAGTACAAGTTGAGAAGATACAGTCTGTCAAAATAACCTCCAAAAATTTATAAAAAATAAAATATGGCATTTACAAAAATTTATACAAAAAAAAATTTGTTTTTTCTGAAAAAAATTGACCGATTAATTTTTTCAAAAATTATTTTTAATTCAATTTATTGCTCTTTATGCGACTTTAGCCAATTTCATATTTTTACTGGGTGTTTTTAAAAAGTTATTATCAAAAAAGTTTAAAAAATCTCCAACTTTGATGAACCCATGCGGAAACTTTTTATCAGACATGACCTCCTCTATCACCTGTTGGCACATGGCTCCTAAGTTATGGGACACCCTGTATAAACAATGCAAAAATCAATAATTAAATATTTACACATAAATGTTATCCTACCATTTGGTTTTTCTCGAAACTGAACTAGATGACCATTACACGTATATCATAAAAATTGCATATTAAATTTTAGTGATACCTTGGTGACTCATGATGAGGAGTTTGCGGACCAAAGAAGAGAAGGAAAAGTTGCGAAAGCCAAGACGGAGACAGGGTGAGTAATTTAATAATTTTTAATTGTTTTTCTTATTTTTTTAAGTATAAATAACGTCAAAAAGTTATTTTCAAATATTTTGACCTAAATTAGGGATATTTTATCGTGCATCTGCCTGAGAGTCTATTTGTTTATTTGAATATATTCAATAAAGTAAAAAGTAGCTAGAAAATTTATTTAGTGTTTTAAGGTTTATGAAAATATATTTTAAATAAAATATAACAAGCTTTATTTCCTAAGATATTTGAAACATATTAATTAAAAAACTTAAAGCAGCTCTATTGACTTCTACAGTAGTCACTTAGCTAGGAGGGAAGTTTAGTCGATCCATTTCTTTTTGAGATTTAATGTCAAAATTATTCTTTACAGATCCACAATTATATATGAACACTCATATTCACGTTAAAAGGAGACCATCAATAATGATAGGTAAAGTATATTGTAAACTATTATAACAATTAAAGGCCTGTCCTTAAATTACGTAACGCTCTAGAGGGGGGGTTGGCCTTGCGTTACACTCAATGTTTTTTTCATGTTTTTTCTTGAAAATGCGTTACGAGGGGGTGAGGGGGGGTCAAAAATCCTGAATTTTTGCGTTACGTAATTTAAGGACGTTCCCTAATAAGCAGTACTTATTTATTTTAATATTATGAGGGAAATTGACGTGGTTAGTTCTTTGCACTGCTTTCTAGCTTTATTTAAAAAATAATTTTGTTTTAGGGACGCATTAAATTTTCCAATTATTGGACCGCTGGTCTTTAATGCAATGGAGCGAATATCGTTTGCAGGCCGTTTACACCATGCTAATATCTACAAGCACAAGAACGAGTTCGTTTGGGTTTTCTCTATATCAACTAGTGGTGAACTATCCTAACCCACATAAACAAAACTAGAACTAGTACGCTTTTAAAAAAAATCATTAATAAAATCATGTTTTTGTTTTATAAAACTCTAAACAGAAGATAAAACATAATGTTTTTCGTCTTTTGTTTAGAATTTTAGACACGAAAACATGAATTTTCCCATAAAAAAGCATTTTTAAAAGCGTGCTAGCTCGAGTTTGTGTTTATGTGGGTTAGGACAGTTGACCAATAGGGCGACGACATATACAGTACCTTCCACGGATCCAAGAACTTACTTTATTTTTTGTTAACTGGTCTGTGGCGTAGAGGCGATTTACTGACATTTATTATATTTCTTCACAAACGGGACCACCCTGTATATACTGCCTACATTTTTTTTAAAGTTGTTTAAAAAATTTTTTTTTAATTAAAGAAAAATATCATGTTTGCTCGTCAACCATAATATTTCTGTTGATAATTGTAAAGTATAAAAAATTAATAGAAATACTAAAAAAAAACATGGCTTGCTAGAATAAATAATTGGATATAGAGCACCATCGCGCAGATAGACAAATGTGACACTTTTTTATTTAGAAATATATAAGAAACGAAAAAAATATTACCAGATAAAATCCCCAGCAGAAATGGCAAAAACGGACAAAATTGACACCTAATCGGCATTTTTAATATTTCTGATTATTTTTGTGGCTTATATCCTTGTATCTAGAATTTTTTTTGCGAAAGCACCAAAATTCTGCTGCAAACTGGTGAATAATTAAAAATATTTTAAAGAAAATTCCATTAATCCGAGTCAATAAAATATCTTGTTTTTGTCAGCATAAAACCTTATCGTATTTCCTCTGTATAGTAGCAAATTTAACTTTTTTAAAATTATTTTTTAGTAGTTAACAGATTTCAAAAACTTTCTGTGGTAAACCGTATTATTTGTTTTATATTTTCTGCTTTTGAGGATTAAAAAACAAAAAAAATATTTTTTGGAAAAACTAAATACTTAATTTCAAAAAAATTCTAATACATCATTTAATTAGACATTTTAACAGTTTTTAAAAAATATAGACAGATATACAGTGTGATCTCGTTTGTGAAAAAATATAATAAATAAGAGACATGTTTGTAGGAATCTCGTATGTCAGTAGATCGCCTCTGCGCCTCAGACAAGTAAACAAAAAACTTGACGAAGTATAGGTTCTTGGAACCGTGGAATGGTACTATATATGTGGTAAAGAGGTACAATTAGTTGGACATCCTTAATTTTTGCCTTGTCTAATAATGAAAACGCCCACGGTAAAAATTTTTGTCTAGAATGAAAACACGTTCTTTTCTTGAATAAATTGTTTTACCGTAAAACAATTTGTTTTGAATTAAAATATTTCTTTTTAGTTCAACGCAATAATAATCTTAAAATGAGACTTTATTTTTCTTCTTTAATTGTTTTGTGTCAGTATATTCCATTTAGTAACAAAGCAAATTGTCTTCATATAAGTAATATTTTGCTTCCAGAGAAAACGGTGCCTTAGATTAATTCAGTTCTAATTTATAAAAAAAAAATTCTGTTTCACATTAAAATAAGAGGGAAGACATTTTTTGTGCTATATCAAGAAAATATTCTCTTGGTGAATAGGAAAGCACAAATTATTTTACTTCAAAGCAATTTGCTTTGATCTAAGATAATTTTTTTTATCGTGCGGTATAAAATATTAAAACAGAATAATGTTTCTGACAATTATCGATACAAATTATGCAATATTTAGTTTTCTTTTGTTACGGGGTTTTGTGAGTATATGAATAAAGCAAGATAATTTTCAAATTAGGTGTCAGGCTAGACCTGACGTAATTAACCATATCCTTAAAAAACCCAATCATTTCGAATTAGAAGTCATTAAAATAACTACATAAGAAAATCCTGCATAATTGTCAATAATTTAGAGGTTTTAGTTGTATGTTTTCAGAGAAACCAGCAGATGCCGTAAAAAACGATCCTTACTGAAAACTTTTTTAACACTTGAGGTAAGTTAGCAGCCACCTGAGAAATCAAGTGTCTATGCACACTAAGTTTGGAGATAATTCCATTTTTTAGTATTTACTTATTTTAGGAGTTGATAGTGTAAAATATGCTTCATAAAAATAAACAATATTAAGAAAATTAACAACATGAGCCATTTATTTATTAATACAAAAATAGTTCTCACCAACTTCTGTTACATCTAGTCAACAATAAATCCAGATTTCAATAAAGAAAGTCGCATTTAAATCGGTTCACTAATTTGAGACCTAGACACCTGCGAACAAACAGACTTGTCCAATATGATAATTATGAAAACTTCGCGAACAAATTTAGCCTCATAATAGTTAACGGTTCGATTTCGTTTTCTTGGACTTTTGTGCGGGTGTCATAACGTAAGCCTGCCTGTTTTTTAAACTTTGGTGCTATGGAAACTTGGTAAAATATAGGCACCGGTACAAAACAGCGCGGAACAAAATAGCGGCATCAAAGTAGCGCTTTTTTAAGTTTGTTTATTTATCTGTGAGCAATTGTCCCTTGCTATTTTGTCGTAGCGCTGTTTGTGGCAGTGCCATTTTGTCGCCCCTATTTTGTCCCGCGCCATTTTGCACAGAGCTGTTTTGTACCTACTGGAGCCAGTGGCGTATATAGAAAAAAGTTTCGGGGGGGGCGAGACAGTTTCGGGGGGGGGGGGCGAGACCTCATGAGGCCGTATTTTATGCTATTTTATGTTTGTATTCATGAAATATGTGGAAAATATCTAAAAAAATCTTAGCTTCGGGGGGGGCCCGGAACCCCCAGCCCCCCCGTATATACGCCACTGACTGGAGCCGTAAAAACTAATACAATCTCCAAAGCGTTGAAAAAATAATAATTTCCGGTTTTTGTTTATATAGGGTGTCCCAAAACTTAGGGGCCATAGGCCACCAGGTGATAGAGGTCTTGTCTGATAAAAAAGTTCCTATAATGCATGAGTCAAAACTCTTTGTCGAGATACAGAGCATCAAAGTTGTAAATTTTTTTAACTTTTTTGATAATAACTTTTTAATTTTTTAAGTGTAAACCTCTTTAGGCGCGTTTGGCAGTTTTTGTGGGTAGTGAATTAAACTGAGCCGTCAGGCTCGGCTATGTAACGCTCATTCGGGTGAAGCCGGCTCGAGTCGACTAACTGTGAGATTTGTTGGGTGATCCGTGCATTCAGCGAGCGATATGATGATGAAGGCCAGTATTATTAATTTAGCCTTGTTGAAGTTTACACTTCTGCCTGTCTTAAACACACACAATTTTTTTTTTAGAAAAAAACTATTTTTTTTTGTATATACTTTTATAAATGTCATATTAAACGCAATGTTTTTTTTATATTTTTTTAAAATAAAAACAAGTCTCCAGCGAGACATAACAATAAAATATTATTGATATTTTTTTAAAGAATAAGTAAGCAAAAATTATTATTTTTTTAATTATTATTTTTTATACATTTTTGGTGGTTATTTTGACAGCCTGTATCTCCCCAACTTGTAGTTTAATAAAAAAAAGAATACCACATTTTTGAATCACATTTAGCTTTTAAAACCCTTTTTCCTTCCACTTCTACAACTTAAAAAAGCCTATATCTTAAAAACAGATGTGTTTACCCCCATGTTATATAAACTTTTTTCTCGGAAATAACCTCCTCTATCCCCTGGCACTATGGCCCCTAAGTTATGGGACACCTGTATATGGTAGGCTTGCAGCTGCTCAACGAATATCCAAGAAGTAGAAACCAAACTTTTTTAAATGTTGATGCAAAATAAAATGAATCGACAATAGTATACCTATGTTCCATATATCAAGTAGCTGGGAGTTTATATTCAATGTGGGAATTACCTTTATTATCATTATTATTATTATTATTATATATCGTTCAGATTCACCGAAGAATATACCATTTTTGGGTCAATATCTCAATTTTATACCTAAGAAATATTCAAATCTTACCAATACTATTACAAAATGGCTAGTTCAATATTCTAAGCCAATACTAAAACACGGGTCATGTGACCTTGATCAGCTAATTACCTTACACCGAATTTTTTTTTACCGAATTTACCTAGTTTTCTATAAACTTCTGCATTCATTAGAATCACGTGATTTTAATTCTGGTGAATAAGTGATGCCCCCTAGTAGCAACATAATGAAGTATACTTTTTCGCTCCGATATCGACTTTACTCCGCTTTTAAAAATCCTAATAGATCTCGCTTAGAAAATAAAAAAATATATATTTATCTTGTTTATATAAAAGATTTTGTCAAAATTGTCAAACGTATCTTGTTAGATTTTTTGTTTTTGTTTGTATTTACCTTAAACATAGGAAAAACGAGAAATTATTGTTACAGTTCGCTGTAGTTTATATAAGGTGACGCAAGATCATAGATTTTCCAAACTTTGTTTTGAAGTGTTGTTGGGATTTAGCCATAAATATTTTTTTATCTTTTGAATAAGATAAATTAGCAAAAAACTGCCAAGATACAGTTGCGAAAAATGCTTTAAAAATGCACCCCTCAAAGTTTCGACGCGTGCCGCTTTCTCGTTTTCTAGTTCTATTAGAAAAAAGATTTGGCCAAAAAATGGAATATCAGTGTTGTCAGATGGTAAGTTTTCAGGCGACGTTTGCCCCCTTAAGGGGACAAATTCGATTTAGGCAATTTTTTACGTAAAAGGCAACAATGCAAAATAGTTAAATATCAGTGAAAAGGTGGCACTACTGAGTAAAGCATTGCCCCCGGTAGGTGGTTTTGTTTAGAGTAATAGGTGATGTCGACTTAGGACAGAGTGTTCCGAATTTGGTTAAAGTACAGTAAGGCCTCCTGTTAGAATTTTTAGGATGACAGTGTCACCTAAAGTCACTAATCAAATACTTTGGCATATTATAATCTATAATCTTTGACTTTGGCATTTTGTTCGTTTCAAAGTAAATGTTTAAATTTTTTGTTCAAAAAGAAATGCCGCTTTCTTGCCAGAAAAAGCTCGCCCGGCCTCTTCAACATCATCATAATAAGTAAGTAGTTATTTTTTAATACAGTAGGCAGATAATAATAATCAGTTGCATCCGTGATTTTAAAAAAATAAGAAACCGCACGAACAAGTGCCTAATTTTTTTTATAATTTTTTTTCATACCTTTATTTTTTAAATATATTCTAGCAAGCTTTAGTTTCTAAGATATTTTGAACATATTTTTTTAGAACTTACAGCAGCTATGCTTTCTACAATAGGTTATTAGCTAGGAAGGTATGATCCATTTACTTTTGAATTATTCTTTACAGATACAGAATTTCATATGAGCATTCCTATTCATACAAAAGAAAGCAGAATAAGTGGATCATTAAATATGATAGGTAAAGTATATCGAAAAATATTGTAACAAATATTTATCTTAATATTTTCAGGGACGTGAGAGAAGGTTATTTCCGAGAAAAAAGTTTATATAAGATGGGGGTCAACGTACATCTGTTTTTAAGATATAGGATTTTTAAAGTTAGACGAGTGGGGAGAAAAAGGGTTTTAGAATAAAAATTAAATCTGTCACAGCCAGCTGAATACTCAGGTAATTGTGATTCAAAAATGTGGTATTATTTTTTTTGATAAAAGTACAAGTTGAGAAGATACAGGCTGTCAAAATAACCTCCAAAAATTTATAAAAAATAAAATAAGGCATTTACAAAAATTTATACCAAAAAATTTGTTTTTTCTGAAAAAAATTGACCGATTAATTTTTTCAAAAATTATTTTTCATTCAATTTATTGCTCTTGTTCTAATAAACGACTTTAGCCAATTTCATATTTTTACTGGGTGTTTTTAAAAAGTTATTATCAAAAAAGTTTAAAAAATCTCCAACTTTGATGAACCCATGCGGAAACTTTTTATCAGACATGACCTCCTCTATCACCTGTTGGCCTATGGCTCCTAAGTTATGGGACACCCTGTATAAACAATGCAAAAATCAATAATTAAATATTTACACATAAATGTTATCCTACTATTTGGTTTTTCTCGAAACTGAACTAGATGACCATTACACGTATGATATATCATAAAAATTGCATGTTAAATTTTAGTGATACCTTGGTGACTCATGATGAGGAGTTTGCGGACCAAGAAAGAGAAGCAAAAGTGGCGAACGCCAACACGGAGACAGGGTGAGTAATTTAATAATTTTTTATTGTTTTTCTTATTTTTTTAAGTATAAATAACGTCAAAAAATTATTTTCAAATATTTTGACCTAAATTAGGGATATTTTATCGTATATCTGCCTGAGAGTCTATTTGTTTATTTGAATATATTCAATAAAGTAAAAAGTAGCTAGAAAATTTATTTAGTATTTTATGAAAATATATTTTAAATAAAATATAACAAGCTTTATTTCCTAAGATATTTGAATCAAAGGGCGGATCCAGAGGTGCTTCTAGGGGGTGCCACTTTAGGTGACATTCTCTGTTGGTAAAAAACGGTATATATTTTTTTAAGCAGCATTTTATTGAATTAGTCAGTGGTTGTAATTTCGATGATAATAACAATAGACACTTTCATGCGCCGCAGGCAAAAATTGTGAATTTTTATTAGCAAAAATATTACTTTTTACAAATTTTTTGTATATTCAAAAAATTCTCGGGGGGCGCCCCTGGATCCGCCCCCCCTGGATCCGCCACTGTTTGAAACATATTAATTTAAAAACTTAAAGCAGCTCTATTGACTTCTACAGTAGCCACTTAGCTAGGAGGGAAGTTTAGTCGATCCATTTCTTTTTGAGATTTAATATCAAAATTATTCTTTACAGATCCACAATTACATATGAACACTCATATTCACGTAAAAAGGAGACCATCAATAATGATAGGTAAAGTATATTGTAAACTATTATAACAATTAAGGGCCTGTCCTTAAATTACATAACGGTCAAGGGGGGGGGGGGTTTGGCCTTGCGTTACACTCAATGTTTTTTTCATGTGTTTTTTCTTGAAAATGCGGTACGAGGGGGGAGGGGGGGTCAAAAATCCTGAATTTTTGCGTTACGTAATTTAAGGACGTTCTCTAATAAGCAGTACTTATTTATGCTAATATTATGAGGGAAATTGACGTGGTTACTTCTTTGCACTGCTTTCTAGCTTTATTTAAAAAATAATTTTGTTTTAGGGACGCATTAAATTTTCCAATTATTGTACCGCTGGTCTTTAATGCAATGAAGCGAATATCGTTTGCAGGCCGTTTACACCATGCTAATATCTACAAGCAAAAGAACGAGTTCGTTTGGGTTTTCTCTATATCAGCCAAAACATATACAGTACCTTCCACGGTTCCAAGAACTTACTTTATTTTTTGTTAACTGGTCTGTGGCGTAGAGGCGATTTACTGACATTTATTATATTTCTTCACAAACGGGACCACCCTGTATATACTGCCTAAATTTTTTTAAAAGCTGTTTAATTTTTTTTTTAAATTAAAGAAAAATATCAGGTTTGCTCGTCAACCATAATATTTCTGTTGATAATTGTAAAGCATAAAAAATTAATAGAAATACTAAAAAAAAACATGGCTTGCTAGAATAAATAATTGGATATAGAGCACCATCGCGCAGATAGACAAATGTGACACTTTTTTATTTAGAAATATATAAGAAACGAAAAAACTTTTATCAGATAAAATCCCCAGTAGAAATGGCAAAAACGGACAAAATTGACACCAAATCGGCATTTTTAATATTTCTGATTATTTGTGTGGCTTATGTCCTTGTATCTAGAATTTTTTTTGCGAAAGCACCAAAATTCTGCTGCAAACTGGTGAATAATTAAAAATATTTTAAAGAAAATTCGATTAATCCGAGTCAATAAAATATCTTTAAAAAAATGCGATTTTGCTTGTTTTTGTCAGCATAAAACCTTATCGTGTTTCCCCTGTATAGTAGCAAATTTGACTTTTTAAATTTTTTTTTAGTAGTTAACAGATTTCAAAAACTTTCTGTGGTAAACCGTATTATTTGTTTTATATTTTCTGCTTTTGAGGATTAAAAAACAAAAAAAATATTTTTTTTAAATCGCAAATTTTTTTGAAAATCTAAATACTTAATTTCAAAAAAATTCTAATACATCATTTAATTAGACATTTTAACAGCTTTTAAAAAATATAGGCAGATATACAGGGTGATCTCGTTTGTGAAAAAATATAATAAATAAGAGACAAGATTGTAGGAATCTCGTATCTCAGTAGATCGCCTCTGCGCCTCAGACAAGTAAACAAAAAACTTGACGAAGTATAGGTTCTTGGAACCGTGGAATGGTACTATATATGTGTACAAAATATGGTAAAGAGGTACAATTAGTTGGACATCCTAAATTTTTGCCTTGTCTAATAATGAAAACGCCCACGTCAAAAATTTTTGTCTAGAATGAAAACACGTTCTTTTCTTGAATAAATTGTTTTACCGTAAAACAATTTGTTTTGAATTAAAATATTTCTTTTTAGTTCAACGCAATGTTTAATCTTAAAATGAGACTTTATTTTTCTTCTTTAATTGTTTTGTTTCAGTATATTCCATTTAGTAACAAAGCAAATTGTCTTCATTCAGTTCTAATCTATAAAAAAAACATTTCTGTTTCACATTAAAATAAGAGGCAAGACATTTTTTGTGCTATATCAAGAAAATATTCTCTTGGTGAATAGGAAAGCACAAATTATTTTACTTGAAAGCAATTTGCTTTGATCTAAGACAATTTTTTTTATCGTGCGGTATAAAATATTAAAACAGAATAATGTTTCTGACAATTATCGATACAAATTATGCAATATTTAGTTTTCTTTTGTTACGGGGTTTTGTGAGTATATGAATAAACCAAGATGATTTTCAAATTAGGTGTCAGGCTAGACCTGACGTAACCTGAAGTAATTAACCATATCCTTAAAAAACCCAATCATTTCGAATTAGAAGTCATTAAAATAACTACATAAGGAAAGAAACCTATATATCCTGCATAATTGTCAATAATTTACAGGTTTTAGTTGTATGTTTTCAGAGTAACCAGCAGATGCCGTAAAAAACGATCCTTACTGAAAACTTTTTTAACACTTGAGGTAAGTTAGCAGCCACCTGAGAAACGAAGTGTCTATGCACACTAAGTTTGGAGATAATTCCATTTTTAAGTATTTACTTATTTTAGGAATTGTTAGTGTAAAATATGCTTCATAACAATAAACAATATTAAGAAAATTAAAAACATGAGCCATTTAATTATTAAATACAAAAATAGTTCTCAACAACTTCTGTGACATCTAGTCAACAATAAATCCAGATTTCAATAAAGAAAGTCGCATTTAAATCGGTTCACTAATTTGAGACCTAGACACCTGCGAACAAACAGACTTGTCCGATATGATAATTATGAAAACTTCGCGAACAAATTTAGCCTCATAATAGTTAACGGTTCGCTTTCGTTTTCTTGGACTTTCGTGCGGGTGTCATAACGTAAGCCTGCCTGTTTTTTAAACTTTGGTGCTATGGAAACTTGGTAAAATATAGGCACCGGTACAAAACAGCGCTGAACAAAATAGCGGCATCAAAGTAGCGCTTTTTTAAGTTTGTTTATTTATCTGTGAGCAATTTTCCCTTGCTATTTTATCGTAGCGCTGTTTGTCGCAGTGCTATTTTGTCGCCACTATTTTGTTCCGCGCCATTTTGCACAGCGCTGTTTTGTACCTACTGGAGTCGTAAAAACTAATACAATCTCCAAAGCCTTGAAAAAATAATTTCCGGTTTTTGTTTATATAGGGTGTCCCAAAACTTAGGGGCCATAGGCCACCAGGTGATAGAGGTCTTGTCTGATAAAAACGTTCCTATAATGCATGAGTCAAAACTCTTTGTCGAGATACAGAGCATCAAAGTTGTCAATTCAATTTTTTAAGTGTAAACCTCTTTAGGCGCGTTTAGCAGTTTTTGTGGGTAGTGAATTAAACTGAGCCGTCAGGCTCGGCTATGTAACGCTCATTCGGGTGAAGCCGGCTCGAGTCGACTAACTGTGAGATTTGTTGGGTGATCCGTGCATTCAGCGAGCGATATAATGATGCAGATGAAGGCCAGTATTATTAATTTAGCCTTGTTGAAGTTTACACTTCTGCCGTGTGGTCTTAAACACACACAATGTTTTTTTAGGAAAAAACTATTTTTTTTTGTATATACTTTTATAAATGTCATATTAAACTCAATGTTTTTTTTATAGTCTCCAGCGAGACATAACAATGAAATATTATTGATATTTTTTTAAAGAATAAGTAAGCAAAAATTATTATTTTTTTAATTATTATTTTTTATACATTTTTGGTGGTTATTTTGACAGCCTGTATCTCCTCAACTTGTAGTTTAATAAAAAAAAGAATACCACATTTTTGAAGCACAATTAGCTTTTAAAACCCTTTTTCCTCCACTTCTACAACTTAAAAAAGCCTATATCTTAATAACAGATGTGTTTACCCCCATGTTATATAAACTTTTTTCTCGGAAATAACCTCCTCTATCCCCTGGCACTATGACCCCTAAGTTATGGGACACCTGTATATGGTAAGCTTGCAGCTGCTCAACGAATATCCAAGAAGTAGAAACCAAACTTTTTTAAATGGGCAAAATAAACTGAATCGACAATAGTATATGTCCCATATAACAAGTAGCTGGGAGTTTACATTCAATGTGGGAATTACCTTTATTATCATTATTATTATTATATATCGTTCAAATTCATCGAAGAATATACCATTTTTGGATCAACATCTCAATTTTATATCTAAGAAATATTCAAATCTTACCAATACTATTACAAAATGGCTAGTTCAATATTCTAAGCCAATACTAAAACACGGGTCATGTGACCTTGATCAGCTAATTATCTTACACCGAAATGTTTTTTACCGAATTTACCTAGTGTTCTGCATTCACGTGATTTTAATTCTGGTGAATAAGTGATGCCCCCTAGTAGCAACATTATGAAGTATACTTTTTCGCTCCGATATCGACTTTACTCCGCTTTTAAAAATCCTAATAGATCTCGCTTAGAAAATGAAAAAATATATATTTACCTTGTTTATATAAAAGATTTTGTCAAAATTGTCAAACGTATCTTGTCAGATTTTTTGTTTTTGTTTGTATTTACCTAAAATATAGGAAAAACGAGAAATTATTGTTACAGTTCGCTGTAGTTTATACAAGGTGACGCAAGATCATAGATTTTCCAAACTTTGTTTTGAAGTGTTGTTGGGATTTAGCCATAAATATTTTTTTATCTTTTGAATAAGATAAATTAGCAAAAAACTGCCAAGATACAGTTGCGAAAAATGCTTTAAAAATGCACCCCTCAAAGTTTCGACGCGTGCCGCTTTCTCGTTTTCTAGTTCTATTAGAAAAAAGATTTGGCCAAAAAATGGGATATCAGTGTTGTCAGATGGTAAGTTTTCAGGCGACGTTTGCCTATGATTTTTGTATATATTTTCCACATATTTCATGAATAAACACAGAAAATAGCATGAAATACGACATTATGAGGCCTCGGGCCCCCCCCCAAGACATATTCCTGGGTGCGTTACTGACTCTAGTGAATTGTTATCTCAGCCATATAGGCCATTTTCGTTCAGTATTTAATACTCAATTACCACTTGAAATATTACCTTTTCGCTGGAAAGACCAAAATGCTTTATTATTGATCTATAGGGTTGTTTAATTTCTAAGGCTTCAAATATCCTTTGCTTCTCCTCGCCTGCACTTTTTTAATTTTCTTAAATTTGTAGACCATTTTTTTATTTATGTTTTTTAATACTCCTGCAAATTCTATAAATACCACAAAATAAAACACAAAATTTCATTCATTAATTTTTAAGATATTATGTCCTAAAACAAGGTTATTTAGTGACCTTAAAACACACATTAGGTACTTGTTGTTTTGACTAAATAAAATCGTTTTAACATGCCTTCGAAAAAAATCTACCTGGACAAACATTAACATGCATACTCATGTGAAGTATACTATGGGATTACTATATATTTTTCTTTGATAGGGAAAATATTTTAAACACTAATGGATAGAATATTGTGATTTGTTTTGGTTTATTTAGCAGAATTGAAAAAGATAAATAAAAAGGGGTCAACAAATTTAAGAAAACAAAGAACATGAAAAATACTTTTAGCCAATCTTATTTTATTGTTCTTGTTATGTTAAGTGTGTCAAAAACACATTTTTCTATAAAAGCGGTGGGGGTAGGGGTGGGAGGACCAAATTTCATCCAAATCGGATAATGGGATGTGTATCAAAAACAAATTTTTCTATGGAAGGGCGTGGGGGTAGGGGTGGGAGGATATTTTTTTCTTAATGTTGTATTGTCATGGGACCACTATGTGTGTACCAAATTTCATCCAAATCGGATAATGGGAAGTGTGTCAAAAACGCTTCACAATATTTGATAGTTAGTTAAACAGAACATCTGAAGTTAAATAAAAGCTTGTAATAAAAAAACAAGTAGATCGAGTAGACATGTACTGGGCTCGATTTTCGAGACTCCTTCAAATATCAAAACTGCTTCTTGATAGACTTCTTAGTTTTTCAGATAAGAGGGAATTTAGAAAAGTCTGCATTTATGGAGGTGTAACTTTTTTATT
Source organism: Aspidapion aeneum (assembly GCA_963576565.1). Classification (NCBI taxonomy): domain Eukaryota; kingdom Metazoa; phylum Arthropoda; class Insecta; order Coleoptera; family Brentidae; genus Aspidapion; species Aspidapion aeneum. The sequence continues at coordinate 73,926,940 of OY755044.1, forward strand.
TATGAAAATGTAATTATTTTTAGTTTTTTGTTATAGAGAATCCATCTGTCAAAATTAATTTTATTTGTCACTTTTAATTTTTGACACATTACATAAAATTAATGTCCTTAAAGTTAGCAGTACAAAGTGTGCAGTATAATAATTTTATGATTGGAAAAATTAGTGCTAATTAAATAAATATATAAATAAATAGTTATTTACAACAGTTAAAAAACCACTTGGACATCTTGGAAGTATGTTGGTATTAGTATGCTCACAGTAAAAAGTGAGTGAGTTTCTTGAGTTTTTTGATAATGAAAATGTTTAAACCAAAGAAGAAATTACAACAAATCTAATATTAGGCCTATCCACTGAATACTTTACTTAAATATTGGATTCAAATTAAATCTATTTTTATAGCTTTTTGTTTATCACATAATGTAAATCACAGATTTTTATATAAATTACAACAAAAACAAAAAAAAACAGAGAAAAAAGGTTAAAGTAGAGTAAATTTGTAGGGTATTTCAAGAACAAGCTGCAAAAAGGGTATATTTTTTTATATTTGGCATGGTGGGGTAGATCAATATTAACGGAGATAGCTATTAAGTAAAATATGGTCAATTTATTCAAATCACCTGGCACATGACATATGTCAACTTTTTTGACCTTTTTAAAATGTTTGTGTTTTGTTTAACGAGATGTCTTGTTTTTTTCAGTTGTTTTTGTTAAATTTCAAAAAAATAAACAAAAATTTTTTTTTTACTTTTTCGGCCGCCATCTTTAAAAAATAAATAAATTATATTTTTTTTGTACATTACAATTTAAGACTAATTAATGTTAATATAAAACTACATATCTTGGTAAAAAAAATGACCAGATACTGTTGTATTTATATTTTGAACGCCGCCATCTTGGATAATAATAGACATATGTCATTTATTATCAAATATTTAAAATCGGCGACCCTCATTTAGTATAATTCGATATATTACACGGCAATATTAGTTGTGTCAAACAAGAACAAAAAAATAACTTTTTTATCTGAACTTTGGCCGCCATCTTAAAATGTTAAATGTCAAATTGTAAATTTTTATGAATTTTTACACAATCTGGCTTACAACAGAAAAAATCCAAAAAATCTTTTTATAAAAATTTTATTTGGTCTACAGGTTGAAAAGGTTTGTTTTATTTTTGACAAATTAAGCGCCATCTGTGTGTCGGCGGGGAAATTTATCATATCTTTTAAGCATGTTTAAAGAGCTGGTCAGTAGCCTTAATATGAGGTATTAAAAGTAAATATCGCACAATAAATACAGAAAATATCGAAGAAAAACTATTTTTTTCTAAAATAGCCGCCATTTTGTTTTGCAGTGACAGGTGTAAATTTTTTTTACATTTTTAAATTGAGTAGGTCCCACTTAAAGTAAATTTATCAAAATTAATTTAATTTCTCTTAAAACAAGGAAATCATTTTTTTTCTTAACTTTGGCAGGCACCATCTTGGATTCTGAGGCCGGAAAATCCTCGAATGAAAATTTAGCTTTTGGGTTTAGGTACTACTATGCCAAACATAAAAAAATATACCCTTTATGTTATTTAATAAATATTTTTTAAGTAAGACTTCAAATTGTTTTATTGAAGATTCCTTAATAATAATAGGCAAACCATTATACAGGGACACACCCTCAAACAATAAAAATCTTTTTCCTTTTAAAGAAGAAACATCAATATTTTTGTGAGAAGGAATAATGAAAGCAAGTTGATTTAGCAAATTAATACAGTCAATTTTGTTATGCAACAGTTTATAAAGAACTGATACTGCAATAAATTTTCTGTTTGTCCAAGAAATTCATCTCAAACCTTTGTAATAGTAAGTGCTGTGGAGTTTCTCTTAGTGGATATATACCATCCTGCTTACAAGCCAAATACTTTTAAAACTTTCTTTGTACAGATTCAAGAGAGTCAGTATAACTTGATAAATTGGGTGCCAGTTTGCATATTCTAGTTTCGATTGAGATGAGTTAAATAAAATCTTTAACATTTTGGAATTTTCAATTGCTCTGCAATTTCTAATAATAAATCCTAAGCCTTTAGATGTTGAAGAAGTTGTTACTATCAAGTGATTATTAAAGCTGAATGCTTGGTCAAAAGTTATGCGAAGATCTTTGATTTTGTCACAGCTGTTAGCACTTGAGATTTAATTTCGCATGGATAAGTGATGATTGATTTCTTTTTAGAATATGAAACTAAAAAGCATTTATTTATCTCAAAGGATCTAGGTACTTAATTAATTCAATTCATGTTGTTATTCTTGACAATTATGCCTGACGTTAAAGTCCTCGTCTAGGTAGGTATGGGGAAAGTCGAAATGGTTTAAATAATCTAATGCCCCAATTTCTGCAAAACAAAATTATCTCTGCACATTTTTTCCAATTTTTTGAAAAACACCCTTTTGCACTATGCAAAAAGGTCTGCAGTACAAACCTTTTATGACTGAAAAATTAGTGCTTATTTAGTCTTAATTAAATGCCAATCTCTGAAATTTAGTGCTCTTATACTTTTGGAGTTTTAGCCTGTTAGACTACAAGTGCGGATTTGAAGGGGGTAACATGGTAATTACCACCCCTAGAAAAAAAAAGATGCACTTTTCCATAATAATTACAGGGAAACAGAAGAATTACTCCCTCTAGAAAAAAAATTATATTACAAATAATTATTTTATCACCTATTACCCCCCCCCCCCCCTAGATTTTGACCCAGATCAGCACTTGTTCTGCTAACTTTGTCTGCGAACTTATCAATTTATTTATTTATCAACGGAATCCATTTACAATATAGAAATCTTAAAAATAAAAACAATATTTTCAAAATCATTTTACAAATCACAAACACTAACACAGTTTCAATATAGATTAGAATACAGCAGGAACTTATAAAATACTTTTTAGATGATTTTAAATAAATTAATTTTTGAGTCAAAAATATTTATTTGCCTTGACAGGCTGTCGTATAGTTGGTTCATTAATACCATAATAAGTGTGGTGGAATGGTACTGAAAAAATTTCTGAAAACCTATTAATTCTATTGGGAAAGAAGGGATAAATGCTGAGGACATTCTATTGCTGAATTGATCACCCTGTGAAGGAAACATGTCTGATAAAGTTCTTCTTGACTCCAAATTAGTTAAATTCAAACTATTCCTCACCCACCCATAGTTGTATTCTTCTCGCCAATATCCGCTCCTAAAGGCTGCCACTCTCAAAAATTTATTTTGAACTCTTTCAGTCTGCTCAATGTTACAAGCATATGAAGGGGACCACACGACCGTTCCATATTCTAAGATAGGCCTAACAATAAAGTGTCCTAAATGTAAACCATGACATGTCTATTGATGAACGCTGGATAAAACCCAATACCTTGATTGCCCTATTTGTTACCTGACTGATGTGGCTGGAAAATGACAATTTACTGTCAATTAAAACTCCCAAGTCTGATATTTCTGTTTTAGAGGCAATTGGTGAGTTATTTATTAAGTAAATAAAATTTATAGATTATTTTTTTTCTTGAACAGGTTATTTTATGACATTTTTTAATGTTTAGAGACATTTTGTTTACATCGCACCAGTTAAAAAATAATTCAAGGTCCCCCTGTAAAAGCAAAGCATCATTCAATGATTTGATCTTTCTAAAAAGTATAAGAAAGATATGATTCTTTAGATTATGTACCAAATCGACTAAAAATAAGCAAAACAAGACTGGTCCACAATGAGAGCCCTGAGGCACACCTGATGGCACCAGTATTTTAAATAAGGCTGCTCCCCCAAGTTTAACTATCTGGCTTTGCCCTCTAATAAATTCAGAGATACATTGGAGAAGGGGGTCCATAATGCCCAAAGCTCTAAGCTTTTCCAAGAGGACTCCATGGCTGACCTGATCAAAAGTCAGTATATATCGAGTCAACCTGGAATCCCTCTTCCAAGCAGTTGTAAATATGATTTACATACAGAACCAAATTAGTATATGTGGATCTACCCTTTATAAATCCAAATTGTTCTGGATTAAAAGTGCCTCTAAAGGTCCAGAATAACTTTTTGCTAACCAGACAATCAAGCAACTTGGGCAGTTCAGATTGGTTACAAACAGCATGATAATTGGATATGTCACTTCTTGCCCCTGACTTAAAAATAGGTTTTAAAAAACTCTTCTTCCAGAAACTACGAAAAACACTTAGAGAGATATAATATATGACTGGTTTTGTAAGCACACATACACACTTTTTTAGAAAGTATGCTGAAATGCTGTCTGGCCCAGCACACAACCTATTCTTAGAACCTATAATAGCGTCATATACCTCAGTCAGTAACAGACAAACTGAGCTATCAAAATTAAAAGATGGTAAGTTTATTGGTTGTTCGTTTGAGTAGACTGATGAAAAGTATTGAGCAAACATATCTGCATTATCTTTAGTGCTCATCCTAATCCATCATTGTAGGTCATTCTAGAGGGAAGATTATAACCATTTTGCATTTCGCAACTATAGACCAAATTGATTGAAAAATGTCTAGCAAATTAAATTACAAATTACTTAGAAAAAATGATATACTTAGCACTGGACAGTATGATTTTAGGGCAGGGAGAGCAAAAAAAGAGCACTGTAAGGTGCAATCAGAAAATCAATATCTTTAATAATAACTGAGTTTCCCATTTAATCCCATCAAAAATGGGACACACTGTACCTAATCAGTTTCAAGATTGCTAAATTACCATTTTCAAAAAGAATCATCATCAAAAAATGTCTCATTTTAGTGTCAGGATAGTGCACCTAAACCAGTACAATGTCCTGTAACCTACTATCAACAACTTTTATACACAAAGGACTGTGGTTAGCTGATCACTTTTCGGCATCACAAGATTTCCAATTTTTTTGCAAGAAGTTTACTTTTTAGGGAGAAGAGGTGGGGTCACTCATCGTCATGCAAGCATTACAGGTAGCAAAGCTCTGATTTTCTATTTTTTGGTTATAATTTTTGACATGTTTTCCTCGGTTTCACATTGGCGGCTCATTGTTATTTTAAAAATGTGGTTTTAAAATAGTCTAAAGATCTATTTAATAATGATACAGTTTCAAGATAGTTTGCAGCATAACTAGAATTAAACTAATAACATATATATATATATATATATATATATATATATATATATATATATATATATATATATATATATATATATATATATAGTTTAGATACCTTCATACTGTGTAAAACAACATCTTCAATAATAACAAAAAAATAGAAAGTCTGACGTTAGCTTCGCTTCCTATAAAGCTTGCCTTTACGATGAGTGTCCTTAGGAAGAGGGGCTTTAACTCGGCTTTATAGGGGTGGGCGACCGCATATTTGCCCAGGTACGCGGTTGACGAATCCGACACTGCTTACCGAGCTTTTTTCAATGTCCTCTTTGTTTAACTTCCTCTTTAAAGGCTTCTGAGGGTTTTCCTGAATTACTCGCTCGCTCATTTTGCACAGATTTTTTATCCTAAAATGCACTTTTTACAAAACTGTTTTCACGAGGTAAATAAAGTAAACAAAAACATAACCTTGTAAATGTAGCAGGTGAAGTGCACGTAAGGTCACTCATCGTTAAGCAAGCTTTCTTGCTTGACGATGAGTGACCTTAAGTGCACGGTGGATAGAATACAACGATTATAGACCGGTGTTCGGATCTTATAAATATATGTCGAACACGTCACTGGTGGTCCAGCTGATTTTTAAAATTTTTTTCTTTGCAGAGTAGATTTATATTGTTACGAAGGAGAAAAAAGTTGTTTTTACGTATCGAAACCCAAGGACTGTACACAGAGAACAGGATGGTCCACTTCGCGAAATCTGTCAGACGGTTTTTAATACGTCACAAAATACTCAACGACATAACCTCACTTTTTCGTAAAATATAAACAAAAACTAATTTTAAAACGTTTTTTTTTAAAACCATGTCTCGCTGTAATGTAGAAAGATAATAATAATATACAATTTTATGTAAAAATATCCTAGGTGTATCTTCTGCAGAAAATAGTTTACAGAACCCCTCAATCATCAATAAAATCAAATAAATTTTTTCATTGTCATTCATCAGCATTTGCTTAAAAAAACATGTTAATATTTGGAATATCATCTAGAATATTTTGTAAATAGTATTTTACTCCCCATTAGAATACCTAAGCCTAGAATGAGGGGTGATCAGCTGCCCATAGTAGGTGTACAAAATTTATTTACAGGACTGTGCAGGACACTATATTGCCTGGCTTTTTGCTGTCTTAATCACTACATTATTCTACTTATCAATTTCTATTAGCAAATCTTCTTAAGCTTTTATGGTTTTTAAGAAGCAAATAACTTACCATTATCAGAAAGTAGCATTTGTATATTATTTTTCAGGTTTTTTTAATCAAAACTAGGAAAATTTTATAGGTAGATAGCGGCATTCTAGCTTAAGCAGTATACATGCACCCTGCAATCCACTACAGGACCAAAAATTTGTTGCTAATTCCTGTAGAACAATGCATACATTTCATTCCACTTATGACCTAGTAGTACCACCTAAAGTGAGGGGCTCATCAATATGTAAGGACCTATACAAATCTCGACACTTTTAATGACCACTCAGGACTGATAAGAATCAGGACCTGGCACAACCTTTAAGGACTAACAGGGTCAACAAAAATATGGTTTATTAAGTCCCTGTACAAAGTTTTTGCTATTTATCAGCAACAGGCCCAGAGGTATTTTTTGCACTTAAGAAATATTCACTTTCTGTCAGTAGCGGCTTGTGGTAGAACATGGCACATCAGTTGAATAGAAAAAACCAAGGACCATAAACTGACTGTCTTTGGTAAAAACGAGATATTGTTGGCAAAAATGTTCAGTTATCATGTCATTTGTACAGTATGAAACCTCATTCCACATGACATGATAAATTAAATGTTTTGTCAATACATTATACAGTTTTTTCTTTCAACTGATGTAGAGTGTTCTACAACATTGCTATGTTTAAAAGGTAATAACATGTGTACCTACTGAGGTGTGTATATTGCTCAACTTCACCTAACTAGCAGCAGTACTAGCTGTTTGTCACTTATTATTTTAGTAATTAAAATATCACTTTTTGTCCTGTTGAAGCAATTTGTAGTTATCAGTATTTTAACCTATTGCTTCATCTAAATGTTACATATAGGTTTGATTTTATGAGGTATATGTTAGTGCCCCCAAAGATATCATCTCAGGATACATGTTTACATATTTAAAGATAAAAAATAAAATGATTAAATAAAAGTTATTTTCCTATTTTAATTTCGACCAAATTTATTATATTATACTAGAAATTATCTAAGTAGATAAAGTCTTTAGGCATCTGTATACATTTTTAGAATTTTCACTCATAATAGCAAAAAAATAACAAACCTGTATACAATATTAAGAGGGGTTATTGATTAGAAGCAATAAGGAATTTGTTACCATAAACATCAGGATAACAAATCCTGAATTTGATAAATGAAATGTAAGAAGAATGAACCATGGGGCAAAAAATCTAGGACATGTAGGTATTTTACCTTTCTAAGAAATGTCCTAGTATTTTTTACCCAACTGCAAGACCTTTTTACTTCTCAGCATCATTTTGTTTTTATTAAATGACATTAGCTTCTAAAGAATTGAAAGAAATATAATAATATATTACATTTTAATAATATATATAAAAAATATAAATATATCTTTAAAAAAACTGTGCTAAAGCAAAATCTCCATTGTGCAAAAACTAAAATTGATAAAATTGACAAAACAAAAACTTAGAACATTATAAATAAATTATTGGGGAGGCAAAGAAAACAACTAAATTAAACTTAGAATAGATTCTGAAACTATTAAAGACACACACTAACAGTCGCAAACCAACTGAATACTCATTTTCGTACAATAGCAGACTCCGATACAAAAAATTCAACAATAACTATATCAATTTGCACAAAACAAAAAAAATCAGACTTTAACTAAGTAGTTTTCTTTTGTACCAACATCAACCAGCAAATGTTCCTTGATTTCGATGCTTGTACCTGCAGTTGGCTCTTCAGGATCAACTTCTATTGGTTTCACTGATAGGTTTTGACTTGGCACAGATGTATTCCTTAGTATTGTTTTGGAAGTACATAAGCCTGTAATAAAAAAACATATATAAGGAACTTTTTTAAAAAAAGGTAGTTTCTACAGTGTAAATTTTGTACTCTAGTACATATGGAATTCACAAAAAAACATGAGGTTTTAGAAATTGTCCAAGTATTATTTTGTTAAGACATTTTTGTCAAAATTAGAGTAGGTGTCCCAAATTAAGTTGGCACTATTGATAACTTCACTATTATTGGAGTCAAATTAGTACAAAACAGAAAAACAATTAAATTGCACATTTACAGAAAAAAAAATTAAAAAGTATGTTTAATGTCTAATTTTTGTGGTTGTAGAGGTTTCTTCATAGACAAGGGGTGATCAGCTGCCCACAGTAGGTCGACAGGACTCCATAGGACACCACAGGACACCACAGGATCAAGAATTAATTAAAGTCCTGTAGGATGGTGAACAAATTTGGTTCAGCTGATCACGCCTTGTTCATAGATGAACACACAGGCCTAAATAAATTCACATGCGGCTTAGTGTTACATTAAGTAATCTCTGGGGGGGGAGGGTTACCTTTGTGTCATAGTCTTGGCCATAGGTGGTTACACTTTTGTGACATTTTTAACCTATTTCTTTATCAAAAAATCTGAAAAATGGTATGTTGTTGAGTTGTTTTTATGAGAACATTTTTTTTGTCAACATAAGGTATGTATGTATTCAAAAGTGGTGGCAGGCCCTTCTGGACCTCCATGCACTGTGACCACATATGGATCTATTGTGCCCACATACCTACATACTGAGTTTGTCTAAAGTGGCATATTTTTTTTTCCACCCAGCACTTAAAAAACTCTGCAGATTACAACTAAATGATTTAGGCTTAACACAACATATTTAATTTTTAATATATTTGTGGTTAGGAAATATGCTTGGAAATAGGCTCGGAAATAGGTATGTTTATGTCAAAGTCACAAAAGTGTAACTGCCTATGGCAAGGACTATACACTGAATGATTTTTTTATATTTTTCTTGAAAATGCGTTACGACAGGAGAAAGGCGGCAAAAGATCCTGAATTTTAACCTTACATAATTAAAGAATGTGGCCCTAAATAGATTTAAAAAAATGTTAAAAATGATATTTACCTAGCAATTTATCTTGAAAACGAATTTCGAAACTGTTCTGTAGAAATGCTTTCGTGGGATCCATATTGTCTTTTCCACAACGCCTTAGCCACTCTTGCAAAATAGTCTTGGGAACAGTCATTGGAAGGTGGAAATTTAAAAAAACTCATAAACGTAGAACTTCTAAGTTCGAATAGTTGGATTTACATCCAGAAACCGCACAGGATGCTCCTGGGATTTTGCGATTCCGAAAATTGTTTAAAATAACGAAAATAACAATTAAAAACCAAGATTCCACAAATTTTTTCCTTTAAAATAAATAAAAATGCGAAATGCACGGAAAAATTAACCTCACTTTGGATTCGCGAAAAAAATCAATAAGTTCGGTTATCCTTTTTCATTTAATCTGAATAGAAAAGGAAAGACCACCCTATCAAACAGATCAAGGGTCTTTTGAGAAGGATGAGTAGGTTCATAGAAGGATGGCTCGACACCTTGAGGATTTTGTGACGTAGCGAAATTTGGAATATATGGGGCTTATGGAAGTGGACCGTCCTGTTCTCTGTGTACAGTCCTTGATCGAAACTTGGTGTTCTGTGATCGAAACGAAAGGACAAATTAGCACTCGCGGCTACAGACTAAAAAGTACTTTGGCTCCTTCGATTTCGAGGTTATGTTTTAATTGTTTTGTTTTTGTTTAAATAGCCTGGAGCATGGAATAAATAAATTTCTTCGATGGTGGAAGTGTTTGAAGTCCTTTCGAGTTTTAAAAATTAGTATTAAAAATATTTGTCGTGTCGTTAGTTCGGTCAAATTTAGTTCAAAATAGCGCTAGTAACGAAATAGGGTGTCTTTCTAACATATTTTTTCAAAAAAAAAACTTCCCTGACTTCTTTCGCGGGATCCTAGCGGGTGTGAAACAAACCCGAACCGAACCGAACTTAACCGAATTGAATTATCGGTTTAGTTCGGTTTGGTTTCACAACCTCTGGGATGCCGGTTCGGTTCAGTTCCGTTCGGTTCGGTTCGGTTTTGTTTCACACCCGCTAGGATCCCGCGAAAGAAGCCAGGGAAGTTTTTTTTTGAAAAAATATGTTATATTTCGTTACTAGCGCTATTTTGAACTAAATTTGACCGAACTAACGACACGACAAATATTTTTAATACTAATTTTTAAAACTCGAAAGGACTTCAAACACTTCCACCATCGAAGAAATTTATTTATTCCATGCTCCAGGCTATTTAAACAAAAACAAAACAATTAAAACATAACCTCGAAATCGAAGGAGCCAAAGTACTTTTTAGTCTGTAGCCGCGAGTCAAATTAGCAGACACAGGTGAAGATGGGAAAATTTACACAATTTTTAGCTCCTAGTTCGTGACCACCTCGAAGAACACGTTTACGATAAAGGTTTGCTGTTTTCTCGGTGTTAATGCGAATGCTTTTAACACAAAATGCCTTTGTTCTACTGGGTCGACCCAATAGAACAAAGTTCTCTTAAAATTTAGTAGAAGTGATCTCTCCTATAGGAGCTCAAGAATACGGATTGTGTGATTTCAGTAGAACGTTCCTATGGGAAAGATTTCAAGAATAGACGTCTAGAACGCAAGATTTGTCGAAAACATTATAACAGTCTTGGACGAGAAGTTAGCTGCCATGGCTAGTTCACAACGAATGTCTTCTATTTCTGTCTTTGTCGAAAAGAGTGAGAAGCATTATAAAAGATACTCTGCCCATCTATGGGCACCTAAGCTCACACTAGGTACTATAATTATAGTGTACGTGTGAGTTAAGATATAACTAAAAACTGAAATATATTTTATTGAACTCCAGACTCAATTACCTTTCGTTTGATACCACACAAGCCATGTTTTGACTTATACTTTAATTTTTCAAATCTACCCCCACCTTTTTTTTAAACTAAAATGTATTTTGTTTAACTCCAGACTCAATTACCTTTCGTTTGATATCACACACGCCATATTTCCACATAAACACTAATTTTTTTTAATTTACCCCCACCCTTTTTTTAAAAGTAAAATGTATTTTATTTAACTCCAGACGCAATTACCTTTCGTTTGATATCACACACGCCATATTTTTACATAAACTCTAATTTTTGATATATACCCCCCCTTTTATTTGGCTTGTGTTCGGTGGATTTTGTTCATTTTTAAATGGGACCATCTCGACCCAAAACCCAGCGTAGGTACCAAATTTCATTAAAATTGGGCAAGCGGTTTTTGAGTTATGCGCGTTGGTCGTTACGGTTCGGTTCGGTTCGGTTCGGTTCACAGACAGACATACATACATACATACATACATACATACATACATACATACATACATACATACATACAGACAGACAGACAGACAGACAGACAGACAGACAGACAGACAGACAGACAGACAGACAGACAGACAGACAGACAGACAGACAGACAGACAGACAGACAGACAGACAGACAGACAGACAGACAGACAGACAGACAGACAGACAGACAGACAGACAGACAGACAGACAGACAGACAGACAGACAGACAGACAGACAGACAGACAGACAGACAGACAGACAGACAGACAGACAGACAGACAGACAGACAGACAGACAGACAGACAGACAGACAGACAGACAGACAGACAGACAGACAGACAGACAGACAGACAGACAGACAGACAGACAGACAGACAGACAGACAGACAGACAGACAGACAGACAGACAGACAGACAGACAGACAGACAGACAGACAGACAGACAGACAGACAGACAGACAGACAGACAGACAGACAGACAGACAGACAGACAGACAGACAGACAGACAGACAGACAGACAGACAGACAGACAGACAGACAGACAGACAGACAGACAGACAGACAGACAGACAGACAGACAGACAGACAGACAGACAGACAGACAGACAGACAGACAGACAGACAGACAGACAGACAGACAGACAGACAGACAGACAGACAGACAGACAGACAGACAGACAGACAGACAGACAGACAGACAGACAGACAGACAGACAGACAGACAGACAGACAGACAGACAGACAGACAGACAGACAGACAGACAGACAGACAGACAGACAGACAGACAGACAGACAGACAGACAGACAGACAGACAGACAGACAGACAGACAGACAGACAGACAGACAGACAGACAGACAGACAGACAGACAGACAGACAGACAGACAGACAGACAGACAGACAGACAGACAGACAGACAGACAGACAGACAGACAGACAGACAGACAGACAGACAGACAGACAGACAGACAGACAGACAGACAGACAGACAGACAGACAGACAGACAGACAGACAGACAGACAGACAGACAGACAGACAGACAGACAGACAGACAGACAGACAGACAGACAGACAGACAGACAGACAGACAGACAGACAGACAGACAGACAGACAGACAGACAGACAGACAGACAGACAGACAGACAGACAGACAGACAGACAGACAGACAGACAGACAGACAGACAGACAGACAGACAGACAGACAGACAGACAGACAGACAGACAGACAGACAGACAGACAGACAGACAGACAGACAGACAGACAGACAGACAGACAGACAGACAGACAGACAGACAGACAGACAGACAGACAGACAGACAGACAGACAGACAGACAGACAGACAGACAGACAGACAGACAGACAGACAGACAGACAGACAGACAGACAGACAGACAGACAGACAGACAGACAGACAGACAGACAGACAGACAGACAGACAGACAGACAGACAGACAGACAGACAGACGGCGCAACAAAAAAGTTTCAAAATCATCTAAAACGCAAAGATATTGAAAATTTTTGAAATCGGAGCAACTTTTTTTTCGAAAAAATTAGGATCACTATAGCTCACACTACTATAGTGTAGTGTGAGCTAATATAAAAAAGTAGCATGTGGACTTTAGGCAAAAAAGGCATGCGCTGGTTTAAAACTAAAGAAAGGCTAGTTTCAAAACCATTGATATTGGTTCAAACGTGACGTCATTGCTAACGAGCGGGAAATATCATTATTTAAACTGAAACAATAAATAATTAAAAAAACAAAACCTTTTTAACTTTTTTTGGAAGTTACCAAATTTTTAGGAGGAAATACAGATGGTATTGGGTTTCCAATTGTTTTTGAGCATTAACAACACGACATTTCAGAGTTGTGACGTCACCAATCAATGACGTATTTTATTGAAACGTGTTTTAGAACCGTTGCAACGCGAGAAAATGATTCGGCCCGGGCGCAGAAATATCACGTGACCGTAGGAGGGTCACAAAAGAACGCCTGTGTGTGTTTTCAGTTTTGGTATGTTTGTTTAAGTCGATTTTTTCTTATTTCGGGCATGAATTTTATGTGACTTTTATCAAAGTTATTAAAATAACGCAGCCCACGAAAAAGACAACAATGCCGCGAACGTGTAGTGTTGTTGGTTGTCGGTCCAACTATAAAACTGAAAACGAATATGTGTCAACTTTTAATTTGCCAGTGGATAAACACATGCATAAAATTTGTATTTTAAGTATCTTAAAACGTCCACAAGTTTGCATCAAACATTTTTCTAACGAGCAGGTTATTTGGTTTGATAAGTGTGTTGTAAATGGAGAGTGTTGAAAATGTTCCGAAATACCTAAGTAGACAACCTGTATCTACTGTTCGATTAGCTGATGTCGAGAGGCAACAACTGGAAACTGCACTACAAGAAAGTCTTGAAACACTTTGAGCTCATAAGAAATCAAAAGTTTTATCAAATATTGAGGATATTTCAAAATTTTATCAGTGCAGTGCCTCGCCAAGTTCACGCGCCGTATCATCTTTTCTTGAAACATTTCAGCCGATATTTGACCTATCTAAAACTCTACTTCGGAATGGGCTACAAATCTCAAACTTTGCACAGTCGTAGATCTCCATGGAGTTAACAATCCCTTCATGTTTAGTTTCATGGAATTCCCAAAAGTACTGAAGTAGTTACGAAATTTCAAAAAACGTCAAAATTGTCACTCACTCACTCACTCATGTATAGATCATCAAAATTCTACTGTACTTCCAGACATGCTACAAAGGTGAAATTTGGCAGACTGATAGAAAATATGACCAAACCCCAAAATTCTAATTTACTTCCCTCCCCTATACATGTAAAGTTATGTAAAAGTAACATTGCCCACTTCCAGATATGGCAGACTGATAGCAACTATGATAAAACTATAGAAAAAAATTTAAAAACACCAAAATTATAATTTACTTTCCTCCCCTTTAAATTTAAAGTAATGTAAAAGTAACATTGGCCACTTCCGGGCCACACGCTAGAGAGCTGAGCTTTGGAAGGCCGATAGTAACTATGATAAAACTAAGGAAAAAAATTAAAACACCCCAAAATTCTAATTTACTTCCCTGCCCTATAAATGTAAAGTTGTGTAAAAGTAACATTGTCCACTTCCAGAGACGCTCGAGAGCTGAGATTTGGAAGGCCGATAGGAACTATGATAAAACTATAAAAGAAAATTAAAAAACCCCAAAGTTTAATTAACTTCCCTCCCCTATAAATGTAAAGTTATGTAAATAAGCATTGTCCACTTCCAGAAGCGCTAGAGAGCTGAGCTTTGGAAGACTGATAGGAACTATGATAAAACTATAGGAAAAAATTTAATTTAAATTTACTTTCCTTCCCTATAAATGTAAAGTTATGTAAAATTAACATTGCCTACTTCCAGGAACACTAGAGAGCTGAGCTTTAGAAGGCTGATAAGAACTATGATAAAACCATAGGAAAATATAAAAAAACTCAACATTTTTAATAAGGCATTGCAAAAGTTTTGAACAATATCCCGTATATTTTACTACTTTAAAACTTAAATATTATCCAAATCCTTTAAAAAAGCAGTGAAATCATAACAAAAACATTTCATGTAAAAAAAGTCAAGTACGCGAAAGTGATATTCCGTAAAAAGAATTGAGATAAAAGTAAAGCCAAGTTCTAAAATACAAATTTCAAAATGAATGGTTCTTACTAGTTTGGAAATGTTTTTCTAAACTTGGCTATTACTACTACTATGTCGGTTTAGAACGTTTTTCTACGTTGTCCGACGCCTATTCTCCACCTCCTTCGGTCCTGACAGTCATCTTCCGTTCCGTCAGGTTTTTTTGACTCATTGATTTTTGGATTGACTGTTGCCATTCCAGTTTAGGACGCCCTCTTTTTCTGCGCCCTATTGGTTGCCATTCTAGGACCTGCTTTGGTTATCTTTCGTCGCTCATCCGTTGTACATGGCCGTACCATATCTGTTGCCTTTTAGTGATGTCATCCGTTATGCTTCCCTCGATTCCCATTCTTTCTTTTATGATCTCATTTCTTATATGATCTGTTCTAGATATTCTCATTGATCTTCTTATTGCATCCATTTCGACACTTTCCATTTTTGCTTTGTATTTTGCTGTTACGCGACAAGTCTCTATTCCATACAAAAGCGTGCTTTTCACCATTGTTTCATATATGTTAAATTTTACATTCCTTTTTATCTCTCTGCTCCATAAAATACTGTTAAGACAACCAATAACCTTTTTGCTTTTACTATTCTTTTTTCCAGTTCTTTACAGTCTGTTCCCGTCTATCAAATGTGACACCCAAGTATACATCCTCATTACATGGAACTATTGTTTGTCCATTTTCTTGTTCTAATTCACATGATTCGTTTCCAATACATAAGTACTGTGTCTTGTCCACGTTCACTGTTAACCCCCACTTTTGGTATTCTTCCGTTAACTTTCTCATCATATACTCCATGTCTTCTTTATCATTAGCTACAATTACTTGGTCGTCAGCAAACTGTAGTGTGTATATGGTAAATCGATCGTTAAGTTGTATTCCCATGCCGTGTACTTTGCGTTTCCAGTTTTTTAGAGCTACTTAGTTAACTTGGCTATTACGGCTGCAAATGACTCTTAGGAAATTGAACGTAAAGAAGTTTGGCTGGAATAGCAAAGTTTAAAAAAACATTTCCAACTAGTAAGAACCATTCATTCTGAAATTTGTATTGTAGAACTGGGCTTTACTTTTATCTCAATCCTTTTTACGGAATACCACTTACGCTTTTTTTTACATGACATATTTTGTTATGATAAACCTTTAGAAATGTGAATTAAGTGAATTGATATAAAGAAAGCACATTAATTTATTGCTGAAATAAAAGCTTTGTGTTCCCGTTTTCAGTGTAGAAATATAAATATATATACTTTTATATTATTATATTTATATAAACTTTTATTTTTTTTGGATTTTTGGAAACTCAACTTGCTCATTAAATTAATCACATTAAAGAAAATTGGTAATTATGCCGCAAACGTACTTCTTTTATTAAACTGATTATTGGAAAGTTTATTTTGTAGACAGTTTCTCCAAGTTTAGTTTCAGTTTAGTTTAGTTTATGTAGTTAGTCTCTTTATAGAAGTTTTCAGAAACATGTTACAGGAGAAGGAGTGAAAACGGGTGCTGGGTGGGATAAAAAGAACTCATAACACAAACAATGTAAATCATTTGAAAAAAAACTTATGAAAATCTATTGATTTAAAGTATAAGAAGTTGAAAAACACATCCTATTTGGCTGTTTTCTCCAAAAACTGACTGGTTTTTGATATAATAATACAATAAATATTGCAATTTTAGATCTGAAATATCAAATAAATACCTTTTTGTTACTACATAATATAAGTGTATTTTATTAAATCCGCAACAAAGATAAAGTATACATCTAATAATTTAAATTGATTAAACTTTTAGAAAGAATCCTACTTCTATTCTAAAACTTTCAACTATTTAAAAAAGAAACTCCAACATATCATCTGGTAGGAAAATTCAGCTCTCAGAGCAACTCTTGATTTATCAAATCATTTGTTTTGAATGAATGAAATTATTAATTATATTTACTATCACGAGTAAAAAATTTCTTTGCAAATAAGCAAGAAAAAAGCGGGATAAACTCACGATTGCAATGTGTATTTAATGAAGGGCGCTGAGCAGAGATCCACTAGTGACGTAAGTAAGGCGCCGTCTACCGCTGAAAGATTCGAGCTTATAAGCAATCCTGTGTGTTTATAATCGTTGGGATACTCCAACAATTGTTAGCAAGAGAACGTAAACGCGCTCTTTATCTTACAACGAACAGCGTTAAAGGTACCCGTCCATGAATCGTATTTTCCGCGCGGATTTTTTTTTAAAGCGCAGAAAAACCGCTGTCCACGTCCATGGAGCATATCCTTCCGCGCGGATTTATTTTTAACGAACCAGTATGTATGCTGTGCATTAAATCACAGAGAGGCCAGTTGGCCACAATCTAACATCAACAAAAGAGAAAAAAAGAATGACGAGTGTAATTAATCAAAACATTAATTTTCAAAGTTGTTTCTTCGGATATTTGGGGTATTTTTGTTAAAGTTAAAAACATTTATAAATATATATTTCGAACTAAATCATGCGTCAATAACCTATATACATAGTCGAGGGTCTGGTGGTTTTGCAGAAGAACTCACGAAGAAATTTGATAGTTATCTGCCTCAATATGATCATAATACGAGTCCAGTACCACAACTAGCAGAAGCATAGTAAAGCATAGATTATCATCAACAGAGAAAAGTCCAGTTTATGCATTAGTTATCTGCCTCGACATGATATCATAATAAAATATCGAGTAATGACATTAACACTATCTGAAGCATAGATTATCACTAACAGAGACAAGTCCAGTTTAGGCATTTATAAAGTTTTTCAACAATCTACCAAACAATTTAGAAACAGAAATTAACAACAACAAAATTATATGAATTCCTTGCTGAGGAATATACATTCTTGTCTCGTTACAGGTTTAATTGAGACTTCAAAAAAAATTAAATTATGGTTACCGGTGCTGTTGCAAATGTGATTGTGTGTTGGAAAATTGTAAGATTTGTTAAGTGATTTTGTTTAGTTTTTGTATTAAGAACAGTTAGGATTAGTGTTTTTTTGATATAAAATAAAAAGAGCCTATTTTTTAAATTGACTCTAAATATTGTATTTTTCTTAGTTTATGATAGTATTTATTCTAGTGGCAATTTTATTGTAAATTTTAATTGTATACTTTCGTCAAAAATATATTTTTAAAAAAATGTGTAATACCAAAATCTATATTTTTAAATCAAAATGTCTTGAAAATTAATGGGCACAATTAGGGGGCTGAGGGCTTAGCGCCCTACATGAAATGAGTATACATTTCAGGGACAAACTGACCCAAGTCCATAAACATTTCTGAATGCAATACAAATACTCTTGAAAATAATCAAAACTTTTGCATTTTGTAACAAATTTTTGGCCTTTGGCGCCCCTTTTTTTCTTTAAATGATTTTTTTTCTAAACATTTACTTTGGTGTTTTCCGAAGAGGACTTAATTTATGTAAACTTTTTGTCTGTAAAAAATTTTCTTTTGCAGTACGATTTTTCCAAGAAGTTCCTACAAAATTTTTTAAAAATTTTTGCCACAATTTTTTTTGTTACTTATATGTATGATTTTTCCTTAAACTTTTTGCCATCAGCACAATGTTTTTAAACTTTCTAGTAGTTGTTTTTTAATATTGCAATGTCACCCCTCCCCTGTAGTTTTATTTTTAGCAATATACCTATATACCTAATATAGATATTAGGCCTAGAGGGCAAAAAGGGCCTACTTGCCGGACCTATGGTTACCCCCCACTATTAATACTATTAGGCTTGGGCTCAAACCCGCCCCCGCCCAAAGGGCCTGGCTAGTCGTTATATTTTTATTTCCACCAAAAAAAACTGAAAATAACACATACGTGAAAATAAGTGTTTAGTGTCAAAAAGAAGCTAAACAAACATTTCTAAACTAACAAGAAATTAAGCCTATCTTCCCCAACGACTCTTATTTTTCAAAAGGTTTTAGGTATTTAGATTTTTTTTCAAAAAAATTATAAACATCGAAGTGAGGTTATGTCACCTACATAACCTCACAAACACAGCGTATTTTCAAAAAAGTTCAACTTGTTCGAACTATAGCGGAAAACGCGATGACATCACTGGAGGCGAAAATAATAATCAGCTGTGATCAAAATTGGAAAATCGGCCATTTGGTTTATGTCATGTTTTCAATAAGTTTCATTTTTATCAAGAAATGCAAGTCGTATGTTGACCTTTTGTGATAGATTTCTTATATTAAAGATAAACAAGCTCGAATTTCACCAGAATTTTTCACGAAAATGTGTTAAAGAAATTCATAATTTCCGCGGCTTTTAAAAAATCCGCTGCAAGAAAGGCGGGAAAACCGGCACCTTCACCAAAAAATTAATTTCGCGCGGATAATATTCTTCATGGACGGGCGTCTTTAATTATAGGAAAAATCCAGTCACTCAAGATCGTTGCGCTGATTAAGCAACCTTAAATGAACTGACAAAGCATGTCATGTTTGTTTTAATTTGTCAAAAAGTTTGATATAAAAGTCAGGGAAATTACACAACAGAAAACCAAGTTTCGAAACCATAAATTTTAAATAAAATAAATAATTACCTATTCCCGTTTCCTAATTAGCTGTTGTAATACATCAGATAAGATTTTCTAGCTTTCCCAGTAATCCAGAATTTTAAACAATATGGGTAAAAAAGTTAATGGGTTCACCAGCAAAAGTTGGATTTAATACCAACATTTGAGAGGTAAGTGTAGATACGCATATGTAAAACATAAACATAAAGCATCCTATTGTTACAAATTTAAGTTATTTAAATTTTATAGTTAGAATTTATTTAGGTTTAGTGTAGTATTAGGTTGATTTACCTTATGGTTGTATTCTTAGTCTAGGTTTCAGTTGCGTTATCTATGACACGCTTGTGCTCGAACGGTCCGCGGTCTAAAAAAAAACTAGAATAAGCAGGAATCGAAGAAGGATGGATTGTTCTCGAAAAGTAGGCAGACCCTATATATAAGGCCGGACGTCGAGCATACAGTCAGTCAAAGATAACCAATGGTAGTGATCGCTAGATGTTAACGCGAAGTTAATAGACGGATTAAAGTAGTGAATTATTAGCAAGTTATTAGTAAGTTTAAGTGCGTGTTTTTGTACTTAATTTGTCGAAATAAATTGACGTATTGTTTTTGACATTTGCGAGTTTTAATTGTAGTGGAGAACCCGTCACACTATTATATAATAAAAGTATTCCGATCGCTGTTATACAGGGGGTTTTCTTTTAACTTGTAAACCGAAATTAAGTTTATAAGTAATTTATGCAATTTTTTAGAAAAACTCTAGGTCACGTCGATTTTCTTTGCGTGAGGGACATCTTCTGAGCGCTTATATAAATAGGGAATATGATTCGAGTCCGGCCTTGTGTTGATGGGCTTTTGAAAATGGTTTATAATTTTTTTTTATTATAAATAAATTGATCGATTTTCGAAAAACAAAGCGGTAGATATATAAATGCCCTAGTAAGGTGCCACTTGACTTATTTTTGTATCCAGTGGCGTACGCAAGGGATGGGGCTGAAGATTTACCCCTAAAACAAGAATATTCCCACAAAATCAAGATTAAAATGTATCCACATTATCCCCCCTCAGGATTCATTTCTGCATACGCCACTGCCGCCTATATAATCTATGGTAACTTTAAATAAAAATATCTCAAAAATGTATTAAATAATTTTGGAAAATTTCCCCTAGCAAACAAAATTGGCGATTTCAAGCGTTTTTTATTTCGTTTGCTAAAAATTCCCACAAAACTGTATATTTCGTTCTAAAAGCGATATGTTATTTAAAAACATTATTTTTTTTAGAACACTGTGCACAAGAAGAGTTTACGTCTCACTGAAGCATCAAGTTGTTCCTTTAATATATATTCCAGAAAAGAGATACACTTTTACAGAAATTCGACGAACATATGGAAAAAATTGAACTGTACAAAAAAGAAACTGACAATTTAGTTTTAAAGTACAAGGAGTTGGAACATTTTTGGCCTCTTATTAATCAAAAGTATTTCCATCAGAAAATACTGAGAAATTGATGTGACTGTCAAGTTCTCGCCGAGTAAGTACCAAAATTCAACGATAATTTACACTGGAGAAAATTAATATTTTCCTAGAAATTATTTTCAATATATTAATTATAATAACAATGAACAAAATCATCGATAAACAATTTTTTTTTATTAAAAGGAAAGTCTACTTTTCGAAATTTAATTCCAATTTTTTTAGCTAGCTCAGCTATGTTTCTTTTGTGTCACAGCAGAGTGACTTTATGCTGTCTTTTTAGTATAAAGAGCTTTGCTAGCCCAGCAAAATATTTCGCTAGAATTGCAAAGACGTCTTGACAAAAGCTACTTTGCTATTCCAGCGAAAAAACTTTCTGCTACAGCAGAAAATTTTTCACAAGTTTAAGAAAAACAGAACTTCGGGAAAGATTGGATGTTGTCGATCTTGAATTTTGAGAAATTGTCCCTATTCGCGAAGGTCGAACCTTACATTCAATTAAAGTCTTCCGTGGAGATAAGTGCCGCGCAGTGCGTTTCGATAATAAATACGCGTGTTGCGAGTGGGGGTCGTATACAGTGCCTTTATACGGGTTTTAAAAATTCATGTTTTTATGGATGCACACCTTTCTAGTGCTCAAAAGTTTAATCCTAATTTCACAAGTTGTTGAGGTAGGTAATGCTTGATTTTTCTAATTTGTTTAAGATTTTACTTAGTAATTCGAAAAAATATAAAAAACTATTTTCTACCTTTTGTGTTTTAATACCATACTCATACATATTTTTATATTTTTTTATATCTCAAAAACTACAGCTTTCTAAAAAAGCTAAAAAAAAGAATACATACACACAGTCTATTACTCTGAGCGTATCTGATGCTGGGTGATCGGTTATAAACTTTCACTCCTTAAAATTTTTTTGCTGATAGGTTTATTAACTTCAAATAAAAGTCTACCATTTTAGCTTCCATTGTCAAATGTGACATTTGTAGCCTCCAAGTTATGTGAAAATTATGTTAATTTTTAACTGGAACACCCTGTATGTAGTGCAAAATTTGAATAAGGGTTGATATCCCGAACGTCCAACGTCTTCGAAATGTCGAGTATAAAAACCTATTATTATACCTTTATCTTTAGTGGTTTTGACGAAAGATCAAAAAAACTTTGCCATAACACTAATGTGACTAACGTGCTACACAAGTTATGGATTTTTTTAAAAACCACTAAAAATAAAGGTATTTCTGAAATCAGCATGGAAAGCTGTATTCAAGTTTTGCAAAACATACAGGCTGCCCCTTTTAAAAATTAACACAATCTTTACATAACTTGAAGGCTATAAACGTCATATTTGACAAAAGTTGCTAGAAATGGTCTAAAAGTTGTCTTTTTTTGACCAATTTTTATAATGAACCTAAGACGCAAACACATTTTTCGGGGTAAAAGTTTATAAACACAGACTTCAATTTTTTGAAGTCTGTGTTTATAAACAATCACGCTGTACATAATTAGGATTTTTTAAATGGAACATCATGTGTATTTATTAAAAATTCTTTAAAAAAAAAATTTCTGATTCCAAAAACACCAATCCTAACAGCCTTTTCTCTTACCTTTTTAATGAAAGTTGAAAGGTACAACTATAAAAGAGGCGATTTATCCTTTTTCTACACCTAACGCAGTACCTAAATAGGTATGCTTTTTATTTAACAACTGTTGGATATGAAGATAACAAAGTTGGTTGCCACAGAATTTTTTTTTACACTACAAATTATATCCTTGTTTATATATATCATTGTTTTTAACACACATAGTTCTGTGAGAAGAGTATTTTTGATAGACCTGAATAGTGTTTTTCCTACTTGCGTGCGAAAAAATAGTTTTTACAGAAATAGTAATTTATCTAACAAGTACGGAAATTGATGATGGGTCGTGACGGCAGCTGCACAAGCAAGCCGTCAAGGGCAGTAAGTGCCACTGTTAGATAAATATCTATTTCTGTGCGTAAATGCTACTTTTACTCCCGCAAGTAGGAAAAATACTTTACAAGTCTAGCAAAAAGACGCTCCTGTGACAGAAGTATTGTGTGTCTAAAACAGGAAAGTATTTTTTTTTAATAGTAGAGTATCTTTCCTGGAATAGCCAGAATATAATTTGTAACTTTATAAAAAAATTCTCCTGCCACAGGAGACACTTTCTTGGGACAGCAAAATCTCCTTTCTATAACTGCAGTGGCCCCATGCTGCAATAGCCAGGTATTTTTGTAAATTTTAAAACATTTTTCCTGCGGCAGTGAAGAAACTTTCTTGGAACAGGAAAGTCTTTTTTCTACGACAGCAATGGTAACTATAAGTAGGTTTTTTAATAAAAATTATCAGTGAACTTTAGTAAAGTAAACTTTACTATCACAGCAGAGAGCTTAGCTGGCGCTATAGGTAGAGAGTAACTTAGCTGGGACAGCGAAAATTTTAGCTGGAATGACAAAAAAAATTTCTCAGTGTAAAAAAATTGTCACAGTATACCGGTCTATATTTAAGTAATGGGTAACAGGCTTAATTTTTTTGCATAGCTTCTTTTTGCCGTGACCTCCAAATTTCCCCTCTGTGAAAATTCTTGAAAGTGATTCCTAAAGCTACATTTCTAATCGTGTTTGCGGGCCGGCACGAACGCCAGCACGGAAGTCGTCACGGACTAGGCCATTTCTAATTATGTTGCGTGCCAGCGTTCGTGCTGTGGCTAGCGCATGCGCATAGCTCATTTTTATTTCTACAACTGGCTGAGTGGGCTCTGCATGCCGCTTTATATATCATAATTAAAACAACGAGAATGTCTATGAAAATTCCAGATCATAAACATTCCAGGCATAACCACATTTTTCAGATATGCGTATTTCTTTTGGTCGCCCAAGTGCACCTTTAATATATGTTCATCTTTCTTTTACTCGTACTAATATAGGAGACAGATATAGCCAAAAAGATCTCGATCGAGATTATTCCCGATACCGATCATTTAGGTGATGGAACTGCGCATGTCTGGTACGCTGCACGGACGCCAGCACGGGTCGTGGAGTTTGCAGCTTGCAAGCACAAAGGACCGTGCGGATACGATGCTCATCATTAGAAATGGTTACGTTGATTCCCATATGCCTAGCACGCGTGTCGAATTGCAACTCTGCCAGCGAACACGATTAGAAATGCACCTTAACTGAACGCAATGTTGACATTTACTTTTAAAAACATTTTTTAGGCCACATAAAAAAGTCAGTCGGTTACTACTAAGGCGCTGACTGTGACGTAGCACGGCACCCCGACACAAAATATGATTCCGGAACGTACCAACTGTTGGTGCAAGCAAGAAATTTCCTAATTTTCATTTTCTTTTCCTTTTCTGCGCGTTTAAAATAGTTTACATTTTCGCGCTCTAAAATATGCATATGGGGTTTCACGGCACCGGACACGTGGAAGAGAAGCAGCGCCGCGATGAGTGCGCAAAGAACCACCGTCACAACAAGACACTAGACAAATCACGTTCCCGAAAAAAGTGAATTTGAGGTGAAAACCTGGACGTTTAAACGTCGACTGGAGCTGCAAGAGAGTCCGAGGTAGGTGCCTTTTCATATAAAATTCCATATGTATCGTAACTTTCCATTTTCAATCGTCAATACCGACAATTATTTTTAAATGTGCTTGTGAAGCCAAATCGGCGACCTATCGAAGGAAATTCAGTTATTTTTCAGCCCTTGCACGCACATTTAATGGCCCTTCGACCCAAATTAATAGTTTTCCAAACTACCTAGACTCCTGTGGTTCACCAATTTCCTACAAAAATTCCAAATTTCTATATATTTTCAAAATTTATTTCAATTTCAATTATCAGACCATATTGTTTGACCACCCGTTGGTGATATGTTCCTTCAAAGTTGATCGAAGTGTTTATTACCGTTCAAAAATAGCTATAGCCAATGCACATATTTCGTATAGTTTACTAGTTCATCAAAGAAAGTTGATCGCTTTGTTCATTACATTTTCAGTAAAAGTGGCGTCAATACGCCGAAACTGAAAATTTAAGGCGGTTCTTCCATCTAAATTCCTTTAATTGTCGATTGTACAGGTGTCGCCTTAACGCGCAGGTGCAAGTGTCGCCGTCACCAAGGTCTCACGTTGCGCGCGTTGTTTCTTCAAATACCGAGGTTTCTTAGAAACTTTCAGACGGGACCGCTAGTCGTATGCACAGAGTGTGCGACTTGGAATCGAAAGGTGCGGGGTTCAATCCTTGGTGAGACATAAAAGTTTTGTTTTAAGGATATGTTCAAATAATAACATACAGACAAACTTACAAACATTTCATTTCAAAATTTTCGAAAAAAGTTAATAAAATTAAAATAATAAAATTGTTTAATTTTTGCTAAAATTCGGGTTATATTTTAAGCTATACTTTAAGCATTTTTTTGGGTAATTTTAAAACCAAATTAACTTTCAAAAACAAAAATGTCTACGCAAAAACTGAAAAAACTTTGCGACAAAAGGCTTTTGAGCTTCAACCAAATGGCGGAAGCTCACGAGGTAGCTTTGAAAGCGAAGTCGGATACAGCGTTTCACTTTTTGTTCAAATCCAGATATGAAGACGTCGAAGAATGTCATGCTCAATTCTATAATTTTCATAACCAAATTATTGGCTCTCTCGAAGAGTTTAAACTTTCATTTGACGAGCAGGATAAAACTAGAAAAGACTTTGACAACCTTTATTATGAATGTAAGGGTATTTACTACGACCTTTTTAGGGCCAACCCTGTCAATTACGTAGGCAACCCTAACCAACAAAATATTGTTCAGAGGTCAAATACAAGATCATTTCCACAACCAAGGTTGCCAATATTCGATGGTAATTATAAAAGCTGGCAACACTGGTTTGACTTATTTAAAGTCATGGTACATCAAAATTCTGATTTAAGTGATATAGAGAAATTTCAACAATTGCGGAGTTCTGTTCTGAATGAAGCACTTTCTCTAGTAAAAACCATTCCCCTCGCAGATAGCAATTATCACATTGCGTATGAAACCTTAGTAAAGAGGTATCAAAATAAACGAATTATTGCTACTACCGCTTTGAATGCTATTAACTTTCTTTCAACTAAGTCCAGTTCTGGGAAAGAATTACGTTCCATGTTGGATACATTTTCTGAGAATCTAGCCATCTTAAATGAGCTTGGTTTTCCTACAAAAGAATGGGACTTTCTTACTTTTAACATGATGCTCTCAAAACTTGAAGTCAAGATGAGGACTGATTTCGAACTTTACTAGAGTAGAGAGAAAAAAAATTCAGAAATTCCGTCCTACACTGATCTTTACACGTTTATAGAAAATCATTGCGTTGCGCTCGAATCTGTAGTGCAAATGCCCAGTTTTAGTAGGCAAAATCAAACCCCTAGACAACCTCAAACTACGCGTAATTCTCAACAGAACAGTTTTCAGAGAAACAGTTTTAATAATTTTAATTCACCTTCTGCTTTCAATACAACTATTTCAAATCAAAGTTCAAATTCAAGAAATCAACAAAATACTTTACAAAATAGCAATCAACGCAGCAACCCTCAAATACAAAATAATCAGAACAGAACTTTTAATCCAAAAATAAAATGTTACCTATGTTCTTCGAATCACGCATTATCGAAATGTATCGAATTTCAAAACAAAAGTCCACAGGAAAGGATGGGTTATGTTCGGCAGGTGAATCTATGTCAAAATTGCTTACATTTTGCTCACCAGACCGTGAATTGTCCTTCCTCCTACAACTGCTTTACGTGTGGAGCTAGGCACCACAGTCTTCTTCACGTTCCACAACCAGTAGCGCCCTCTGTGAGTGTTAATTCTTATCCTCCAGAGAACGTTAATATTCCACTTTCCAATTCCAATAGCACCCCTATGTCAGGAAGCCATTCCACAAACTGTCATGCGACAATGATTTCCAAAAATTCCACTTTTCTACTTTCTACCGTTGTAGCTGACATGTTAGACTCAAGGGGACATTACCAACCAGTTCGTATCTTACTCGATTCTGCCTCAGAGGCAAACTTTATTTCAGAAAAATGTCTAAATCGTTTAGGTCTTTCGAAAAGCTTCTTTTCTACTTCTATTCAAGGCTTAAATCAAATGACATCTTCCAATACCAAAGGTAAGACGAAATGTCTTATCAAACCTCAAGGTCAAGCGGGACCTACCTTTGATTTTGAGGCTTTAGTACTTCCAAAACTTTGTACAGAGATTCCTTCTTGCGCTGTCGACTCGAGCAAGTGGAATCACATTCGCAATATCAAACTTTCTGATCAAAATTTCCATATACCAAGTTCCATTGATGTCCTAGTAGGTTGTGAACTTTTTCCGCATCTCTTACAAGAGGGAGTTATCCACGGAGAGCGTGGACAACCTAGTGCTTTTAATAGCATCTTTGGCTATGTGCTGATTGGTAAAGTTGAAACTTCAAAGCAACAAAATCCACAATCACTCATAAGCTGTTACACTTCCATCGAACCATCTCTGGATATCTGCCTAGAGCGCTTCTGGGAGATAGAGCAGGTTCCACATAAGGTTCATCACAGTCCTGAGGATATTATGTGCGAAAAATTATTTTCACAATCAGTTTCACGCAACGAATCAGGTAGATTCGTCGTTCCATTACCTTTCATAAACTTAGAACCCCAGTTGGGTGACACCTATCCAATCGCTTTAAAACGTTTCAAGCTTCAGGAAGCTAGACTTCTCAAAGACTCAGCTAATTATCAAGCTTACAAAGATTTTATGCAAGATTATTTAGACACTGGTCACATGATACCTATTCCTACGCCTATATCTAAAGATGTCTTGGATAATTCCTACTTTATCCCTCATCACAGTGTCTGGAACACTGGGAAGATAAGAGTGGTCTTTGATGGGTCTCAACGTAGTCCCAGAGGTGTCTCACTCAACGAGACGTTGTGCGCAGGTCCTAAACTGCAAAATGATGTCCGTGAAATTCTACTTAATTTTCGAATTCATGCTGTAGCCTTTGTTACTGACATAGTAAAAATGTTCCGACAGATATTAATTATTCCTGAGCACACGCGTTATCAAAATATTCTATGGAGATTTTCTGAGGATGATCCTGTCCAAACCTACTCCTTAAGAACAGTTGTTTATGGACTTAAGTCATCACCTTACTTAGCTATTCGTACTATACAAGAACTAGCTAAACTTGAGTCTGAAAGGTATCCTAATGCTTCCAAGGTGCTTCTTAAAGACATTTACGTCGACGACGTGCTCACTGGGCAGGATTCTGTGGCCTCTGCCAAAGAACTTCAGTCGGAGTTAATCTCCCTGCTGCGCCTAGGAGGGTTTGAACTTAAAAAATGGGCGAGCAACAGTCCGGAACTTCTCTCCTCATTCTCAGAATCAGAAACACAAATGTCCATTCGTTTCGACAAATCCGAACCTAATTTTGTAAAAATATTAGGTCTCCAATGGAATCCTATCTCAGATTCGTTTACCTACTTGGTCGTACCAGAAGATAAACCATGTGGGGGCTCCCTGGTGGTCCAGATAGGAGAGTTGTCTGGAATTTAACGGTGTCAGATGTGGACTGTAATTTTAAGGGAATAAGGTCATAGGCTAAGCTGGTACAAGGGATTCTGAAATGGTCTAGTTTACCTTCTAGGTTAGTGTAGCAATAAACAAATGTATGTAAGGTAAAAATAATGCATTTTCACTTACCATTTTTATACAGGAAGCGGAACTCATGGGAGGACACGCTGTTAAACCGTGCTTTTTGCACCCCACATGAATCTGGTAGGAGAGTCGCTAACACGCGTGTATTATCGTTCGAAGGCGAAACGGTTCTCTGTGTTGCTGCAGCAGATATCGCTACTGCGTTCATTCTCCCACATGGCGCCCAGTGGCGTCGTTAATCCATAGGCGTAGGAGAAAAGGAATAAGTAGGAAGGAATGAGATTACGAAGGTCCATATTAAAGGAACTAGGAACCTTAGTAATTCAAAATGCATTTTATGTAAAGTAAATTAATTATAGCAAATTGTAATATTTGCCTCTAAAACCGCGGGAGTTTCAAATGCAAATAACCCAGTAATTTTAAGTACTTAATTAGTTAATTAATACTAAATAAACAAAAAATAGAAAATGCTCTAGTGAATCACCAAATAGCCTAATTCGAACCAATTTGGTAAATTATAGTAAAAAGAACATATTTACAAAAAGGAAGGCGGGACGAACCATTTCCCACCCCCCTGAGAATGCCCAGGGGCATTTCAGAGAGTTTAATTTGTAGGCAGGGCGCATAGTTTTACCAAAGGCCGTTTGTAGGTACCTTTAGTAGTTTTTACAATAGCAACCCGTGGAACATTATCAGAACCTTTAATAAGGTCTTCAATGCGGCCTAGGGGCCAATCCAATGGAGTGGAATTTTCATCTTTGATCAGTACCATAGTACCAATATCAATGGAAGCAAGAGGTTGGTGCCATTTGGCTCGCTGTTGCAAAGTGTGCAAATATTCGCGATGCCAGCGAATCCAAAAATCGCGGTGCATTCTTTGCAACAGTTGCCACCTGGACAGCCTGTTTAACGCAATATCGCAGTAGTTTGGATCGGGTATTGTACCTGGAGGCCTCAAATTTAAAAAATTATTAGGAGTCAAGACCGCCAGATCAGTAGGATCGGTGCTTAAGGCACATAAAGGACGTGAGTTCATTATGGCTTCAACTTGGGTTAAAACCGTATTTAATTCCTCATAGGTGAGTATTTGATTTCCAACTACCCTGTGAAGATGAGTCTTTAAAGATTTAATGTTTGATTCCCAAATGCCTCCCATGTGGGGAGCAGCAGGTGGGTTAAAAGACCAAACTATACCTTCCCCCTTCACGCAATCAGAAAAAATTTGTCGCAAGTATTTTTCAGAGGCCACGAAGTTGGTCCCGCAGTCTGAAGAGATCTTTGAGCATAGTCCTCTTCTAGCTATGAAGCGGCGCAGAGCAGCCAGAAAGGCTTCTGATGTCATATCAGAGACTAACTCTAAATGCACGGCTTTAACAGCGCAACAGATAAATAAACAGACATATGCTTTCATGGTTTTTGCACCTCTGGTCCGACCAAGAGTAATCGTGAACGGACCACAAAAATCTATACCTACATTTTCGAACACCTTTGCTTCGGAAACTCTAAATTTCGGTAGGTTACCCATAGGGGGTTGAAGGGAGTTAGGTTTAGTTTTCCAGCAAGTATGGCAAGAACTTAAAACTTTTCTCACTACCTTTTTAGCAGACAATACCCAGAAGTTTTGCATTAGTAAAAAAGTTGTGGTCTGTATACCACAATGAAGATTGCTGCGATGCAAATCTAAAATCAGTAATTCAGTGAATTTTGCACTAGAAGGCAAAAGAATTGGAAATTTTTTATCGTATGATAAATTTGAATGGCATAAACGGCCTCCAACACGAAGCAAATCGTAGCTTTCATTATGCAAAAATGGACATAATTTTTGAAAAGCTTTTGGAAGCTGTTTCTTATCTTTTAGTAATTCAATTTCTTTTTGGAAAGAAAAAGATTGTACGCATTTCGAAATAAAAAGTAAGCTTTTGTAGTAATCCTGATTTGTAAGGTAATCAGTAGCAAAATTGTATGAGGGATTTTTAAACTTTTGTAACCCTCGCAAAAAGTAAGCAACTATTCTCTTAATTTTAAAAAGAGAACTGTATTTTTCAAACAAGTTGTTTACATAATATTCAACTGTTTGTTCGCAAGTAAAAACGTTAAAAATATTTTTTCGCTGTTCTTCCAAAACTGCATTCCCATCGTAAGTAACTGTCATAAAATCCCAAGTATTTGTAGGTTGGTTTAGAAAAGAAGGCCCTTCTAACCAAAAATAAAATCTTTGTAAATCAGAGGGATACATTTCCCTAGTACCGCAGTCAGCAGGATTTTGTTCAGTAGGAACATAATGCCAAAACTCAGGGCTAATTCTTCCTTGTATATAGGCAGTTCTATTCGAAACAAATGTTTTAAATTTGTGAGGAGATCCCTGAATCCAAGATAAGGTCACTGTGCTATCAGTAAAAGCAAGAATTTTATCAAATTTAATTTTTTCCGAGAACGTTTCTAGTAAAAAATCCATTAATTTAGCCAACAAAACAGCTCCTAAAAGCTCTAGTCTTGGTAAAGTTAGTTTACGACGCAACGGTGCGACTCTAGATTTACTACAAACAAAAAAAACTTTAATGTTTCCATCAGAATAAAAAATTCGAATATAAGCGACAGCACAATAGGCCCGTTCTGAACTATCGCAAAATCCTACTAGCTGGATTTGACTAGCATTAGGCAAAATTATTTGACGAGGAATTTTAACAGAATGCAAAAACTTTAATTCATTTTTAAATTTTTCCCATTTAAAAACAATTTCCGGACTGACAGGGTCGTCCCAGTTTAAGTCTTCTGCCCAGCAGTATTGAACAATTAATTTTAAAATTAAAACTATTGGCGCCAAAAAAGACAGAGGGTCGTAAATGCGGGCCAAATTACTTAAAATTGTTCTTTTAGTGCATGTTTGGAGAGAACAGTCGAAAGTATAAAAAAATTCATCAGTATGAGGGTTCCAATTTAAACCGAGAATTTTCAAAGTTGAATTTTCAGCATCTAAATCGAGAGAAAGAGCCTTCATCGAAATGTGTGACTCAGGAAGATCGGATAGTAACTCGGGACAATTGCTCGCCCATTTACGCAATTCGAATCCACCTCGGCTAAGTAGCTCGATTAATTGATTTTTCATCACAGTGGCCTTAAAAAAGTCATCACTTCCCGAAATCACATCATCGACAAAAACTGCCTCCTCAATGATTTTTGAGGCAAGAGGAAGGTCCTCATGCTCTCTAGCAAGTTGCAGCAAAGTTCTGATAGCCAAAAAGGGGCTACAAGAGACCCCGAATAAAACTCTATTTATTTCGAAGTCTTGAATAGGCTGGTTAGGATCAAACCTCCAAACTATTCTTTGAAAATTAGTTTGACTAGGGTCAACTAAAATCATCCTGTACATTTGACGGATGTCGCAACAAAAGCAAAATTTATGCAAACGATAAAGTAATAAAATTTTTTGTAAGTCCCTTTGTAAAGGGGGCCCAGTATAAACAGCGTTGTTGAGCGAGATTTTGCCAGGGGCGTGCATGCTCGCATCAAAAACCACCCTCAGGGGGGTGCTAGTAGAATCTTTTTTAAACACCGCATGGTGTGCAATATAAAAATGATTTGAAATTTCGGTCGGCAAAGGTGCAGAAACCGGTTGCATATGATTATTATCTAAATAATCTTGTAAAACAGAGCTGTAGGCAGCATAAAAATCAGGGTTTTGTAGCAATTTCTTCTCAAGGGAGAAAAAACGACGTACGGCAATGGATCGAGTGTCGCCAAAATCTGGAGCAGTAACTTTAAATGGTAAAGATACAATATATCTCCCCTCCTCATTTTTTGAGGTAGTTTTCAAAAAATAATTTTCGCAAAACTCATCTTCGGGGTCAATGGCCTTGACATTAGGTATGTCATCTATTTGCCAAAATCGTTGTAGATTTTTATCTAAATTGACAAAAGAATCGTTCATTGACGTAGTAAAAAATGTTTTAATTTGATTTGTAGTTGAAGGTGAAAGTGAAAGATTGCCCATTATTCCCCAACCAAAAATAGTATTAATGCAGACGGGGTTGTTGGGTCCCGTAGACAAACGACCATCTAGCAAAATGTAAGGGTACACATCGCCGCCCAACAATAAATCAATTTTATCGCTTTTATTAAAGCCTGGGTCAGCTAGTTCTAAGTTGGCGAGAAAAGGAAAACTTTTAATCGAAAATGAGGAATGAGGTAAATCACTACAAATTTTATCGAGTATTATCGCATCAAAATTAAAAACAAAATTATTATCACGCAAAGAGGATATATTGCAATTAATTCCAGATTTTGCCGAAGTTGTCATTCGATCTAAGCTTTGTAGAGTCATGGCGATATTAAATTTAGGAAGGCCCAAACTATCAGCACATGACTTAGATATAAATGAAGATTGAGCACCAGAGTCACAGATGGCGCGCACTGTGTGCCAATTTTGAAAAACATCCTGTATTTGTATTAAAGCGGTACAGAGAAGTACTTCGCGATCATTTAAAGACATACCAGTAACAATGGTGTTAGTGGTTCTATTAAATTCGGTAGCCACGGGGCTCCTCGGGGGTTGCACTGCAGAAGTAGAGGGGCTACTCGCAGAAATAGGTGTAGAATTAATAGGAAAAAAATGTAAGAGACTGTGATGAAATTGGCCACAATGTAAACATCTTTTTTCTGATTTGCATTGCTGGGGTAAATTATGCTTTGAGGCCAAACAGTTGACACACGCTTTATGTTGTTTAACAATCTCAAAACGTTGCTGGGGAGTTTTCGCCAAAAAATTAGGACATCTGTATATTATATGATCGCCACTTTTACAGAGAAAACAAAAATTTTGAGGGTTTGGAGTATTATTTAAGCCACTTTGGCCATTTGGAGACTGGGAGGCATTTTTGGAGGCTCTCTTAGTATTAGCAAACAAAGCAGATCGATTTTGAAACTTTGCTTGATTTTTCTGACTTGAAATTGACAAATCTTTATTTTTTAAGTAATCTTGAGTTTGTTGTATTTGTTCCAACGCAATGCAATGGCTAGAAACAAAAGCACGAATTTTATCATAAGAGGGGATCTCATTGGAGCAATAATTTTGCTCAAATGCCTTGCGCGTGGTTGGGTCCAACCTATCCAAGAGCATTTGTGCCATAATATAATCCCAAAACTCCGTTTTAAAACCCATGACTTTTAAAGCACTTAAGTTTTTCGAAAAACAATCAAGCAAATTCCTCAAATTCGTAGCATTCTCTTTAGTAAGAGGAGAGAAGCCTTCAATTGCCTTCCAGTGAAGGTAAGCTTGTAATCGTTTATTTGTATACCTATCCACCAAGGTGTGGTAGGCATTTAAATAATTTTCAGCAAGGATAGGAATGTCAGAAATGACATCCAGGGCAGGGCCCTTTAAATTAGAAAAAAGCAAATTGAATTTTTCAAAGTTTCCCAGCGACCTATTATTGTGCACGGTAGCATTAAAGGCTTGCAAAAAGGTTGGAAACTCCTTAAATTCCCCTTGAAAAAGAGGTATTTTTATCCTAGGCAGTAAACCATGCTGGTCTGTGGAGGCACAGGGACTGCCCATGGGATTTATCGTACTGCTCAAAAGCCCTCCATCTTCAAAGGGTAGTTCGAAAAGTTCGTAAAATATAGTGGAAATCTCGTCACAGCGTTTGCAAAAGTCCATAGCCACTTTGTTTTCTACTACTAAGCGATCCTCATCAGAGGCTACCAACGTCAACAAAGTATTATGGTGCTTTTCAAAATCTTTTTTGATTTTTGACAATGTCCGAAATTTGACTTTAAAGCCGCTGTGATAGGCAGGGTCATTTTTTGCGAGGGTCGCGGATTCAATGATCAAATTTAGCTGTGAAATCGCACTATAGCGCAAGGCTTTAGCCTTTAAAATTTTATCCGAACTAGACATGATTTAAAAAAAAAATCCAAAAAATAATTGACAAAAATTAGGTAAACTGAAAAAAAAATCAAAATTTGGACACCCTGTATAAATATTAATGTCCTACGTTTAATTACAATAATCAAACTATAAGCGCACAAAAGTAAAGAAAATACCCGATGCAAACTAATGATAACAAAAAACTTGTGTATAAGTTTTTTTATCTTCGCCTCGCGAATTCAAATAAGTAGGTACCTACTATGTATTAAATTTAAAAATAAATACCTACAAATCAAAAGCATTTAATTTGGTAAAACTATTTATCTGCCTTTACACGAAAACAAATTCTCAAGTTAAGAATTAAATTTCCTTCAAAATTTATTATGCACGCAAAAAATGGATACAATCATAGCCATTTGCAGACAGATATTATAATAGTAAATTAGAAATAGATATATTCATAGCAATTTTTACGCAAAAACGAATATAGTAAAGCATCCGCAATCGGATATAGTCATAGCAATTTGCAATAAGCAAAAACGAATATGGCAATTTGGAGATTTTTTTCGAGCAAATTGGATATAATTATAGCAATCCACAAATGTGAAGGCACAACGGCTAAAATAATAGCACTTTGCAGACACTATTTTAAACTATTTCCAGTGACAAACAAAAAAACACCCAAATTCTATACGGTTTTTTTTTTACAAAAAAGAAACGAAAAAACTTGATTTATTCGAAACAAAAAAAAGCATAGTAGTTTACAGATTTTATCTGTGTTTGGTTTTTCGCATGAAAAGGCTAAATTTATTGTTAAAAATATTTAATTTTTACACAAAAAAAATCGCAAAATGTATTTTAGAAACCTAGGGGTTTTCTAAAGTAGGCATGTAAGAAAAACAAGGGTTTTTCTTGCATTTGTTTTTACACAAAAAAAAATCGCAAAATGTATTTTAGAAACCTAGGGGTTTTCTAAAGTAGGCATGTAAGAAAAACAAGGGTTTTTCTTGCATTTGTTTTTACACAAAAAAAAATCGCAAAATGTATTTTAGAAACCTAGGGGTTTTCTAAAGTAGGCATGTAAGAAAAACAAGGGTTTTTCTTGCATTTGAAACCAATAAAAAAGGCATTTAGGAAAAACAAGGGTTTTTCTTGCATTTGAAACCAGTAAAAAAAACTAACCTAAAAAGGCAAAAAAACGATTCCAGAAATCCGGCTCGCTAAGGATCAAAAATGGGGGCTCCCTGGTGGTCCAGATAGGAGAGTTGTCTGGAATTTAACGGTGTCAGATGTGGACTGTAATTTTAAGGGAATAAGGTCATAGGCTAAGCTGGTACAAGGGATTCTGAAATGGTCTAGTTTACCTTCTAGGTTAGTGTAGCAATAAACAAATGTATGTAAGGTAAAAATAATGCATTTTCACTTACCATTTTTATACAGGAAGCGGAACTCATGGGAGGACACGCTGTTAAACCGTGCTTTTTGCACCCCACATGAATGTGGTAGGAGAGTCGCTAACACGCGTGTATTATCGTTCGAAGGCGAAACGGTTCTCTGTGTTGCTGCAGCAGATATCGCTACTGCGTTCATTCTCCCACATGGCGCCCAGTGGCGTCGTTAATCCATAGGCGTAGGAGAAAAGGAATAAGTAGGAAGGAATGAGATTACGAAGGTCCATATTAAAGGAACTAGGAACCTTAGTAATTCAAAATGCATTTTATGTAAAGTAAATTAATTATAGCAAATTGTAATATTTGCCTCTAAAACCGCGGGAGTTTCAAATGCAAATAACCCAGTAATTTTAAGTACTTAATTAGTTAATTAATACTAAATAAACAAAAAATAGAAAATGCTCTAGTGAATCACCAAATAGCCTAATTCGAACCAATTTGGTAAATTATAGTAAAAAGAACATATTTACAAAAAGGAAGGCGGGACGAACCACCATGCACCAAGCGAGGTATCTTATCTCAAATCATGAAAATTTTTGATCCCTTAGGTTTCTGTTCTCCCGTTTCTTTACTTGCTAAGCATCTCATGCAAGATCTGTGGAAGGAGAAGCTGGACTGGGATTCTCAGCCTCCTCCGCATATCGTAAATGTTTGGAATCAATTTCGAACCGAACTTCCAAATCTTTCAAATATTCATTTACCTAGACGCCTTTCCATTGATCAACCACGTAGCATTGAACTTCACGGCTTTTCAGACGCCTCTATGATAGGTTACGCGGCTACGGTCTATTTCAGAATGGAGTCAGTATCCGGAGAAATCCATACCTTTCTTGTAATGGCCAAATCTAAGGTCGCACCAGTGAAAACAGTCAGTCTTCCGCGACTGGAGCTTCTTGGTGCCACTTTACTTTGCGACCTAATTTCCTTTATTCGAAACACTTATTCAGATATTCTTAACTTCACCCAAATCTGTGCATGGTGTGATTCCCAAGTGGTTCTATGCTGGTTGGCGGCTTCACCTCACAGGTTTAAAACGTTTGTGGCAAACCGTATCTGTCACATTCAAGAAACCATTTCTCCTACGGCCTGGAAATATATTCCATCAGCGCTAAATCCAGCCGACTGTGCTTCGCGCGGTCTTATGCCTAATCAACTTGTCAAACATGACTTGTATTGGGAAGGTCCTTGTTTTCTTAGGCTACCAAAAGAGAGCTGGCCTGATGATTTTCGCTGTCCAGACCCTCCGGAAAACGAGGTTATTCTGGAAGAACGAAAATCAGTATTTCAAACATGCACAGTTGAACCACACATGCTTAATACTTTGCGGCTTTTAAGAGATTTGTGGCAAGAAGAGGAAGAATCTCTGACATTTACTCAGATTGTGGTAGCGCGTTCTTGGGAGCTGATCGTTTACTCAAACAGTACTCCCAGGAAGCATGTCACAGTCTAAACATTACCTGGCATTTTTCAAGTCCTGGTAGTCCGCACCTAAACGGACTAGCTGAGGCAGGAGTTAAATCCACCAAGGCAAATTTAAAACGTGTAATAGGTGAGCAACGGTTAACCTATGAAGAGTTTTTTACTTTTTTGTGTCAGGTCGAATCCATACTAAACAGCCGGCCTCTGTATGCCCAAAGTATGGATCCGAATGACTTTCTTCCACTGACCCCTGGTCATTTTCTTACCCTGGAAGTTGAACACCCTGTCCCGCTGGCAGCTGGTGCAAAGGCTCCAGTCCGATTTTTGGAAACGCTGGAACTTGGAGTACCTAAACACCTTGCAACAGCGTTCTAAATGGACAGAGGCTTCTAACAATATTAAACTAAATACTTGAGTCGTGGTAAAGAATGAACAAAAACCGCCATTGCAATGGGCTGTTGGGCGAATTGTCGACGTACACCCTGGCTCAGACGGTCATATTCGTGTTGTGACCGTTAAAACAGCTACAGGAACATATCGTCGACCAGTAGTGAAACTATGTCCTTTGCCTATGCCCGACGCATAAGGCAACATTTTCTTTTCTTTCTTAATTTTTTCTAAGTATTTTTTCTTTTCTTTTAATTTTAATTTACATGCATTATTTAATGCATATTTGGGTTAATGTTAAATTGTATCGTTTAATTGCTAATAGGCGAATATTATTTTTTTTTTTTTCCTTTCCTTTTCTTAACTAAGTAAAAACACACGTGTTTTGGCGGCCGGAAAATGTTGGTGCAAGCAAGAAATTTCCTAATTTTCATTTTCTTTTCCTTTTCTGCGCGTTTAAAATAGTTTACATTTTCGCGCTCTAAAATATGCATATGGGGTTTCACGGCACCGGACACGTGGAAGAGAAGCAGCGCCGCGATGAGTGCGCAAAGAACCACCGTCACAACAAGACACTAGACAAATCACGTTCCCGAAAAAAGTGAATTTGAGGTGAAAACCTGGACGTTTAAACGTCGACTGGAGCTGCAAGAGAGTCCGAGGTAGGTGCCTTTTCATATAAAATTCCATATGTATCGTAACTTTCCATTTTCAATAGTCAATACCGACAATTATTTTTAAATGTGCTTGTGAAGCCAAATCGGCGACCTATCGAAGGAAATTCAGTTATTTTTCAGCCCTTGCACGCACACCAACAACTAATCTAATCGTGTCATTGACTGAACTTACACATTATGATCCGATTATTTACCATCTCTTTTTAAACTAATATATTAGTAAGGGTGCTTAATAATATTAAACACACCACATGAGTTTAATAACTAAACATTCGTCTTCTTGTTTTATTTACTAAACTCACACATTGTCATCCAGCTACTTACTCTCTCTTTTTAACTCAAAGTAGTGGGACGGGCGCATCTAATCTAAAACAGTCATGCCATTTTGACAATCAACGTCAATGGATTTTCTGATGCACACAGTGGGCTCGCGGATCTAATTTTTGGCCAAAAAGGGTTAAATTAAAAACATACTGAAACTTCTTAATACCTTTACTTAAAAGAGTAGATAGTCCAGCAGGCCTTGAAAAAACTATGATTTAATTGACGTAACTTTCAGTTCTTTTTTAGAAGTGTCATTTTTCCTTTCAAAGGAACGCGTTAAAGTACCATATTTGTATGGCGGTTTGATCCATATTTTAAGCCATTTTACAACAATATTTTATGTTGTAAAAAATTCGCATAAAATAAATCTTGTAAAAAAAGATAGGGGAAAGAGGGGCAAAATGGCGTACGCGGGTAAACCGGGATATCGCAGTTTTAAGTAAATTGCGCAAAAATAAAACCTTTTAATATCAGATGTTTCATCCCTATAAATGGTTCAACTCTCTGCAATATGATTGGTGCCGGTCGGCTGAGCTTAAGTCTGTTTTTGCTCAACATGTGATGTTATGCGCTGTTTATTGTAAAAACAGCTTGCGCATTTTGTGACGGTAAGTACATTTTTTACAGAGTTTTTAAAATTTTGTTTACATTGAACGATTAGTGGTTTTATGTATTATTCATAATTAAACGCATCGCCCGTAAGATTAGTACTTTACTATATATGATTTTTGTTTGAATTTAACTGGTGGTTTGGGCCAATACGGGGTTTTTTCATGGGGACAAAATGGGGTGCCTTGTTATACCTAGTAACCTATACCCCAAAAAAATTTTTTATTTTTTGATAGCATCACTAGAACTCGTATTTTATGTTGTCTTTGCAAAAAATGGACGCAAAATTCATGTAGGAGAGTCGACAGCGATGACTTGGTTGCTGTAATTCTTTATAAATTTTGTAATTACTAAATTAATTTATTATAAATGTATGTACAATATATTACAACTTTTTATTTTTTAAATAAGTATTTTTAACTTGTTTAGTATTTTAATAAATAAGACTGGTCTTACAAAAATATTGATTCTAAATTACACAACCGCCCCGCCTGTTTCGCCACATAGGCACCCCATTTTACCAAAGGCAACTTTTTACAAAAATAAAAATAAAAGTATAATGGAGTTCTAAATCGTTTAAACTGACAACTAGAACATAAAGATAACGTATCTAGCCAATTTAATTTCAAATGAGGAACGCACTGGTGACCATTTAATAGGAGAAAAGGGCCTATAAAATTAAGTATCCCATTTTGCCCCCTCCCCTAATTAGACTTTCTACCTGTACATTTTGATTCCAATTTTGATGTGTAGACAGGTCAGACAATGGTTTTTGCGTGGCAATTCTGAAATTCTATAAAAAATATCGATTTCTTATAAATGTTGGACAACAATTTTGCTTCCCTCATCAAACATGTTTTTAAAATTTTTATTTTTATAAAGAGTATGTATACATATTTTTCAAAAATTGTACTTTAAAATCTGCTGCTACAAAAGTTTTTGTCTATTATTTTTAAAGCACTTTAGGCTAAATTATATATAGAAAAATATATATTAATAAAAAATATAAATAATGTATAAAAATACTAACTATATACTAATTGCAAAAATCAAATAAAAATATGGTCACTCCATAATAAAAACTAACTGCAATTTTTCAAAAACCAAAAATTACTGATGAAATTAACTTTTACAGGTGGATTGTTTATGAAAGGCGAATTAAGTAAAAAAGCTTTAAAGGTAAACGGTTCTATTTTAAATCATCAGCAGTTTACCAAACCTGACTTTTAACAAACTAGTATAAAAAAGTGGACGCCTTAAAAATATTTATTTTGTTGCACTTAAAAATTAATTTTTCTAGAAAAATCATTCTTATTTGATTATGCAGTCATTAAACTTGCAGGTTCTTATCCGCTACAAAGTCAGAGTTACGTTCGTATTATTTTTTAGTTTTTGGTAGAGCCAAAAAATAATACCGTTTAACTTTTTTTAATATTTTTAATTTTTAGTTTGATTTTTAGCTTATGTTAGTTAGTTATGTAAACTCCTCATCCTTTTCAACGCAGCTTTGTTCCACATTACACGGTGAGCTTTAACTTTCATGTAATTCATCATGTAATGTTTAAGTTTGATTTCATAATTATACTCAACGACTTTAGACACGCCAAGGTTCCAAATTTGAAACCTACTGGTAAATAAGTTTTTTTTTAAATTTAAGTCAAAAATCATATTTAGCGAATATTAGCACTAAATTTCATACTTACCGGTTCATGGATAGGAAACTTCGCCATTTTGGTTTCGCCATTTTGATTGATAATTACTTCTTTCTCATTTCAAAACAAAATATTGCGACAAAACCTATCTTTCTAATTTTGGTCAAAAATCAGATCCGCGAGCCCACTGTGCAGCGCTATGAGTTGAACAGCAATAAAAAATGAGCTGTGCTTTAAAAAGAGATGCAAATGAGTATGTTCCAAAATTACAATATTTGTCGGGGTGCAAATGTCAAGCTACGTCACGAGTCAGCGCCTAATTATTTTAATAATGTCAAAATAATGTTTAATTTAAAAACATAACGTTAGGTTGGATGTTGGTTCTAACATCATTCATAGTGAAAAGGAAGCTTAATAACCCGTTTCTTGACGTTATAAAAATAATATTATGTTTTATAACGTTTTTTTAACGTTAAAAAAATATTGATTTTTAACAGTGAAAAAGAAATGTTTTTCTAACATTGAAAAATAAACCCACATGGCACAAAAATCACATCAACGTTAAATTCACGTGAACAAAAATAACAAACTATTTTTTTTCTGGAAAACAATCTCATGCCATATATACCATGATATTTTGTTAAATCTACATGCTTAAAGATAACTTAAAAACAAGGAGAAATCAAGCTATAAAAATGTACTTTTTGCTGAAGTTTCTGGTGCTGTGTATATAACGTGTTTTTTACCCTCGTTATTTTCATGTACCAAATTCACACTTGAAAAGTCCTCCACAACATGTTCTAAAACGCCACTAGATTAAGAGTTCTCAAATCTACTGACTTTCTGCGTTTTTTTTGGTCACGTTTTTTTAATAACATTTTTTAAAGAGACGCGAAAGGAAGTTATAAAAGTTCACTAGTTTAAGACTACAACACTTCAAGGCAATTTTAAAGATGGTACTCAAGGCAAGACAAAATATCTATGTGTCTATCTATATACATTAAGTTTTTTTTAAAAGCTAAACAAGATTTATGAACAGTAAACACTTTCACAGAATATTAATGTATCTTTATCAGGTTAATAACGGATGCGTCGTGATCGTGGATCAGGGATCAGTCCCTTAACGGGTTTTTGGAGTTTAGAGGCCAAAGCACTGCCTGATAGATTTCGTCAAAGTGAAAAATCCCGACTATAGGTGACGATGCTGCTAGTAAAATCTCAAAAATATTCGGTAGAAAATCCATGCAAGTCGCGTTTTTAAATTCGTGTAGAAAAGGCGTGAATCTAATGTGATTTTAACGTTGATAAAAATCACTTGAAACTAACGTAATTTGATAAACGCGTTATTAAAACGCAGTTTTTAGCAACGTTATTTTTTATAACGTTAATGAATGACCTATTAAGCTGGTTTTCATATATGAAATAAACGTTTTTTTCTAGCAGGTTTTAAAATCAAGGTTTTTTTTTCTCACGCCCTTTTTACGTGTTAAACACGTGAATGTGCTATGTGGGATTGTTTTTTTAACAATTAAAAAATATATTTTTTCAAATATCTCTAAAGATAAGGTAACATAAATAATGTAAATAAAATTCTTCTATTTAACGCAGGGCAGCAACAGTCCGTTGAGGTTTTCGTGAACTCGACACTCAGTCAAGGCAATTCGGCTCGTAGCTTCTGAAAATAAAATTGAAAATTCTATGTAAACAATAATTTTGTAGTAAGTGCCTCGCTACGAGGCCAAACAATTCATGCTCAAGTGAATACACGGCAAACAATTTCAAGGCGCGTATTTACTTTAGCATGAATGCAAAGGAAGCATTTCTTTGGTCCCGCTGCGAGGCTTGCGAAGTAGCAGTTTACTAAGCCTCGCCTATGTAACATTTATTTATCAATAAAGACGATTTATTATTATTATTATATAATTCTGCCTCAAATGAATACGCGGCTTAAGGCCCGGCGGCTAATCGTCCGCAGTGAATTGTCGCATTCCCTGTCTGATTACCTATAACGTTGTATGCGATATTTCATACAAAACAATTTTTTTCTTTTGTTTACTTTTTCTCACCTTATTTTGTGGTGCTTCATTTAGATCACGGCACACACATTTATTGTTCTTTAACTATAACATCTTTCCCACACAACTGGAGTAATATTCCGATCCAAATATGTATTCACTCGAAATATTAATAATTGTATTTTAAATTTGCCATGTTTGTTTCTGCAAAAGGCAAATATTTTAACCAAAATTACAAAAAGCGTCTTTGCCACCGACTCGTATCAACTCGCAGCGAAACGCAACTAAATGGCGATGTAGGCCATCGCCAGTCATCCAAGACATTTAAAAAGGCAAACATCGCAAACGGGACTGTATCTACGATTTT
Organism: Aspidapion aeneum; assembly: GCA_963576565.1. Lineage (NCBI taxonomy): Eukaryota > Metazoa > Arthropoda > Insecta > Coleoptera > Brentidae > Aspidapion > Aspidapion aeneum. The sequence continues at coordinate 73,970,679 of OY755044.1, forward strand.
TTTATATATTGTTAGGACCTATGAGATTAAGTTATACCCAATTTTGCAACCCTCAAAACCCTGTGCTACTCCTGTGATACTCAAAAAACCTCAAAAGTTTGGTACTTATTTCAGTTTCTTTAAAAAAAACTATGTTAAGACAGCATTTTTCGAATTTAATAATTTTATACTTTTATAAAGTCAACTAAATATCCTACAATTTAAGCCCAACCCGAACGTTCTAGGCCAATTCTTTATTGAAATACATCCAATCAAATATCGCCAATTTTTTTGAAAAGCACGTATCGGATAAAAATTGGCTCTAGAGAAAAGTCATGAAAAATAAAGTTGTAGAGAATTGATTCAGCTTTAATTCGATGTAAGAAAAAGGCCGCTGGGCGTCGTATTTTCCTCAAAACCCAAAATATAGTAAAACATCGAAGTTTGAAGGGTATCATGAAAACATATTTTATTAACCGTAATTAAAAATAAACAACGGGGGTACGGGTATACCTCGTCAGATGTCTATCAGGGGAAATTAATCAACCCCTGCCCTCTGTAGATTCCAGGTACTCTCCGACTCGGAGAGTTAGCACCTGTATAGGGTCCCTTTCCCACGGTTACGGGAGAAGACCACATCGATATGAAAGGCGGAGAGAATGGACCTCGGTACGGTGATCATAGCGTAGGTGGCAACCCTTTCTTTTAGGGATAGTGTAAAAGCCTACAGCTGTTGCCTAACAGTAAGGCGTTGGCTCGTCAAAGGCTAGAGGAGAAAAACCTTGATAAAAATCCTGACCCTCCAAGTAGGGGGTTGAGGCATTAGACTGGTTTTCTAATACTTGTAAAACAAAACAATTACCAAAAAGCCTAAACAAAGCCTCGGAGCAATGGATGAAACTTTTCGAAGATGAAAAAAGCAAAGACAAAGGACTATGAATATAGCTACATGGAACGTACAGGGAGTGAATCAAAAGTTGGGCATTATTGCAACCGAAGTGCATAATTGTAAGATCGATATTATTGCACTCACAGAGACAAAAAAGAAAGGAACAAGTACAAATGTCAGTAATTTTGTTCATATATTCACTGGAGTCCCAAAAGAAAGGAGAGCAGCCAGAGGGGTATCCTTATTAATAAAGAAAAACCTAAAAAATAAAATTACAGGCTACGATTGCATTAGTGAAAACATACTTCGAGTGAACATGAAGATGCTTGGATATAATATAAGCATAATAGCAGCCTACGCACCATCAGATGACGAAAGAGTAGCTACAAAACAAATGTTCTTTCATCAACTTGATGAAACTATCACCAAAATCGGTAATACCAGAGAAATAATTATGCTTGGGGACTTTAATAGCCGAACTGGTACACAAGCCCAGAGCAAAGTGATAGGACCATTTGGAGAGGAAGTAACAAATGATAATGGCTTAAGACTGATGCAATTGTGTGAAACCCATAACCTCAAAATAAATAATGGTTTTTTTAAACATAAGGATATTCATCGATATACCTGGTTTCAACCAACAAGAAATCTTAAATGAATCATTGACTATGCTATATGTGGACAACACTCGCAATTAAAGTGGTATGATGTCCGAGCACTTCGTGGTGTTACCTGTGGATCTGACCAACATCTGGTTAACAGCAAAAATATTATTCCCTTTAAGAAAAACAAATAAGAACGAAAGTATTAGAGAAAATGAAAACCTAGAATGCATCGAAGACAATCAAAAATACAACTTTAGAAGTCTAGAAATCAAAAGTACTCAAAGATTGTATCAGAACCGATTACATGAAAAATTAATAAACACAAATCACTCATTTAAAGAGATATATATACAAACATAATAAAAAGCTGTCGGTTCAGAAGAAAGCAAGCAACGGGCGGACGATTTGAAGAAATACACGGAAACTAGATGGATGAACACGACGACAGACAGAGAATAGTGAAGGATATTGGGGAGGCCTATTTCCAAAGATGGATTGAAGAAGGCTAAATAGACAGATATAGAGATCCTTGTATCTAGAATTTTCTTTTATTTTTTTTTGTAAGAGCACTGTAAACCTACTATAAGTTGTTGCTTAACTTATTTAAAATAATTGAAACGGTTTTAAAGAAAATTTGAATAATCCGAGCCAATACAATCTTCAAGAAAATGCGATTTTGCTCTGTTTTTGTCGGCATAAAAACTTATCGTGCTCCCCTATAGCATATTTCCATTTTTTTAAATAATTTTTTAGTAGTTAAAATATCCCACAGTATGTGAGCAATTAGACCTAAAAATCCAAAACGGTTTTTTTCAGTATAAGGAAATACACAAATATGCCTGGACCAAACCCTTACAAAACCTGAAATCCGTCATTGATTATCTTATCACTAAACAAAAGACAAAACTAAAAATTCAAGAACAAGGCGTGGATCAACATGCGGAAGTGATCACTATAATAAACCAAAATTCTCTTTCCTTATCAAGGTCGAAGCCTGCATCAACAACATCTTGATGATACAGTGATTGAAGAAATTGATCACTGTAAATATAATCTACTAAGCCTAGAACATGACAGCGTAAAAAACTTATACAAAAAGAGACTGAACGAAAAACTTAATACAAGTTCCGGTGAAACCCCAAATGAGGAATACGAAGGTATTACATTAAGCATCCATCAAGCTGCAAAAGAAGCACTAGGATTAGTGGAAGAAACTTCTAAAAGAAGAAAACCATACTGGTGGGATGCTGAGATTGAAAGAGAAATAGAGGAAAAAGGGAAATTATATCACACCTACTTATCCCAAAAGACAAATAGAAGCAGAGAAGAATACAAAATCGCGCAATCAAAGGTGAGAAGATTGATCGGTGATAAAAAAAATCTTTTGTGGACGCCAAAGTGCCAGAAAATAGATTCTTACTTAGGAGATAGGAGAAGTACTGGAAAACTATAAGATCGATTAAAAAAGAAACAGAGATATCATTTCACCAATACCAGATAAAGAATGGGATGAACATTTTAAAAAGCTTTTAACTGAAGATAGAGCAGAATTCAAGGAAGAAGAAAGCGACAATATAATTAGAACGATGGGATCTCCAGTACCCCTCACAATCTCTGAGGTCAAAAATGTTTGCACAAACTTAAAAAGCGGTAAATCTGCCGGACCCGGAAATATCCCAGCTGAACTTATTAAATATGGCACTGAAGAACTGTTTTGGAGATTACGGAATCTTTTCCAAAAATATTTTAGTGGAACTGTAGTACCAAATGACTGGAAAACGTCATATATATATATATATATATATATATATCCACAATATAAAAAAAAGGACGGAAAGATATATGTGACAATTATAGAGGTATATCTGTGACTAGTACGCTAAGCAGAATATACGGTAAAATTCAATTTCAATTCAATTCATTTATTAGTCAACGATTTACAGTGTAAATATGGACATTGTCAAAATATTAAAACTAATTACAACAAATTAAACGATTTCATTACAAAAAAAAACTTTACCAAAATTGAACATTGAACGCGGCAAAAAAAATTGTCTTATATCGCAAACTGATTTGAAGCAAAATAATTTGTGCATTCCTATTCACCAAGAGAATATTTCCTTGATATATCATAAAAAATGTCCTGCCTTTTATTTCAATGTGAAACAGAAATTATTTTATTATAAATTGGAACTGAATTATTACTTATATGAAGACAATTTGCTTTGTTACAAAATGGAGTATACTAAATCAAAACAATTAAAGAAGCAAAATAAGGTCTCATTTTAACATAAAACGCTGTGTTGAACCAAAAAAAATAATTTAATTCAAAACAAACTGCTTTAAAGTAAATCAATTTATTGAAGAAAAGCAGTGGCGCACCCAGGAATGTGTCTTGGAGGGGGGGGGGGGCCGACAGCTACAAAGCGCGCCCTCAAAAAACTTGCGACCACAAAAAACAAAAAAAAAAGTCATCATGTGTGAGGGGGCCCGACAGCTACAAAGCGCGCCCTCGAAAAACTTGCGACCACAAAAAAAAAAAAAAAGGCCATCATGTGTGGGGGGACCCGACAGCTACAAAGCGCGCCCTCAAAAAACTTGCGACCCAAAAAAAAAAGATTCATCATGTCTTTTCGCAACTACGCCACTGCTTGGGGTTGGGGGGGCCCGAAGCCTCCTGATGTCAAATATATGTAGAAAATATATTAAAAAATCTAAGGCTTGAGGGGGGGCCGGACCCGCCCCCCCCCCCCCTGTGTGCGCCCATGAGAAAAGAACGTGTTTTCGTTGTAGACAAAAATTTTTACCGTGAAGAAAATGCCTAATAAACATAACCACGTGGTTTTAATTCATTACATTTTTATGGAAATTAGTTTTTCTAAAAAAGCTTAAAACAAGATACAATAAGATGCAAAATTAATTATGCTAACATACCTAGTAGTGCGCTAAAATATTTGATTGGCTCTAAAAAAAATATATAAATATAGATTGTAAACACAATTCAACCCAATTTATTGCAATATTCTAAAATCCTAAAGACGTACATTAACTAATATCATTAAAATAATCACCAACCGAATAGTAACACTTTTCTGTTAAAAAGCTTCTCAAATGTTTTTTAAATTTATACAGGCCCCGAACATCTTTAAGATATTTTGGGAGTTTGTTAAAAGCGTTTGCACAAAAACTATGTGGACTCTTTCTATAAAGCTCCAGATTAAAATTTGGAATGCTAATGTTATTCCTTGAACGAGTATTATAGTGGTGATGGTTGGACGTTGGAAATTTGTGAGAATACTGTCTACAAAAAACAATAGATTCATACAAAAGCACGCTGGGAACAGTTAATATATTATGATTCCTGAAAAGTGGCCTGCATGACTCTAAGGGATTGCAGCCGTACACACATCTAACCATGCGTTTTTGCATAACAAAAACTGTTCAAATTCTCCATTGAGCACTGACCCCAGAATATAATTATATATTTTATGTGCGAGAATGCCATAGCGTAATAAACATTTAAAAGTTGTTTTGGGCTTAGTAAGTTTTTTAAATTAAAGATGGCATACGAAGCTGAGTTTAAGTTTCGAGGTCACAAAGTCAACATGATTTAACCAGATCAATTTCTCATCAAGACGCAGTCCGAGAAAGATACATGACTCAAGTCTTTCTATTTCAATATTATTTAAATAACGTTTAATATTTGGAATATTTTTCCTTTTATGAAAAGCAATAAAATGGGTTTTTGATGAATTCAGAAGAACTTTGTTTTTGATACACCAGCAAGAAAATGATTTGAGAACCTCTGCTAACTGGAAGAGTTCGATGCTAGCATTATCCCTCTCAAGTATATGGTCTCCCAGATCATTGATAAAAAAGAGGAAAAGCAGAGGAGAAATTACGCTTCCCTGTGGAACCCCATATTTTACATTTAACTGAGAGGATATAGTGTTTCCCACTCTAACACAAATACTTCTTTCTGATAAAAAAGATCTAGTCCAACTGCTTAAACTTCCTCGAATGAGACGGTTGTTCCGTGGTTCGTGTCAACATATAAATATAAATCGCTCCCGAAAAATTACCAAAATGTACTTTATAAAACACAATTTAATTATATAATTTGATGTTGAAAACAACACAAAAAGACAAGCATTGTGACTATAGTTATAAAAACACATAAAATAGCCAAGTAACTTTGTAATTTAAATATGTTTTAGTGCTAATCATAAAGTGTATGGTCCTAAAAACGGTACTTACTGATAAGGAAATTTAAAAGGCGACACGGAACAACAAATATACACAGAAACAGTAAGTCTAATTTAGTTATTTTAACACACAATGTCACAAGCAAAAAAACAAGATATAACGGTCGTGGGCGATCAAACAACAAATCAAACCAGGACAGACGGAGTTCAAACGAGAAGAATGAAGACGATACTGAATATTGCTTCAAGATTTTCTAGCTCTAAAGAAACAAAAGATAATTCTCATAACAACAGCTACATCACGATAGAACACGATGCCGAAGTAAAAAGCAACTCACTGGAACACAACATGCAACAGGTTTCTGACATTAATACCGACTTAAGAAACAAGTTGGCCGACAAAGAGTTTATATTGGACACGATTTACTTAGAGAATGAAAAACTTAAAAAAGTCATTGAGAAACTTGAAGAAAAAATCAAATACAAGAATATTTTAATTAAATCACATGAAAAAACGATAGGACAACTAACACGGCAAAAAATTCAAGTGGTTAACGAGTCAACACAAACAGATATAGGTGACAAAATAAAACAAAGCCACATGTCATGTCAAACAGAGATGGTTAAAACAAAGCAACAGTCAAGTCAAACGAATAATACTAAGCCAAAAAAAGAGAAAAGATCACAGGTGTGCATCGGAATTCAGACAGAAATGGAAACAAAAAACCCTACTCCTTATGCAGCAAACAATAAAAATAAAAACAAATTTCAAACCAATCCAGAAAACCATCCAGTAAAATCAAAAGTGTTAATAGTAGCTGGGGCGAGAGGTAAATGGCTAATGGAGAACATAACAAAGCATTTCAAAGATTCGCGAAGTGTATCAGCAGTAATAAAGCCGCACGCGAAAGATGAAGAACTAATCAAAACTGCCATTACAAGCTGCCAAAATCTTACAATGGACGACGTCTTTATTTTGTGGCCAAACAAATCTGATCACATGCTAATTGATTCTATTATTCTTCAATGTAAACATACAAATCCATTAATCTTAACGGAGCCTTATCGGTACGATAATACATACCAAAGAGATAACATTTACCATGAAAACGTAGAACTCTTTCAAAAAATACATCAAAGAAAGTTACAGTACAAAATTGTTTTGGATACCAACAATATAATAAGAACAACCAACTATTACAGTGACAAAAAATCAATTACCAAAATAGGCATGTGGTACCTAAGCAAAGCAATAGTCAATCATATTGTTAGTTTCTTTGATAAAATTTCTCAGTCTCAGCAATTAGATCAACAGGAACAACAGAATATTCAAGAAGTGCAACAAATAGATATAATCTCAAAAATGAAAATAATAAAACAGTCATCGCCAGAAGGTCAACAGCCCACCACAAAGCAAAACTGAATCTACAATTCAAAGCAACCATTTTTTATACCCACCGTTAACACATATGGCAACACTGGAGGCTCAAACTATTTAGACAAAAATCGATCAATCACAATATTACATCACAACATACAATCACTGGGAAAAGGAATTGAAAATCTAGAACTCATTTTAAAACAAGAAAACTCTCCTGAAATCGTATGTCTTACCGAACACTGGCAAACTACAGAATCCATATAATCAAAACAAATTTGTGGATACTACTTGGTTTCATCTTATTGTAGAGAAAAATACAAGCATGACGGATCGGCTATATATGTAAGACGTGAGCTTGTATCCAAAGAGAGAGAAGATTTAGTTTGTATGTCTGAAGTAGGTAGCCTGGAATGTGCTGCCATGGAACTCTGTAATAAAGACAAGTGCTTTGTAGTTTTAAGTATTTACAAATCAAATCAACACATTTATAAAACAGAAACATTCTTGCGTATTTTGGAAAACATTTTAAGTATCATAAGTGACGAAAATAAAATAGCCATAATTGCTGGTGATTTTAATGTCAATTTAAAAAGGACTACAAAGATGCAAATGATTTTAAAAACTTACTTAAAACTTGTCACATTCGATTGATGAATTTACCAGAATAACCGACACCTCTAAATCTTGTTTGGACAACATAATCTTTGATACCAACAACTTACCATTTGTGGCAAAAGTCGTAAACGCAGGGAAGTCTGATCACTCTGCTCAAATAGTTTCCTTAAAATGTGATAAAATGTGAGAGGAAAAATTCGTACCAAGATTCGCAAGGGTTTTCAGCGAGGCTCGCATAGAAAAATTTTACGAAAAAATTAAAACCACTAATTGGTCAAATGTTCTATTATCTATACTCAAGATGTAAATATTTTATGGGAATTGTTCATAAGCATCTTTATGTCAAATTTTGAGGATTGCTTTCCAAATAAACAAATAAAAAATAGTAGAAATAAAAAGAAAAAATATGCACCCTGGATAACACCCGATATTTTGCAGAAGAAAGACCAATTAGTGGCTTTGCAAACCATGTCACAAACAGATAAGCGCTACACACAGTTATATAAAGATTACAAAAAACAGTATGATCAGGAAATTATAAAATCAAAGAGTAATTTCTATCTGTCAAAAATTGAAACTAGTGACAATAAATCCAAAACAACATGGAATACTGTAAAAGAACTAACTAATTCTAAAAAGTCCTCTAACATACTACCAACCAGGCTAAACACCAAACAATTAGCTAATGAGTTTAATCAATATCTGATAGAAGCTCCCCCGAATCTCCTGCTTAAAAATAATATATTACCTCAAAATACTCATAAGTGTCTAGCAAAATTACAGCCAAATCAAAAATCTTTTTACGTTTTTCCAACAGATAAAACTGAAATTATAACTTTAGGCAAAAAATTAAAAAACAAGAAATCGGCAGGACACGACGAAGTACCTGCAAATTTACTAAAAAGATATGTACAACATGTAGCTGAGCCGCTAGCACATATCTTTAATGTGAGTATTTCAAATGGGGTTTTTCCAGAAAAACTTAAAATTGCAAATGTCATTCCAATCTTTAAAAAGGGGGACCCAGAATCCTTTGCAAACTACAGGCCTATAAGTCTTATTTCTTCCTTTGTAAAAATATTTGAACTTCTAATTCATAAAAGATTACTTAACTTGTTTCTCACAAACTCTTTATTAAACGATTTTCAACACGGATTTCTTCCAAAAAAGTCCACAGAATCTGCTCTCTTAGAACTTAATAAAAAAATAATATCAACTCTGGAATCAAAAGGAGCAGCTTGTGGACTTTTCTTGGATTTATCAAAAGCGTTTGATACCGTAAACCACAATATACTTCTGGCGAAGTTGGAATCTTATGGGGTAAGAGGTCAAAGTTTGAACTTATTTCGATCATACTTAACTAAAAGGCCTCAACAAGTAACAATCACACATGAAAGCTCTAATTTTGTCTCAGAAACCAATTTTGTCACGACAGGAATACCACAAGGTAGTATACTCGGTCCACTACTATTCATAATATATCTAAGCGACCTAAAGGACATTATCAAAGATCCAAACTCTCTCGCAAACTATGCAGATGATGCAAATGTGGTTATTCCAGTCTATAAAGGTGAAGATATACATGAAAAATATTTTGAGGTTCTAGATGATGTGAAGGATTGGTGTGTTAAAAACCAGCTTGTCTTAAATACTGAGAAGACCAAGGCAGTAGTTGTTACTAATCTTAACATACCAATAAAAGAAGATTTAACTTTTGAAGGTGATAAATTAAATTTTGAAAATAGTTCAAAGGTTTTAGGGGTGACATTTGACAAAGATCTTCACTTTCATACTCACATTAAAGAATTATGCAAAAAATTAGGAAGTGCAAGCTATGCACTTAGAGTTCTTGGCAAATTTTTTAAAAATGCAAATTCACTAAGATCGGTTTATTTTGGTATGTTTTATTCAAACATAAAATATGGTATACTTTTCTGGGGACAAAGCAGCCATATTGGGGACGTTTTTATAATGCAAAAACGAGCCCTGAGAATAATATTAGGACTAAGGGCAACGGAATCATGTAGAAATAAATTTAAGGAAAATATTTACTTGACCGTTCCAGGAATCTACATCTTAGAGTGTATATTGTTTTTAAGGAAAAATCCTAATTTATTCTCAGAATACACAACAAATAAAACCTGTAATACAAGGCATAAGGATAGATTGTACATATACCCAAAGCACAGATTAACAATTACTGAGAAAAGCCCTGTATATGCCGCTATTAAGTTTTACAATAAACTACCTAATTCCATAAAAAGCATAGAGTCTTTCAAAACTTTTAAAAGAGCATGTTTTAATTATTTATGTGATTTAGAACCTTATTCAATTAATGACTTTACAAAATAATGTTTTCTCTCGTTCCATTGTTTTCGTTTGTTTTTAAATTATTCAGATATCTAAGCCACAAATTATAAGTGTATTTTATATTGAAGTGTAAGCGTGAATTTAAGTGTACTATTTGTGTAAATATTCAATAAGGGTACCTATACATGCCCCATGAAAATTAACATTAAAACAAAGTTTTACTGTAAACAAATTGTAAGTGCAACTTACATACTTAATCTGTAGTTTTAGATAACTTTGTCGAACCAATTTACTTTTGTAAAAATTTGGAAATAAAAATATTGTCTATTGTCTAACTACCTGCCAGACAGCTTTATTACAGTTTTCAGAATTTGATATTTTTTGTTGGATATTTTTTTTTTCGCAATTCTAATGCGCTCAGCAAATACTTTTTTTGCATTCTTGTAATAATGATGGGCTTCCTGCGTGTTAATGTTTTTTGTTAGCGAGAATAAGTTTTTTAAATTTTCACTTTCTACTACTATATCTGAGGAGACCCAAGTTTTTGAAGCAGAATGAGTATGTTTAACTTTTTTTATTGGACAATATATATCCAAATAAAAGAGAAGATGTCAAAAGAATGAATTGTAAGCATTATCTACATCTGAGACCATCATTATACTGTCAAAACTATTCAGAGAAAGCACGTACACTAAATTTGCGAGATTTTCTTGTGAAAAATTCGTTTTTCGATATAAGTGTCTTTAATTTTGGGTAAATCAATCTGGGATGGTATCTTACTTTGATTTAGTACAATTATTTGAGAACGGTGATCGGCCAGTTGTGACTTAGAATTGACCGCAAAGAATATGTCAGTATTTGTGATGGTATAGTCAAGTGCGCTAGGTTCGTTATTATATATAAGTCTAGTTGGTTCTTTGGGGATAATATTTCCAAGATTGAAACTAGAGAGCAGATCAAAAAGTTTTTTTACCTCAATAGTATTTTTTAAATTATTTATATTTAAATCACCAAGAATTAATAATTGTTCATGACTTTTAGAAACAGATTGTAAAAAAATGTATAGTTGTTTAAAAAATATTTCTATGTTGCTATATAAAGAATTATTGGATCTGTAAATACCTAATAAAGCAGTTTTCTTTCTAGCTATTTTAGTTGATATTCCAATGCACTCAAACGAGAACTCAGTTGCAAACTTTGTCAAATTCAAAATTTTAATATTTGCAGTTACTTTATTATTAGCAAATATGGCAACGCCCCCACCGGCACGAGTTGGACGACAGTAAGCCGTTAGAAGATGAAAACCAGGAATCGTTGTAACTTTCATTTGATCTTCTTTCATGTGATGTTCTGTGATAATAAAAAACATTGGTTTTTCAGTTTAAGTTCTACTTTCTAGTTTTGGAATTTTATTTGAAATTGCTTGAACATTTAAGTGTATTGCCTTCCAATATCCCGATGATCAGTCTGTCATCCGGGCTTAAATTTATTAGATTAATAATTAATAATAAGGAATAATAAGAAACAAAGTGGAAAGCGAATATAAAGACATGGAGGCAGAAGAACAAGCCGATTTCAGGGCGGGTAGATCGACTTCTGATCATCTCTTTTGTATAACTCAAGTTATTGAAAACAAAATGGCATACGGACAAGAGCTGCATCTGCTTTGCGTCGATTTGCAGAAGGCATATGATAATATACCACTAAATCTACTTTGGAAAGCGTTCGAAAACACAAACATAAGCGTACAACTAATTAAGGCCATCAAAGAGTTATACCGCAATAGTAAGGCAAAAGTTAAAATAAAAGCAAAACTAACCAAAGGCTTTCAAGTAAATAAAGGTCTTAAACAAGGTTGCTGTATCTCGCCTACGCTCTTCAAGATATACTTGGAACAAGTCCTTAAGGTATGGAGGAGAAAATGCTAAAACATGGGAATTCGGTTCTGTTGGACGAAACCATCTTGTATACTTTATGTTTCGCCGATGATCAGATAGTAGTGGCTCAGGATTATGATGACCTCGAATATATGACACGAAAACTAATAGAAGAGTACAATAAGTGGGGACTAGAGGTTAATCTCAATAAGACAGAGTATATGTGTATCGGTGGAATGAAACAGGAGCTAATCTTAAATACCGGGCAGCGAATTCAGTCCTGTGATGAGTATAAATACTTAGGTCTAAAAATTACAGCTGACGGAACACTAGACAAAGCTATAAAAGATCGAAACATACAAGGAAGAAAAGCAATAACTTTATTAAATGGAATAATTTGGGACCATTGTATATCAAAGCATAACAAAAAGCTTATATATGACATCATTGTAAAAAGTATTATTACATACGGCTCAAAAGTATGGCCAATCAAGGATAGAACAGAAAAAATGCTTTCCTCTACGGAGATGGACTATTGGAGAAGAGCAGCAGGGAAATCAAAAAGAGAAAGAGTTACAAATCAAAGAATAAGAGAAATTATGACAGTGGGTGAACGTACTTTAGTGGATGATATAAGAACAAAACAACTGGTGTGGTACGGACATGTACAAAGAATAAATGATGAAAGACTACCTAAATAAATACTACAATGGAAACCAACTGGCCGAAGAAAACGAGGACGGCCAAGGAGAACCTGGAGAGAAGGAATAGACAGTGAAATAAGAATAAGAGGCCTCGATGATGAATTATGGGCAAACAGAAACGAGTGGAGATTGGGTATCGGAAGACGTAGAACGTTGTGAAACCGATAAATATATATATAGATATATATATATATATATATATATATATATATATATATATATATAAAATATCCCAAAAACAAAAAATTATATTTTTTAAAAAATCGCAAATTTTTTGGAAAAACTAAATAAGTGCTCATATTTGTCAAATTAAAATATAATAGTGTAATACATCATTTTGTTAGAAATTTTAACAGCTTTTAACAAATGTAAGCAGTATATACAGGGTGGTCCCGGTTGTGAATAAATTTGATAAATAAGAAATCTATATTGGTACGAATCTCGTATATGAGTAAATCGCCTCTGCGCACAGAAAAGTTAACAAAAAACTTAGCGAAGTAGGATAAGTGAGTACTCACTCATCACGGCAGATAACATTTTAAATGCGATATATAACTCTAATATTCTGGCCCTGAAGATGGCGCGGAAGACGTCGAAACGTTGGCTTTTGAATTAGTAATTTAAAATAAAAGTCCAAAAAAGCTGAAAACTAACTTTTAATATTTAAGGACTACTTTAAGTTAAAAAGGGGGTAAGTAGCTGGATGACAATGTGTGAGTTTAGTAAATAAAACGAGTGGACCGCTGTTTAGTTATTAAACTCATGTGTATTTAAGATTAGCGCCCTTACTAATACATTAGTTTAAAAAGAGATGGTAAATAATTGGATAATAAAGTTCAGTCAATGACACGATTAGATTAGATGGTAGAAGGTTCCAGAATTCTATTTTGTGCCGTGCTACGTCACAGTCAGCGCCTTATTACCAAACTGTCACAAAGCAAATTTATTTTGACAAGTTGACACTTTGGGTTTGTTATAGGATTTCGTAATTTCAACATCACTTGTTTGATTGACAAGTGCTGGGAGACTCTTCAGTAAATTAAAACCGGATGGAAGCCACTTGCATTTTTAAGTTTAACTTTTCAAGATGTTCGGTTCGATTCGGTTCGGTTCACATACAAGGGGGTTTCGAGAGGTGTCAATAGCCTCCTGCAAAATGATTCGACTATTAAAATATAAAATTTGTTGCAACCTAAAAAACACAGAAACAGTTTTTTAAAAGTGTAGTCTAAAACAGGTCAATATTAGAACAAACAAGTGGATTAATCTAAAAATGACTATGTATCGAAACGAAGTGAACTGCCTGCCTAACGCCTAGATAAACAATTGAATGTACTTCGGCGTAAGTATGTATTTCTAGTGGTTTTCTAATAAGGAGCGAGTTTTGAATGCGTCCAATGCCTCCTTAGGTTCATACTCTCCCGGCGCTTCACTTTGAATTTCAATTGTTTTAAATATTTGCATCAGTAGTTAGAAGCTTTTCCGTCCATCTAAACTACATTTTTCGTTAAAAATTACAAACAAATTATTTGACAACAATGAGAATAGGCCAGACGGTCGGAAAAACTGTTTTGTAGTACCTAATAAATAAGCCGGTTTTGTTATATCAACAAAAATTTTTTTGTTTAAAATCTGGTATTGGGTTTAACAAGATTTTATTAGATCTCCTACCATTCTAGTTAATTAAACTCTTCTAGTGCTCATATTTGTCAAATTAAAATATAATAGTGTAATACATCATTTTGTTAGAAATTTTAACAGCTTTTAACAAATGTAAGCAGCATATACAGGGTGGTCCCGGTTGTGAATTAATTTGATAAATAAGAAATCTATATTTGTACGAATCTCGTATATGAGTAAATCGCCTCTGCGCACAGAAAAGTTAACAAAAAACTTAGCGAAGTAGGATAAGTGAGTACTCACTCATCACGGCAGATAACATTTTAAATGCGATATATAACTCTAATATTCTGGCCCTGAGGATGACGCGGAAGACGTCGAAACGTTGGCTTTTGAATTAGTAATTTAAAATAAAAGTCCAAAAAAGCTGAAAACTAACTTTTCATATTTAAGGATACTATGTGTTTTTTGTTTAAATCAAAGATCTTCTGATATCGACGAAAATGTTACTATGAAAAAATAAAAGTTTTAAAAAATGATGTTTTTGCACAATGTGCACCGAGTATTTCCACATAAATAATTTTTTTGATCATTGTAGGTAAGTAAAAGTGTATGCATTAACATGTTTTGTAGTTTTTTTTGTAAAAATTTAAATTTTAAAAATAAAAAGTTGGACAAAAATTTACAATATAAGCGCATTGTCTTTTAATATTTTAAAACCATTTTAGTTACTGTAGGTACTCTTAAAATTCCGGGATCTACTTATAAAATTCTAGAAAAATTACATGCTACTATAGGTAGGTACTCTAATAATTTCGAGGTCAATTTACAAAATTATAGAAAAATTGCGTGTAGGTACTATTTCAAGGTAATTTATTTCAAGGTAATTCAACGAGTCTTCCATAGAAATTCCTAGACAGGTCACGTGAGCTTTTCACTACCCTTCGAGACGCCAGGCTTCCAGGATGCAGTGACAGTAATAAGTTCCATTCCATTAATTCCACACCAGTTGCCAAGATGAACTAATCTTTTGCACTTTTAAGTTTTACATTCAGTAAATTTTTGTAGTAGTGCCAGAATTTTGAGTCAGTAAAAAAAAATTCCGGGTGTTGCCCCCAAATGTTTACCCAGAAGACATTAAAAAACATACCTTCTACTACTATGTTTGGGGTTTGTAATTCTATTTTTACCTTCCTACCCCGCATAGCAATGTCTAAAGACGGTATTATTTTTTTAGATAACGCCGAAAATATGTTATTTGGCTGTATTTTGACCTATTTTAGCAATATCGTCGTGATGCCTATCTGTGTGTGTATGAACCGATGTTCATAAAATTTTCAAATAAAATAGTATTCGACACTCCCACGAGCTGATTAGATTTTGGTTAAGATCCATTAATGCTAATGACAGTTTTTTGACAATTAAAAAATTTTAATTTAACTTTTTATTGGAGCGTGGTATCAATATGCGGTTTTCGGAATATAGTAGACTACATTTTGCTCGATAATTTCTGTTATAACCAAAAGTTTCGTTAAAGATTTATTTTCTGAGATATTTACAAAAAACTGTTTTCAAGGCTGAAATATCATGGCTTCACTTGTGCTAATACATTAGCTAGGAAGGTATCAGATCCATCATGGATCCATGTATTTTTTTAAACAAACCTATGTCCACCCGAATTCCGCCATGAAATGACTCAAAATTTACCAAAAATTCTGCTGTAAAGAGCGTAAATTAAAACATCCATCCTAACTGATGGCCTATGTCAGGCACAAAATTTCTTTGATTTTTCCTATTTAACGAACGCTAAAATGCCCAACATTGGCCCTATCACTGTCTCTCATATAGGCTACACCACAGCCCTCTTCATATCAAGCCTGATTCTACTTTGAATTGCAACAGTTTCGCAGGCTGAGAGATCTAAAATTTTGACTAGTTTAAAAAGAAAAAAATATAGGCTAACAACAAAATAATAGAAATGTCAGAGTTTGACAGTGTTTTATTTCAAAGTTTTAAAGAAGGACCGGGCTTGTTAATTTGAGGGGACTGTGGCTGCAGATAAAATGTATCTCTATTCGAAGGAGCCAAGGGAACTAGGCACTTATTAAAAAATACTTTGTAATGTTCCACACAATAAACGTTATTGATACTGTATTTCTATACAAACTCTGTTACTTACCTAATTTATCGAGACTATAAAAAGCCACCGTTAATTGAATCAAATAGATTTAATCAACTGTCAGCTAATTTTAGAAACTAATTTCCAGAGTTCATAAATAGTGGATTATTAATTGAAAGCTATCCATACACCTTAATTTTCAAAGTTTTAATAAACAAAAATGTCGGTTTAAAAGCTTCTTTGATCCCACTTTCTTAAGCTCGTTTCCAATTTTTTATTTTAGTTTGGCTAAGGCAACAGAGGGCAGGGGCGTGCTAGAGGGTGAGGCAACGAGGCAGTCGCCTTAGGTAACCACCTTCAGAGGGCAACCAAATTTTAATCTTTTCAAAATTTCGCCGCTCTCTAAAAAAAATAAAAAAAATTATTTGTGGCAGAAGAAACTGAAGAAAATGATAGATGAGTTTACAGAGGTCGAGAAAAGGTCGAGGGTCCCAATATTTCTGGGCAAGTAACTGCATATATTTAGGTATTTATATTAGTTAATTGCATTTAAGTTTTTGAAAAAAGAAGTTGACTCCCCAGAGGTTTGTCGTAATCAGATAGTTCCTATGTTATATTAATAGGCATACCTAGGTATGAATATTTAACTGACTTTACATATTATGTATAAGTCAGTAAACATTTCCGAATTTTGAAACTTTAGAAGACTTTTTTTGATACTATTTTTTGCGGCGCTTTTTTTTGTTACAAAAATTTTATTTTTCTAAAATTTTCGTTTGTCCCCATTTTATTCCTTTTTCCCAAAAACTTTCTACTGTGGCGCCAATTTCTTTAAAAAATAATTAACTTTTCTCTAATTTTCGCCTGCGGCGTCATTATTTTCGTCATATTATCAGCAATTTTTTTTCTAAATTTTAGCCTGCCGCGCAATTGTTTTCAATTTTCCAATAGTTTTTTTATATTGCAAACATTTTCTTCTATGGTGCCAGTCCAGCCAAATAGAACTTCGTATTTTGTTAAATTTTTATCGGTAAATCTGCAAAAAAATTTCCTCCACGCAATTTCTTCAAAAAAAGAAATAATTTTTCTAAAATTTTTTATTAGTTTTTATTGTAGTTTTTTTTATATTGCAATTCTTTCCTTTATCTAAGGAAGGGTATTAAGCCATCTCACAGCCCCTTCGTAGTATTTTGCGTAATCTAGATATTAAGCCCTGGGCTTAAGCTCGCTCAAAATGGTCTGTTTAGTTGCGCCCTTGAATTGATTGGTATGGGTCAGTGGGAAAATATTATAAATATTCAAAACAATTTTAGGGAAATCATTATAATATGATTTCGGACAAGAATAGTGGGCAAGTGCATACATCTCTAAAGGGCATAAAACGAATATCGTTCCTAGGATGCAGAAGAAATTGCACGAGAGGTTTGTTTTTTAAATGAGGGGCAGCAATTTTTCCCTTTGCCTCAGGCAACCAAAAAGTTAGGCACGCCCCTGCAGAGAGCAAATCGCTTCCCAAATTTATCCAAAGAATCGTAATAACTTATTACGTAGAGAGTGTTCCAAAATTTGGGCATTTCGAAAGAAGACAAAAAACTGGCCCCCACTTGTGATCCTCGATATAAGTCTAAATAATGGAAGTGTAAAATTTGAGTTGTGTGTGCTTAGAAACCATAGCGCCGGGAGGGTTTGGACAACATTTAAGTAAATAATTAGGTATATAAGGATATGGATATGAGGAACAAATAAATATAATTTTGGAAGCAAACCGATTGATGCATTGCATATTTTTTTAAAAAATTGTTTTATTATTATGAGTTACATGTAATTATATATTTATATGTAATATGTTCAAATCCTCCCTAATGACGGGCAGAGTTCGGACAAATAATTAGTAAGCAAAAATATTATGCAAAAAATATATTTTTGACAAAAATAAAATAACTTTAAATATTTGTAAATCTAACCAAAATAAAATTACCATAAAGCATTAACTTTAGCATTAAGTTAAGTGTACTCGATAAAGTCGACCTTAAAATATATGGATTCAGTTAAAAGTAGAAACATTTTTGCGGGATTGTCGGCTAGTTTTGTGATATGCCAGAAGTCGCTAGGGTAAATCAAATTTCCCTACAAATTTCTAAAACATATTAAGAAAATTAACTGATTTATTTGTAATATATAATTAAATAAAAAATTATTCTTAATTGAACTCAATTATCATTATTTTTAACTTAAATTATTCTAAAAAGTATATCAAAATTGAATTGTTAGCAAACGCGGAAGATTTTTAAATGAGCTGGTTAAAATTAGTTCACTTTGAAGTGAACAGTACCAAAACCCCTACAAAATCATCATCACTTGCAAGTGTGATATGTTTCCATTCCGGATACTTGTATTTGTAAACCAATTTGCCTTAATCTTAAACCTTCGAGAATTTTTACCAAAACCTATAAAAACAAAATGGCGCACTTTGCGATTTGTGAATTGATATGTATCAAATTTGAAACTTGGTGTACTAAGATTTTTAAATTAAAATTAAGAAAAAATCAACATGGTTGAACAAGTTTCCCAACTTGTTTTTATTTTTGTAAATAATTATTTCTCTAATTTTCACTTAAAATTAGAGAAGCTATCTCTCTTAGTTTTTAAATATTTTTGGGTTACATTTTCAATATTATTTTGATTTACTTTACGCTATATCTTTCCATATTTTAAATTTAAACTTCGCGCGCTTCTTCCAGCAATGAAGGATTTGAGATAAGCGGCTAAATTCGGCCTAGCAGACGAAAACGCCGATTGTCTACGAGAACAACTCAACCACGCGCCACGTGCAAGGAAAGTCACCGCACCGCTATTATTTTATATTAAAATTGTGGAAACTATTAATTTTACGCTTTAGTTTATTAGATATTAGTGTTTGGAACATTTTGAACTATAGAACAATGGAGAGTCTGGTACTTCGCGTACAATCGGGCTGGCCAGCCAAGCGGCTACAAAAGACATCTAATGGTAAGTCGTTTCTTGATAATTTTTCATTGCTGCGCTATTTTTAGTATTTAAGTTTTTAGGCTCTTTTTTCCCTGTTGGAGCCCTGTGGAAAGATACAGTCCCTCTTAACTCCCCCACGTTTTTCTCGAGCTATCTCGAGTGGTCCTTCGGTATATTTTATTTTCTACAGAAGGCCTAACCTCACCATTTGGTCCAGGTTCGAGCATGATAACAGGACCCCGGGAAAAATTAAAGTCTAAATCGCATTTTGTTAAAAATAAAATTTTTAATAAATACGCATGACCTTGATCTTTTTGCTGTGCTAGCAGTAAAAATAACAAGTAAAAAAGTACCGAACGCGCATTGTTTTCACGCATTTCCTACCTCTTTTTGGCTTGGCGTCACCTGCACGTAGGAAAAGTTTCCACCACATCGCTGTAAAGGATATTAGAGAGGTAAATGAGACTTGTTTACATTTTTTATCGCCTATTTTCTTTTCTTTTTAAACGCTTTTAATTTTTAACTATTAAAAATTTCGGAAACTAATCGTTCACCTGTTTTAACGGAGTTTTTTCAAAACATTACAATGAGTACGCAACTTAAGAAGTTAGAAGCACTCCGTAATGTGCAACATAATCGCATTAATACTCTTCATAACTTAGCTAATGCTTGCCTAACGGATGATACAAAAAAACCGTGTTTACAGGTTCGACTTATCGACCTTGATGAAATGAAAGAATCATTTTTTATTTATCAAAATCAAATAATAGAGGCTTATTCGGCAAGTCCGGAGAGACTGGAAGAAGAAAATGAACGCCTTACTGAGTTTGACGACAGCTTCTATGATATTAAAAGAATTCAAAAACAACTATTTGAGGTGAAAATTGAAGCTCCTCAACCTCAAAACTTAACGCAAATTTCAAACTCTTCTGATCCAGACCGCTTTATGGCGTCTTTAATGCCAAGACTGCGCATTGTCGAATTTCATGGTGACATCACTAAGTTTCCAACCTTTCTAGATATGTACAATAGTTCTGTACACAATAATCCTAGTATTCCTACAAACGCTAAATTTAATTTGTTACTGTCCTTCCTAAAAGGACCGCCTTTAAACGTAGTTAAACACTTACAAATAACCGACGCTAATTATATAATCGCTTACAATACGCTTCTAAAACGCTATCATAACCCCCGCTTATCGGCTCAAACTTATTGGCGCTCCGTGTATAATTTTCCCGCTCTCAAAGACGATAATCCAGAAACGCTGCGCACGCTGCTTGATGTTTTTTCAGAAAACATTGAGGCTTTAAAAACTCTAAATTACGACACTGATCAATGGTGTTTTCCGCTCGCCAACATTTTACTAGATAAATTGCCTGAGGTACTACTTTCGCGCTTTGAACTAGCTAATTCTAGGTCTAATGAAATGCCCAAATATCAAGAAATTTATCATTTCCTTGAAAGTCAATGTAATTCGCTTTATTCGCTACAATCTAAAAATAGATTTAAAAATAATAAACAGTTTTATAAAAATAACGCCTCGCCTTATTATACAAAAACGCTACTTGGTACGGAAAATACTCATTCTAAAGATAGATGCGCTTTTTGTGATTCTAACACACATTCAATATATTTATGTCACGCATTTAAAGGTAAATCTGCCTACGAACGCTATGCTTACGCTAAAAATAAAAAACTATGTTTAAATTGTTTAAGCTCAATACATTCAACAAATTCTTGTCAAAGTCTACGCTCATGTCGCTATTGCCCTGGTAATCAAAGACATCACTCATTAATTCATTTTGAGCGAAATTCTAATTACTTTAATTCTCAAAATCAAAATAGATCACATTTTGATGCTAACGTGAATTTCTCACACAATCTCTCTAATATTTCTCCCAACGCGTCTCCAAGTAGCGCACCACGTGGTTACTTGGCCAGTCAGCAAAGTTTTAGATCCCCGGCTACTGGTTGTCCGCTTCAAAATTACTCTACTCAAACTAATTTCCCTCAAAGTGCCTCTTCTCAAAATAATCAAAATTTTACTTCGACGTCTTCTAATTCACAAGTACCAATCGCAACTCCTTCGGGTTCTAACCCCACGCATTGTGGTTTTATTTCTGCGCAATCGCAAGTTTTATTGTCAACTATCCTAGTAAAAATTCAAGATGTCCGCGGTAACTTTCAAACAGTTAAAGCCGTGTTAGACAGCGGTTCGCAAAACACTTTTTGTTCTCAAAAATTAGCGCAACAATTGGGCCTTCCAAGACAACCCTTATGTTCAAATATACAGGGGGTTGGAGGCAACTCTCTTACTTCTGATCTAGGATCGATTTTTATTAAAATTTGTAATTTTCAAAAACCAGATATTTTTGTGTCTACGCAAGCGATTATTTTGCAAAAAGTTTGTACTGATTTACCGTCAGTAAAAATAAATACAGAAAATTGGCATTTTATAAAAAATTTACCCTTAGCAGATCCCACTTTTTACAACCCTTCGCCTGTAAATTTACTAATTGGTATGGATCTCTTTCCACTAATTATACAGGGTGAAAAAATCGCTAGCGATGATCCAAATCATCCCTTTGCTATGGGAACTATTTTCGGCTATATTCTGATGGGACAAATAAATCAACCCTTAATTTCTACCCCGCCAATTAATGCTCTTTTTTGTCAAAATGAAAATGACTCGCTTTCGCAATTAATTTCAAAATTTTGAGAAACCGACTGCGTCCCCCAAAAAACTCATTTGAAACCAGAGGATGAAATTTGTGAAAATTATTTTAAACAGAGCGTGTCGCGTAATCAAGACGGCCGGTATACTGTCTCCCTTCCCTTTCGCACATTTGAAAATCCACCGCAGTTTCCTGCAATAAAACAAGTCGCGCTAAATCGTTTCTTATCTTTAGAAAAAAAACTGCTTCGCGATAAAAACTTGTATTGTGAATATTCTAAATTTATGAATGAATATTTGGAATTGGGTCATATGGACTATGACACAGAAAAAGAAGACGATTCAGACAGCTATTTTATTCCACATTTCGCTGTTGTTAAAAATGAAGCTATCACTACTAAGACAAGGGTAGTTTTTAATGCGAGTATTACTGACCCTTTTACGCATATTTCGCTTAATCAAGTATTATTATCGGGTCCAAAACTACAAAAAGATATTATTCAAATATTATTACATTTTCGCCTTAACCCTGTGACGCTCACCTGCGATATTCAAAAAATGTATCGTGGTATAAATATCAACCCTGATCATCAAAAATACCAAAAAATATTTTGGCGGTTTAACCCTAATGACAAAGTTTCCGTTTTTAAACTACGAACTGTCACTTACGGAGTGAACTGTTCACCCTATCTCGCTTTACGCACCCTTCAGCACTTAGCTGAGTCCGAATATGATAACTACCCTCACGCTGCTCAAGTTATACTTAACGATACCTATACTGATGACGTCACTACTTCATGTAAAACGGTTCAAGAGGCGTTAAATTTGCAGCATGAGCTTACGGAGTTATTAGGAAACGCTGGCTTGAAATTACACAAATGGTCTAGCAATCGCTCAGAAGTGATCTCTCATTTAGATCCCTCCTTAGTCAACCCCGCAGTTTTATCTCTCGATTCGGATGACGTCACTAAGGTCTTAGGCCTGTGCTACGACGAGTTTCGATTTAACATATTACCTAATCAGCAAAGCTGTACTAAAAGGACGCTTCTCTCTGTTTTAGCACGCTGCTATGACCCCCATGGGTATCTTACCCCAGTAACATTCACTTTAAAATATTTGATTCAACAAATTTGGTTACTTGGTATTTCATGGGACGCCACGCCTACTTTAGAAATAGTTCGTCAGTGGACACTCTATCAATCTGAATTTCAAGTTTTAGAAAAATTTAGTTTACCCCGCCACATTGACATCACCAACGCCGAATCCATCGATCTCTGTGGTTTTTGTGATGCGAGTGAACGAGGGTACGCATGCGTAATATACTTACGTGTCTTACGAAACGCTAAATATCACATATATTTTGTTCTTGCGAAAAGTCGCATCGCTCCACTTAAAAAATTTGTTAGTATTCCGAGAATAGAACTTCTAGCCGCTACTCTTTTATCTGAGGTCTTAAAATACACATATGATATATTCATAAAAAGGTTCACAATAAATAATATTTACACTTTTTCGGACGCAATGGTTGTCTTACACTGGATAAAATCCCATCCAAGTAAATGGAAAACTTTTGTCGCAAATCGTGTTAGTCTTATCCAAGATAATATTAATCCAGAATGTTGGTTATATACCCCCACCTTTCTCAATAGTGCCGATGTAGCCAGCCGCGGCTGCTCGCCGAGTGAGCTTTTAAATCATCCCCTATGGTGGGCCGCCCCTAGTTTTTTACAAGAATCTTTCGATAAATGGCCAACAAAAATCCCGCAAGTCAAAATAAATGACAGTTTAGAGACTGAGGAACGAAAAAATGTTGCTCTGATTTCTTGTGACCGAATAACTGAAAATTTTTTAGATTCGCTTTTAAATAATAAATCCGATTTTTACGCTATTCAACTACTTTTAGCCCGCAGTTTACGATTCATAAATAATTGTAGACTATCCGCAGACGTCAGAAAAAAGACAAATATAGATTATATCGATCTCTTTAACGCTTTAAAATGTTTGGCTAAGCACGAACAACAAAAATACTTTTCTGAAGTAATTCTTAACCTTCAAAACCAGAAAAAATGCATAAAACCCATACAAAAATTGAATCCCTTTTTAGACCAGGATGGTCTTATAAGAGTTGGAGGACGCATTCAACAAGCCATGACTATTTCTTACGGACAAAAACATCCTCTTCTTTTACCCAAGGAAAGTAGACTTTCTTATATTTTTATTGAATATATGCACAAAACATATTTGCATGTTGGAGTGCAAACAGTCCAATATCTCATTAGTCAAATTTTTTGGATTTTATCTGCCAAACGCTTAATTAAAACGGTTTTATCCAAATGTGTTCGTTGCTTTCGCGTCAAACCGCATTCTTATGAGCAAATCATGGGACAAATTCCGTCCTACCGCTTGATTCCACAAAAGCCTTTTACTTTTAGTGGAGTAGATTTTAGTGGTGCTATACCTATCACTCTCAGTAAACACAGAGGTGTAAAAACACAAAAAGCATATATCTGCCTTTTTATTTGTCTAAATACTAAAGCTTTACATCTCGAGTTAGTATCAGATCTAACTTCGGACGCTTTTTTAGCTGCGCTACGTCGCTTTGTTGCCCGAAGAGGTTACATAAAAACTCTTTTTTCAGACAATGGCACAAATTTCGTTAAATCAAGCAAAGAATTGCTTGATCTTGCAAGAAATGCTTGCACGCAACAAGCTATCGCCTGGAATTTTATCCCTCCATCAGCTCCCCACTTCGGCGGTCTTTGGGAGTCAGGGATAAAATCAGTAAAAACTCACTTAATTCGTACCATTGGCTCGCAAATTCTAAGTTATGAGGAGTTGTACACGGTTCTTTGTCAAATTGAGGCGATTTTAAATTCTCGCCCCTTGACCCCGCAATCTACCGACTGTAACGATCTACAGGTTTTAACACCGGGACATTTTTTAACACATGGACCTTTAGTTTCTGTTCCTGATGAAGATTTTTCAAGTAAACCTGAGAATCGGTTATCGCGATGGAACTGGGTCCAACGAATACAAGCCGATTTTTGGCGTCGTTGGAACCAAGAATTTTTACATACCCTTCAAGTACGAAATAAATGGTTGGAACCATGCGCAGAGCCAAAAATAGGTACCCTCGTTCTTATCAAAGACGAGTTATCACCGCCCCTTCAATGGCGGGTAGGTCGCATTATTGAAATTTTTAAAGGGCCTGATGGGCACGCTAGGGTGGCAAATGTTCGTACCGCGTCCGGTATCTTTAAACGACCTTTAGTCAAGCTTTGCCCCCTTCCAATTGATTCAGATTCACCTACCGAAAAATGATGCTCATTTTGGTGGGCCGAATGAACAAGTTTCCCAACTTGTTTTTATTTTTGTAAATAATTATTTCTCTAATTTTCACTTAAAATTAGAGAAGCTATCTCTCTTAGTTTTTAAATATTTTTGGGTTACATTTTCAATATTATTTTGATTTACTTTACGCTATATCTTTCCATATTTTAAATTTAAACTTCGCGCGCTTCTTCCAGCAATGAAGGATTTAAGATAAGCGGCTAAATTCGGCCTAGCAGACGAAAACGCCGATTGTCTGCGAGAACAACTCAACCACGCGCCACGTGCAAGGAAAGTCACTGCACCGCTATTATTTTATATTAAAATTATGGAAACTATTAATTTTACGCTTTAGTTTATTAGATATTAGTGTTTGGAACATTTTGAACTATAGAACAATGGAGAGTCTGGTACTTCGCGTATAATCGGGCTGGCCAGCCAAGCGGCTACAAAAGACATCTAATGGTAAGTCGTTTCTTGATAATTTTTCATTGCTGCGCTATTTTTAGTATTTAAGTTTTTAGGCTCTTTTTTTCCTGTTGGAGCCCTGTGGAAAGATACAGTCCCTCTTAACTCCCCCACGTTTTTCTCGAGCTATCTCGAGTGGTCCTTCGGTATATTTTATTTTCTACAGAAGGCCTAACCTCACCAATGGTCAATACAAAATGACCTATAATTAAGAAAGTTAGTCAATTTGGTCAAAAGTACTCGACGATTCAGGTATAAAAAGTAATAACCCACATAGCACAGTCACGTGTTTAACACGTAAAAAAGGCGTGAGAAAAAAAAACCGTTGATTTTAAAAGCTGCTAGAAAAAAACGTTTATTTCATATATGAAAACAAGCTTAATAGGTCATTCATTAACGTTATAAAAAATAACGTTGCTAAAAACTGCGTTGTAATAACGCCATTATCAAATTAAAACCGCATGTTTTTACGTTAGTTTCACGTGATTCTTATCAACGGTTAAATCACATTAGATTTACGCCTTTTCTACACGAATTTTAAAACGCGACTTGCATGGCTTTTCTATCGAATATTTTTGAGATTTTACTAGCAGCAGTGCCACCTATTGTCGGCATTTTTCACTTTGACGAAATCTATCAGGCCGCTCTTTGGCCTCTAAACTCCAAAAACCTGTTAAAGATAAGGAACTGATCTCTGATCCTTCACGATCACGACGCATCTGTTATTAACCTAATAAAGACACATTAATATTCTGTGAATGTGTTTACTGTTAAAAAATCTTGTTTAGCTTTTAAAAAAAATATAATGTATATAGATAGATATATAGATATTTTGTCTTGCCTTGAGCGCCATCTTTAAAATTGTCTTGAAATGTTGTAGTCTTAAACTAGTGAACTTTTATAACTTCCTTTCGCGTCTATTTTAAGTTAAAAAATTTTTATTAAAAAAACGTGACCAAAAAAGACGCAGAAAGTTAGTAGGTTTGAGAAGTCTTAATCTAGTGGCGTTTTAGAACATGTTTTGGAGGACTTTTCAACTGTGAATTTGCTACATGAAAATAACGAGGGTAAAAAACACGTTATATACACAGCACCAGAAACTTCAGCAAAAAGTACCCTTTTATAGCTTGATTTCTCCTTGTTTTTAAGTTATCTATAAGCATGTAGATTTAACAAAATAAATATTACATGGTATGAGGTTGTTTTCAAGTAAAAAAAAACTTTGTTATTTTTGTTCACGTTAAATTAACGTTGATTTGATTTTTGTGCTATGTGGGAATATATCAGAGATAAAAAGCAAACTCGGGAAGATATTCCCAGTAATATTTTGGTGATTCACAGCGATTTTTATTCATAGATATTTTTTCTAAGGGCTTAAAAAAATAGACCAGCACTTTTGTTAAGACTGAAATGCTTTGTTGTGTATGATTAATATAAAACTCATTTGTCTCGAAGAAATCACTTTTTAGTAAATTAATTGTGGCAGCAGATTTTAAAGGAAAATTTTTATCCAATATTTATAAGAAATTTATAATATTTTTATAGAATTTCAGAAATCCCAAGCAAAAATCATTGTCTTACCTGTCTACACATTAAAATTGGAATCAGAATTTACAGGTATAAAATTTACATAACTCCATTTCCAAGCTTTATTTTATGCAAATTTTATACAACATAAAATATTGTCGCAAAATCGCTTTAAATCTGGAACAAATCGCCATACAAATATGGTACTTTAACGCGTTTCTTTAATTAAAAGGAAAAATGACATTTCTGAAAAATAACTAAAACTCGCGTCAATCAAATCATATTTTTTTCAAGGCCTACTGGACTATCTGCTCTTTAGGAAAGGTGTTCAGAAGTTCCAGTATGTTCTTAGTTTAACCTTTTTGGCAATAAATCAGGACCGCGGGCCAACTGTGTGCTGATGGAAGTAAGTCGATTGACATTGATTGTCAAAATGGCACCTTATAAACACTTTTATTGGCAAAATAATCCCAAGACTGTTTTAGATTGGGTGCGCCATTCCCACTACTTTAAGTTAAAAAGGGAGTAAGTAGCTGGATGACAATGTGTGAGTTTAGTAAATAAAACGAGTGGACCACTGTTTAGTTATTAAACTCATGTGTATTTAAGATTAGCGCCCTTACTAATACATTAGTTTAAAAAGAGATGGTAAATAATTGGATAATAAAGTTCAGTCAATGACACGATTAGATAAGATGGTAGAAGGTTCCAGAATTCTATTTTGTGCCGTGCTACGTCACAGTCAGCGCCTTATTACCAAACTGTCACAAAGCAAATTTATTTTGACAGATTGACACTTTGGGTTTGTTATAGGATTTCGTAATTTCAACATAACTTGTTTGATTGACAAGTGCTGGGAGACTCTTCAGTAAATTAAAACCGGATGGAAGCCACTTGCATTTCTAAGTTTAACTTTTCAAGATATTCGGTTCGGTTCGGTTCACATACAAGGGGGTTTCGGGAGGTGTCAATAGCCTCCTGCAAAATGATTCGACTATTAAAATATAAAATTTGTTGCAACCTAAAAAATACAGAAACAGTTTGTTAAAAGTGTAGTCTAAAACAGGTCAATATTAGAACAAACAAGTGGATTAATCTAAAAATGACTATGTATCGAAACGAAGTGAACTGCCTGCCTAACGCCTAGATAAACAATTGAATGTACTTCGGCTTAAGTATGTATTTCTAGTGGTTTTCTAATAAGGAGCGAGTTTTGAATGCGTCCAATGCCTCCTTAGGTCCATACTCTCCCGGCGCTTCACTTTGAATTTCAATTGTTTTAAATATTTGCATCAGTAGTTAGAAGCTTTTCCGTCCATCTAAACTACATTTTTCCTTAAAAATTACAAACAAATTATTTGACAACAATGAGAATAGGCAATAACCAGATGGTCGGAAAAACTGTTTTGTAGTACCTAATAAATAAGCCGGTTTTGTTATATCAACAAAAAATTTTTTGTTCAATTCTGGTATTGGGTTTAACAAGATTTTATTAGATCTCCTACCATTCTAGTTAATTAAACTCTTCTACTTAAAAAAATATATTTCTATGTAATCTAACTAAATCGATTATTATCAAAAACATGTTCTTGTTAAAATAACTTAAGCATACATTCTATTAGGAAATGTGTAAAAATAACTACCCCTTCTTGTTGGAATAATAACTATAGCAAAATTTTTTTTTATGTCCATCAGAAGTTAGTAAGAATAAGTATCAGTTGTTGCAATGATTAGAACTTATCTTGTAAACATTGGTTCTGGTTGGAATAACCACTTAATTTAACTGATATTTAGTTAATGTAAATATAAAAGCTATGGAAGATGGAGTTATTTGTAAAAGTAGCAGAGAATTTTTTTTTTTCATAATTCGTTTCGCAGGTTTTTTAAGTTTGGCGCGTATTGGATGCAACATGGTGCAGAGCTTAAAATAAGGTAATAGAAACTCATCCAACTTATGTCAACATGCCTACGTAATTAGAATATAAACTAATGAGTAGCGATGTTTTTAATGAATCTTTAGCAAAGTGCTTTTAATGAAAGTTAGTGATAAACACAAGAGCCAAATTTTTTTTTATAAAAAGTTAAAAAATTTATATATTGTTTTTGATTGGGTTAAAAAAGTACATTTATTAATAATTTTATTAGGGTTGAATTAAACACACTTATCGTAAGGCAATCTTTATAGGAAGCGAAGCAAACATTGATTTTCTATTTTTTGGTTATATTTTTTCACTTGTTTTCCCCAGTTTGGCATTGACTGATCGTTCTTATTAAAAGATATTAAAGAGCTACAAACATACACCATTTTGAGAAAATATTGATTTTTGCTGTATTCCAAAGTTCTTAGTAAAACTATCGTTTTGAATTAAACATTTTTCAAAATCTAGCTCATTGTTTTCTTTTAGGTGCTATGAACCCAGTAAATCCAAAAAATAAGAGCAAAGAAATATTATACTTACAATAAAGTGTTATGCATACTGAACCAACATATGGACTTCTTCCGATGATCTTAAAAGATCAATCAAATTGCACCATGGCGTTTCTTATTTTACTAAAATCGGTTCAGTAATAATTAATTTATAAAGAACCG
Source organism: Aspidapion aeneum (assembly GCA_963576565.1). Classification (NCBI taxonomy): domain Eukaryota; kingdom Metazoa; phylum Arthropoda; class Insecta; order Coleoptera; family Brentidae; genus Aspidapion; species Aspidapion aeneum. Next base: position 74,000,560 of record OY755044.1, read on the forward strand.
AATGCAGACAGGAGTGGAAATGGTTAAAATGAAATCAGATTTTGTGAGAAACACTTTACCGATGTTATTACTTTGTACCTTGTTAAGCGGGAGAAAAGTAGTGCTTAACTATAATTTAAAAAAAAACCTTTTCGGAAAAAAAGAAAAGTTTTGTGAAACCAACAGGAACAACTACTCCAAGGGAAAATACCCCTACCGGCATTGAATTATACTGATGGCTTGATGCTTTCGTTGGGAACTTGTTAAAACTGTTTGGTTTTTACTATCTCCAACGTCGATCACAAGGATACGAATGGTCCCCATCTGGAACACGTCCTGACAATCAGGAACAAGTGATCCATGCCAATCCATGACCGTTTTTGACCTTTTGGGCCATCCTCAGGTGATGTAGGCGATAGCTCCGTGTAAAGCATAAGTTTTGTGAAACCAACAGAAACAATTACTCCAAGGGAAAATACCCCTACCGGCATTGAATTATACTGATAACTTGATGCTTTCGTTGGGAACTTGTTAAAACTGTTTGGTTTTCACTATATCCAACGTCGATCACAAGGATACGAATGTCGCCTTCTGGAACACGTCCTGACAATCAGGAACAAGTGATCCATGCCAATCCACGACCGGTTTCGACCTTTTGGGCCATCCTCAGGTGAATGCAGGTGATAGCTCCTTGTAGAGTATAAGTTTTGTAAAACCAACAGAAAGAACTACTCCGAGGGAAAATACCCCTACCGGCATTGAATTATACTGATGGCTTGATGCTTTCGTTGGGAACTTGTTAAAACTGTTTGGTTTTCACTATCTCCAACGTCGATCACTGGCACACGTCCTGACAATCAGGAACAAGTGGTCCATGCCAATCCACGACCGGATTCGACCTTTTGGGCCATCCTCAGGCATCAGTATAATTCAATGCTGATAGGGGTATTTTCCCTCGGAGTAGTTGTTTCTGTTGGTTTCACAAAACTTTTGCTCTACCCGGAGCTATCGCCTACATTCCCCTGAGGATGGCCCAAAAGATCGAAACCGATCGTGGATTAGCATGGATCACTTGTTCCTGATTGTCAGGACGTGTTCCAGACGAGGATCATTCGTATCCTTGTGATCGACGTCGGAGATAGTGAAAACCAAACAGTTTTAACAAGTTCCCAACGAAAGTATCAAGCCATCAATATAATTCAATGCCGGTAGGGGTATTTTCCCTCAGAGTAGTTGTTTCTGTTGGTTTTACAAAACTTATGCTCTACACGAAGCTATCGCCTACATTCATCTGAGGACAGGTCGTGGATGGGCATGGACCAATTGTTCCTGATTGTCAGGACGTGTTCCAGATGGGGATTATTCGTATCCTTGTGATCGATGTTGGAGTGAAAACCAAACAGTTTTAACAAGTTCCCAACGAAAGCATTAAGCCATCAGTATAATTCAATGCCGGTAGGGGTATTTTCCCTCGGAGTAGTTGTTTCTGTTGGTTTCACAAAACGTATCAAACGCCATCTTTAATTTTAAGATAGCGATAAATTATGATCATGGTCTTTAAAATCAATCAATTTTCGCCAGGATATTTTGTGTTTCATCAAAATCGGTTTAGTAGTAATAAATTTATATGGAAATAATTGCAGACATGATTGGCAACGTAATCGTATAATATTCGAAACAATGGTTGAAACAAAAATATATTTTTTTAGAACCACCAAATGGATTTGGCCGATTCGTACCTTGTTATGCGTGGCAAGAATGCAGATTTTTTACTGATTTATAAAAATGTTCTTAACACAAGAATAAACGAGCATCTTTGAAGAGTACAATTAATTTTTTTCGGCCATCTTGGATTTTGAGATGGCGGACAAAAAAATATATTTAGTCAAAACCCTGATTAATTCTCTGCCAAGTGCAGTTTGTCCCATTAAAATCGATGGTAGATATAGTTCAAAAGTTACAATGAAAAAAATTGTCCGGTTTTTTTGTTTCACCCGGTATGTAGTTTAGGCCTACACTACTTTTTTTTATAAATAACAAAAATCGTTTAGAGTCCTTTAAAATATTTAGTGTAAGATCGCCTTTAGATCCAATTTCTCCATCAAATAGTTTAATGTGCTAAAAATAAAAACCACGTTGGTTGAGGCTTTCTTTTTCCAGTACATCATTCACAGTATTTCGTATATTATTAGTGTGTTTTTGACCGCTTAAAAACCGCACTTTTTTCCAAATTATAATGTTTTCTCGATATAAAAACAAACAAAATCCGGCATTTTTAAAATTATTTTTAAGACGAACAGATTCTCAGAATTTAACGTAGTTTCTTTAAAGAGTTGGGTTTGGAAAAAAATTAGTGTGATTGTGTAAATTGAACTAAAAAACAATATGAAAATCTTTATATATATGTGCGTTTTTATGTCTCACTATCTAATTAAAGGTAAGATTGACTTTTTCAAGTGTTCTGAGTTATTGGAACAGTCAGTAAGTTGTAAACATGGTTTCTTATTATCAGTGGCGGCTCGTGAGCTCCAAAGTTGGGGAGGCGCAAAAATTGCTTAAGAGTGGAGGTTCCGGATCTTTTTCTTGTCATTAACATAGAAAAAACAACTATAATGTCTTGAAAAACTGAGATGTATTTCTTACCGTAAAAAAAACAGTAGGGGAGCGCCGGGAAAGATTGGAGAAAATTTAGGAAAACCAATTTAGCAATTTACAAATAACTATAATTTTGGAATCTAACCGATTGATATTTGTGTCTTATATACACTTTAATTGCTTTATTATTATTACATTAAAAAAATTGTATGTAATTTACCCAAACCCTACCTAATGATGGGGAGGGTTTGGACAATTATTTAGTAAGCAAAAATATTATGCAAAAAATATATATTTGATAAAAATATTGTTAAATATTTGTAAATGTACCCAAACAAAATTACCATAAAGTAATAACTTTAGCATTAAGTTAAGGTATACTCGATAAAGTCGATTTTAAAATAAAAATATAGCATGTCAAAATATGGAGCACTTTATGTTTGTTAATGTGCAGGCGCTGCACATAGGAGTAATCGTATCATATAACATATTATATTCTGTTTTTATTATAAAAATATATATATACAGGGTGTCCTACATGTATTGGGGTTGAGGTGATAAGAATAACGATATAAGTATGTTGTAATCACGTTTTTAATAACTTACAAGTTATTTATTGTTTTTTATGTTAGGCGTGGATCTAAGGGGACGGGGGAAAGGGAAAATTTGCCCTCCCAAATCAAAAATTATTCCTATGCATATTTTTTTTTGAATACTAGCCATTGATTCTCCCTCTCCTCAAATGAAATTCCTAGATCCGCCCCTTAATTTTTAAAATTATTGGCCATCGTTTTATACAATTTTATTTTAAAGGCGTACAAAAAATTTTTTGCTAAAGCAAAAATAGAAAATTATTCATTAAATTTAATTAATCACAAATAATTTTAAGAAATAATTTTTAAGACTACAACAATTATAAATGTACACTAAAAAAAATTTTATAAATATTTTTTAAACACCTAGTTTCCAATTTTATCAGATAACTTAAAAGTATCAATAACCAGATGTTTTTTAGGCTGGTTTTAAGATTTGAATTAAAAAGAGCGTCATTTTATAAGAAAAATATCAACTTTATGTTGTCTCAAACACTAAAAGTGACTCATAAAAATTATTGTGCCTGTTAGATTCTTTGTTGAAAGAACCATAAAAAATCACTTTACGCTACTATAAAATTAACATAAATAAAAAAGTTATAGGCTCCCTCCCACAATGTAGACTTCTAAAAAGCCCCCCGTAGCTTCACAACAGATTGCGATATTAAGATGCGGTTTTCACCTTTAATAATCTTTGAAAAATTGGGGCTCGTAGTGGCAGCAGGTTCTTCTAGAAATACCTAAATCACCCAAAAACCTCGAATTTTTTGAGTTTTATTGTTTCTGCTTGCTTCTTTATTTGTTTTTACATTTTTGTACCAAAAAAATTATTTATTAAAAAAAGGGGATGTTTTATATTATGTAAAAAAATCATGTTTTACAACTTTTTTTATACGCATATCACAGCTTTGAATGCATATAAGCCAAAATGGCGAACGTAGGCCGTTTGCCAAAAACAAATTAAAAATTATATAAGGCCAAAAAAAATAAAAACAAATTTTTTTGAAAAGACCCTTTGATTCAACCAAAGCTATAGTATTTTTTTTATATAATAAAAATATTATTTGAGCTGAATTTTATTAGAAAATATTCTACAAATTGATTTTTGTCATACAGAAAATAGATTAAAACAGCTAAAGTCAATTTTATTTAGTAAGAAAAAATACCTGCAATAAAAAAATTAATATCTATAAAAGTGGGGGCAATCAAAAAACAAAAATATTTTTTTTTCTGTAATTATTAAATAAAACTTATAACATATGCCAAAATAAAAAGTGCTAGTTATAAAATTCGGTAATAGTGCAGATATAAAAAAAATTTATTTTTGACTACCCCCCGTATATTATCTATTAAATTGACAAGAATGACATCATAAATGACTTTGTCCTTAGACATTTACTAAGGTATTTTTATGGCCAGTTAATTTTTTTCGGTCAAGATGTAAGAGTTATTATTATTAGAACATACATAAAAACGACCATTCAACGAACTTTGACCGTTTGTATTTCAAAAACTGTACATAGAAAAACTTAACTTACATTTTTTTTTAGTTACATATCCTACTATAACATACTAAGATTATAGCCAATTCCACAAAGCCAAAAATTTTCCATAAGGCCTAGGTAAACGGGTGGGGTGTTCTTTGCCGCCAAACTTCCATGAGATCGATTTGTATGAGAAGAAGAGATACGAAATCAGTATACATGAAAAGAAAGGAGGCCCGGCCCTTTTTTATGATTTCGTCCTTTTTGATTTTGTCCGATTTTGATAAAAGACGTTATACTAAACTTCCGTTTTGCTCTTGTCTTGTTTCGATGAATAACGTTTTTAATAATGTCCGGCATTAATAATTAATAAATTAATTCCGATTTTTTTATTGGACTGTTATACCATTTTCATTTATGATCTTGGCTAATTTTGTTTTTTTGTTTTTTATGACGATGGATAGGGATTTGCTTTTTAAAGTTGAATAGCTAAAATGGTACGAAAACCCAAAAAAAAAATCAAAAGAGAAACTTAAAATACTCTATCAAAACAACAGCCAAGGTCACTTGGCGCGATATCGCACTGTAGCCTATTTTTTTTATACTAATTTTAAATAATAATAATTTAATTAGGCTCCAGCGAACGGACACTCAGTTTTTTCTTAGGAGAGCTGGGTCGTAGGTTTTTTATCACTGAATTGAAGTACCTGTATATAGTAAATGATGAAAATAAAAACACCAGTTTAAAGTAGAAAACAACAATAGATTTATTAAAAAATCTTCATGGAATTTTATAACAAAAAAAGTTAAGGAAATAAGACCTCTTGAAGTAAGTGATTTATACCTACTAAAAGCTGATACCTAATTAATTTAAAAAAAAGGAAAAGGTTATAAAAAAAACACCTGATTATTTATGTAAAGGATTATTACCCTTTGGCAATCACACTACACATTTACCTATATGTTATGGCCATAATATACCAGGGAGGTTATAGTTTTATGAAGGTGCCGCCAAGTGTACATCATGGTGAAATTTAAATTTTCGAATAAAAGTTTTTTTATTGATCTTTAAGAATTTATGTTTATGTTTTATTATTTTAGTAGGGTTAGGGTACCGATTAATTTATATTAAAATAAAATAATATTTTTATAATGGACATTATAAGATTAATTTTCTCAAATAAAAAAGGAAAGATCTTGTCTGATATTCATGGAAATGGAAACTACGGACTGCCTGCGACTATGGAAACCATGGGCTGCCTGAAACAATGGAGATTATGGAGTGCCTGAGACCATGGAAATGATGGACTGCCCATGACAAGTATTTTGGTCAGGCATGAAAATGCAGGTTCCGGATGGATTTTTCGTAACCAAAAACTGGATGGAAATTGCAGCGGGATAATTACGCGGTCTTCCCAAGGACCCTCAATAAGGAAACTCTCCACAAATTCTACAGACCCTGCACAGCAAATCTATAGTTGGGGGCTCACTAAGAACGTGATTTTAATGGAGAATTTTCTCAAAACCTCCAATGGAGAAAAAATTGAGAGTCAGTCCACGTCATTCGACGTGACTTCCGGAACCGGAAACCACTAAAAAAAGACCAAAATATCAAGTGGGACTATTCACAGTTGATGTACACTACCAGTGCAAGCAAAATCTTGAGCGTTTTTTTACGAGCTAACCATGCTTTATCTCTCTGCTCTATAAAATACTGTTAAGACAACCAATAACCTTTTTTGCTTTTACTATTCTTTTTTCCAGTTCTTTACAGTCTGTTCCTGTCTTATCAAATGTGACACCCAAGTATACATACTCATTGCATGGAGATATTGTTTGTCCATTCTCTAGTTCTAATTCACTTGATTCGGTTCCAATACATAAGTACTGTGTCTTGTCCACGTTCACTGTTAACCCCCACTTTTGGTATTCTTCCGTTAACTTTCTCATTATATACTCCATGTCTTCTTTATCATTAGCTACAATTACTTGGTCGTCAGCAAACTGTGGTGTGTATATGGTAAATCGGTCGTTAAGTTGTATTCCCATGCCGTGTACTTTGCGTTTCCAGTTTTTTAGAGCTACTGCGATATATATTTTAAAAAGAGTTGGAGAGATACAACATCCCTGTCTTAAGCCTTTCGTTACCAGGAATTCTTTTGAAAGTCGATTTCCAAATTTAATTTTAGATTTTGACCCTTTATATAGTTCTTTTATCGCTTTTATGTATGTATGATTAATATTAGTCTGCTCTAGCACTGTCCATAATTTTTCTAATGGAACGGTATCATATGCTTTTTGTAGGTCCACAAAGGTAACATGAGTTTCTATATTTCTGGCGCTCCTTTTCTCAATTACTTGTTAAGACAACAAACATTATCACTACAAGATCTGCCTGCACGAAACCCACTTTGCTCTTCTTCTTCTTGTTCATGAAAATCATTCTCTATTAGATCTCTAAGAGTCCTACCGTACGATCTACTTAGAGTACTGGTTACTGAAATTCTTCTGTAATTGCTGCAATCCAGCTTGTTTCCTTTTTTAAGTATTGAGGATATGAATGCAATTTTCCAATCATCAGGTACTGGAAGTCCGTTTATGCATTGATTGATAATATATGTGAAATTTTCGAGTAGTTTCTCTGATCCATATTTGAGCATTTCAGCATATATTCCCCCAGGTCCGCTAGCCAGATATTCGGGTCTCGTCTCCTGCAGCAGTCCCTTATAGTGTTCTGTCCATTGTTCTGGTTTGATCATCTGGATGTTTACTTTTTCTTTTGTTGGGTTTTTTACTGTAGAAATGAATTTCCATACTTCAGAACTCTGCCTACCTCCTACGTGTGCATTTATATCGTGGCATTTGCGCTCGAACATTTCATTCTTTCCTGTGCGTATCAAATTTCTTAGCTGTCTTCTGGTATCCCTGTAGATTTCTAGGTCTCTTTGCTCTTTAGTACTGAGCCATTTCAAGTATGTGCGTTTTTTCTCCATGACCATTTCCTGTATTTCCTCTGTCCACCACATCTTATTGTTATTTCTATTATCTTGGTATCCAACAGCTTCTTTGCTTGCTTCCTTCAAGCTTTTTACTATCAAACGTGGAATTTCGTACCCGTGAATTTAAAAATCAAACATGTTTCGTGGCTAATCGGGCAAAAAGGAGTTTTTTTGTTTCCCTTATATTTTTCCGTGGGTAGCCTGAAAGCTTAACCTCACGGGGGTTCAAGATCTAATGGACACATCCGTTTGTATATAGCTCTTCAAATGAATGCTGTATGTTTAATAATTTTTCATCCAATCGTTTCTGATACAATCTTTGCGTACTTTCGATTGCCAGACTTCTAAAGTTGTATTTTTGATTTTTTTCGATACACTCTAGGTTTTCACTTTTTCCAATACTTTCCTCTCTATTTGTTTTTCTTACAGGGAATAATATTTTTGCATTTACCAGATGGTGGTCAGATCCACAGGTAACAACACGAATTGTTCGCACATCATACCACTTTAGTTCCGAATGTTGTCCACCTATAGCATAATCAATGATTGATCTAAGATTTCTTGTTGGCTGAATCCAGGTATACCGATGAATATCCTTATGTTTAAATAAACCATTATTTATTTTTAGATTATGGGTTTCACACAATTGTATCAGTCTTAAGCCATTATCATTTGTTACTTCCTCTCCAAATGGTCCTACCACTTTGCTTTGGCTTTGTCTACCAGTTCGACTATTAAAATCGCCAAGCATAATTATTTCCCTGGTATTGCCGATTTTACTGATAGTCTCATCAAGTTGGTCGAAGAACATTTGTTTTATAGCTACCGTTTCGTCATTTGATGGTGCGTAGGCTGTTATTAATATTGTGTCCAAGTATTTCATGTTAACTCGAAGTAAGTTTTCATTAATGCACTCGTAGTCTGTAATCTTATTTTTAAGGTTTTTCTTGATTAATAAGGATACCCCTCTGGCTGCTCTTCTTTCTTTTGAGACTCCAGTGAATATGTGAACAAAGTTACCGACACTACTTGTACCTGTTTTTTTCTTTTTTTTTTGTCTCTGTGAGTGCAATAATGTCTATCTTACTATTCTGCACTTCGGTTGCAATAATGTCCAACTTTTGGTTCACTCCCTGTACGTTCCATGTAGCTATATTCAGAGTCCTTCGTCTTTACTTTTTTAGTCTTCGAGAATTTCCGTCCATTTCTCCGAGGCTTTGTTCAGGCTTTTTGGTAATATCTTTGTTTTAAAAGTATTAGAGAACCAGTCTAATGCCTCAACCCCCTACTTGGAGGGCCAGGATTTTTTATCAAGGTTTTTCTCCTCTAGCCTTTGACGATCCAACGCCATACTGTAAGGCAACAGCTGTACTCTTTCATACTATCCCTAAAAGAAAGGGTTGCCACCTACGCTATGATTACCGTACCGAGGTCCATCCTCTCCGCCTTTCATACCGATGTGGTCTTCCCCCGTAACCCTGGGAATGGGACCCTAGACAGATGCTAACTCTCCGGGTCCCTGGAATCTACGGAGGGCAGGGGTCGATTCATTTCCCCTGATAGACATCTGATGAGGTCTACCGCGTACAGAATATAAAACTTTACAAAAATATCTAAAGCAGTATCACAGATATTAATAAAAAAGGAGATTTTCTGAAAGTCTTTAAACAACTTGTATCTCACAAGTTAGGATGTTTAGGACATGCATACATATCGTCTTTAATTTTACCAAGTATATTAAATTTCCAAATTTTTTGGCTTATATGATATACGGCTGTTAGAAAGATACATATTTGTTGTTTGAAAGCATACGGCTAAACGAAAAATGTCTATAAATCAGAAACTACTGGGAATTCATATACGCCACATACTACATACATTAACTGAAAACCGAAAATCGCATTTTTCTCATATACGCCGCTTTGTCAAATTAACGACGATATGTTTATGTGAAGTTTTTTTTTCTCAAAATGCAAATTACATTCTTTAAAATTAGCATGTTATTTAATAACAAAACCTCCATAATATTAAAAACAAAAAAAAAAAACACAATAAGGCTTCGTTTTCTTTGCGTAAAAAATTTTTGGGCCGAAGCGTGGGCCGAATGAAAAAAAATTGCAAGGGCCGGTTTGTTTGAGCCCATCCAACCCTGCGTGGCACCCTTGAAATCCTCCGCCTTCGACTGATTTTCCTCAGTCGGCGACTGTAGCGAGCATTTCTGACTAGCCTGTCCAAAACCTCATGGGCCGTCACTGAATAACAGCACTTTCAAAATGGGAGTACCCCAGAAAAAAAAAATAATCACCACTTCAAAAATTTGGCAAAGGTTTTGGCTTTGTCAGAATTCGTGTCTAATTTTAAGGAAAATTTTTGACACATACATTCCATAAAAATCCGTTTAAATATAACGGTGGCAACAGCGCGGAGCAAATTCTGTAGCGACCCTTTCACGCACCTTCTATGACATGAACTTAGTGCCTCTTTGTTAATTTTGCCGTGAAAAACAAAGAAAGAAAGTAAACTTAGCTGACCTAAGAAAGAAAACAAATAGGAATCACAAATCTGAAATTAATTTGACGATATTTGACGTCAGTTTGTAGTGTCGTACTGTGAATATATTTACAACTTTTAAATTAAAAATTTTCAACGAATTAGGCGTTTTTGATAAAAAAAAATTATATCGTAAAGTTACATCTAACAAAAAGTGGGAAATTGCCTTTTAGGTAAGTTTTTAAGTTTAAAAATTGCCTTTTAAACGAGAAATCTTAAGTGCCAGATTTTTTCAGTTGTAAGGGGCAATTCTTCAAAATTTGACATAATTTGAAACAATTTGACAAAATTTGAAACGACAGATTTTAGCCAAGATTTACGGCAACATTGCAAGTTTCAGCTTTGTGTAAAACGTCTTACACCACACGGTAATGGGCCAACTTAGGAAATTCTGAAAAACCCGAAAATGTAAAATATGCGGGAAAATTTAATCTAAAACCTACCTTGAAACTCGGCTACTGATAATTCACAAGTTCTTGATAAATTGTATTTTTCCGGGCACCTCATCATACAATGGTTTTTCTTTCTGGCACATTTGACAACTGTCAGTCACAGAACACCAAGGGGACTGTCAGTTACGAAATGCTGCCGCTAATGTCAATTCATTATTCCCAGGTGAAACCAACAAAGGGACCGTTCACAAGTTGGGTTTCACTTTTTAAATATGTTGGTAAAATATTATTACTAAAAACTCTTACAACGTAAGGTGCAAGGTGGTACCTAAAGGGGGAATCAGGTTAGGTTTTAAAGTAGGTATATTACACAAAAAAGGCACCTGATAATCCACAAGTTCTTTTTAAATTGTATTTTTCCGGGCACCTCATCATACAATGGTTTTTCTTTCTGGCACATTTGTCAACTGTCAGTCACAGAACACAACGGGGACTGTCAGTTACAAAATGCTGCCACTGTTGACAATTCATTGTTCCCAAATGAAACCAACAAAGGGTCCGTCCACAAGTTGGGTTTCACCTTTTAAAGATTTTGTTAAAATATTATTACGAAAAACTCTTACAACTTAACGCGGAAGGTGGTACCTAAGGGGAGGATCAGGTTAGGTGTTAAAGTAGGTATATTACACAAAAAAAAGGCAACTGATCTGGTCAGGTTAGTTTTTATTATTATACCTAATAACCCAAGCTTTCGACATTTTGTAATTCTTCCATTTTGCATATTGACATTCTGTAATTTAGATATTCTTAAATAAACATTTTGTGGTTTCGACTTCACACATTTTTCCATAGAATCTACTTTTATTTTTATTTTAATATTTATTTTTATCTGTATAAACCCAGCAATAACGTCTTTTAGACGAAAATTGTTAGTGGCACCCCTGTAATCTTCCGCCAGCGGCGACTGTAGCCGGAATGGGACAACTGGGCGCCGCCAACTCGGCGGAGCCAACTAGGCGCCGGGCCAACTCATCGCCGCAACTGGGCGGTCTAAAACTTGAAAGTCTCCTGTGCCTGAGAACACTTAATACAGTTTTATCCTCAAACTTAAAAAAATCAAAATGGCGAATCCAAAATGGCGGATTTTCTTATTTATAGTGTGGCCAGTTTTAAAAAAAGGGCAAAAGAGACAACTAGTGTCTATCTTTCTCCGTCTTTTTTCCTTACCGGGTGACCTAACTTTTATTCAATTACTCAGTCAAATTATCATTGGCAAAATTTAATATTTTAAAAATAAGCGGTGCTCACCCGTTAAATCGACCCCAGCCCGTTCAACAGGTACTCTTTTTCTCGGATCTCTATTGTTATTAAAGAACCCAGCCCGTTTACAATTCACACCCTTCTATTGTGTTTTGGAGATCCCTACTAAAGAGGACTGAATAAGATATAAACAGTGGCGTAGTATTCTCCATAGGGCTTGAACTTTGCATGTGAAAGGTAGGTAAAACATTATTTTAATTTTTTTATTGGCTTTTTTCGAAACATAAACATAAAAACAAAAACCAAATTACGCTTGAAAACTCTCAGGTATTATCAGTACGCAGGTAATCAAAACTCCCCGATTCGAAAAGGGGGGGGGGGTCCGCCCACCCGTTCCAGAAGGTTAAGTATAAGTTATTTATTTACTTATTACTAACTCAGTTCTTATGTGCGTATTGTAGTGGAAAAGTGACAGATTTACTTATTACTAACTCCAGTTCTTACGTGCGTATTGTAGTCGAAAAGTGACAGAAGTATTTGAAATTTAATTTTCAAAATGTAATCAAAGTGTGTGACGAGGAAGCAAACAGTAAAGACTTAAAACATGCAATTCATCTATCTACGTTTCGAGCATCAAGCTATACTGGATATAGCTCTTCAACCATAGAAAAGATTAGAAGAGAAATAAAACAAAATCCACCGCAGCAGACACAAAAAGTGCCAAATAAACGAAAAAGGTACTCGATTTCAGACAAAATTGATGATGGAGATTTTCAAATAATTCGATAAACCATCGTAAAATTTTATACAGAATATAAAGTTGTTCCTACTTTAAGAAAGTTAATTGTAAAATTAAAACAAGAGATGAATTTTGAATATTCAAAAGAATCTCTTTGTCTACTTTTAAAAAGTCGAGGTTTTTATTTTAAGAAATGTAAGAAAAAAAGGAAAATATTTATGGAAAGGCCAAATATTTTACACTTAAGATACAAATATTTAAGAAGTATACGCCACTATCGAGCCCAAAACAGAAATATAATTTACTTGGACGAGTCTTGGGTGGACTACGATATTACGTTTAAAAAATGTTGGCAAAGTGACGAAATTACTGGAGTAATGAAAAATATATCATCAACAGGTCGATTTATTGTTGTACATGCTGGTTCCGAAAATGGATTTGTAGAAAACGCTCAGCTTATATTTAAGGCTGGATTAAGTACAGGTGATTACCATGGGCAAATGAACTTCGAAAATTTTAATAAATGGTTAACAGAAAAACTTCTACCAAACATCCCACCAAATTCCGTTGTAGTGATGGACAATGCCCCTTATCATTCTGTTTTGGATGAAAAAGTCCCAACGAAATCATCAACCAAATCACTTATGAGTGATTGGCTTACAAAACATAATATAACTCATGATCCTCAAGACAGAAAAGCAAACCTTTGGGAATTAGTTAGTCTCCACAAACCACCGCCCGATCAAAAAAAATATAAAATTGATAAATTGATTGAGTCGCATGGTCATTCTGTTTTAAGAACACCACCTTACATGTGTGAGTTAAATCCGATAGAGTTGGCATGGGCGTTCGTAAAGAATTACGCAAGAAGCAGAAATACCACTGGTGAGTTTACGATAAAACGACTGAGGGAATTAATTGAAGAATGTATAAAAGCTGCTGATGCAGAACTTTGGAAAAAATTGGTTAGGCATGTCATTAAAATAAAAAACGATTACTGGGAAACAGACAAACACATGGAGGAAATAACTGAAAAAATAATAATAAGACTTGGAGAGGATTCCAATAATTGATAAATAAATTATAAAATTATGTTAAAGCCATTGTTAGTTTTAAGGTGTCTTGACTGATTTTACCTAATCTTAAACGTACTACTACGTATTTTTTTTTGCTTATTTAGAAAGTGTTTGTACTATTTTTTATTTAATTTATTAAATTTTCTGTGGTTTACCTACCGATTTTTATTTTTATACGTGTTTGTTTTAACGTTTCCTTTTTTAATCTGATGATTTTTGCAATAAGTAAAAGCGTTGACCAAAAAAGTGTTTTGGTATTTTTTGGTTTTACCCAAAACTACCTAGATAGCAAATTAAGGATTATTTCAGAAAACAATAAATATTTCGAAATGTATTAATTAAGTATCTTACCAAGTAATGATGTAATTATTAAATGAACGAAACACTAACAATTATATTTTTTTCCCATCCATCCATTTTTTCAGATATTAATGACAATTTTGAAATTGTCTAATATTTTACTAAGAAAAATATTGAATTCTTAGTGTAAAGCTCGTTTAATATGAGTCAATAAATCGTCAATTGCGTTCCTAATTATACCATTACTTGCTAATTTGCTATCTAGGTACCTAGTTTTGGGTAATATCAAAAAATAACAAAACCCTTTTTTTTGGTTAACACTTTTGAAATGAAAGGCTTAATTTACTTTTAACTTAAATATAGTACCTACGCACATTCAAAAAAATTTACAAGATACTTCTTTTTTGATTCCAGGTGTATCAGAATTATTCGTATTAATTTTTTTAAAATTATATCAGTACGCCACTGATAAGAGAGAGATGGGGCTAACTAAAGCCATCTCGCTTGCCCTTTTTTTAAAACTGGCCAGACAGTACTAACCGCTTTATCTCAAACTTGAAAGTTTGCAGTGCCTGAGAACACTTAATACAGTTTTATCCTCAAACTTAAAAAATTCAAAACGGCGAATCCAAAATGGCTGATTTTCTTATTTACTTACCGATTTGTCTCAAACTTGAAAGATTGCAGTGCTTAAGGCTACTTAATACAATTTTTAACTTAAACTTAAAAGAAATAAAAATAAAGTAAAATTTTATTTAGGAATCGATTTATATTCCATTTAGAATTTTGTGGTGTTTATCGTCGCTGAATATAATTTTTGACTAATTTTAAAAGATTTTTAAATTAAAAATATTCACCAAAACTATGTCTTCTTGGCCAAGTTCTACTTTTTTCTCTGCCAAGTAATAGTTATTCATAGTTAAAATGTTTTATTTTTTATTGATTGATTATTCTAGGTTTAAGTAAAAAATTGTTTTAAGTAACATTGCACTGTAAGCTTTCAAGTATGAGACAAATCGGTTAATCAATAAAAAAGTTCGTTATATTGAATTCACCATTTTGAATTTTTTTTAAGTTTGAACGATTCATTAATAGAAGTGTCCGCCATTTTGGATTGGCCATATTGATTTTTTTAAGTTTGAGTAAAAAATTGTATTAAATGACCTTAAGCAATGTAATATTTCAAGTTTGAGACAAATCGGCTAGTAAATAAAAAAGTCCGCCATTTTGGATCCGCCATTTTGGATCGGCCATTTTGATTTTTTTTAGGTTTGAGGAAAAATTTTTGTTAAATTACCTTAAGCAATGTAATATTTTAAGTTTGAGACAAATCGGTTAGTAAATAAGAAAATCCGCCATTTTGGATCGGCCATTTTGATTTTTTTAGGTTTGAGGAAAAAATTTTGTTAACTGAACTTAAGCAATGTAATAATTCAAGTTTGAGACAAATCGGTTGGTAAATAAGAAAATCCGCCATTTTGGATTTGACATTTTTGAGGATAAAACTGTATTAAGTGTTCTCAGGCACTGCAAACTTTCAAGTTTCAGACAAATCGGTTTAAAAATAAAAAAAGTTTGCCTTTTTGGATCGGCCATTTTATTATTTTTTTAAGTTTGAGGAAAAATTTTTGTTAAATGACCTTAAGGAATGTAATATTTCAAGTCTGAGACAAATCGGTTAGTAAATAAGAAATTCCGCCATTTGGGATTGGCCATTTTGAATTTTTTAAGTTTGAGGATAAAACTGTATTAAGTGTGCTCAGGCACTACAAAATTTTAAGTTTCAGACAAATCGGTTTAAAAAAAGAAAGTCCGCCATTTTGGATCATCTATTTAAAATTTTTTAAGTTTGAGGATAAAACTGTATTTAGTATTCTCAGACACTGCAAACTTTCAAGTGTTAAACAAATCGGTTAGTAAATAAGAAAATCCGCCATTTTGAATTTTTTAAGTTTGAGGATAAAAATGTAAGTGTGCTCAGGCACTGCAAACTTTCAAGTTTCAGACAAATCGGCTTAAAAATATAGAAAATCCGTAATTTTGGATCGGCCATTTAGATTTTTTAAGTTTTAGTAAAATATTGTGTTAAATGACCTTATGCAATGTAATATTTTAAGTTTGAGACAAATCGGTTAGTAAATAAGAATATCCGCCATTTTGGATTCGCCATTTTGAATTTTTTAAGTTTGGGGATAAAACTGTATTAAGTGTGATCAGACACTGCAAACTTTTAAGTTTCAGACAAATCGGTTTAAAAATAAAGAAAGTTTGCCATTTTGGATCGGCCATTTTGATTTTTTTAAGTTTGAGTAAAAATTTTTGTTGACACAAATCGGTGAGTAAATAAGAAAATACGCCATTTTGGATTCGCCATTGTTGTAATAAAAAACGTCAATTGTGGTGTTACCAGGTTACCAAACACTACACCTACTAAATTTCAACACTCGACTTAATGGATTTAGCTTTACTTAACAAAAGCAAATTTCAAAAAAATTATGTAAAGGATTTTTTAAAGATGTTTTTGTATAAAAATACATCTATTTTGTTTTCATCTGCACATTTTATCAAAAAAATTTTTTTTCGTCCTGCGCCGAGTTGGCCAGGCGCTCGGTTGGCGGCGCCGAGTTGGCCCGGCGCCCAGTTGGCGACGCCCAGTTGTCGGTGGCGAGTTGGCCCGGCGCCCAGTTGTCGGTGCCGAGTTGGCGGCGCCCAGGTGTCCTAGACCGACTGTAGCAAGTATTTATGACTACCCTATCCAAATTCTCATGGGCCGTCACTGAATAACAGCAGTTTCTAAATGGGAGGACCCCCCCAGAAGAAAAAACTATCTACGTGCCTAGCTTTGATAACAAAAGTAAAAAAATAATCACCACTTCAATAATTTGAACAGGGTCACCACCTAGTCAGATTTCTCTGGCGGATTTTAGGGAAATATTTTGACTTTCCCATAAAAATCCGTTTAAATATAATGGTGGCAACAGCGTGGAGCAAATTTTGTAGCGACCCTTCCACGACATGAAGTTAGTCCCTCTTTGTTAATTTTGCCGTGGAAAACAAAGAAAGAAAGTAAACTAAGCTGAACTCATAAAGAAAACGATTAGGAATTACAAATCTGAAAGAATTTGACGTTATTTGACATTTCAGTTTCTGTGGTTAGTGGTTTTCTGCTCCGAATATCTTTGCAATTTTTAAATTAAAAATTTAGAACGAATTAGGCCTTTTTACTAAAAAAAATATATTATATCGTGAAGCCACAACTAACAAAAAGTGGGAAATTGCCTATTAGGTAAGTGTTAAGTTTAAAAATTGCTTTTTAAACGAGAAATCTTAACCGCCAGATTTTTTCACATTCTTTTAAATTTCGCCAGATTTTTTGAAATGTAAAGAATTGCCACCGTAAAGTCAATTTTTTGGGTCAATTTTTGGGTGCTGTAAGGGAATAACTACCTAAACGTTTCCCAATAAAAGCATATTCATAATTTTTTAAAAGCGCTCCAAAATTGTATTAAAGGCACTTGGGTGTTTTGAGTCTTTCTAACATCATAAAATTGATTATAATTTAAGATTCACAATGCATATGCGCGAAAAATATAAAATAAATGGATCTATGACGGACCTAATACCTTCCTAGCTAGCCTTTTAGCACACTTCAACACTTAAAAAACAGTTTTTTGTAAATATCTCGAAAACGAAAGCTCCCACGAGTTATTGAGCAAAATGTGGTCTACTATATTCCGAAAACCGCATATTGATGAAATGCTCCGTTAAAACGTTAGCATTTTTAAAAATTTTTAATTGTCCAAAAACTAGTATTAATGGATTTTGAAAGTTTTATGAAAATCGATTTACACACGAACAGACAGACATGACGATATTGCTAGGATAGGTTTTTAGAGTTATCTAAAAAAATTTTTTCGTGGAAAACAATACCTTCATTAGCCATTCCTGCGCGGGCTAGGAAGGTAAAAATAAAAATATAAGGAAAATAAACCAAACCAAACCTTGAAACCAAACCACATTTTACTATACTTCCAAACAAAAATAGTTTTGAATGTATTTATTTTGGTTGCTAAGGGAACCAACAGCAGTTGACACAAAAACGTGTCTACAGGTGTTTCAGAGTTGTATAACCAAAAGCCCCATGAAAATAGGAAAAAAGTGCATATGAATATGTGTCCTGAAATGCCTTGTTTTAAAAATACAGGGTGTTTTATTTAAAAAAATCTCTTTTTTTAAATATTTGCTAAACCCTAGAGTGGTTGTCTAAAATTTGGTAAAGGCATTCTACCTATTATATCAAAAAATGGGGTCCAAGTCCCGTGCGGACAGCACTGGTATAAATTAAAAAAAGTTGCTGTTCTCAAGAAAATTCCCCTTAATGGGTAGAATCTACAACCTACCTATCTATCTATCTAGCCATCTTTGGACATAGTCTTCCCTAATATCTTCCATTTTTCTCTGTCTGTCGCCGTGTTCATCCATCTAGCTCCTGCATCTCTTCAAATCGTCCGCCCATCTCAAGTGGGGTCTTCTCCTACTTCTGTTATTTTCTTAAGGTCTCCAGTTTACAGTACACTCTGCATTTATTTCCTTATAACTTCATTACTTCTACACCGATTTGGATGAAATAAAAAACATCCTGGTGAGAATTGATTGCTTTTTAAAGACAATGATCAAAAATTATCGTCATCTTAAAATTTAAGATGGCGGACAGAATCGTACTTGATTCTTCAAAATGACGTGTTAATTCTTATTTTCCGAGAATGTTTTAGTTTTTTTTTAATTTATAGAAAATCGCTACTTTTTCCTCACACAACTACGTACAAATTAGTAAAATCGGTAAAGGGGGTTCTCAAAAAAGATATTTTTGTTTCAACCATTGTTTTACAGATTCTACGATGGTATTGCCAATCCTGTCTGCATTCATTTTCTTATAAATCCGTTATTACTAAACCGATTTTAGTAAACTGCTTGATTGCTTTTTAAAGGTTGTTGTCGAAATTTTCCACCATCGTGGAATTTAAGATGTCGGACAGAATCATACTTGATTCTTCAAAATTGAGTGTTTATTCTTATTTTGCGAAAATGTTTTAGTTTTTTATAGAAAAACACTACTTTTCTCCCGCATAATGAGGTACAAATTAATAAAATCGGTGTAGTGGTTCTCACAAAATCGGATTTTGTTTTAACCATTTTTTACAGATTATACGATTGCTTTGCCAATCCTGTCTGCATTTATTTCTTTATAAATTCATTATTACTGAACCGATTTTAGTGAAATAAAAAACATTATGATGCAAACTTTAAACATCAATCAGTTTGCGCTATGATGTTTTTTATTTCATTAAAATCGGCTCAGTAATAATGAATTTATAAAGAACTGAATGCAGACAGGATTGGCAATGCAATCGTATAATTTGTAAAACAATGGTTAAAATAAAATCAGATTTTGTGAGAACCACTTAACCGATTTTATTACTTTGTACCTTGTTAAGCGGGAGAAAAGTAGTGCTTTTCTATAGATTAAAAAAAACTACAACATTTTTCAGGAAGTAAGAATAAACACGCCATTTTAAAAAGTCAAGTATGATTCTGTCCGCCATCTTAAATTTGAAGATGGCGATAAACTTTGACCATGATCTATAAAAAGCCAATCAATTCTCATCAGGCTGTTTTTTATTTCATCAAAATCGGTTTAGCAGTAATGAGCAAATAAATGCAAACATGATTGGCAATGCAATCGTATAATATGCAAAACAATGGTTGAAACAAAAATAGTTTTTTTTAGAACCATTGAACCGATTTTGCCCACTCATACCTTGTTGTGCGTGGCAAGAATGCAGCTTTTTTACTGATTTAAATAAATAATTAAAACATGATCGCAACACAAGAATAAACGAGCATCTTTGAAGGGTACAATTTAATTTCGGATTTTTAGATGGCGGACAAAAAAATATATTTAGACAAAACTCTGATTTGTTCTCTATCAAATGCAGTTTGTCCCATTAAAATCGATTCAAAAGTTATAATGAAAAAAAATTGTCCGGTTTTTTTTCGCCCACCCGGTATATTGGCTATTAAATCCGTGTATATGTGATCTATTCGGCTTTTTAAAATTTTCTTAAAAACTAAGCTTTTACTGCCCAGTGCTCAATGCAATCGAAAGTTTTTTCAAAGTCAATAAACGCAATATATAGTGAAATGATGTATTCGTTGGCTGGTTTTATTAGGATTTTCATGGTTAATAGGTGGTCAACTCTCTGAAACCTGCCTGTTCTTTTGGTTGATATCCCTCAAATTTTGTAGTTAGCCTATCTGTTATAATTTTCGTGGAAAGCTTATAAATTACATTGAGGAGTGTTATAAGTCGATAGTTTTTTAGGTCTGTTCTATCGCCTTTCTTGTATAGAGTAATGGTTATGGATTCTTTCCAGTTGTTTGGGATTATTTTTTCTTTTAGTATTTTATTCAGGAGAATATGTAGGGCACTAACTACATCTTTACCACCGTATTTGAGCATTTCTGTCGTTACTCCGTCTTTTCCAGGTGACCTATAATTTTTTTTATTGCTCTCTTTATAATAGGTAGAATGCCTCTACCAAATTTTAGACAAAATCTGGAGTGGCTTAGCAGGTATTGAATTTTTTTTTATAAAACTTTAACTTGTAACGAAGCATTTTAGGACACATGTTCATATGAACATTTGGCAATACAACTCTGAAACACCCTGTATAATATGGTAATTTGGCGTTAAAATAAGTTTTGCGGCAAAGTGCTACTTCGCATATATAAACAAGTGTGTGAAAATTAGCTACAGTCGAACGTCTATATAGTTCAGGCAAGATTCGGGAAAATCCACTTTCTAGAAGCATTTCATATAACTTTTTGGCAAATGGGCAATTACCCCGATTTTGACCCCGCTGAATCCGAATATCCCTGTTGCCAACTCGAAATATTGACAGGGGCTGAGATATTCAAAATGGCGGCCAAAATTGCGGCGGCATTTTAAATTGCCGCTGGAAGGGCCAAATTGTCACAGGTGTACATTCAAAATATATATTTGTATAATTAAAAAATAATAACATATTATTTTTTTTTAAATGGCTGCAAAAACCTCCAAAAACCCCCCCAGACTCCCCAAAATCTGAAAGTTTGAGGTTTTTTCAAATTTTCTTAAAAACTAAGCTTCTAAGAGAAAAATGTATAATATACTTTATTGTAGACAATAAAATTCTCTTTTCAACGTGGTATAACTTAATAAGGTTAGAGTAACAACAAGCTCTCCAGCGGCGTCCGTTAATTGAAGTAAATAAAAAAAAGTTGAAAAAATACCTATGTTTTTTCCAAGATTTATTTAATTTTTTTAAAAACTAATATCTACAGAAAACCATGTATTACATTTTAGTATACTCAATAAAATTTCCTTCAAAATGACGTATAACATGATTAAATTGGTTTTATAAATTAAATCTCAGGGGCATCCGTAAATTAAATTAATTTTGAAAAAACAGAAAATAAACCATTTTTGTTACAAGTTTTATCTAATTTTCTCAAAAACTAAGCTTAACATGAAACTTGTTCAACACTTTTTTGTAGACAGGGAAATTCTCTTTTTAAAAATGTGAAACTCGGTGGGGTTTGACTTATAGCAAACTCTCCAGCGACGTCGGTCAATGGGGGTGATTTCAACAAATCATTAAAAAAAACATGTTTTTCATACGTTTTATTCAATTTTCTTAAAAACCAAGCTCTTTATCAAAAAATGTGTTCTATACTTCGTCATAGCCAATAAAATTTCCTTTCAAAAGGTCTATAACAAAGTGGAAGTTATTTTATATTTACCGCTCCAGTGGTGTTCTTAATATAAAGAAATTATTTAAGATCAATCCAAACTAATCAATTTTGTGTCTTATTAGCTTTTCGGTGGATAATAAAGAGCGGCGGATAAAATGTCGAAAGTACAAAAGATCGAAAGTATAAAAGGTCGAAAAAATAAGGTCGAAAGTACAAAAGGTCGAAAATACAAAAGGTCGAAATTACAAAAGTCGAAAGTACAAAAGATCAAAAAACAAAAGGTCGAAAGTACAAAAGGTCAAAAGTACAAAAGATCAAAAGTACAAAAGATCGAAAGTACGGCCGCGGGTCCACATCGACTGGACAGGTCAATTCGACTTGATACGGTAAATTTGTATTTTTAATATTTTGTTTTGTCGACTTTTTTTTCGACCTTTTTAAGTGGTCAATTCGGCGGCAGGGCCCGATAATAAAATTGCCAAATTAACAAAACAATATATTTGCTTACAGGTTTCAATTCCAATTTCCATCAAATTCAATTTCATCAATTTCAATTCAATTTCAATTTCAATTTCAATTCAATTTCAATTTCAATTTCAATTTCAATTTCAATTTCAATTTCAATTTCAATCAATTCAATTTCAATTTCAATTTCAATTTCAATTTCAATTTCAATTTCAATTTCAATTTCAATTCAATTTCAATTTCAATTTCAATTCAATTTCAATTTCAATTTCAATTCAATTTCAATTTCAATTTCAATTTCAATTCAATTTCAATTTCAATTTCAATTTCAATTTCAATTTCAATTTCAATTTCAATTTCAATTTCAATTTCAATTCAATTTCAATTTCAATTTCAATTTCAATTTCAATTTCAATTTCAATTCAATTTCAATTCAATTTCAATTTCAATTTCAATTTCAATTTCAATTTCAATTTCAATTTCAATTTCAATTTCAATTTCAATTTCAATTTCAATTTCAATTTCAATTTCAATTTCAATTTCAATTTCAATTTCAATTTCAATTTCAATTTCAATTTCAATTTCAATTTCAATTTCAATTTCAATTTCAATTTCAATTTCAATTCAATTTCAATTTCAATTTCAATTTCAATTTCAATTTCAATTTCAATTTCAATTTCAATTTCAATTTCAATTTCAATTTCAATTTCAATTTCAATTTCAATTTCAATTTCAATTCAATTTCAATTTCAATTTCAATTTCAATTTCAATTTCAATTTCAATTTCAATTTCAATTTCAATTTCAATTTCAATTTCAATTTCAATTTCAATTTCAATTCAATTTCAATTCAATTTCAATTTCAATTTCAATTTCAATTTCAATTTCAATTTCAATTTCAATTTCAATTTCAATTTCAATTTCAATTTCAATTTCAATTCAATTTCAATTTCAATTTCAATTTCAATTTCAATTTCAATTTCAATTTCAATTTCAATTTCAATTTCAATTTCAATTTCAATTTCAATTTCAATTTCAATTTCAATTTCAATTTCAATTTCAATTTCAATTTCAATTTCAATTTCAATTTCAATTTCAATTCAATTTCAATTTCAATTTCAATTTCAATTTCAATTTCAATTTCAATTTCAATTTCATTTCAATTTCAATTTCAATTTCAATTTCAATTTCAATTTCAATTTCAATTTCAATTTCAATTTCAATTTCAATTTCAATTTCAATTTCAATTTCAATTTCAATTTCAATTTCAATTTCAATTTCAATTTCAATTTCAATTTCAATTTCAATTTCAATTTCAATTTCAATTTCAATTTCAATTTCAATTTCAATTTCAATTTCAATTTCAATTTCAATTTCAATTTCAATTTCAATTTCAATTTCAATTTCAATTTCAATTTCAATTTCAATTTCAATTTCAATTTCAATTTCAATTTCAATTTCAATTTCAATTTCAATTTCAATTTCAATTTCAATTTCAATTTCAATTTCAATTTCAATTTCAATTTCAATTTCAATTTCAATTTCAATTTCAATTTCAATTTCAATTTCAATTTCAATTTCAATTTCAATTTCAATTTCAATTTCAATTTCAATTTCAATTTCAATTTCAATTTCAATTTCAATTTCAATTTCAATTTCAATTTCAATTTCAATTTCAATTTCAATTTCAATTTCAATTTCAATTTCAATTTCAATTTCAATTTCAATTTCAATTTCAATTTCAATTTCAATTTCAATTTCAATTTCAATTTCAATTTCAATTTCAATTTCAATTTCAATTTCAATTTCAATTTCAATTTCAATTTCAATTTCAATTTCAATTTCAATTTCAATTTCAATTTCAATTTCAATTTCAATTTCAATTTCAATTTCAATTTCAATTCAATTTCAATTTCAATTTCAATTTCAATTTCAATTTCAATTTCAATTTCAATTTCAATTTCAATTTCAATTTCAATTTCAATTTCAATTTCAATTTCAATTTCAATTTCAATTTCAATTTCAATTTCAATTTCAATTTCAATTTCAATTTCAATTTCAATTTCAATTTCAATTTCAATTTCAATTTCAATTTCAATTTCAATTTCAATTTCAATTTCAATTTCAATTTCAATTTCAATTTCAATTTCAATTTCAATTTCAATTTCAATTTCAATTTCAATTTCAATTTCAATTTCAATTTCAATTTCAATTTCAATTT
This sequence comes from Aspidapion aeneum, assembly GCA_963576565.1. Taxonomy (NCBI): domain Eukaryota; kingdom Metazoa; phylum Arthropoda; class Insecta; order Coleoptera; family Brentidae; genus Aspidapion; species Aspidapion aeneum. Next base: position 74,025,006 of record OY755044.1, read on the forward strand.
CAATTTCAATTTCAATTTCAATTTCAATTTCAATTTCAATTTCAATTTCAATTTCAATTTCAATTTCAATTTCAATTTCAATTTCAATTTCAATTTCAATTTCAATTTCAATTTCAATTTCAATTTCAATTTCAATTTCAATTTCAATTTCAATTTCAATTTCAATTTCAATTTCAATTTCAATTTCAATTTCAATTTCAATTTCAATTTCAATTTCAATTTCAATTTCAATTTCAATTTCAATTTCAATTTCAATTTCAATTTCAATTTCAATTTCAATTTCAATTTCAATTTCAATTTCAATTTCAATTTCAATTTCAATTTCAAT